>LR812539.1:45084428-45719428 GCA_903798195.1 Danio kyathit
ATTTACGTAACGCTTATCACTTAGTGCGGATTAAACATGGGCACGAGTGGAAGACGGGGTTCAATACCCCGCTCGGCCACTTTGAATATAGGGTTCTTCCCTTCGGCCTAGTCAACGCTCCGTATTCGAAGCCCTGGTTAACGATGTTCTTTGGGACATGCTCAATATCTTTGTATTCGTTTACCTTGACGATATCCTAATCTTCTCCCCCAATCTCCCCGTTCATGTCCAGCACGTCCGTCGCGTCCTACAACATCCACACCACCACTTTGTGGTGTTGTAGAGGGTTACAGTGTTTGGCTTCCTTTTGGCGGTATTATCCGTCTGAACTATGCTGTGCATGCTGCTGAGAATGTAGACATTGCAAATGATGTCTTGGAAGGGGTTTCGTGGCATAGTTCCAATGATCTGTGGGTTTCCCAGGTTTGCTGACCAGCAGTCAAGTAGTGATGGAACCTTGGTGAGACCCCGCAAGATGACAATTGCAACAAATGCCATTAGTTCAGGGAGGGCCATGAACCAATCAACATGCTCCGTTTGCTTTGAATGTTGAATAGTCCATTCTTGAATGCTATGAAGCTTGTCAAGAGTAATGAAACATAGGAAGCTCTGAAGGCGACTTGAGATGCTTTTCCTGGCCTTAGCTGTTGGCTCTCCATCTGCGGCGTATGCTTCTATTGGGGTGAAAGGGAGACGCGTCCCCACTTTTTCTTTGCGCCACACTGTGCCATCTTTCGCTGTTTCCCAAATGAGCTCTCTTTTTTGGTTGAGGAGCAGTCTCCTCATCTGAAGACAGCTCAGAGTCCGAATCCGGCTGAAGTTCTATGTCTTCTCCATCTGAGTCACAATGGTTTACTTCACTCAGGATCATTTTCAAGGCCTGCAGAGTGGTTAGTCTTCTCTGCATTTTCTTTCCTTGGAGAGGAGGTTCATACACCACAGAATTCTTGAGGGCACTGAAGCAGTAGGCTATGTATGTATTCATATGTATAGGTATGTTTTGTCAGGTTTGCAGAAATGTATGTAGAGGCTTGTATTTCCAATGAGCTTGGGTTGATTACAAGCATGGTAGAGCCATCGTTTCTATCACAAAAAGACTACTTTGTAAGTAATATTACTGATTTATCTCAATTCCTTAGCACATTCACTAGAGCAGAAAAACTTGTTGATGCAACATAAACCATACAATCTCACATTTGTAGAACTTTAGATACAGTTGTTCCTACAGTTGTCTACTTTAGTTCAATAGACTCCAAAGTATTGATCTTGCGATCTGTCAGGTCAGTCCCCAAACAAGCTCTCTTTTTGGTTGAGGAGCAGTCTCCTCATCTGCAGTGTGAACTAATTCAAATTGTGAGCAATGGGAAAGTCAAATGAATGCATAGATACTAATAATAATTCTAGTCTCCATCTCCAATTCCATCTCCTCCTATGTATCGGAATAATGTCTGAAATATCTTCCTAAATAAAAAGATACAACAGAAAAAATGTCTTGCACTTCAGATGGCAGTGAATGTCTGCCAAAGTGCACAAACAAAAAAGTAGAAAGACAAAAAAGGCAGAGTAGATATTTATGTCGCTGCACTTTTTTGTATTTTCCAATTTCTTGTTTGAAATGAAATATTAAATAGAAAATTATTTAAAAAAATGTAACCTGAAGAAAGCTCAGACAGTTCAGAGTCTGAATCTGGCTGAAGTTTTAGGTGTTCTCCATCTGAGTCATAAGGCTTTACTTCACTCAGGATAAATTCCAAGGCCTGCAGAGTGGTGATTGTTTATTGCAATCCTCCCCACACAGTCATTTAGCAGCCCTCCCCCCACCCCAACGCACAAACAAACAAGCCACCAGCAACCATTCACACCCCACTTCCCTGCAGGTTCCTCAGGTAATGACCACATTTACACATGAATTCATGCTAATGATAGCCAAAAGTTAGCCAGCTAGCAAGCAACTTGGCTAAAAGAGGATTAGAAAACCTGGGACTTCTAGTGTAAAATAACAAACACTGTACATCTCTCTATTTTTAGGCTAAAACACTGCTTTATATATTTATTTATTTAGGCCTATTTGTATGTATGTTTGTACCTACTTTCATTTTAGTTGTCGTTTATTTTAGTGGTCTTTTATTTCTTTAATTTTTCTTTTTCCAAAACGAATCTTCATTTCACTTAACATGTTTACAATAATAATAAAGCTGTTTAAGTTTTTAATGATTAATGAAGCAATTATAGTGTTTTGCCTTATTTAATCTTCATTCACAAGTAGCAGGGTATTTACAGCTACTGTATATTTCTGTCTGTTCGCATCACATCCCTTTGTGCCCCCAGGCGGCATAGTCGCATACCTAAAAACACGTTCTTACGCGGCGGCGGTACAACGCTACTAAATGACCACATTAAGTAGCACCTACTGTATTGCATCTATGAATGTTAATGGTGCAAATAATTTTAGAAAAAGACTCTTCTATTTAGCAACAATTTTATGCCAATATCTTATGATGTAGACAAAATAGTGAAAGGTAAACTGCTAAAGGTCAGAACTATTTATGAGAATGTTGTTTTTATTTTTATTTGTGTCTATACTCCTACTGCACCATTAGAAAGACTTTTGTTTTTTGACATACTTTGTTCAGCTTTAAAATATTGCAGTACTGAGGAAGACTTAGTTGTGGGTTGTAAAAGTCCATCTATTAGCCCAATGACAAAACTAACAGCATGGTCGAAGGTTAAATGCATGTAAGCCTTTTCCAGTGGTTCTGAAAAGAATTCTGTTATTTATGAGAGTTTATTTATACTCATTTTCTAGCTCCGAATTTTATCTGACTCCATTTTTAAGTGATCGTAATGTTTAGACTGTATTTCTAATTATAGGAACGGATCACAATAATCATTTATGACTTAATTTAGAGTTTTGATCTATCTGTTCCCATACTCTTCAATTTATACGTTCATTAGGGACCAAACGCCGCTCAGAGTTCCACGCCCCGGGACGCGTCTCTTCTCACGAACAGAATGTCGACACTCTGAAATTAGTCAGAGGATACGGGATGAATTAATATTTAATTAGGCTGGTTGCGAACTGCTAACTCATACTAAAAAAACATCTCACTCAATCAAGATCCGTAACTTGCTAGTTTCAGTGGTTAAGAAATTAAAAGATCTCTATGTTACCGTGTACCATACTACGTGTAATCTATATGTCCAATAATTCCAAAATTATGCCGATCATAAAGGTAGCGAAAGGCTCCACGTAATCTACTGGATATAAAAGATTTCAGGAGAATTCAGAATGAGTCAAAACTTAACATTTTATTCGTCAGGTAAAATTGTATAATGCCAATTATATAATAAAACAATCATCAAGCCAATTCAGAGATGATACTGTAACAATATAACATCCATTAACTCAAAGATAGATCAAAGAATTAAAGATGCATACCTGACCAGAGAAATACATTGCAGCACACGAGTTGCTGCAATGGGGTCTTGGCTACAAGATTCCCATGAGCCTTATCACACCTTTACCTTATATACTAAACTCAGAACAAACAGCCATAAATTCAAGACAATAGAAAAGTCACAGAGACCCTTGCCTGGTGAATTTGAGAAGTTAATCATCTCTAGAGGGAGGAGCATCTGGCAGAGATTTTATCAAAGTCAAAAACCAAATCAACATATACAAATGAAATAGTATAGTGAAATTAAGACCACTTTACCAATCATACAGAGACATTTAAAATGATACCAAACATGAATACAGTGCTATAACATACATCATATTAAAACCTTGAGCATTTTATGTGGACTGTGAATGATGGAGAAAGGTAGCTTAAAGGTCAAGAAGGGGGGCTTAGGGTGAAAGGGGAAGGGTGCATTCCTGCATTCCCTTCCTGGTAAGCTCTGTGTTTGTTGACAATCCACACCTACGCTTGGATGGTCAATAGTGATTAAAATAGAACAATTGAACAGCTGGAATCCTTATCTTCTTAGACCCGAAAGTTTGTTGTTTTATTGCATCTCATGAAATTCCATATCAGCTCTCAGGATCTGACATTCTGGAGAGGTTTAGCCATCCTTACAGGGTGGAGATTTTAACTGTACTAAACTGGATATAGATCGGAATCTTGTTGAACCTCGTATGGCTTCACGTAAGAGTTTAATTTATTTAATTGAAAAATATAATTTTTGTGATGTTTGGAGGGCTATGAATGGAAATGCAAGGCAATATACGTGGGCTCATGCACGAGATAATTATGTATCATTGGCGAGGTTGGATAGATCTTATGTGTTTAAACATCATTTAAAATGATAAAATATTTATTGAATCATTCAAATCTTTTTGCATTTAAATGGTCTTTTAGTTCTATACAATAGTGGTGGGATTACTGCAAAGTGCAGATAAAACAATTTACGCAACAATATACTCAAAATGTCACAAAGGATTTTAATCATTCTGTAGAAATGCTTGAAAGGCAATTGATAGAATTACAAAAGTTGACTCAAACCTCAGGCGATAGAAAATTTTTAAAAACTTATTTTAAAAAGAAGGCTGAACTTTTATAATATAAAACACAAGGAATATTAGTCTGCTCTCATTTTTTTTAAATATTGATCAGACGGATGCACCTACTAGTGATGTGCGATACCACTGATTTCCTATCCGATCCGATACCAAGTAAAATGAAGGCGAGTATCGACGATACCGATCCGATACCGATACTTTGCACAAAATGACTGTTTGGGAAATTAAAGTAGCAAGTAGTGTCCTTAAAAGTTTCACTTCGTACTGAATACGAGACATATTACGGGTTATTCTTGTTTATTGTTTATAGATGAAGAATTATCATACAAAGCCAACTTTTAAACATATTTATTGACAGCATCTGAGCATGTATATCTTAAAACTGAACATATAACAGCCTGAACATCTTTAAAAAAAATCACACTTCTACGTTTAGTGACAAGTTAATCCGGTTCCCATGAAAGTGTTTTGAACCTTTTTTCATTGTTTTATCAATGTCACAAAAAACCCAAGCCCCCAAAATACAGCCAAATCGCAGAATTTTCTCCCTCTGTACCTGGATAGTGCCTGCCTGCTGCACCTAAGGACTCTGAATGCGATGTCTTTCTCGCCCTAGCAGCACCTGTGCCTCTCCTTTCCTCCTCTTCTGACCGCCTAGTCGTGACGTTGTCATATTCTGTCTTGCGATTACTATGTAGATGTTTGATTAGGTTTGTGGTATTACCACAGTACCTCACTGTTTTGTTACACGTGTCACAAACTGCACTGTTTGAGTTTATGGAAGTGAAGTAGCTCAAGCAAAAAACAGAAATGTGCACACATCTAAAAAATCTTGAAGGCAGGTGCTCGATCAGAAATAAACACTGTAGCAAAAGATCAAAAAAAAGTAAAAGTAGCTCCACACATAACTCTGCTTGCGGTCACCCATATTCAATGACAGCGTGACTGAACAACATGTGCCAGCAGACTGAGTGGCTACTGGCTAGCTAGCGTGATCTGACTGCAGTTGTATTGTGCCATATTACGCACATGACTTTGCAGGCGGAAGAACAAGTAGTTCCGACTAAGTTGGCATATTCAGATAAACTAGGGTAATTGTGGTTACTTTCCACTGTATTTCTATTTCCAATAAACTACATATTTGCTCCAAATTATTGAAATATCGATATTTTGATAAGATAATCGATTCTAGTACATACAAAGCTGGTATCGGAGATATCAATATTTTAGTATCGATCCGCACATCACTAGCACCTACCAAATATTTCTTTAGTCATGGAAAAAAAAGGTCAAAAACGTTTGATTCATGCCTTACGTTCTGAAGATGGCACATTGCTTTTTACCCCACACAAATACGTGAGGCAGCAGTGCAGTTTTATCAGTTGCTGTTTGGAAGTGAACTTGAGCCGGATAGAGGAAAATCCTTTTTCCTAGACGATCTACCAAAAATCTCAGAAGAGTCCAATAAAGAGTTGGAATGTAGCCTGTAAGACTTGAGGTACCACAAATACTTTGATGTCTTTGACAATTCAAATATGGACAGATAACACAGAGACAATTGAATCCACCCCACCAGGTGGGAATGCGGGAAAGCCTCTCCTTCATTGACATTTGAAACATCTCCCGAAACCCCCCTGTCACTCACTCCCTTTTTCCCCCAATTCACACAGAATGGTCATTTCAAAGTATGAATGTTCTAAATCAATCCAAGTGACTTTATCTATCTTGTCTGATATCATTTGAAATGTCTCAGTGCGACTGGTACAATGGTCTCATTCCCTCAGAAATAGACATAATCAAAATAATAGATATATAACTTTAGATATCTTTTGAACCACTGCTAAAGTGGAAGAGTTTGGAAGAGTGGAAGAGTTTGTGTGGGGTGTGTTAAGTGTTCATCAGCCTGATAGTCTGAGGGAAGAAACTTTCCACCAGCCGACTGAAGGAAAGTTTCTTCCCTCAGACTATCAGGCTGATGAACACTTAACACACCCCACACAAACTCTTCCATACCCCGCACTGCACACCATCAAGATGTAGCATGCACTGCACTTTAACAAATCCATACTTAAAACAATACTGCCTACGTATCGCTGTCAACATTGCCAATTTTACATTGTCTTGTTTTTTTGTGAGTATGTTGTTGTATACTGCACTGTCTGTATCCTGCACTGTCTGTATTTTTGCACTGTCTGTATTTTGCACTGTCTGTATTTTGCACTGTCGTTGTATTTGCACTGTCGTTGTATTTGCACTGTCTGTATTTTGCACTGTCGTTGTATTTACACTGTCTGTATTTTGCACTGTCTGGAGCCAGCACCTAAGCTTTTCACTCATCATAGCACACGTGCTGTTGATGATGTGACAATAAAAGTGATTTGATTTGATTGATTTGATTTAAAGGTGTGCCTATACCTAGGGGGCCTTTATTCAAATGACCATTTGTTGCCTATAGGCAGAAACTCTTCTAACCATACCTGCCAACAATTGGTTCGTAAATTCCGGGGGGGGGGGGGGGGGGGGGGGGATTACGTCATACGCTAATTTGCATATTACTGACGTCATCGCGTTCTACCATTTCTGTTTGTTTAACAGCCTATGGTAAATAAATGGGGTATTTTATATTCGCACTATGCTTTATGTAAGCTTGTCAATTTAACTGAATTTATAGCTGTTTGAATACAGTATATCATTATAGATGAGTAGGGAATTTGCAGTAATCTCTCAGACGTAATATACTCAGACAAGTTCTGAAACTTAAAACATCTCTGATTGTGCAACAAGAATAAACGGTCAAATTAAATTGTTAAAATAAAGGAGAAGCAGATCGGGTTGACTGTACAAGGAAAATACCTTCAAACTGCCACCTGTTCTAAATCATTTGCCGTCGGTACGCTGAGAGGTGCTCTGCTCTCAGGCTGCAGGGGAGGCTCGTTGAGAAGAGTAGGGACGGTACAGTAATGGACAAACGACAGTCTATAAAAATCGCCAGTAACACACAAAAAAGTCGCTAGATTTGTCGCTAGTCGCTTTTTTGAAAATTTGTTGCTAAGTTGGCAACACAAACTGCAAACTGAAGAGCGGGGAGCGGGAGGAGTGAGAGGTTTGGGGAGATGGGGGCGCGCGAACTGTAGCGCGCGACCGTCACCGGAAGAGCACAAGCGCCAAGTTTCAGCCCGGACTGTACCAAAATGCTGTGGGGCGGGCGGGGGAATTCCGGGAGTTTACCGGGAGACAGAACAATATGGGAGACGGGTCTGAAATACGGGAGACTCCCGGGAAAAACGGGAGTGTTGGCAGGTATGCTTCTAACATGCCACTAAATGTAAATGCCTTTTGTTATTCAACAAACACCCATCCTTGAGGAGATTCTTGGTTGACTACTTAAGGAACAGTTTCTAAATGTTCGTCGTGATTCTGTACCCAGATTAGCCCATAGCGTGGAGCTCTCATGCTCCACGCTATGTATATTTAGATGTCAGGTATGCATCTTTTGATCTTGGATTTATCTTTGATAATTTGATGTCTTGTATTGATTGTTTATGAATTGACTGAATGAATTGGCTTAATACACAGTTACCTGACTAATAAATTGTTATGTTTTGAATAATTCAAACAGATCTCATGTTATTATCTCTAGTAGATTACGTTAAGTCCATAACACCGCAAACCCCTGTATAGGTTAGTAACGGACTAAGACACGATAGACGAAGCAGCGTGGCACGCTATACGATGATCTTAGGGCTCCGACTAACACATTGGTATTAATTCAAGTATACTTAGACTGTAAAAGGTCAATAATGGGTTTTCTATTTAGAACAACAAAGGATTGTTGAGACCAATCTAAATGTGGGTAGGGCTTCATCTACAAACTTATAATACTATTTAAATCATATGGTGATTATTTAAAGTTATTAATAATTTAAGTAAATTGGTCTGCCCAATTCTATAGTAATGATCATGGTAAGATTAAATAGTTTTGTCTTGATTTAGTAGATAGCAGCTCTATGGGGACCACACAACAAATATTCTAAACTGAGTAAGTAGGGTTCTGCCTTTTAGAATAGTGGTTAAATCGCCTCTGTTTAATGACCAAGACTAACAAGTTTGTGCTTAAGAGATTGTATACTCGGCCGGTACAAGACTCAGGATGTTATAGGAATCCGAATGAACGAGAATAACATACAATAATGAATCGAAGAGAATATTCAATCATAACCTAAAGTAATATTAAAAGAAACAAAATAACCTTATCAATGTTTTATAATTGGAGTCAGATAAAACGAGAAGGAATATATTAATATTCTAAATCACCTCATACTAAAATTGGAGTCAGATATGAGTTAAAGTTAAAGTAAATCAACATTGTGCACTGAAAAGACCGAACAGGCAATAAACCTTCATCCACCAGCAGATACCGTCGTTGGACTAACTGGTTGGACCCTACAAGCCTAACTCTAGGAGAGCTTTATATGGCACTCCAAGATATGGAGTGTGGAAAAGCCCCAGGTATAGATGGGCTTCCAGTGGACTTCTTGAAAGTCCTGTGGCCGGTGATAGGAGGTGATCTGCTGGAGGTGTTCAATGACAGCTTGCTAAAGGGTAGGTTGCCGTTGAGCTGCTGAAGGGCAGTGATCACTCTCCTTCCGAAAAAAGGTGACCTCACTGAGATTAAGAACCGGAGACCAGTATCACTTCTGTGCAGTGACTATAAGTTACTTTCTTAGACCCTAGCGAATAGGTTGATCAAAGTAATGGGACAGGTAATTCATCCAGATCAATCATATTGTGTACCTAATAGATCCATTTTTGATAACATTTCTTTAATTAGAGATATTATACAGGTTTCTAATTTATTTAATATTGAATGTGGTTTGTTGTCATTAGACCAAGAAAAAGCTTTTGATCGAGTCGAGCATGATTATCTGTGGAATGTTTTAGATGCTTTCGGTTTTAATGGAATTTTTTTTTAAAATGGTCAAAATTTTGTATGGTGACATTGAGAGTATATTTAAGATTAATGGTGGCTTATGTACTCCACTCAAGGTCAGTAGAGGTATAGGACAAGGTTGTTCATTGTCAGGAATGTTATATTCTCTAGCAATTGAACCACTTCTCCTAGAAATCCGGAAGAAGTTGGTTGGTTTTTAGAGTACCACTGTATAATAACAATGTTTGTTTATCTGCTTATGCCGATGATCTTATTATAATGGTTAATAAGCAAAATGATATAAATGTTTTACCTAAATTAATAGAAAAGTTTGGAAAGTGGTCTTCAGCAAAAGTGAAATAGAAAAAAGTGAAGCCTGTTTATTAGGGGATTGGAAAGAGGGAAAACCAACTCTTCCTGAGATTTTGTGTTGGAACAGAGGAGGCTTGAAATATCTTGGGGTTTATTTTAGAGATGATAATGTTTTACAAAAAAATTAGGATGGAGTTCTTCAAAAAGTTAAAGGTCGGTTAGACAAATGGAAATGGCTTTTACCCAATTTGTCTTATAGGGGAAGAACACTTATTGTAAACAATTTAGTTGCCTTACTTCTATGGCATAAATTAGCTTGTGTTGATCCCCCTGTGAAACTAGTCGCTGAAATTCAGACGTTTTCAGATGTTTGTTGATTTTTTGGGGGGGACAAACTCCATTGGGTTCCACAGAGTCTTTTATTTTTACCAAAAGAGGAAGAAGGACAAGGCTTGATACACCTAGAGAGTAGGATTGCAACATTTCGGTTGCAGTTTTTACAAAGACTTATAGATGGACCGATAAATGCGGGCTGGAGGAAAATTAATTGCATGTTGCTAAAGACTGTTGGAAACCTCGGAATGGACAAACTTCTCTCTTTAATGGTCCCAAAGTGCTTGGATTCTACAAAATTGTCACCTTTCTATCAGCATCTTTTTAAGACTTAAGAGTTTTTTTTTTATTGGTTATTGCATGAACCCAAGACTGGACATTTCTTCATAAATTTTTTTGCCAGATCTCAGCAAGATACTACATAATTCAGGAGTTTTGGTTTTAAGTAATTTATTGTCTTTAACTGGGCCTCATTTTGAAAATGTAGAAGCTGTTACTGAGAAACTTGGTTTTAGATCTGTGCGATTGATTTTCCAGTTTATGACTAGACTAAAAGCAGCATTCTCAGATGAAGAAAAAAATATGTTGGAAGATTATTTTTTAGGGTTCAGTGTCCCTGACAGTGAAGACCCTTTTACTTGTTTGATAATTCAACCAAATTTTGAAGAGTGTTCAGGAAGTTATTTTCAAAAAGAAAAAATTTTATGTGTTGATTTTTTTTCTTGTACAAAGAAAGATTTATACAAAATATGTGTTAATTCTTAATAGGAAAACACTTGATAAAAGAGTTTATACACCTTGGCATTCTGTTTTAAAACTGGAAGATAATGTAAGACCTGAATGGAGAGTACTGTACAAGCCACCATTATCAAAAAGAACTGGAGATTTGCAGTGGAGAATCCTGCATGGGGCTATTGCAGTGAAAAAATGGCTCCGGTTGTCCTTTTTGTTCTCAAAAAAAACTGTATTTCATGTTTTTATGCAATGTGTCCGGCTTAAACCGCTGTTTACAATGATATGAATGTGTGAATTTTTTGTATTTTTACCCTGAAATTTTTATTATTGGTTTTAAATATACACAAAAGTAACGTGTTAAATTTCAGCTATTGAATTTTATATTTAGACAGGCAAATCTACTTGAGTAGGAGAAGCAAAATAGAGCAGAAAGACAATGACAATGCAAGAATTTCAATTGACTTTAGGTTTTACAAAGTTATGAGCAGTGTTGGGGAGTAACGGAATACATGTACCGGCGGTACGTATTTAGAATACTATTCATGAGTAACTGTATTCCGTTACAGTTACTATTTTTAAACGGGGTATTTAGAATACAGTTACTTTCCTAATACCATTGGAATACTACAGGCGATGCGTGTCTGGCCCATAATAATATTACTAAATTGCCGCCGAAACCATAGAAACAGAAGCTACACTCCCGACTGCTATCGCCAGCGTTAACTCAGTGAGACTCACGCAAATGACCCTGTTCTCACGCTCTCACGCCACACCTCCATTTTCTCACGCAGCAAAAAGGACGATCGCAAAAACCGATCAACCGGACAACAACCAGGATTTTCAAATAAACTGCTTTTTTTTGCCGTCATTGTTTGTGAATTCGCTGCTTGATGTTTTGTTTGCGCTTTCAGAGGTTTCATTTACGCTTCTTAAATTTACGTTCGCTTTTCTGACACAAATGTGGGCGGGACTTATGGACACCTTAGCCAAAGTTGGCAGCCCTGGTTAACTTGAGTGTTCAAATATGGAGGATTCAGACCAAGAGCTCGAAGGGTTGGAGCCGCAACCGAAGCTACTTTCTAGCAGCAGTAAAGGAAAAAATGCATTCACGTCTTGGAAGTTCAAGCAAGGTAGTTCAAGGTGCTGTAGATAGGTGGCTACTGGCTAATATGTTTGACTTAAAACAAAACTTGATCATTTTGCATTCTGCAATATTTGCAATATTGTTCTTAGATGAAAAGTTTTCATAATAGAAATTAAAATGTTGGATAAAAGCTGTTACATTACCTTGGTTTTACATAGACTATTTTGAAGTTTTTCTTTTCTTGTTTACCTGATATTTTTCTGTGCAGACTGTGAAATACAAAGGGTAAGCAAAATGCATATTATATACATATACTGTACATTACAGACAGTAATGCTGTCTATGTTCAAGCACTTTTTATCTTTATTACAGAAACAGAAATTGAATTTGATAAATAAACATTATTTAATAAACATAATTATATTGTTTTATTTATTTTTCCCCTGTCAGTCAATAATGTTTAGCATTAGCGGCCCTCTGCAGAAATTGCTACAAACGCATAGTGTGACATTTAATAGACTTGAAGGCTGTTTTTAAGGGGAAGTATTCCAAGTATTTAGAATACAGTACCAGGATTAAGCAAAGTAACGGAATACATTACAAAATACATTTAAAGCAGGTATTCTGTATTCTGTAACTAAATACATTTACAAAGTATTCTCCCCAACACTGGTTATGAGTAATCTTTCTACTTTTGAGTTGAAATGGTGTAATAATGATGATCTGTGTAAAATTGATGATGAAGAATTATTTTTTGTTTTTAAAATGACTGGTTAATATAAATTGTGATATGTTACTTGGAAATTAATATAAGATTAGTATTTGTAAATAAAGTTGTTAAAAAAAACCTCTCTGTGTGTGTGTGCGTGCGTGTGCGTTTGTGTGTGTGTGTGTGTGTGTGTGTGTGTGCGCGTGCTTGTCCACCATGTTTGCTTGAACACAACAAATCAATGCTTTATTGTAGATGTACGAATATGCGTTGGATAATACAATTCATAAGCAGGGCCGGATTAACAAATGAACATTATTATGGGCACAGACCGATTTTGAAGTGTCTGTTTAGGCTAAGTGCAAATATCGCACCTCGTTGGAATAAACTATTTGAGCGAAGTATGTCTTGAATGATTTTCATTTCTGTGCAACGATTCGTGTGTAGATATTTTTTATTTATTTTTCATTAATCATTCATAGTGGATGTCGGAAAGAGGGAGGCCAAAGGAGATTTTTATTTTGACCAGTTAATCATATTTCCCTTCTCAAGCCTCATGTTTCATAACATTTTAGCTAAATTAAAAAAAAAATGGTCAACTATTTAAAAAAAAATATTGGTTGTATATTGAATTATTCATTCGCATTTTCATTTCATACAAATAGAACACTGAGGCAGAACAGTAAAGATTTTATTGACATTGGGATTAATACATTTCTGCACAAAATAAGAAAACTACAGTTAGATAATTTAATTATTTATTATTATTGTTAATGATGATGATGATGTTAAACATAAAATATTCGTTTTTTCTAAATAGACTATGTTTTTAAGCAGCAGGGTGGCACAGGGGTGTTGAGTTTTACTTTTAAATATATCACTTTTATTTTATTTTTCCCCCTCTAGTTTCCCATTTCTAACATCACTTGTGAGTTCAAAAAACTCAAACTCAATCCGGTTTGGCAGGGAACATTAGCAAACGAAAAGCGGGATAGGGGTGGGGACAAACTGCTGTGTGTAAAACCAAAGGCCTTCTAAAGTTTTGCTTTTGAAAAAAGGACAAAGAGTTTAAGAAACTGAAAATGAAAGAAATGGCGGCTAAGAATAAACTTCACTGTGGCTGTACATTTATTTTGTACAAACTTTTTGAAATTTAGTTAATATTATTTGTATACATTTTAACAACATGTTTGTTTTTTAAAAAAGCTCTATAGCAGGCAAATATTTCAGTTCAGAAGAAAAGTTGCCCCCCCCCTCTTATAACTTATAAATTTCTTATAACTGAAAATTGAGAGTGAAATTACAATGGGACTTTTTGTAGATATTTATGTGTAAGAAATCAATCTATGTTAAAAGATCAATTTAGGAATTATTAGCTCAGATCAATGACTCGGATCCTGAAGATTCGAATCATTGATTCGACTCAATTGAGTCAGATTGAATCAGATCAAAGATTCAAACTTGTCCCGCAAATGGAGACGTCACATTTATTAATTCTCGTCTATATTATTTTCGTGGCCAAGCGATAATAACATAACACGGAATGGGGTTAACTTTTAGCAAGGTAACACGGTCTATAGTTTGAGGCAGAGACTTATAAAGCACAGAAACAATAACACGGTTCTTTCAAATGAGAAACGAAGATTTATTGAACTATACTATTCGACACACGAGGCTAACTACGTAGTAATCAAAACAACAAATAACAAACAAACAAACAAATGCACACACACGTTCACACACACACACAGGCAGTTCAGAGGATGCAAAATGAATTGAACAAACAGTCCAGCCGATCTGTTTCGTACCAGATCTTTGAATCACCTGAGAAACCACAAAAGCAGAGGATTGACTTATCTTTAACTGCTTAAAAGCATATGCACCCGATCAGATAGAAAAGACAGTTATTTGTGTTACTTGCAAATTTGTTGAAGTCTTTCTTGATTCGGATTTTCCCTCTCCGGGTTGGAGGAAACACGTGGGGCTGCTGGTAGGTTGGCTTCTCGGTGACGTCGCTGGGGTCCACTCGGCGTGAGTGAGCTGTTGTCCCGGGTAACGACTCCGTAAAGAGTCTGTTCGTGGAAGTTTCAGCGGTTGCGAAACTTAACAGGTTTTGAAAGGAAAAGTCTGTGGTGTTGGCCTAACCGCGTGGTGGCGATTAGGGGCGGAGAAACATCAACGGGGTGATGCTGAAGGGCTGCGCCCAGATTTTCACGCTGCAGTAGGTTTTATACGCTGGCTCTGAGCCATCCCTCTTGATACTGTCGTCCAATGAACGGCAGGATGAAGGGCGGGGCCACGCCCCGTCCCAACGTAGGCAAGTTTACTAATTAACCCACTGCAAGAGACTTAACGTGATAAAATCTCTGGTAAGATTGTAACTATCTGACATCAAACGTTACAATATGGATATAGTTCGTATCACAAAATTCTCATTTACAGCAATGTATTGCAAATAACGAGGGGTTTTGTTTGAATACAAACATGAAGCATTTCACACACATACAGATCATTTTAGCCTATTTCAGGGGTAAAACCACACATTATGAACCTGGTTGGTTGAAAAACACAGCACGTCAATACTTTAGAAATGTCATTCAAAATATAAAATTTTGCCTTGGTTATAACATCTATACGAATCATTTTCCTTAAATCTCCATTTCTTTTCCTTTGTCTCTGAATTCTGTCCATCTCGTGGTCAAACGCATGGTCGTCCAAGTGAGGGTCCTCCAAGGGTCTCGTGATAAGAGAATTTGAAGGGGTCTTTGTCTCGTTGGTTAACGATTAACCAAAATTAGCTGCAGCATCTGTCCGAGTTAGGCTTGAGTCTTGGGGAAAACAGTCGGATAACTGTTATGCAGATTGTACAAGCCCTGGAGCAAATAAAGCAATTTGCGCTCGAAATTCCAAAGCCGGATTCGAACTGGTTTTGACCAGCGAGTCTCTACATTCCCCCTTTGCCGGGGGATGTTCCCGGTGTGAACATCGGCAGGCACTGGAACAAACAGGCAGAAGCAGAGAGAACAGGCAAACACAAGACACAAACAACGTCATCACTAACTGAATCTTGGTGCAGGTTTTAGGCGCGTTGGAATGCTCCGGTTAACAACACTCATGGTGTGGAAGAGCATAGTTCAGTTTTATCAGAATTTAGGCTTTTACGACTAACCGAGGTATTGAAGGCTCAACGAAGTTGTATAGGCGGCATCTCAATCTGTAAAGAATTCAATCTTTGGTTAACGTCATCGCATCTAAGCACGCACGGGATGTGGGGTGTGTACTTTTGAACCACTTTTGGATGGCCTTTACTTGCTCGTGGCGGAAGAAGGCAGGTGTCAAAGTCAACATATATCCTACGATGCTGTTTTAACGAGAGTCGAACCAATAAATTTAATTCTTTACCCTCAATCCTCTTTTCTGTTCTGGATTGAAGATGAAGAAATGTGGTTAACAAATCTTTTGAGTTTTCGCCTAAAACGCGTCGTCAGACAGGTGTTACAACGTTAAATTATCAATACAGTGATCGCACCTTCAAGGCATTGGTCCGTGAGGCTCGGTGAAAGGAGTCAATCCTAATTCTGAGCTTTGGACTTAAAACATCATCTGTGGGGGTTCCCTGATGAGGCAAGAATTGAAAGACAAAGAGTAAGAAAGAAGAAACTGAGACATAAGGTCATTGAGTGAGGTTTAGAACAACAAACAAGTGTCACATATGTGTAATGGCTCCTCTCTACTAGAGACTGATCCTAGAAGTGCAGTGGAGGAGAGAGTGTATGTATTGGGTTTAGGAAACATAGCTAAGGCTAGGTGTCTTCCTAAAATAGCACAAATGAAAAAAAAAACAGGTTAGCGTTATATCAAGAGCTTAGGATAGTGGGTCTGTGTCAGCAGCTTGGCTCCTCCCCCTTTCTGGTCACTTGGAGTTGAGGGACTGGAGTTGGCATGGCACAGGCAGGATTGGGATTGATTCTGAGTTCAGCGGGGTGACAAACGACCAAGACAGCACTCTTAGGCATTGGAGGGAGTTCGTCCGCAAGTGTTCGTGTGATGCAGTGATGACCTGAGGCATCAGGTGTTAAGTTAGCGTCTAACTCTGGTGTTCAGGTACAGTCTATTGCATGTTTGAAGTTATGGTGCTTACAGGTCTCTGTAAGTGAGGTGCAGACGTGCTGCTTTGTGAGGTCGTTGCTTGTCAGGCAGAATCAGGGTCTTCTTTCCTTTCCCACTTCCGATCCTCTTCCCTTCGTCGGAAGAACTCTTTCAGGATCATTTTCATCAGTTCTTGAGGGTCAAAACATGGTGATGTTTTCCCTTCTGGGGATTCAGTTCGAGCTCGATCAGCGTGGAATCTTTGTGAGTTGTTTCGTCGACCTCTTGGACAGGTTGTGTCAAGGTGATGGTGTTTTACCTTAGAGGTATCACTGGATTCCCACGAGCTTGTCCCCCTTTGGTTTGCAAATGAGGTGGACCTGTTCCACGGTCTCTCCCGGTGACGTTCAGGTGAGTGTTGTCGTCCAGGCGGTCCATCCCAGTGGCTGTTCCACTGTTTAGGTCTGGTGTCAGCATGACGGTCTCGTTGGCTGATGTAAGACGACACATTCCACTCACTGGGAGGTAGTTTAGAGTTGTCTGGGCCCTGGGCACCCTCAAGGGCCAGATCTTGACTTTGAGTGTTGAAGTCATAAACAGCAGGGATTGTGGCACTCTTTCCTGGGGTCATCTTTTGTTTGACGTAGGCTTTATGTGCCAAATCTCGTAACTGCTGAGTGTTCATTGTGTGGGGGCATGCAAGAACCCCAAGATGGTGGCTTACTTCAGGATGGAGATTTCTCAGGAAGAGAATTTTGAAGTTCAGGTCCTCTTCCATCTCAGGTTCATTGCGGGTGCCGAAGTAGGCTCGTCTGAGTCTGCTGTAGTAGGTTTGAGCAGACTCATGGCGACCTTGTTCCGTCTCCAGGGCAGCTGCAAGTCCTTGTTCAGATTCTGGGTCATCAAACTCTCTGATGAGGGCTTCTCGGAGCAGAAGGTAGTCAGTCTTGGTGTGAGCAGGCTGACGATCAAGGAAGCTGCGTACTTCAGGGCTGGAGGTTGCTCGGAGCAAATAAAGTCTATCTTTGTCAGTGACATTGGGTCTCACTTCCAGATGAAAGTCAATGTCTTGCAGATAGGCGTGAACATCTTGGCTACCTGGCAAATTCGGCGTGAACTTGCCCAGGTTCTTGACTAGCTTGTCAAGGTCTCTGAGGTCCAGGCCACCTAGTGATACGTGGCTGGCTGGAACAGAGGGAGCTGGTGAGGGCTTTAGCAGTGACCCCTCAGCTTTCTCGTTGCGTGACAGTTCATATGCATGTTTAAGTTCATCTTTAATGCTGTGGTACTCTTCTTTGATGTAGTCCAGCTGCTGTGTGAGTCGTCTGATCTCCTGTCTTGCTTCAAGCAGGTGAGCTTCGAGGGCTTCGTTTCTGCTGTTCTTGCCTTTGGAGTCAGCATTTACCTCTTCTAGTAGCTGTTCGACGTACTCAAGCTTGTTAGCGACATCAGCATGGTCGACTTTGGCTTGTTCCATTTCGTGGGTGGTGGCGTCTAGAGTCTTTTGAAGTTTATCGATCTCTTTGGCAGCTTGATCAGTCTCATCTGGCTGTTCCGGTCGTTCCTGAGCCTCCAGTTCTAGCTGGTTGATGCGGGTTTGCACGCATGTCAGCTGGTGCTTGAGCTGGGCGGAATGCCGGTCACTCAGTTTGAGGGTGGCGATGAGAATGTGACTCAAGGTACCTGTGATCTTGGCTAGGTCTTTGTGATTGTAGCTTTTACTTGGGTCTTGCTTCATGAGGCTGTTTAGGTTCTCATCCAGCTGGTCCTGTGTTAGGTGCTGTAGCGTTTCGGCGGCCTTAGGGAGGAGGCTGTCCGTTGCAACACTTAGCCATGTTTCTAGGTCTTTCCAGTGGCCAACAGGGTCCTTGGGGAGAGCCATGCTGTGCGGCGGTGAGGGGGAAGACCTAAAACTGACACTGACACAGACCTAGGGGAGAGAGAGAGAGAGAGAGAGAGGAGAAAAAAAAAACAAAAACAAAACAGATGGCAAACAAAAGTGTCTGGGTGTAATAGAGTGTGAGCTACTGTTGAGGGTGGAATAACAGGTGGGTGTTGTTCTCTGTGACTGTGATCCTCTGGGGGGCGTGCGTCTAACTCGTAGTCTCTGTGGGGACAGTCAGTAACACACACAGTTAGGACAGCTAGAGAACAGAGGAAGAGAAGAAGACTGATAAGGAGTAGGTTGATAATTGGCTGCTTCCAGGCTCCTAGAGAGAACGTTTCCTTCAGCTTTGTCAAGCGTGAAGTGAAAGGATGCTTCTAGGCTGGAAGTTGGAAATGGGGAGCTCTAAACACCAGGACTATGATTGTTATTCAATTTCCTCCGAGGTGAACGAAAGTGCAATAACAATGACAGTATTGGTTTCTTACTCGTTAGGATTGACACCATACACCAAGTAGACCACTTTGGATGCAAATCTAGAATCAAATTTGAAAACGCCTGTCTTCCGGTTGATCCGTTTCGTCATTGATTGGGTAGCGTCCTATGGCGAGAAAGGGGTAGAGAGAGAGTCAGATCATTTAAACGTAAAATGTTTAAGTCTTACAAACATCTTGTTAAATGTTTCAAACGTTCTCTGCTTTCATGATTCCCACAGGTACAATCCCAAAATGGCAGCGGTAGTCAACTCAGGAAAAGACAGTTAAAAGAAAGAGTAGAAAGTGGAGCAAGTTTTCAAATTACAAAGTTGACAAATTGGTGGCGCTGTTGAGTCAATACATCAAAAGGGTTGGTTTATTGTGTTATCAAAATAACTAATTAGCCTAAGTGGAGAGGAAAATCCTAATTTTCCTTATGGGTTTGGCTAATTGGAGGCTACTGCGCTGGTAGGTTAAGTTTAATGATGACTTGAGTTCAGTTGTAGCCACTCATAGTCTACACTGTCCCATTGCATCAACCAACCACCAGGGGGAGCACTTTCCTGTGAGGTAATTTAAAACCTGAAGGATAATAAACAAAAAAAAATTAAAAATTAGAATAAAAACTTGATTGCGAATTATTTTAAAACTAATTCAAATTAGTAATGACATCAAGTGATTAAGAAATCTGATTTTATTCATAAACTTGATTAGGAGCTGCTATAATTAAATTAATCAATAATGGTTATAGAAAAGGGACACCAAACACCAATTAACTATTAATGAAATTAAAATTTCCAAATAGAAATAAATGTTGGTTGAGACTAACACTCAGTGATGTTGTCATTAAAGTCATAAACACAATTATGATTTTAATTAATCAGCAAGCATTCCTGTAAATCATAGTCATGAGAATAAATCAATTTCTAAATCAATGATGATAGGGAATGCGAAATATTCCTAATGTCATTAAATTTGATCAAAAGTGTTTATTTAAAATTAATCAATAACTGTTATTGAAATCGGGCAACCAATCATCAATAAACTATTAAATGAAATTAAAATTCCAGAATAGTGATTGTGTTGGTAAAGTCCCAGAAACAATAAATGTTATTATTAAATTAATCATAAAACACTGTGCTTATAAATCAACTTCAAATATCAACAGTCATAGAAAATGGTTGTTCCTATAATGTTGAAAAGTTTCAGAAAAGCAATAAATCCGTAATTAAGCATTTAAGCATTAATTTAATGATTGAGCAATCATAAGCATTAAGTTATAGTATTGTAGGACAAACTATAATTCATTGCTAATAAACCAACCACTCATGAGCATTCGTGTTGATCAAACAGGCCAGGATAAGCGAGAAAACATTTGACAAATGTGATTAAACCAGCGATGAATCGCATTCAATAAGGGTTTATCAAATCTGCATTAGTCAAAGCATTTTCCAAGAAAGGGGAGAAACTGAGAAACAAGGCAAACAGCCTATAAAGCAGGAGAATCGAGACTAGGATTCTCGCTAACGTGTGTTAGTTTGTCAATTCAAACACACTGCATTCAAACCACACGAGCGCTAAACACTAGCTTTTAATGCTACAACCATACCACACAACTCAATGCAACAGCGTGAGCTTCAGTTAGCTTAGCCTTGTGCTAGCGTCTACAGCAGATCCACATGCGGAGGACTGCGCCTGCGCACATGAAAGCTACTTGTGCTAATGCTAACAGCAGATCCACGTGCGGAGGACTGCGCCTGCGCACATATTCCGGAAAAGTCTCTCAGGACTTCCGTTGCTATGGCAACATACACAGAGTGAACGCATTCATGAACACACATTAACACAGATAATGTCACATGTGAAATGGCTGCACATCTCACAAGAATGGAGCACTATTGGATCACGGCGGATCAGCGCTCTGTGTCAGGACTTTTCTCAGTCAAAGACACGCGTGGATTAAACCACACAAATTGCTTGATCAAGTTAAATTCTCCCGTAAAAATACTCACAGCCGCTCTTACCGAGCGCAGCGCTGGAGTTTCGCTAACTCATGCGTTAGTGAATCAAAAGTGGCAAAAAGGACAGTTAGCTACTCTGTGCTTAATTTTGACCAGGGGGAGATGCACAGTTAGACTTTAAAGCTGGAACACGCACCTTTAAATCTAACTGTGAAGGCCTTTAGGAGAAGATAATAAGGAGCATCGCTTATTATTTCTCTGTTCGCGCGCTTTTACAGCGGCTTTGTCTCGTAGACAAACTATTCTGCAGTTCGCTTTCTCAGAAGCGCTCGAGATGCATTAGGGCGTGTGGACCACAGTCTGTGGTTCAGACACGCTGGGTAGCACACTGAACCGAACAGTAACTCAACTCCTTTGATTCTCTGTCTCTAATCTATTCTTCCGGACAAAAATAGAAAAGATAAAAACACTGTTTTGTGCTAAAAAGTCTGTTCAAACTGCCCAAGAATCCTCCACCATTAAATGTAAGAAATCAATCTATGTTAAAAGATCAATTTAGGAATTATTAGCTCAGATCAATGACTCGGATCCTGAAGATTCGAATCATTGATTCGACTCAATTGAGTCAGATTGAATCAGATCAAAGATTCAAACTTGTCCCGCAAATGGAGACGTCACATTTATTAATTCTCGTCTATATTATTTTCGTGGCCAAGCGATAATAACATAACACGGAATGGGGTTAACTTTTAGCAAGGTAACACGGTCTATAGTTTGAGGCAGAGACTTATAAAGCACAGAAACAATAACACGGTTCTTTCAAATGAGAAACGAAGATTTATTGAACTATACTATTCGACACACGAGGCTAACTACGTAGTAATCAAAACAACAAATAACAAACAAACAAACAAATGCACACACACGTTCACACACACACACAGGCAGTTCAGAGGATGCAAAATGAATTGAACAAACAGTCCAGCCGATCTGTTTCGTACCAGATCTTTGAATCACCTGAGAAACCACAAAAGCAGAGGATTGACTTATCTTTAACTGCTTAAAAGCATATGCACCCGATCAGATAGAAAAGACAGTTATTTGTGTTACTTGCGAATTTGTTGAAGTCTTTCTTGATTCGGATTTTCCCTCTCTGGGTTGGAGGAAACACGTGGGGCTGCTGGTAGGTTGGCTTCTCGGTGACGTCGCTGGGGTCCACTCGGCGTGAGTGAGCTGTTGTCCCGGGTAACGACTCCGTAAAGAGTCTGTTCGTGGAAGTTTCAGCGGTTGCGAAACTTAACAGGTTTTGAAAGGAAAAGTCTGTGGTGTTGGCCTAACCGCGTGGTGGCGATTAGGGGCGGAGAAACATCAACGGGGTGATGCTGAAGGGCTGCGCCCAGATTTTCACGCTGCAGTAGGTTTTATACGCTGGCTCTGAGCCATCCCTCTTGATACTGTCGTCCAATGAACGGCAGGATGAAGGGCGGGGCCACGCCCCGTCCCAACGTAGGCAAGTTTACTAATTAACCCACTGCAAGAGACTTAACGTGATAAAATCTCTGGTAAGATTGTAACTATCTGACATCAAACGTTACAATATGGATATAGTTCGTATCACAAAATTCTCATTTACAGCAATGTATTGCAAATAACGAGGGGTTTTGTTTGAATACAAACATGAAGCATTTCACACACATACAGATCATTTTAGCCTATTTCAGGGGTAAAACCACACATTATGAACCTGGTTGGTTGAAAAACACAGCACGTCAATACTTTAGAAATGTCATTCAAAATATAAAATTTTGCCTTGGTTATAACATCTATACGAATCATTTTCCTTAAATCTCCATTTCTTTTCCTTTGTCTCTGAATTCTGTCCATCTCGTGGTCAAACGCATGGTCGTCCACGTGAGGGTCCTCCAAGGGTCTCGTGATAAGAGAATTTGAAGGGGTCTTTGTCTCGTTGGTTAACGATTAACCAAAATTAGCTGCAGCATCTGTCCGAGTTAGGCTTGAGTCTTGGGGAAAACAGTCGGATAACTGTTATGCAGATTGTACAAGCCCTGGAGCAAATAAAGCAATTTGCGCTCGAAATTCCAAAGCCGGATTCGAACTGGTTTTGACCAGCGAGTCTCTACATATGAAATGCTACAAACAAATTACAGCTATCACTCAACAATTAGCTACTGTTATTTTAAAATCATAAATACGCTTAACACCGTTACACAACTGCAGGGACCATTGCTACCATTGCCAAAATGTTTTCTGACAGAGTAGGCTGTGGGGAAAAGCTGGATTGTGGTGCTTGAAATACTACATTTAAAAATAAAATGTGTAACTCTTCAAATAACATATTGTTTAATTTTAAATTGAAATTGTAAAACCAATTTTTTGTAGTGTAATATCATAAGTGTAATATAGGTAAACATTTACAGAACATTAGATAGTTTTGTTTTCGATACTAGCCTACATTTATGTTATTAATACATTCACAACATTTTGTTATGGAGTAAGAGGAATTATGCTATTTATTGATAGACTTTCCTGCTGTAGGCTATTTCACAATTTTCTCTTTAAAAAAGGTTGTAATAGTGCCTACAACATATAAAGGGAATGGTAGCAATATAGCAAAGGCTTACTTTTCAAAACAATAAGCTTTTAACAATCACAAATTATTGTTTTTTCAATTTCAAACACAGCAACTTGAATTTTTCTTTTTTTAAAAAGCAGAATTGTTGCTCTTCTGTTTCAAATAAGTTTGTTAAGTCTGTCTCTTATCTCCTTCCAGTCACGGGCTTCAATTTGAAATCTACGAAAAATGGCATCTAAAAAATGATTGGCGAAGGTTGTCGGGCAGTGTTTTTTCCCCTGGAACCTTCGAAGTTAAGAGAATCAGTCCAGCTCTGGTAGAGGCTGAGACCCAACAAACACATTTACAATAGATATGGGAGTCCTAAAGGGCAAAATAACATAAAAATGCAATCACTTCTCATATGCGAGGTGTAAGCTCTGTCTTTACATGAACAATTGACTGAAGCTGCTATTACACCTTTCACTAAGTGAAATAAAAAAAGACAATAAAATGTTTAGTGTAAAAAAATAAACAGACAAACTGCTGATATGTTCTATTTTATCAAAATGTTATAATTGCAAAATGCAAAAAAGGTTACCAACAGGCCTCATGTATCAATATGATACATAATACATTTATAAAAACATGTACTGTATATGGTATAAAAAATGGATCTTGAAAGAAGGATTAATAAACATTTCAGTTCCAAAAAAAAAATTAATATTCTGACTATTTGTTCATGTGTCAGTTTAAACAGGGTTAAAAATCATTATAATCAAGTATATAAAGTTCATATTGGGGATTTTTTAATCCAAATATTATTTCTATTTTATATGAAATATATTGAGGTCTGTTCTTACATAAACATACATTTTGTGTGATCCCTCCTATTTAAAATAATTAATTAATTAATAATAAATAATAATAGAGGGCGTAGCAGTGGCGCAGTAGGTAGTGCTGTCGCCTCACAGCAAGAAGGTCCCTGGTTCGAGCCTTGGCTGGGTCAGTTGGCATTTCTGTGTGGAGTTTGCATGTTCTCCCTGCGTTTGCGTGCGTTTCCTCAGGAATTCCTCCGGAAACCGGGCATCCGCTGCGTAAAACATATGATGGATAAGTTGGCGGTCCATTCCACTGTGGCGACCCCAGATTAATAAAGGGAATAAGCCAAAAAGAAAATGAATAAAGGAATGATAAATAATAATAAAGTAAAATTTTCAGATTAATCTTATAACTTTTGACCTCAACTATACTGTATGTATGGTTTGACAATTTATTTTGATAAAAATATTAAAAATCTAAACAGTTACATCTACATGAACACTTAAAACTTGGCTGTGTGACTGCATGTTATTGTTTTAAATGATTTTGAATGAAAACCTGTGCCAACGTATGCAACTCATGGTATAATTGTTTATTTAATAAAAAACAATATACTCGTATAAAATGCAAAATAAGCATTTTTAACAAAACACACATCAACCCCCCAGCCCCCCATCCCCATGTGTGGTGCCCCTATGTGCCGCATATACTGCATACCCCCTATTTGCTTCCCTGCCGTGAAACGTCGTTCCTACTGTAATAATGCATTTTTCCTGGCAGTTTATCAATACTGCCTATAATACAGGATAAGCAGTATTCATTTCCCAGTATTGCTTAATATTAAATATTGTTCTTTTTTTTATTTTAATAAAAATAACTGCATGTGTAAGCTTTGAAGTGTAAAAATGCCACACAAATATAATCAAACATTTTTATTATATATTTCACAACATTTAATACATACAGTGCACATCTAATTATAAGCAAACAGTATAAAATAAAGTTTAGATTATATTTTATAATTAACTATATATAATTAAACTCAAAGGGTAGGCTAAATCAAAATGTAAGTTGAGAAGGTAAACAAACAAGATAAGTAAACAAAAAAGCAATTAATTAAATAATCCGCCTAAGCACAACGTAAAGTAACGGATGTTTAAATGACAACATTATGACACTGTTGTGACAACCTTCGGCAACAACAAGGTTCTTTTACAAGGTTGGTACAACAATGTAGGAAGATCGTTACGTCGAGGCAACGTCATGTGTTTGTTGGGGAGGAATTAACTTTTTGAACAAACATGCAGTGAAACGATCTGCCCGCAGTTTCCCATCTGGTCCCGTGGAAGCCAGATACACTTTATTCTCGGTCTCTAATGAAATGTTATTTAAAAACTACATCTAGAAGAATTACTTCCTGCACGAGAGACCGGCGAACATGATGACCAGAACGGGAAGTGTTTCTTAGTGTTACAAGTAAACTCAAATCCCATCGCGGTATGAGGATGGGAAACGGTATCTTGATTTGGCAAATCATCAGTGTGTAGCGTCGATATCGGCATCATTTGGTCGTTCATACTTGTGCAGCTTGCTGACTAAACAAGATCTGTATTTACTGTGTGTTGAAGGTCCGTGCAGATAACAGTGTAAAGGTCTCAGATGGAACATCAAAATCACCATTACAAGGGTATAACGAAGAGAATGGTGTTCTTGGACAGACGGATGAGGTGACCACGTCTCTGAAAACTGTTGGCAGTTCGTGTGGTTCTCTATATTGAAGGATCAGCGGGACTGTCGGTGGATGTGGACCACTATCCATTAGTAGCTACATTGTAAACCGATTAAAATATTTATTACCAGTTATCAAAGAAATGATTTGTTGTTTAATTGTAGTTTGTATTGCAAGTGTATTTGTATTGTAAAAATACAACATCATAACAAATTCTAACAAATGTTGTAGTAAAACGACTAAAACTAAATATAGTTCAGAATTTTTTAAATTATACTTTAATACAGGAGTATAATTATATATAAGCAATGGTGGTAAAAGACTACACAAAACGAAAATCTTTACTGACATTTCACACTTTGTTTCATAAATTAGGCCATGTTTATCATCACTAAAAAATCAGCTAAAAATAAAAGTCTGCTTATAAATGTGTACGAAATGTGTACAATATAAATGCTATAAACAACATTCAAAACAAATTACAATAGGCTGTTAGTTAAATAATATCTCTACAGAGGAATGTCTGGCTCAGCGGGAAAGAAAATAAACATCTCATTCTGTGCAACCTTTTTCTTTGTGTTACAGCCAAGTGCATCCTAATTATTTATAGTTTCAGTGTACTTTAATATGAGCTTTGTTAAAAAGTATTGCAGCAGAATGAGTAGATCATTCTTTAAGTTTTAATGGGTTTAAATCGTGCTGCTCTCTGTGTTCTGCACATTTTGAGTTGCAGCTTTGGGCGGAATCTCACTGTACCTGCAAAGCACTGTGTGTGTGTGTGTGTGTGTGTGTGTGTGTGTGTGTGTGTGTGTGTGTGTGTGTGTGTGTGTGTGTGTGTATCAGGGTAAAGATAACCGATTCAATTGCAGGTGAAAAACAAATTTACTCTTCTCAAAAAAAACACAAAATTTCCTCAAAAGGACAGTTCAAAAACTCAAGAAGCTGAACTCAAAATTTGGCGCAGTCCCGGGCGCTACCATACGCTTTACCGGGCAGTAGAAGGAGAGACGTTCGGGCACTGGTGAGTTCAGGGCCGGAATCCAAGATCTCTCCTCTGCACCGTAGCCCTCACAGTCCACGAAATATTGGAAACCCCAGCCACGACATCTCCGGTCAAGCAGTCTCCTCACAGTATAGACCAGAGTGCAGTCCACTAGACGAGGGGGAGGGGGGGCCGGGGAAGCAACAGAGTTGAGTGGGGATCGGACCACAGGCTTTACTCTGGAAACATGAAAAACAGGGTGAACCCGACCAAGAGTGCAAGGAAGCTTGAGCCGTACTGCCACTGGACTCAACATTTTAGTGATTCGGTATGGCCCGATGAACCTAGGTGCCAGCTTGCGAGAATGCACCTGGAGAGGCAGGTCCTTTGTAGACAGCCAAACCTTTCGACCACAAACGAAGAGGAGCAGGAGTCCGGTGGTGGTCAGCCGCCGTCTTAGTCCGTCTGGAAGCCTGGGCCAAGGCCTCCTTAGACCTCCTCCAGGTGTGGCAACACCGTCGAACAAAGGCTAAGGCAGACGGAACAGCGGCATCGGGTTCCTGAGCAGGGAACAAAGGGGGTTGGTAACCAACAGAAAATTAAAAGGGGACATACCTGTAGAAGCTACCGGCAGGGAGTTGTGGGCATATTCAATCCAAGACAACTGCTGGCTCCATGAACCCAGATTTTGAGACACCAGACAGCGGAGGCTTCTTTCAAGATCCTGATTGGCTCGTTCAGTTTGGCCATTGATCTGGTGGTGAAAACCTGAAGACAGACTCGTAGAGGCCTCGATCTGTCTACAGAATTCTTTCCAAAACCGGGAGACAAATTGCGGTCCTCTGTCAGAGACCATGTCCACTGGAAGGCCATGAATCCGGAAGACGTGGTCAACCACCGCCTGAGCAGTCTCCTTGGCTGATGGGACTTTGGGCAAAGGAATAAAATGGGCCGCTTTACAGAAGTGGTCCACCACTGTTAAGATTACAGTGTTACCTCTCGATAGGGGTAGGCCAGAGATAAAATCAAGAGCCACATGTGACCAGGGTCGGAAGGGAGTTGGAAGGGGACGTAACAGACCAACGGGCGGCTGATTAGAGGTCTTATTCGGGGCGCATACAAAACAAACCAATACGAACTGTCTGACGTCTTGGGCCATTGAAGGCCACCAAAAATCGCTGTTGGATATTGACCAGCGACCTCCGGATTCCAGGGTGACAGGCTACTCTGGACTCATGACCCCACCGGAGGACTTCGGATCTTAATTTGGCTGGCACAAATAGCCGGCCCTCTGGACACCCTTCTGGAGTTCCCCCTTCTCGCACGGCCTCCTCTACCCACCGTTCAATGTCCCAGGAGAGAGCCCCCACCACCACCCCTCTAGGGAGGATGGCTTCGGGGGTAGACTCTCCTCCTGGTACATCAAACAGGCGAGCGAGTGCATCAGGTTTTATGTTCTTGGAACCAGGTCAGTACGAGAGGGAACAATTGAAGCGTCCGAAGAAGAGTGCCCATCGGGCCTGGTGGGAACTCAATCTCTTGGCTGAACGGATGTATTCTAGATTTTTGTGGTCTGTCCAGACCAAGAATGGTTGTGCTGCCCCCTCCAACCAGTGGCGCCACTCACTCAGGGCCAGCCTGACAGCCAGAAGCTCTCTGTTACCAATGTCGTAGTTTCATTCCACTGGGCTCAGACGGTGAGAGAAGAAAGCACATGGGTGCACCTTCCCATCCCTAGAGGACCGCTGAGACAAGACCGCGCCGATCCCAACCTCCGAGGCATTCACCTCAATGATAAACTGCCGTTTAGGATCTGGAAGAGAAAGGACAGGAGCAGTGGGACTTGAGAACATCAAAGGCCTCCTGTGCCTGACTGTGCCATATAAACGGTACCTTAGGTGAGGTGAGAGCCGTTAAGGGTGCAGCGACCGAGCAAAAGTTCCGGACCCTCTGTTGAGACTATATGCCCCAGGAACGAAATGGACTTGCTGTGGAACACACACTTCTCCGCTTTGACATAAAGCTGGTTTTCCAGCAGCCGCTGCAGCACCTGGCAGACATGCTGAGTGTGTACCTGTTCAGATGCAGAGGAGATAAGAATATCATCAAGGTACACAAAGACAAATCTGTTTACCATGTCTCTCAGCACATCGTTCACCAGAGCCTGGAAGACTGCAGAGGCATTGGTGAGTCCGAAGGGTAGAACTCGGTATTCAAAGTGCCCCGTTGGTGTGTTGAAAGCAGTCTTACACTCATCCCCCTCACGTATCCGGATCAGGTGATAGGCATTACGGAGGTCTAATTTAGTAAAGACGTTGGCTCCCTGCAATAACTCAAAGGCAGAAGACATTAAAGGCAGAGGACACCTGTCCTTAACAGTAATGTCATTAAGGCCTCTGTAGTCAATACAAGGGCGCAGAGAACCATCCTTCTTTTTAACAAAGAAGAACCCAGCCCCGGCTGGAGAGGAAGAGGGGCAGATGAGGTCAGCTTCTAAACACTCTCGAATAAACCTGTCTATGGCCTCTCTCTCAGGAGCAGAAAGGGAATACAATCAACCCTTTGGCAGAGAAGTGCATGGGAGGGGCTCGATGGCACAATCGTATGGTCGGTGCGGAGGCAAGGAAGCAAGACAAGACTGACTCCAAGACAACACAGAATTCCCTGACCAATCAACATGAGGGTTGTGTTAACTTAACCACGGGTGCCCCAATACTACTGGAGCACTCAGGGAGTCAAGTAAATAAAAGGTAATGACCTCACAGTGATTTCCAGAGACTATCAAACTTACAAAAGGGGTAGAATGGGTGATGGATGTGATGTCAAAGGGATGCCCCAAGATCTGGCCATGGTGCTGTCCAAAAAGTCTCCCTCAGATCCTGAGTCAATTAAGGCAGAACAAGAGTGAGTCATTCCACTGAACTGGACTGAGGCCGGGAGAGAGGTGCGGTGTGTGGTGGTGTCGAAACAAGAGATAGCGCCCACCAGAATTCCCCAGTTTGCTGATGGGCTGGGGCTTTTAAAGGGCACTGCAACGCTTGGTGACCCGGCTTACCACAGTAAAGACAAAGGCCTCAAGCCTGACGAAGCCGCTTCTCCTCGACAGTAAGTCGAAGACGACCTAATTGCATAGGCTCTGGCGAGGTGGTGGGTGATGGGGTGCGAAGAACACTCGAAAGGCCCTCGTTCATCCATGAGACACCAGGGACTCGTCTATGCTAACGACGATGCAATCGGGTCTCCACATGGAGGGCCAGATCCACCAAGGCATCAAAGTCTCAGAGAAAGATCGTGGGTGGTGATCTCATCTTGTATTTTGTCATCCAGGCCGTCTCTAAATCTGGCATGGAGAGCTGCCTCATTCCATGCACAGGCAGCTGCCAGGGTTCTGAACTGAACAAAATAATCAGTGACAGAGCGTCCCCCCCCTGACTCAGCTGGGCCAGTTGGGAGGCTGCTTCAGGCTGATTGGTCAAACAGTTTGGTCATTTCAGCACAGAAATTCTCAAATGTGGCACAGAAAGGGCACGTGTGTCCCACACTGCTGTTGCCCAATCATGGGCCCTGCCCTTCAGAAGGGTGATTACAAATACCACCCTGGTCTCCTCAGTAACATAGCGATGGGGCTGTAGATCAAACACAAGAGAACACTGAGAGAGGAATGCCCGGCAAGGACTAGGGTCCCCATCGTAGGGCGGTGGGTTGTTAGCGTGAGGTTCAGGTTCAGGATAAAGAGGAATAGCCACTGGTCCACCACCCCTGGTATTCTCATGAAGATCTTGAATTTGAGCATTAGGCTGCATTTAACTGTGTAGTGTGTGGCCAAGGAGAATGCCCTGCGGTGCCACCGCGTTTCTCACATGCTCTGCACCTGCTGAATCCATATTTTGGTCAGTCTGTTCTGTCAGGGTAAAGATAACAATTCAATAACCGATAACCGATTCAATTGCAGGTGAAAAACAAATTTATTCTTCTCAAAAAAACACAAAGTTCCTCAAAAGGACAGTTCAAAAACTCAAGAAGCTGAACTCAGAATTCTACCACCAGGTGGCAGAAGAGCGCTACCATACGCTTTACCGGGCAGTAGAAGGAGAGACGTTCGGGCACTGGTGAGTTCCGGGCTTTACCACCAGGTGGCGGCAGAGCGATACCAAACGCTCGGGCAGAACAGCAGAGGAAGAGTCGTTTGGGCACTGGTGGCCATTTAGTCACTAATGGAGGTTTTGCAGCGTGAACTGGGCAGCCAGACCAGACCACAGCAGACAGGATGATGGAAGTGGGGACAAAGTAACAAAACAAAGGAGAGAGAGAAACAAAAACAAAACAAGCTGGTGCTTGGAGTCTGGGGAAAACAGGACACGACAAGACAGATTACGCACAGATTACGCCGGACCTAGACTCAAGACTCACAAGCATGCAAAACGGACTGATGAAAGACAAGAGAAGACTAAATAGGGGAGAAATCAAGCAGCAACAGGTGAAAGGGAGAAATCGCTAATTGATTAACAGATAGAACCAGGCAGGGAAAACAAAGCACGCGGACAAGGAAGCACATGGCTGGCTGTCAAAACAAAACCACATGCTCCGAACACACAATGACAACACAAACAGGTAAGTCAATCCATACTCGTAACAGTGTGTGTGTGTGGGTGTGTGTGTGTGTGTGTGTGTTTGCTCACCTGCCATGTTTGCTTGGACACAAACAAATCAAGGATATTAGAAATCGTTCGATAATATAACTCCTACACTGTCAGAAAAAAGGTACAGTGAGGGTACAATTTTGTTCCTAGAGGGACCAAAATATATAATTTTACCTTTAAAAGGTCCCAATTTGGTCCTTAGGGTACACTTTTGTACCTAAATGGGCTATAAAAAGATACAAACGTTTATATTTAGATTTGAAAGGTTTTTGTATACCACATTTAGGCACAAATACTTTAGAAATAATATTTATTTTAAAATAATAAAATTATAAAAAACTCCGGTGTTTATTGATTTTAGAAAATATCTAAAATCTTTTTTTTCAGATAGACTTTTGTAAAATTAAAGTTCAAAATGGCTTAAAACAGTTTAACTCATTCATATTATACTGTACTGTATATTCTCAAATCTTTATAGCTTTTGTTTGTTTTATATTGGTTTATTTAATGTTTTTATTATATCCGATATTTCTATATCTTTACATGATTTCAATATTACTTAGGCTAATTTATTTATTCATTCATTCATTCATTTTCATTTCGGCTTAGTCCCTTTATTAATCCGGGGTCTCCACAGCAGAATGAAGCTGCAACCTTCCAGCTGCAACCCATCTCTGGGAAACATCTATACACACTCATACACTACGGAAAATTTAGCCTACCCAATTCACCTGTACCGCATGTCATTGGACTGTGGGCGAAACCAGAGCACCCAAAGGAAACCCACGCAAAAGCAGAGAGAACATGCAAACTCCACACAGAAATGCCAACTGACCCAGCCGAGGCTCAAACCAGCGACCTTCTTGCAGTGAGGCGACAGCACTACCTACTGTGCCACAGCGTCACCCTAATTTATCTAGATCTATGAAATTGTGTTGAGCCCTTAAAAGTGGACACGTAATTTGTAATATGTTTTACCCATATGTGAATACAATTATTTATACATTATCTCCAAAATAAATAAAGAATTAAAGAAACCCAGATGGAACTTAAAGCATTTTTGTTAAGGTATGTTGATGTTTTTGCACTCGATGACGAAGAGCTAGGGATTTCTGATAAAGTGCAGCACAAGATCCATTTGGTAGATGATGTACCAATTTCCCTGCCCTATCGGCGTGTCCCATTAACCAAGTAGGGTGAAGTCCGGGAGCATATCACTAAACTAAAGCATAAACTAAACTAAAAAAGTGGGTCATTAAGCCCAGCAGTAGCGCTTATGCTTCACCAATAGTGCTCGTGAGAAAGACAGATGGAATCTTCAATTGTGTGTCGATTACAGACAATTGAATTCAAAGACAAAGCTAGATGCACTTCTATTGCCTCGCATTGATGAAAGTTGAGATGCGTTGCAAGGTGCCAAGTTTTTTCAACTCTTGATTTGGCTAGTGGGTATCACCAGGTGGCAGTGCGTGAAAAAAACCAACCAAAGACAGCATTTACTACCCCATTTGGTATAATTGAATATTCTCGTATGCCTTGTATGGTTTGTAATGGACTGTCTACATTCCAACGTCTTATGCAATCTACTATGGGAGATTTGATTTTTCACATTATGATGGTCTATCTAGATGATATCCTCGTTTATTCATCTTCTTTCCACGAACATCTACAGAGATTACAAGTTGTGTTGAGTAGGCTGAAAGAAACAGGGCTCAAGGAGAAGATTGAAAAATTCTGTTTCTTCCAAAACGAGTTAAAGTTCTTGGGTCATCACATTTCTGGTCCGGGCATTGGAATTGACCCTGAGAAGGTTGAGTCTGTAAGAAGTTGGAAACTCCTTGTGCAGTAAAAGAGTTGAGATCATTTCTAGGCTTCTGTAGCTACTATAGAAAGTTTATTGAAGGATTTTCCTAAATTACAGGCCCACTTCATGGTCAAGTGAACTTTTGTCTGAGGAAGCTGGGCAAGGTGAGAAGGTCTGAGTTTTGTTCACTGTGGTCCACTGAGTGTCAGGCAGCCTTTGAGCTTTTGAAGGATAAGCTTACATCAGCTTCAATTTTAGGCTATGCAGACTTTACTTTCCGTTTATAGTAGAGACAGATGCCAGTAGTGAGGGACTTGGTGCCATACTCTATCAGCAACAAGGTGACAGTAGAAGAGTGATTTCCTATGCTAGTAGACGACTACGCAATGCTAAAAAGAACAATCGGAACTATAGTACCCTGCTGAAAAATCCAGCTTAAACCAGCCTAAGCTGGTTGGCTGGTTTTAGCTGGTTGACCAGCCTGGTTTTAGAGGGGTTTTGGCCATTTCCAGGCTGGTTTCCAACCATTTCCAGCCTGGTCTTAGCTGGTCAGGCTGGGAGTTGACCAGCTAAAACCAGCTTGACCAGCCAAAACCAGCTATGTCCAGCTTAAACCAGGCTGGTTAAGCTGGTTTTAGCTGGTCATTTTCTAGCCTGACCAGCTAAGACCAGGCTGGAAATGGCTGGAAACCAGCCTGGAAATGGCCAAAACCCCTCTAAAACCAGGCTGGTCGACCAGCTAAAACCAGCCAACCATTTTAGGCTGGTTTAAGCTGGATTTTTCAGCAGGGTAGCTGAAGCTTGAGCTTCTAAATGGGCTGTTTGGCTCAAAATTTGTAGTTGTTACAGATAATAACCCACTTTGTCATCTGAGAACAGCAAAACTGGGTGCTATTGAACAAAGATGGGTGGCCTAATTAGCCGTTTTTGATTTTGAGGTCAAATATTGGACTTTGTGGCATAATGCTGCTGCTGACGCCCACTCTAGGCAGCCATTAGCAGGGGAGCCTGCTAATGCTGAAGACACAGAATATGATGACTACATTACCATTTGCAATGTGATCAACAGAGGTACATATTTAGATCTGGAATTAGTGGTAGCTGGTGAGCAGTGCTGTAAGGTTAGACAGATTCGTGCCTTGGAGTGTGGGACCAGAGGGGAGGGCACTGATACTCAAGGGGGTACATTTACTCTTCCAGGCTACACCAAAGCTCAGTTAAAGAGTTACCAGGATAGAGGTTTGACTTCAAGCTTTTTCAGGGAGTTTTGGGATTGTAAGCGAAAGCCCACAAGACAGGAGAGAAGAAACCTGCCAAAGCCTGTATTGTCATTGTTAAAGGAATGGAAACACATTAGAGAGTCTGATGGGTTGCTGTATCATGTGGTGAATGATCCTCGTTTTGGTTAATGTAAGCAGTTGCTTTTGCCAGCCTGTCTAAAAGATCAAGTCCTTGAAAGTGTCCATAACAAAATGCGACACCAGGGCATTGAGTGCACCCTCCACTATATGGAGCTATAGCTATATGACAATTGGGTTGACGTCAGAACCCAATGTCAGTTTGAGGTCAGATTTACTTCAACGTCATGTGCCGATGGGTACTGACGTCAACCTGATTTTCCAACCAAAATGCAATGTCCCCACGATGTTGAATATTGATGTCTGTCTGACGCTGGGTTCTGACGTCTACCCCATTTTCATTTCCAACCAAAATACAACATCTGCCTGACGTTGAACATTGATGTCTGTCTGACGTTGGGTTCTGACATCAACCCAATTTTCATTTACAACCAAAATGCAACAGCCCAACGACGCTGGACATTGATGTCTGTCTGATGTTGGGTTCAGATGTCAACTTGATTTTCATTTCCAACCAAACTGCAATGTCCCCACGGCGTTAGACATTAACTGCTTAACAACTGTCTGACTTTATGTTCTGATGTTAACCAGATTTTCGTTTCCAACCAAAATAAAATGTCCTGATGATGTTAGGGTACAACGTCAATTTGATGTCATATTGACATCCTGTGCCTAGGGTATGCTCACACTAACCTGCAAAACAATGGCCAGTGGAATAAATGACCTTTTATACATGTTCCTTTTAGGAATTTCCTGATTAGTATTATTCATACTCGAATTATAGTTAATTCTACATAGCACACACATATCATATTCTATGTGCTATTTAAAATTAATCTTTTCAGATATAATGTATTATTTTTATTCTACATTATTGAATTTGTACTATTATAATAATGTGTGCTTCATTACTTTTTATAAACTGTTTTTGTTAACTGTTATAAAACTGCAAGAAAAAGAGGATGCCAGTACTACTTTTGATAAAGGAGATACAATTAGTGATGGGTCGTTCTTGAATGATTCGTTCATTTTGAACGAATCTTCAATATGACTCGGGAACTACGAGTCCTCTCAGGCAGTGATTCCTTCATCCGCGCGTGCGCACATTTGTGCAGGTATCGTTCACTTTTCATGTTTTTTGAGTCATTCATCACGGAAAGGCAGAAGCCAATCATTTGCGTTTAGAGCCGGAAAGAGATTTGATCCGTTCTCTATCGTGTTTGGGTCATTCGTTCATCACAGAAAGGCAAGCCAATCATATACGTTTAGAGCCGGAAAGAGATTTGATCCATTCATGTCTCAAATCCTCTATCGAGTAAGTCATTTGTTCGTTCATCACTGAAAGGCAAGCCAATCATATGCGTTTAGAGCCGGAAACAGATTTGATCCGTTCATGCCTCGAGTCCTCTATCGAGTTTGAGTCATTAGTCTTTCTTTCTTGACACTACAGCAGAATTGTGTGTAGAAATTAGTAAATGGTTTTAAATCCTCTTTAGAGACAGGTGCATCATAATTATATATATATATATATATATATATATATATATATATATATATATATATATATATATATATAATTACTATTCATATTATTATTATTATGTGCATTTCTGATCTTAAACTGTAGCTCCACTGTACACTGCAACGAGAACCTCAGTCAGTAATACTTATGTAAAACTGAATTTTTGTTGCATCATGGACCATATTTTAGACTTCATAAAATCGTCAAACAATATGTACCTAAAAAGCATTTTCTTAGAAATAATAAAGGTCTGTCCTATTGTCACTAAGTTGTTGTTACTTTTTTTCTGGTGGATATGTGGTTTTATTTTTTGTTATTTTACAAATAAATGGACCCATGCTTTTAAAATGTCTATTCACTGTCTTGCTATCAGAAAACAAACACTAAACTAGGCTATATGATATATTAATCAAATTCTACAATTACAAGTGATTTGCAATTTGTTCATTTTTACCCCATTTTTTGTTTAATAATGTTTTTCTATTCAGACTTTATGTATTGGTCTAATATTTGTATAAATAAAGATTGCATTTGCATTTACTCATGTAGCAGAAGCTTTTATACTGCGATCAACAAGTAATGACAAAAGAAGCACTTCAAATCATCTGAAAGAAGAAACAGACTCAGCCTATCAAAGGTTTGGCTTGTGTTTTTGCCTTAAGCCAAGTCCAACAAGTAAAGCCACAGAGTGTTGTTTCAAAGCTTATTTAATTCTAATTACTCAAAAAAGCCAAGCTTGTTGTGCACTTCTATTTTAACATTCTAGTCAATTAGTTAAGCTCATTAGGCTCTGTGGCTTTTGTAGTTTTTATTAGAATTTATTTTTCACTTGAATTGCTGTTTCATAAAAAAAATTCTATTGGGCATAGTTGCCCAATTTGATATAAAGCTTTTATGGCACAAACGTGTTATTTAAAGCTTATTTGTTTTTATTTATTAAAAAGCCTAGCTTGATATGCACTATTTTGTTTTTCTTTTGTTTGCTTTCATTATTGTGATTTTAAAGTAATCTGTTTTGTTATAAAGCTTTTCTGGTAAAAAAATAGTAATAAAACAATAAACAACATTTAAACAGTGTTTATGTTTCTAATGCCTGCAGCATCATATGTTACAAAACGCTTCACAAAGACAATTTGATTTATTTAATAACTCATCTCTTATGCTTTCCTTCACGTTATGTGACAAAAGAACGAATGACTCGTTCTTGAAGTTATTCATTCATTTCGCTTATGTGCACGTTTTGTAGCGTGAGAGAAGATTAGTTCATTTTTCGAGTCCTCTACCAGGTTTGAGTCATTCGTTCATCAAGCCTAGGAGCCATACTAGCCAATTATATGCATTTAGAGCCGGAAAAGAAATTGATACAATCATCAGTTGCATTGGCATATCAATCGCCTAGAGCTGTTGGCAGTGTTCCTCGCTCTCCTCCGTTTTTACCGGTGCTGGAGCAACAACACGTGCTGGTCAGGACGGACAGTACGTCGGCGGTGGCGTATATCAACCGCATGGGGGTATCCACTCTCGCCGCATGTCTCAGCTCGCTCGCCGTCTGCTCCCCCGGAGTCATACGCGGCGCAATCGCTGCATTCCATTTTTCCCCACCGAGCTCAACCGTGCAACCCATTAGCTCTCACGGCAGTTTCGCCTGGGAAATGGAGACTCCAGCCCCGACTGGCCAGCTGTTATGGGCTGCGCCTTTCTCTCTCTAACTCAGAGATTCATGCGCTCTCGCTTGAGTTCCCCACTTGGCGAACCCTGCAAAGTCCAGTGGCTACACAGCTGCCCCCAGGGTATGCGTAATACGCATTTCTCCAGTGAGCCTACTCGCACAGATACTGTGTAAAGTCAGGTAGGTCGAGGAACAGCTCTCGTGTTGCGCCTCTCTGGCCCAATCGGACCTGCTTCTATTCTCCTCGTGATGGCCCCTCCCTGGCACATCCCCTGGAAACAGGGGACAGGCACCGTTTGGCACCCGCGCCCAGATCTATGCCTCACGTACGGTTCATAGATGGAGCGCGGAGGACTTAGATGACCTACCGATTAGGTGGTTAACACTGTCACTCAGGCTGAGCACCCTCTACGAGGCATGCCCACGCCCTGAAGTGGAGTCTATTCGCTGTGTTGTTACCATTTTCCCAGAGAAGGAAACCCCGAACATGCCAGATCAGAGTGATGCTATCCTCCTTCAGTTGACTGGAGCTAAGGCTGTCCCCTCCGCTCTGAGGGGTTGGCGTTACGATCATCCCCGCTCTAAGGATGCGGCGATGGTGGTGCACTGGGAAGTATCGTCTCATCATCCAGTTCCCAGAGGTGCGAGACTGGATATTAATTATTTCTGTTTCCTTCTCAAACCCACTTGGAGATCTCTCTTAGAAGAGGTCTGCTCGATCACTCGACTCAGTATCTTAGATTCTGTCCAGGTAGAGAGCTCTGCTGGTCGGGTTCGCGTCGGACAAATGGGTGGGTATCTGGAGGCATTTTCGATCAACGAAATGTGCCAGCATGTTGGGCCAGCCCACTCTCACGTTTACCTGAGACCCCCGCCCACCGAGGTGCTCTAGGTTCCTACAGCATTCTTTCAGCTACGTAGTGAACCTGCAAGCGCTGCCCACGGAGGAGGCAGACCCAGCCCCTTTATTTGCTGCGTCCTTCGCGCTTTGCGTATTATACGGACCGTACTCAGCTCTTTTATCTGTTACAGTGATTGGAAGAAGGGAAGTGCCATATCCAAACAGAGGTTGGAACATACCCACTGAACAGTGAATGCCATCTCCCTCGCTCATCTGAGCCAGGGCGAGCCGTGTCCCCCAGGAGTGAGAGCGCGCTCCTCGAAGTGCGCATCCTTTTGGGCGTTAGCACGCAGCGCCTATTTAACAGACACGGTAGAGCTGCGGGCTGGGCGACACCTATTGCGAGATTTATTAATCTTGAGGGGAGCCGATTTCCTCACGCGGTGAATGAGAAATTCAGTTAGGTGTTGTAAAACGCTTGCTGCGCCATTCTCTCTAACAAAGAGATACGTGCATTTTTTCGCTCTGTCAGTCAAGTTCCCCGCTGGCGAACCCTGCAGATATTCCTCCAAGGCCCCCAGCATCTGACTCAGCGGAGGAGTCAGGCGCTGGCCCGTTACGTTGTTGGTTTGCCCGCTGGTTAGCCCGCGTTCTGGGTATAGGTGCCCGCTATGTGCGATCCCCACTAGGCGATCCCATATGCTTATACTACCACGGTGCTGTCCCCCCTCACAGGCGGACCCGTGTCTTCTCTCACCGCTAACCATCTTATATTCATATGCGTACTCCCCCTTCTCAGGGCTAGTCCATATGCTCTCTCGCCACCAGTCTCCCCACTTGGGTAGCAGGTGGCCTCCGCAGCGTCCTCCCTATCGGGACTGCACGCATTCCCAATGTACTGTCGTATTAAATTCCTAGAAATTATTCTAGACGCATTTGCGGCTCCCGAAAAAATATATCTAAATCCGTAAATCTTCTGTTGAAGTGGGATAAGTAAGGGCCAGGGAACACGTTGGAAGACCGCGCCTCTGATGACGCAGGTGCGCTCACGCTCTTTTTTGCCTGGCAAACCTCTCATCGGGGGCGAAGGTAAGGTTCAATCATTATGGCGTTTTCCATACATTTCCCCATAGTGGAAGTTTCCACATAGCATTGAAGTTCCCCTCCCGAAGGGGAACGCTCCGGTTACTAAGGTAACCCTCGTTCCCCGAGGGGCGGAACGGAAATGCTATGTTCCTTCGCCATAATGATTGCCCCTTAGCTGTTGAGGTGAAAGTCTCTTCCGCTAAAAAAATTATGCTTTGGCTTTGCTTGCACTGTGCTCTTACAGGCAAATTAATTGCAATGAGCATCAGGTGCGCAAGCTGAAGCTGCCAACTCATTGGCATTTCATTGGCCCGTTTACATACTCTTTCAGATGATTTGCTTTCTAAACGAAATCCCCATAGTGGAAATCCCCATTTCCGTTCCCCCCCTCGGGGAACGAGGGTTACCTTTGTAACAGGAGCGTTATCATAGTAGGTGATGTACTCCCATACGCTAGCACTGACAGAGAAGTTATCCTTTGCCCTGATTCAGCTCCTTGTACTTCAGCTGCAAAGAAAGGAAAAGCTGAGCCTACACTGTCCGAATTGCAAGATAACATTGTGAGGCTTGTGACTGAAAAAATAAAATAGAATGAAGACAATCTTGCTAAATTGATAAAGAAAAATACAGACACCATCGAAGCCTTAAAGGAGTCATTTGAGTTCCTATTCAATGAAGTCCAAGATATGAAAAGTGAAATGACAACGGTCAAAAAGTCAAGTGATGACCACCAGCAAAGAATCATTGGCTTGGAGGACAGACTGAATGAAATGGAATGCTATTAAAGAAGATGGAACCTCAGGCTGTAAGGTCTGTTGGAGGAGGAGGGAGAACACGTTAAAATGCGTATGACTGACATCTGTCAGGCAGTCATTCAAGACTCCGGAGCGGATTTGCACTTCCAGATGGATGTCAGCCATTGGATTGGGAAAAGAGAAGAAGGCAAAAATTGTCCAGTGATTGCAAGATTTACATCCAGATCGACTAAAGAAAAAGTGTGGAAATGTGCAAAAAATTCATAATTTCTCAAAACAAAGAAACTGAAGTTCAGTGAAGACTTGACCACAAAAGACAAAGTGAAGTGCAAAGACAAAGGAAAAATGCCTTTTTTTCGGAGCCAAAGCCATCTTTGAGGGTAAAGAAGTTCAAATGTAACAGTTTTAGCTCTGTACGTGTCCTCACAAGATATGAGTTAAGTCAACTGACTTTTAGTAAAGATTAAAATAAAATAGCCTACATCTATGATGTGTTGACATGTTTAAAGTTTTTAGTACTGGTCAACGATTTTTTATACCTCATGTTTGCTACTTATAATGTTTTGTATTTAAAAGGTGTAAAAAACCATTTTGTTTTTGTGTTCTACTTAAAACCTACATGTTTGTTTTATTTTACATTTTTTCTTTATCCTTGTATTCATTTAATGTAAGGGGTATACGGGAGCAGATTAAGAGGAAGGCTGTATTTTTGTTTTGTAAATACTTTAAAAGCAGATTTTTATTTTTAACAAGAAACACATGGCATAGAGGCAGACTTAAATTTCTGGAAAAATCAGTGGGGTGACAATATTTGGATGTCTTATGGAAACAGTAAATCAGCTAGTGTTGCTATATTAAAAGGCTCCTTTCAAGGTAACATTTAACACAAAAAAGCGTAGTTCATAATTCAGAAACATTGGTAATTTTAACAATTGAATTTATGGAGAAAATTTTAATTTTAGGTATATGGTCATAATAACAGCCAAGGAATTGTAAGAATGGTATTTTGACCACAGCGGTTCGAACTGTAGTTCTGCTGAGCGACTAAAAAGTTATCAGCATGATGGTAAAAAACTGTACATTTCTAGTCAAACCATTCTACTGCAATCTTATACCAAAAACGGAAATAAGGGCAGTATTAATAGCTTAAAATGTGGGAGAGCGTTGATATTATGTGATTGTATTGTATTGCAATATGGAGCAATTAAGTGTTGATGTTAAATCAAAAGTAATTCACAAATACTTGAAAATGAAATGATTTAATGACAATAATTCTCTATGGTTACAACTGAATTAATTACAAATAACTGTATAAAAGGATAAAATATGAAATGATAAAAAGATATAATATAAATTGTACCCAGCTTACTGTAAATGTAAATTTAAAGTTACCAGAGAGAGAGGGAGAGACAGGGGGAGGGAGACAAAGAGGGAGAGAGCCAGAGAAGGTAACCTCCAGAGAAGGAGAGGAGCAGAGCTCAGGAAAGCACAGAGAAGAAAAGCGACAGAGCCAAGTTTACCAGCTATTTTGTATCTTTCTTGACCATGTGACCAAAGCCCAAATGCTGAGACATTCAAACTGACCAATCAACATGTGACCACATCGTAAAACCCCCAAAGTCCACACCAGTGGCGGCTGGTGTTAAAAAATTGGGGGGGGGGGGGGGGGGGGGGGCAAACACCAGAAAAAAAATCTAACTGTTGGTAAAGTAAGAGTGTAAAAGCCATTTTTCAGGTGATGTATCAAAAAACAAAAATATGACTAAAGCATACAATAAATACATCACAAATCAGTTCATTTTAGTTCAATTTGGGTTTATTATCAGTAATGAAGTAATCAAGATAATCAGTAAACACACACATACACACACACACACACACACACAAATGTTGCCTAATCACTGGCCAGTAGCACTACTTGAAAATAAATTATGCTCTCCTTTTTTTCTTCTGGCTTGCAAATTTCTCAATAACCGTTAAAGTCAGTCATCTCAGTCACCAGTGTCTTCTCTATTGACAGCATGGCCAATGCATTCAGCCTCTCTTGCGTCATGCTGTTTGAAACAGCAAACAGGGAAATAGTAAAAGGTACAGTATGACTTACATGAACCTGCCGGTGTTACACCATATTCTGTGACCATCGAAATCTGTGACCCTATAGGGCGTAGTGTTATGTACATATATAATATACATATATAATATTATAAAGTTTATATAAATATGACATATATCATACAATTACATGTTTTAAGACAGATTTATGTACATTTGATGTATGTAAACAATATATATATATATACGCGATTAATATATAATACATAAATGGTTATACAGACATAAATTATCGTTTTAATAATCAACACGTGTATTTTGGGCGAACAAGTAAGCATTTATGATCTAAATACGAATAAACAGCTATTTTAAACAAATGTTTCCTATACACTTTGTCATATAGGGTCACAGATTTCTATAGGGCGTAGTGTTATGTACATATATAATATACATATATAATATTATAAAGTTAATATAAATATGACATATATCATACAATTACATGTTTTAAGACAGATTTATGTACATTTGATGTATGTAAACAATATATATATATATACGCGATTAATATATAATACATAAATGGTTATACAGACATAAATTATCGTTTTAATAATCAACACGTGTATTTTGGGCGAACAAGTAAGCATTTATGATCAAGTGCTGGAAAAGCCCCGAATATTCGCGCGCTCGCCATCACTTGACTACTGGTGAATTTGCAAAGACAGTCGATCTGGTCCAAGCTTTTTGATTCTTTTTTTTTTCTTCATCCAAACGCCTTGTGAACGGATATCTTTGCAAAGATACAACGGAATTTTCCTTCATCTCGAGAAATTTGCATTCTAAGCTCTTTGGTGAGAATGGTCCAATCACATAAGCCCAATCATATAAAAACAAATATGATTCGTTCTAACAACAAAACTGGGAGGGTTCGGGGCGCAGAGCGCTGCGCCCCAGGGACAATTTAAATCAGGCCAATTAGAGCTTATCGTCATATCACGTGCATTGCAAAAGTTTGTGTACCTACATAGACACTCATTAGTCCGGCGCCCCGCACACATATTAAAAAATATTGTTCATACTTTTTTTTTTCAATAAATGTTAGTATGACTACAATAAATGTTAGAATGTTATATTTAAATCAATTTATTTTGTTAATATTTGTGATAATAAACATTAACATATTAAAGGGGTCTAACTTGAAGGGGGGGGGGGGGGGGGGGGGGGGGGGGCGCCCCAGTGCCCTCTATTGACCAGCCGCCACTGGTCCACACACCAGGCCCTGATCTTATCAGTATCTGCCTTTGGAGTCAGCATGGACCTTTCTTGGTGAAAAAGACATGTTTTGCCATATAAACAAATGCATAGGATAATTTAGATTCTTACAGAATATATCTATTTTCTCTGATTTTGAAGATTAAATAAATGGCATATTAAATACTTTTGCTAATGCTAAATTAATAATTGAGGGAGATTAGAATAGTATTTCTGCGTACGCAGTGTTTCATACATCTGATTTTTTTACTGCGTACGGACATTTACAGCTTTGTCCAAACTCATGTTTTAGTATTAATTCAACGCAAGTCCTTGTACATGAGGTCGAGATCTGTGTCTGATTTAATGCCACATATGAAAGTGGCACAAATCTGAACAGAAACTCAGATTGGCCCGTTTGTCACGCTGGTAGACAAGGAAGACAGAGATGGTTATCTTTTCACAATATTTATTCAACAAAGTCAATAAACACATGGAGTATAGCAGGCTGATTTGTGTGCACTTGTGATCTTTGCTCACGGCACTGAGGGTGTCAACAATGGATGTATCCAGCTCACTCGCTGTAGACCAGTGGTGTAAAGTAACTAATTACAAATACTCAAATTACTGTAATTGAGTAGTTTTTTCAGGAATTGTAATTTACTGAGTAGTTTTAAAAATGTGTACTTTTACTTTTCCTTGAGTAAATTTTAGTGCAGTGTCTGTATTTTTACTCCACTACTTTCTTTCAACATGCAGTAACTACTTTATTTTTCTTGTCCATGGGGATTAGGAAAATCAGTCCTGAGATTCCTGTTCAATCACATCGCACATACCAAGACGTGTGCACTTTATAATTGCAGCAAACTGTTTGAAAGCATTAAAAGTGTCCACGAAGATGTTCAAAATCTTTACGTGCATTGACCCAGAGACTGTTTAGATGCATGTCACTGATGAGAAGATCACAAAATTAGTGGTAAAATAAATGTATTTAAATTGAACTGTACTAAAGACAAGTTAGATGGACCACTGAACTAAAAAAAAAAAAACACATCTTAAGGCTGATTTATACTTTCACTGGCGGTGCATCTCACACCTCCGCTGACTGTGCGCGCATCTCACGAAACGGACGAGGCTTTTATACTTGACACGTGCGCCATTGTGATATTCTTTAAACCGACAGGGGCCGGTCAAGAGAAACCCACTGTAAAGTCTGACGGATAAACAGAGATGTAGTACGTTTCCGCAACTACGTCATATCATCAATAACGTTCAAGATTTTAAAACTAATAATTTTTTATAATTTATTATAATGATTATAAAGATTTTTATAACGATTCAAGATTTTTTAAATCAAACTTTGATGCATCACTTGCTTTTGTTCAAATCTCGGACAGTTCTACCTATTAAAGTTAAATATCAATGACAAGAGAAAATGGGTTACTCTACAATTATATGTTTTATTATGGTAAGAATAAAAGCAAAAAAAAAAAAAACTTACTAAAAATACTGACCTTTTTTTTATTTTATTTGGCCCACTCAACAATTCACACATTATTGTCTGAAATAAATCTTACTTTCAAAATAAACTGTCAAATCATACTTACAGTTGAGGTCAAAAGTTATAAGAATAATCAGAAAAATATTCTTTATTTATTATTATTAATTTTGCCAAAATAAGAGGGATCACACAAAATGTATGTTTATAAGTACAGACCTGAATATTAGGGCCAGACAGAATCTGCAGACATTTTTTGCAATTTCTGCTGAGAATTTTGTAAAAAATCTGCAGATTTATGCGGAATGATTTAGGATCATCATAACTAAAAACGTGCATATATATATATATATATATATATATATATATATATATATATATATATATATATATATATATATATATATATATATAAATATGAAATAAAAAATAATACCTTTTTAACTTTTATTTAATTTTTACAATGCAAATCAATTTAGATCCGCTTATTTGGTAAACAAAGCAAGTCACTCATATAATATATCTACTAAAAGGCAGAAAATACTACTTTACCAACTGTATTATAAATAAATCATATGAAGATTTTAATATTACTATTTTAATATTACAATAATATTAGTGAAATGAATTTTAAAACTGAGTAAATATAAATTTACACACATTTACACAAGTAAATACATAGACTCAACGATGGGCTAAAAATCCTACTGTGGGCCTACTGAATATATTTCAGACAAAATAGAAAATAATATTTGGATTAAAAAATCCTCTATATAAATGTTACATACTTGATTATAATGATTTCTAACCCTGTTAAAACTGACACACGAACAAATAGTCAGAATATTCACGTTTTTGGAACTGAGATGTTTATTAATCCTTCTATCAAGATCCAGTTTTATATCATAAACATGTTTTTATAAATTTATTATGTATCATATTGATACATCAGGCCTTTTGGTAACTTTTTGTGCTCAAAACTAATTCAATTTAGTTCAAAAACGTTTGCCCATAACATTTTGATAAAATAAAACATTTCAGGCAGTTTGTCTCTGTTTATTTTTTACACTAAACATTTACAAGTCTTTTTTATTTCACTTTGTGAGAGGTGAAATAGCAGTTTCAGTCAATTGTTCATGCAAAGACAGACCTTAAACCTCTCACAGTATGCATATGAGAAGTGATTGCATTTTTAAGTTCTTTTGCCCTTTAGGACTCCCATACCTATCATTTTGTTTCGACAAATGTACAAAAAGTACAAAAGCAAGGCATGTCAAGGTGCTATAATCATTTAGTGAGGAAAATGGAATCATGAAATAAAGCCCAGAATTGGGGCATTAGTATATTGTAAACTGATAGGTTCATATATTCTTTTCCAGTTATCAAAAACACAATTTGTTACCTAATTTTAGTTTGTAGCTATTAACCACATGGATCTCCACTTTTGCCATGGCCAGTGGTGGTGGTTCTAGACCAGAGTAACTGGGGGGGCCGGGCAGGGGCCACTTGTACTTTTAGGGGGCACACTTTAACATACATCACAAAATACTTAAACAATTATTCGAAGTCATTGTTTCATGTATAACTCTGCAGTCTTTATAAACAAGGCAATTAAATAACTTAAACTCAAAATAATCTTTCATGTTAATTTATTTAACAAGTAACTTTGTATTGTAGCAGCATAAGACATTTCTAACATTCAAGTAAATTAAGGCACATTTTAGGGCACATTTAATGCCCTCCCATTAACTTAAAATAATGGTTTCCAAGTGATCTTTAACAAACCAAGGAGATTTTTACAGTATTCCCTATAAAACAAAAAAAAAATATTCTGCAGTCATATTAAGTCTTATTTCTTTAGTTTATTTCTTGAATAAAAAAAGTTTTTAATTAAAAAAAAAAAACTATTTTAAGGTCAGTATTATTAGCTTACTTACGAAATATTTACGGTATATTTTTTGATTGTCTACACAACAAACCAGTTATACAATAACTTGACAAATTATTCTAACTTTCCTAGTTAACAAGTCTTTAAATTACACTTTAATCTAAATTAAAGACTATAGAATACTTAAAGGGACTTTGTCTGAATACAACTTGCAAAATAACTAAAATATTATGCACTGACTGTTACCATGGGAAAGATAAAAAAGTAGTTATTATAAATTAAACTATTATGTTTAAAAGCGTTTTGTAAATAATCATGTGTTTGAAGACTCGTGCTTGATGTTACAACTGAAAGCAAAAATGAATGAAGTCGCAACTAAACAAGTTGAATATTATACCTTTACATGAGCGTGACTGAAAACTAAATTTAATCATTGCGTTACATCTGTTCTTCAGTACTTGCCGACAATTTGTAAATTCAAGACTGCATTTCCTAATGAAAACTATGTACACTCAACTTCTGATTAATTATAGCCTCTGCATAGCCGAGGACTTCCTATATTAAAAGTGTTAAAATCTCTTTTGAAAACAAAAGTCTAATATACAGTAATCAACAGTGGACATTTTGATAGTGTTTCACAACATGAACATGACTGAATCTTTGTATTACCCGTGTCAATTTGGGGATTAACTTTTGATGAATGAGGGGAACTGATGCGCACAGCACCGTCACTGACAAAGAGAGCGAGTGCACGCGACACTGAGAGTGCGCGAGAGAGGCCTCAGTCAGTGTTGCCAGATTTTGACTTCGATTGCATGCATGTATGTGCATTTTGGTTGGTTTTGGATAGTTTTTGGGCTGGAATCAGTCAGCTACATCTGGCAACACTGGCCTGAGTCATATCTCCGCAGTCTGCAACCGATGGCTGATCTCGCTTCTCTTTGGCGTTTTGACACAAAAATACACGTGATATTATTGAAATTTAGGGGGGCCAGAAAGGGGGCCAAGCTTATTGACACGGGGGCACTGGCCCCGCCCTAGAACCGCTACTGTCTATGGCATCTTTTTTTTGTTTTAACAAACTTATCCCTCAGGTTTTTCTAAACTTTTACAAAAACTTTCCTCCTTTTCCACAGCTGTTGCAATTTTCAGCCAAGAATTATGGTCATCTGGTTATCTCTATGATGATCATGCATGGACGGATCGTTAAGATATCTGTACAGTCGTACCTGATTCAGACAAAAGGTGCATCCAAAAATCGCATACTTACACACTATTCTATACCATTTTGTAGTATAAATAGTGTAAGTAGTGTATTCACACTGAAAACTCTAAAAATAATAAGTGCACTTTATATAATAAGCACACTCAACGACCGCAGTTTTGCCCACGTAGTGGAAGGGGCGGAGCTATCGTGCGCACATGTTGGATAACTTTATTTGTTTTGGATTGTGGAAGCAAAAATCTTCTACAAGAGTGATTATAGCGCCTGCCAATGGTGAATGCGGTTATATTTATGGCAGGTAATAATTGGTACTTTGGTCATTTATTTCACTAATTTTGCAACTGTCAAACGTCATCAGGGAAACTGATACTTTAAATTTCCGCTTAGTAAAAAAACATTAGTGTTCCATTTGGGACGACACTACATACATATACTATGCTGTTAAGTGTGTAAGTGCATAAGTACATAGTGCATAAGTGCATAGTGTGCCATTTGAGATGCAGCTAGAATCTCTTCAAAGTGTTTCATATTCAATTCAAATCAAATGCGGTGCTGCGCGAGCTGTTCACCCGAAATCTGTTCACGCTGCCAGACGAAATCATGTCGCACGCACCGAAAGTGAACCTCCGCAAACACAGTGATGACGTCACATTCGCCACGCGCACTGAGCCCAATAACAGAAAGCTGATTGGCTATTGCATGCTGGTCTCATTTGTAGTTGTAATACCGCAAATTACATTAGGACTAGTAAAGTTAAGGACTACAACACCACGAAAACCAAGCAACAACAACAAAAAGAATTTAAATGAGCATTAGATGTAGCGTTACATCCGAACATCGGCAAAATAACACCTGTGCAAAAATATTTAAGACCTAGAACAATGAATTTAAGACTTTTTAAGGCCTTAAATTTCGATTTTTAAATTTGAGACTTTTTAAGACTTTTTAAGACCCCGCGGAAGCCCTGTGTTTACTGTATGATGACTCAAATGGCCTTACCCAGCAGGCACAGGACGTCAACATGATGTCTGATTGACGTTGAACCCTAACGTCATGGAGACTTTGCATTTTGTTTGGAAATGAAAATCGTGTTGACGTCAGAACTCAACGTCAGGCCAACATCAACATCCAATGTCCAACCTAAAACCAATCAAATATCATTGTCTAATGTTGTTACAGCTTGACGTTGTGTCAACGTTACCCCTATGACATCTATCAGATGCTGGATTTTGATTACTGTACCCGATGAATAAATGTCAGTATTTGACGTCATATATGACGTTGGTTTAAGATGTTGGCTCGACGCTGGATTTTGGTCACTTTCTAACAACCTAAAATCAACCAAATATGTAACCAGGGATAGGATGCAGACAACAGGATGCGGATCCAAATGCAGGATTTATTAAAGAGGTGGTCAGACAAGCAATGATAAGCACAGGAGCAAACAGTCTTATGTGGGAAATCCAGAATCGTCGTCAATAGGCAGGCAAATGGTAACAAGGATGGCAGCAGACAGGGAGAAACAGGAAAACAAGGCGAAGGTCAAAACACGGCAAAAACAAGACAAGGAAAACGCTTTGAAATGAAGCTGTAAACAGGCAACAAGACTCGGCAATGGAATGAGTGTGTGTGCTGCTTATGTAGTGTGTGTAATCAGTTGTTGAGTGGCTTCAGCTGTGGGTGTAATCAGTGAAGATCTGGAACCGGTTGAGTGTGATGTCAGAGTATGCATGTATGGGGGATGTAGTCCATATGATGGTGGATTTGTAGTCCATGGGTGTTTGTGCATGTAAACCAGCGATCTAAGGGGAGAAGATCGCTGGTGATTGTGACAAAATATCAACGTCATTTGATGTCATTATTGGACATCAAAATAACATTGTCCTTAGATGCTGGCTTGACAATTGATTTTGGTCGCCTGACATCACAACCTAAATCTAACCTAATATTAATGTCTCATGATGTTGTTTGCCTTCAGGGCAATAACTAAATGCACTACAGAACGTTATGTTTACACACACATGCACAAATTACATGTAATCATATCAGCTTTTGACAGCATAATACTCACTACTCTGGAGTACTTTCATAAGGGCTACTTTTTACTCATACTTTGAGTAATATTTACAGCAGATACTTTTACTCTACTTGCACTACATTTTTAGGCAAGTAATGGTACTTTTACTGGAGTATGACTTTTCAGTACTCTTTCCACCACTGCTGTAGACACAGCAGGTTTGTATATAGACACACACAGTTCATCTAGTAGATCATAGATCTTCAGGGAAACACAACACAAGTGTTAGCACTCATTATTCAAAGTGAGAAGGATCGTGAAGCATTGTAAACAACCATCCGTTGGTGAGTATAAGGCACACAGTTCATGTGAGTGAATACAGATCTTCTAGTGAATATCAGAGAAGTAATATCACTTCCCTTTATCAGTGTGAAGAACTCGAAGACTTATAAGGAACATCCATGGAAGAAGAGGAGAGGATGAAGGAGCGTGGAAGAGGACAACCATCTTACTTCAATACCAGCCAAGTAATGAAAGGATAGGGTGAGTTTAAGTAGTGTCTTTGATGAGGGGGGAACAGGTGCAAACCAATAGAACTCTGGTGAGGGTTCACAGGATTGGATGGATGTGGTTTGAGATGGTGATTGATGATTGGGTGAGCAGGAACGAGCCGGGGATGTGACAGTAGCCTAAGAGATCTTGGATTGACTTGTGGCTTATTTCAAATGAACTATTAGACAGTGTGGAACAAACTGAAATAGAACCCTCAGTATTTTCTGATCATAAAATAATAAATTTAGTAGTATGTATTAGAAATCAGTTCAAATCTATCAAATATAAACCAAATTATTTGAAACTGAATAACACACTTTTAAGTGATAAATTCTTTAAAGAAAATGCCATTAAAATTACAAAACAATTTGACTAAAGGCAATAACATTTATGGCAAACACTGGGATTATACAAAATTTCAAATTCGTAATTTAGCCATCAAAAGCGGAAAAGAATTATCTAAAAACAAAAAGACTGAGACCAGACAAAATACTTAAGGATATAATTTATATATATATACTGTATATATATATATATATATATATATATATATATATATATATATATATATATATATATATATATATATATATATATATATATATAAAAAGCTGATATTACTAAGTTAATTGAATTGCAATCTGAACTAGAGAATATTTATTACAATTTGGCACATGGAGCATTAATTTGCTCTAGACAGAATTGGATAGAACATGGGGAAATAATACCAAAAACTTTTATGACTTGGAAAAAAGAAATGTGAGCATTAACTGTTTATATAAACTAAAAATTAATGAACAGATTTCAGAAGACTCTAATAAAATATCTGAATTTGTAGAGAAATTTTATAAAAAGCTACTCTGAGCAAAATAATAAATGAAATTCTAACTTACTTGCTAATATTCAAAATATCGCACAGGGTATTGACTAAAGAGAGGGAGAAATCTGTGACCAAAATATATCCCTTAAAGAATTACAAAACAATATTAGTAAGTTAATAAATCCCCAGGAAATTATGGCCTAACAGGTGCAATTTATAATGTTTTTAAAGATTATATTTCTGAATTTTTATTATAAATTTTTAAGAAAGCTGTAGAGGCTGCTATGCCTCACCCATCCACAGTATGTGCCAATGTTTCATTACACTGTAACCCAATAAGGACTGCCTGCTTCTTGATAACTGAAGACCCAATAACTTTAATTAATAATGATGCTAAATTGTTTGCTCATAGTTTTGCCCAAATGATCAAGTTATGTATAGATACAATTATAGATAAAGGTCAATCAGGTTTTATGCAAGGATGTCACATTATCAATAATATTAGATTCATTTTAGATTTAATTGATTATAAAGAATATATAACTGATATCATTCATTAATTTATTTTCTTTTTCAGCTTAGTCCCTTTATTAATCCGGGTTTGCCACAGCAAAATGAACCGCCGACTTAACCAGCATATGTTTTACACAGCGGAAGCCCTTCCAGCTGCAACCTTTTACTGGGAAGCATCCATACACACCCATTTACACACACACACACATACACTACAGACAATTTAGTCTACCCAATTAATATATACCACATGTCTTTGGACTTGTGAGGGAAACCGGAGCACCAGGAGGAATCCCACGTGAATACTGGGAGAATATGCAAACTCCACACAGAAACGCTAACTGACCCAGCCGAGGCTTGAACCAGTGACCTTCTTGCTGTGAGGCGAACGTGCTACCCACTGTGCCACCGTGCAGCCCCTAGTACACATTCATTAGAGACTATTTAATAGGTACTACTTTATCAAGAGATACTAGCCTAGTGTCAGTTTAATAGATACTTATAAAATAGATATAGATACTAATGCATTAGATATTAGCAACTATTACAGTTTTTCTCAGTCGCTTTGGTGCACACTGTTAGACATTTCTGTAATTTGCACAGTTATTTACTGTATTTCATCCAGTATAGTTCAGCAAATTATTTTTTACAGTAAATAACTGGATTTACAGTTGCATTATGGGAAATTTTGTGATATTAAACAACATATACAGCAATTTACTGTATTTTTTCAATTTGTGTATTATACTGTATTTTCCACAACGGCTTCTACTTCATCTTGTGGCGATTTGACTACTCTGCACCACAGGATTTGACAAATTTTGTCTAAGGACCCTGGAGCAATTCTGGAAGACAATTTATCAATGTGCCTGACGGACATGCTGGATTTAACAAACTTTGGTTAAGTAAGATTAAGTAGTGTTTCATTTTACAGAATGTTTTGTGGACGCGTATAGAAAAGTTGTAACCCGGGATAGACGCTGACAACAGGATGCGAATCCAAATGCAGGTTTTTATTAAGGGATGGTCAGGCAAGCAATGATCAATACAGAAGCAAACAGATGTATGAAGGCAATCCAGAATCGTAGTCAATATAGTAGGCAGATGGTCACGAGGATGGCAGCAGACAGGGAGAAACAGATATACAAGGCGAGGGTCCAAACACGGCAAGAACAAGACAAGCTAATGCTTAGAATTATGACTGTGAACAGATAACAAGACTCGGCACTGGAGTGAGTGTGTGTGCTGTTTATGTGCTGTGTGTAATCAGTTCTTGAGCAGCTTCAGCTGTGGGATGTAATCAGTGATGATATGGAACCGGTTGTGTGTGATGTGAAAGTAGTGCATGTATGGAGATGTAGTCCATAAGATGGCGGATTTGTAGTCCATTAGTGAATGTGCATGTAAACCAGCGATCTATGGGGAGAAGATCGCTGGTGATCGTGACAGAGCCCCCCCTCTGGAAGCCACTCCTACAATAGTTCAGGCATGAAGTGGATCGGAGGCAGAATAGGGGGAGGGATGGAGGGCCAGGACCATGCAGCGAAGGTATACCTGGGGCATGGAGCTGATGAGGACCTGGAGCGTAGAGCTGCAAAAGGCCTGAAGAGTGAAGCTGCTGAGGGCCTGGAGCGAGGAGCTGGAGCTGTGTAAGGCCTGAAGAGTGAAGCTGGTGAGGGCCTGGACCGTGGGGCTCCAGAGGGCCTGGAGCGTGGAGTTAGAGCTGTGTAAGGCCTGAAGAGTAAAGCTGCTGAGGGCCTGGAGAGTGGGGCTGCAGAGGACCTGGAGCATGGAGTTGGAGCTGCAGAAGGCCTGAAGATTGAAGCTGCTGAGGGCCTGGAGCGTGGTCTGGGGCTTAGGTTCAGCAGGCACAGGCTGTTCATATAACCCCCATGGGTCAGGAGGCTTTGGTTCAGAGGGCACTGGCGTTTCAGATAACCCCAGTAGGTCTGGAGGCTTGGATTCAGGAGATATAGGCAGTTCATTTAACCCCAGTGGGTCTGGAGGCTTGGGTTCAGGAGGCATTGGCAGTTCATATAACCCCAGTGAGTCAGGAGGCTTAGGTTCAAGGAGCACTGGCAGTTCTTATAACCCCCGTGGGTCAGGAGGCTTAGGTTCAAGGAGCACTGGCAGTTCATATAACCCCAGTGGGAGAGAGAGAGTTTTAGTTTTATTGCCATTTTAGCTTCTTTGGCTATGTCATGGCAAAAAAAAAAAAAAAAGATCAAGTTTATCACTTTTCTATAATTATAAAAATATTCTAACAATTAAATGTCATCAATAGCAATAAATTATATACAGGGTAAAATACATAAATAATAATAATAATAATGCTAATATATAAGATAAAAATCTAAAACAGTTTTTTAAGGTTTCCTTTTGATAAAAATTGTACAATTTTAGAAGGGTTCACATTTAAAAATATCTCATATAAAGTCTCTCCAGATAAAAATTGTTCTCTGATAACATTAAAAATAGGGCACTCCACAAGAATATGTTTTACAGTTTGGTTTCTGTTGCAATACAGACATTTTGGGGGTTCTTCTCCTTTGAGTAAATGTTCATGCGTGAGTCTTGTGTGTCTAATGCGGAATCTTCTATAAACAATCTCATCATGTCTTGACTTAAAAAATAAATTAGATTTTCTTCCTATTTCCGGCTGAATTTCAAAAAGTTTATTTTCTGGGTACTGATCCCATTCTGTTTGCCATTGTTGTGAATAGCTTTTATTAGTGGCTTAGATCCGAAGGTGGGATTTTACACTCCTTTAGCTTTCCTGCTAGGGCTGTTTTGGCGGCTTTGTTGGCTTGTTCATTTCCAAATAGTCCAGTATGTCCTGGGATCCAGCAGAAGACTATATTATATAACTTTCTCTGTAGTTCATTCACTCTGATAAAAATGTCATGTAATGTGATGTTCCAGTTTAAAAGAATTCAATGTCTGTAGACAAGATTTTGAGTCAGAGAAAAAAAATAAAATTGTGCCCTTCAGCATTTTCAATGTGTTCCAGAGCTAAAAAGAGCCTTTGCTTCAGCTGTAAAAATTGAACTTTGATCTGGAATGCGAATGCCGTAGTGTGATAGACCCATTACTACTGTTGCAGAAACGTGACTGTCCTTTTTTGATCCATCTGTGTATATAGATTTATAAGTAGGAAACAAATTTCTTATGTCAGCAACTGCTTGTTAATATGTATGTGGAAAAGTATCAGCCTTCTTATGCTTGCTTAGATCCAGATTTACGTGCAACTTATTTAACCCCTATGGTGGGACCAGGCAAATGAGAGTCTGGTGAATGCAATCAAGATTTAGATTTAGGTTTTTTATGTGTGTTCTGATCCATACAACGAATGGTCAAATATAGCTAGGTCTTGCCTCATAAAAATCCAGATATTGAGATTGGAAGATTGGATTAAAAGCTGGGTTGTGTTGATTTGTCTGTATTTCCATGCATACTGGAGAGACAATTCCAAGCGTCTAATATGAAGAGGTGGTTCATTAGCTTCAGTGTATAGGCTTTGATAAGGTGAAGTTCTATAAGCTCCAAGGGCTAGTCTAAGCCCTTGGTGGTATACAGGATCCAGCATTTGTAAATAAGATTTTCTAGCCGAGCTGTAAACTATACTCCCATAGTCCAGTCGTGAGCGCACCAAAAGTCTATACAGCCTCATTAAAACGGTAGAGTCTGCTCCCCATTTTGTTTTTGCAAGAACTTTAATTAGATCCAAGTTCTTCAAGCATTTGTTTTTTAGAGCTTTTATATGTGGAATGAAGGTCATTTTGCTATCGAAATGGAGTCCAAGGAATTTAGTTTCTTTAACTATCTTGACGGGCACTTTATTCAAAAAGAGTTCTGGATCATGATGTAGAGATCGTAAAAGACAAAAATCTACACATACAGTTTTGGTTTTAGAAAATTTGAAACCATTTTCTGTAGACCAATTACTCATTTTGTTAATGCATAATTGTAGCTGTCTTTCAATTGTGTTCATGTTTTTCCTTCGGTAGCATATACAAATGTCATCCACATAAAGACTGCACATCATGTTTCTTCCAATGACATCTGTGACGCTATTAATTTTGATCATGAAAAGAGTCACTGAAAGGATGCTGCCTTGAAGTAAAAATGGATTGATAAGGTGGGTCTTTCTTGCTATCTGCACCAACTCTCACTTGGGGGATGGGGGGTCTGGCGTTGGGGGTCTCTGAAACGACTAAGTCCGTTTGGGGGATGGTGGGTCTTTCTTTGCTATCTGCACCAACTCTCACTTGGGGGATGGGGGGTCTGGCGTTGGGGTCTCTGAAACGACTAAGTCTGTTTGGGGGATGGTGGGTCTTTCTAGCGAGCGCCTGAAACGACCAAGGTCGGGTGGGGAGATGGGTGGTCTGACCGGTGGGCAGGAGAAATGATAAACGACCCCTCACCGGTGCATTGGCTTAGACCCAGGCCCAAGTTCGCCAGGCCATGCCCGACGGGAGACCACCTTTTCCGGCATACGTGCCGGGACGTCCCGCGCCCAACTCCCATTGTTTCTGACCTGCCATCTAGGTTTCGGTGAAGGCGACAAACAGTGGACTTAGGTTTTGGCGGTTTAATGAACCAGGGGGGTCTCCGATCAGGTCTGCTGCCCGGGTTAGAGGCCTTGTTTCCCGCGAGCCATTGGCTGCGTTTGGCACGGAAAAGACCCAAGCCCAGAGGGGTCTTCGATCAGGTCTGCTGCCCGGGTTAAGGAGTGTCGTTTCCCGCGAGCCATTGGCACCAAAAGCCCCCAAACCCCCAGGGGGTCTCCGATCAGGTCTGCTGCCCGGGTAAGAAGCCTCGTTTCCCGCGAGCCTTTGGCACCAAAAGCCCCCAAACCCCAGGGGGTCTCCGATCAGGTCTGCTGCCCGGGTAAGAAGCCTCGTTTCCAGCGAGCCTTTGGCTGCGTTTGGCACGGAAAAGACCCGAGCCCAGAGGGGTCTTCGATCAGGTCTGCTGCCCGGGTTTAAGGAGCGTCGTTTCCCCGCGAGCCTTTGGCTGCCTTTGGCTGCGTTTGGCACGGAAAAGACCCAAGCCCAGAGGGGTCTTCGATCAGGTCTGCTGCCCGGGTAAGAAGCCTCGTTTCCCGCGAGCCTTTGGCACCAAAAGCCCCCAAACCCCAGGGGGTCTCCGATCAGGTCTGCTGCCCGGGTAAGAAGCCTCGTTTCCCGCGAGCCTTTGGCTGCGTTTGGCACGGAAAAGACCCAAGCCCAGAGGGGTCTTCGATCAGGTCTGCTGCCCGGGTTAAGGAGCGTCGTTTCCCGAGAGCTATTGACACCAAAAGCCCCCAAACCCCCAGGGGGTCTCCGATCAGGTCTGCTGCCCGGGTAAGAAGCCTCGTTTCCCGCGAGCCTTTGGCACCAAAAGCCCCCAAACCCCAGGGGGTCTCCGATCAGGTCTGCTGCCCGGGTAAGAAGCCTCGTTTCCCCGCGAGCCTTTGGCTGCGTTTGGCACGGAAAAGACCCGAGCCCAGAGGGGTCTTCGATCAAATCTGCTGCCCGGGTTAAGGAGCGTCGTTTCCCCGCGAGCCTTTGGCTGCGTTTGGCACGGAAAAGACCCAAGCCCAGAGGGGTCTTCGATCAGGTCTGCTGCCCGGGTAAGTAGCCTCGTTTCCCGCGAGTCTTTGGCACCAAAAGCCCCCAAACCCCAGGGGGTCTCCGATCAGGTCTGCTGCCCGGGTAAGAAGCCTCGTTTCCCTCGAGCCTTTGGCTGCGTTTGGCACCAAAAGACCCCCAAACCCAGGGGGTTTCCGATAAAGTCTGCTGCCCCCAGCAAACGCGTCCACTCCCTGTCCCAAGAGCAGGAGAATTAAGGAAATTTTATAACAACTTGTTGTGGAAGTACGTGCTGTTGGTGCACCCCAGCCATCTCGGAAAAAAGCATGGTGCCACAGACGCTGGAACTGGGAGAGGCTGCTGCCCCCAAGCCTTCTTTAAATTCGAATTCAGTTCACGTTGGGGGGGGAGTGTCGCCCTAGAGCCAGGTGGGTCACCAACGGTACGTCTGTCTAGCGGGTGCAGGTGGCCAAGTTCATGTTGCGTGGGCTTAAGTGTGGGGTGCCCGGGCACTGCTGGAGATCAGGTGTCAATCCAGGGCTCCGCCGGAGCTTGCCCCGGAAGGAGTGAGGGTCTGCGGGCAGAGGGGGTCTGGCTTAGGGGTCTGGGGGTTGGGGTGGGAGAAATAGGGCCCGGGGGAGCCGGAGCTCGCTTGCCCCGGAAGGAGTGAGGGTCTGCGGGCAAAGGGGGTCTGGCTTAGGTGGGGGGGTGGATGTCGTGGAAGAGACCGGGGGTCTCTGAAACGCCTAAGTCGGTTTGGGGGGGATGGTAGGTCTTTCTAGCGAACGCCTGAAACGACCAAGGTCCGGTAGGGAGATGGATGGTCTGACCGGTGGGCAGGAGAAACGATAGACGACCCGTCACCGGTCGTCGCCGGGGGGCTGGGGATGTTTGTTGGGCTCGGTAAGAGTCTTCTGGCGTGGAGGAAACAAGCCCCAGGGGCAGTGTGAAGTTGCGGTATGGCGCAGGGCCCCCCCCACCAAACCCTGTGTGTGCTTGTGCCTACTCCCGCCCCGTCCGTCCGTCCGTCCATCCGCCTGCAAGCCCGCCCACCCCCCCGGGTTTATCCTCGCTGCGTCTCAGGCCCCCCCACTCCCCTGCTTCCTGCCCCCGGTGGGTGGGTCGGTAGGGGTTGATCGGTGGGGCTTAGAGTCTCCGGCGGGGTGAAACATGCTACGGGGCCAGTGGTGTGGTGTGCAGGGCTAAGGGTCTGCCAGGGTACCCAGCCCCTGTGTGCCGGTCGTCCATCCGCTTGCAAGCCCGCCCACCCACCCACCCCCGGGTTTATCCTCGCTGCCTCTCGGGGCCCCCCGCTCCCCTGCCCCCGGTGGGTGGGGGTTGGTCGGTGGGGGCTTAGAGTCTCCGGCGGGGTGAAACAAGCCGGGGGCAGTGGTGTGCAGGACCGCGGGTCCAGGTTGGCCCCAGCCCCCCTCCTCTCTTGTCTGTGTGTGGTTACCCGGTTCGATGGTTATAATGGTTGTGGTTCCATTGTGGTAATGAAAAGCCGTGCAAAAGCTCCCACGGCTAGGCGCAGTTGAAGCTGCCCGAAACGGTGCGTGTCTGATGGGGACAGACTTATTTTATAACTCCCTACAAAAGTCGTAACAGCCTCTAAAATGGGCATTTGAAAACCCCGGTTGGCTAAAAGGATCTGAAGGGCATGGGTTCGGCCCCTTTAAGAGAGTAGGGTCTACCAGCGTCGTGACGCGGAAGTGGACGCCTCCGCCGCCTCCTTTTGTACCGCTCCACGCGGTGCGCGGGTCTCTTTCTCCCACAGCGTTGCTCTTGGACGGTCATGTCCGAATACGCGCTCTGCCTCAATGTCTACAGCCGGCTCTCGCCGCACCTGTCGGCGGTTCACAAGGTAGCCAACTCAGAGGAAAAGAGACTCTTGCTCTCGCTGGCCGCGTGGACACGCGGAAGATGCCGTGCCCGGCTGTCGGCGGACGCCGGCCCGGCTCGACAGACACCTGAAGCAGCACGCGGAGCTCTCGGCCTCGGCCCGAAAGGAGGCCATGGGGAGGGCGAAGCGGCGCAAAGTAGCTCAGGACCTGCGGTGGTTGCAGTCAACCCGCCCGGCGGTTCCCGTGGTGTCTCAGCTTGCGTCCCCGAAGCCGGGCATCCGTGCGCCGACCCCCGCTGCAGGCTCGCTACGGAGCGCATTCAGGCCCAGCTGTCAGACCTCCGCAAGCAGATGGACAAGGTCCGGTCAACCCTGGGCGCTTGCTAAGTTAAATCATTCACGGTGTGGTGTTTGTTCTGACCGGTCTAACTCCCTGTTCCCAGATAGCCTAGAGTCAAAGCCGGACACCAGGGATCAGTGGCGCTTCTATGGATTTCTGACAGGTTACCTGACCTCCATCTCAGGCCACCGCTGTGGCGTCTTCCAGAATCTGACAATCCAGGAGGTGGAAGAGGCCGCCAGAAGCCCAGACGAGTCTGCCTTTGTCATTAATGTTAGTGTGTGACCCCTTAGCTCTGCGGGTGGGGGCCACCAGTTGTATGCACTCACTCACCTTCTCTTTGCTTTGTTCTACGGCTAGATCCCCACTCATAAAACAAACAGAGCATTCGGTGCAGCTCAGTTGTCCCTCAGTAAGGAAGAATACAGCTGGTTCCGAAGGTTCTTGGAGCTGCGGGCTAGTCTCCCTGGTGGGGGGCAGGCCACCTATTTTTTTTTCACTTCCAGAGCCTCTCCCTGCCGGACCTTAAATAAATATTTCCAATCTGCGTGGACCAGCATGGGGCTACCCGGCAAACCCACCTTTACTGACGTCCGGACAGCCATCGCAACGCACGTGAGTATTTATCTAATGCCCCTGTAGCCACATAACTGCCAGCGGCTTTGACCCTAAAAAAATGGTCCTGTCTGTCTGTCTCTGATGGAGGCAAAGAACGCACATTCTTCCGAGGATCGGAGGAAGGTGGCGCAGTTCATGTGTCATGACACTTCAACCTCCGACAAGTTCTATGCACTTCACCTCGGCCCTCTGCAAGCACGTGAGCACCGCAGACTCTTCGAGAGGGCCTTGGTGGAGGAGGAGGAGGAGGCGACGGCGGCGGCGGGCAGAGACAGCCACCCAAGGAAGGGGCGCAAGAGGGCAGAGAGTCCTGGGTCACCCCTGGTAAGTCAGTTCCTCTTTGGCTAGCCAAAGCATAATTGTGAACAGCAGGGCATGTGGTGATGGTTAACTGGCCTTACCGTGTCCCCTCTCACAGGAAGGAACCAGCAGGAGGACGCTGCCATGGCAGGGCAAAAGCCAGGGGACACGCCCGCTCGAACCAACAGAAGACACTTAATCGTCCTGAATAAATAATCTACAGTTTTCTAAAACAATAAAATATCATATGGTCTTCGACATGCAGTGTCTTTATTATTACTGTATCTGTATGTTAAAAATGCCTTCAATCGGGACGAATGATCCCTGTCTTGTGTGGTAAAAGTGTCGCGTGGGACACCCGTGTCCCGGTTCAGCCCAGATTAATAACCCATCGGGAGTAATTATCCCTTTTGCAGCACAAGTAGGTGCAAGGCTGTACGTGGCCGTCCAGGTCTGCCCCTAGTTTGAACGGCCATATGGCCTGTGGTCCAACTCTGGGTATTAGCAAGCGTCTCCCGGGACAGCTCTGTCCTTTGAGCTGCATGAAGAAGCCCGCCGAGGGCTGCCCCCGAGTGGGGCTTGACTTCTGTGAGGAACTCCTTGCTGTTGTACTTGAGGGTCTGACATAGTGGTTCCTACTTGAACTCGAAAAGATCTATTTGACAAAAACTTTGAAATGAAGATGGGTAAATTTCCCCTGAATCCCATTTTATACAAATCTTTAAGAATGCCATATTTCCAGGTAGTGTCATATGCTTTTTCTAGATCAAAGAATACAGCTACAACATGCTCCTTTTTTATTGAATTCATTTTGTATGTAAAACTCCAAATTGATGAGATGATCTATTGTACTCCTTCCTCTTCTGAAACCACATTGGAAATCACTTATCTGATGATCAGACTCAAGCTTCCAGACAAGTCGGTTATTTACCATCCTCTCCATAGTTTTATATACACAGCTTGTCAAAGCTATAGGTCTGTAATTGCTGGGATCTTTGTGTTCCTTCCCAGGTTTTGGTACAGGAATAATAGTGGCTGCTTGCCATGATGGTGGGATATTTCCTGATTTCCAAATTTCATTGAAATTTTCCAGGAGAAGGCAAAGACTCAATTGGGGAAGATGTTTTAGAAACTGATAATGTACTTTATCTGGTCCGACTGCTGTGTCATGGCAGCACTTTAGGGAGTTTAAAAGTTCCTCCATAGAAAAAGGTTGATTGTAGATCTCTGTGTTTTGGGAAATGAAATTTAATTTGATTGTTTCTTAGTGAGTTTTTTGAAAATTTAGTTGATAGTTTTCTGTAGAGGAATTCCTTGCAAAGGTTTCTGCAAGTATATTAGCAATGTCATATTTAATAGTCAGCAGAGTGCCGTGGTTATCGATGTGTTTTACTCGTGGTCCGCCTCTTCCTTTTATTTTCCGAATTACATCCCATATTTTCTTTGATGGTGTATTTATTGTCAAGCTCGACACAAATTCATTCCAGCTCTGTCTCTTTGCTTCTCTTATATATCTCCGTGCCTGTGCTCTGCAAATTTTAATCCTGATAAGGTTTTCAGATGGTGGATGTTTCTGAAAAGATCTTACTGCCCAGATAGCAAGCCGACATTGAATCAATGTCGATTATTGGTTATAAGCGTCAGTATCAGTCGTCGATCAAATTTCGACATTGAATCAACGTTCTTTATTTGGTCAGTACGTCAGAAGGTTATTACATCGAGAATAAAACATTGATTCAATGTCGAAATGAAGTTGACTCTTCAACATATAGGCTACCCGACGCATCTGGTCGAAATCATAACATTGGTTCGATGTTGAAATGAAGTTGACTCTTCAACATATTGGCTACCCGACGCATCTGGTCGAAATCATAACATTGGTTCGATGTTGAAACTTGATTGGATCATTCGGAGTCAGTTCTTCTGCGCGAGTCAGCGCACGTGCTCATCATTTTGTATCAACTAACAAACAGAAGGCAGCAGAGGGAACTGTAATCTGAAGGTAAGTATGTTATATTCGACATTTCACATGTTTTATTTGTCGTTTTCCCAAGAATTTATGTTAAAATGTAACTTTTTAGATGTGTAAATTAACACTTTACCACTTCCTATACGTTTTTTAATAAGCCTACATGTCGCGCTGTACATGCCCCATTGACAGCAACTAATCTATAAAGGTAACGTTAACGTAAATGAAAAGCTGTTTTGGTTATTTAATTTTCGATTTCAACACTATTAACTTCACTTTATGACTTCAATGCTTTTTAACCTGTGTAAAAATATAAGATGATCTGTCAAATCGATTTGGAATGAGCATAAAAAACATGTAAGTTAATATTTTGCTAAGCTAACGTATAGGCTAAGTTATGAGAAACGGTTCGCATATAACATTATGTATCATCGAGCTAACGTTAAACGAGATTTTTTAACACATATTACGCTAGCGAAGTGAATCGCTGTAAGTTTATTGTTTTGTTGCTCTATTTTTCCTACATTGAATGGGAAAAGCTTTGCCATTTCGTAAGTTGCCCACTCAATCTGTTACGTTAGTTCTGATTTCGTTGGTTCTGTTCCTGATTTCCCTTGTTCACAAACCATGCTTGTCTGTTTTTTTTCTGATTGTAGTGCTATGTTCTGGTGTGCATTTTTTTTTATTTTCCTGTTCATTAAAATTTATTTTGTCTATGCTTCTCTCTTGAGGTTACTGCAGTTTACTTGTACAAGTATCTAAACAAATGTTTGTAAACGCATTTATTTTTAAAAAATATTTTATATCATTAAGCTTTTTAGAATTTCACAAGAAAATGAAATCCAAGATCATTTAATTTCTCACAAAATACCATGTTAACTTAATATTCTGTGTGAGGAGTCAAAAATTGTGGCAATTTTATGGTACTGATACTGTGGGTTGAACTGAAAATTTACCTTGGAATTGTACTTTGTAATAGTAGATGCTGTACCTGGTGAGATTTCCCTACTGAGTAACATGTTTTTTTTTTCTTACATTTTTTTAATGGCAGTTTCTCTGAAATCTCCAGTTGAAGACAAGATCTGTAACCTGTGCCTGGACAGATGTCTATTCCAGTTCTGCCTACACCACACTAATCTCTCTGCCTATGTATGGATCACTGACTATTATGTTCTCTGAAGGTATCACTGGAGCAAAACAACAGCACCCATGACTGAAGTTTCTGTTAGTGACCAGTACATTTGAAGTCTGAGAAAGTTTTTTTTTTTTTTTTTTTTACGAGTTGCAAATGGTTTTTTCCTCTCTCACACAAACACACCAAACGACTGGTTGTACCTATAGTACAATGTACTGACAGTCTTTTAGCGTTTTTATGGTTGTATTAAATACATTTTTATTGTTACAAAAATGTTAAGTAATTGTCACAACACGATGCACATTTGAGTTTTAACGAGAAGGAGAATTACTCAACAGGGCTCAACACTAAGGATTTTTTTGGAATTTGTGGAATTTAAAATTGAAATTAAGATGGAGAGCAGGAAGTAAAAAAACTGAATAGGAGACATAAAGGAAAGTCCGTATTTTTTAAATTCATACCATATTACAAAGAAGAAATAAATAGAAATATCATGAAGAGGACTGTTTTCTACTGAAATAAAATATATTTTCCTGCCATTGAGGCAGTAAATACTGTAAGCTACTCAAATGAAAAAACAAAACTATAGTAAAAGCTATAATGAATTTGAATGAACCATACTATAGTTAATTGCTTAAATTGTTTACACAGTTAGTCAGTTTACTATACTACAGTATGCTGTGGCATTCATTAACAAGAAGTTGTACTATACATTATACACTTCACTATAATGTGATTCAAAAACATAGTGTTTATTACTATATATATATATATATATATATATATATATATATATATATATATATATATATATATTTATTTATTTATTTTCATGCGCATAATGTTATCTTTCAGAGATCCTTATAAAAAAAAAACAGATGAAAGCATAAAACCATTTATCCTAAATTATTAATTTTATTATCATCATCGTTATTATTGGTTTGTTTGTTTTTTTTTTTGCTAGTGGAGGGGCAGGCACTAGTGCTCCACAATACAATAGTCTAGTTTTGCTCGCAAGGGTAGCCTTTCTTTTTTTGTTCTGTTGATGAACCAGCCACAAACATCCAAAGCTGCTGCACATCTCATTATGGTTGTTTACTTTATTCTGATGGAATAAATATATGTAATATCTCTTTATTAGCTCTTTTAAAGCTCTCAAATGAATTATCGCGTTAAAAAATTTTGGAACTTACAAAAACTGTTTCGCATTTCTCATTTTGGCTGATTAATCTTCTGATAGCGATTACTAAGTAGAAAATCACTTCCTGCCCTCCATCTGAATTTTCCACGTCATTAATAACATCATGTGCAAATCTATTATGTTTACTTTTCCTTTTCTAGTTTGCTTTCACAAGAGGACAACATATCTGCGCATGAGGAATTGGTAGCCCACAAACTCTTTTTAAACACATGACAGTGTGCATCACATCACCTGTGTGTGCAGCACAAAACCCTCGTGAGTGGTAATAACCTGTGTCTTATGCGTGTGCGATCATCCTCTGATTCTCCTGCTTTTTCTCATCCGAACACTTATTTTTGTCAGTCATGCTGCTTCTCGATTATATGATCACATTTGCATGCATTTTGAAAAATGTTCAGAGGCAAATTTTAAACTTAAGTGTCAAACTGTCCTGAGCATCTTTCATGCTGGCCCTGGGCCATTCTGATTACCGAGCCCTGCTCAAGTTAAAAATGCATTTTAAAGACCACAAGTTAATTGGAACATTGAGCTGCAAACTGATAAATAGTCCTAGATTCACAATTATGAGATATGAGACCTGGTGAAAAAGGCATCATCATTGTATGCATAGTTCACTCAAAGATGAAAAATGTACTCAATACAAACATATCAGTAAATTAGAAGTTTTCTATATTTTGTGGTCTTTTACCATAGACATGTAAACACAAAATGCATTTATCTCAAACATAATTGTTATTTACTTTAACATAGTTAATTTTAAAGTTTTTATCAGCATCTTAAATTTTGCATCTTTTAAGCAATGTATTTCCTTGCATGTCTTTATAAATACTTTTTTCAATTTTTCTAAAAAAGTTTACAGTCCTGAAAATATTGTATGGATATACTGACATCTTATCAACATCCACTTAAATAATAAATTTAGGTATTAACATGTAAATATTATTAACATTTAGGGATGCATCGATATAATTTTAAAATATTTGACTCGTGATGTTACTTTTTCCATTATAATTGTTTATTCATTTATTTTACTTATGAAGACAGGCAAGAAAATATTTTGCTTAAAAGGTGCTCTAGTTTTAAGATGCTGGGTGGTTCCATATGAATAAAAAACAATGTTTGAGATAAATGCATTTTGTGTTTACATATGGTAAAACCAAACCAGAAATAGTTTATCGAGGGTTTTTAGTCATTCATTGTGTTTTAAAGTCAAAATGTTTGCACCTTCCTTGACAGCTTTTTTTTTTTTTTTAGCTTGAGTTAGATTTAAGAAAATTTTAGTATAATTAATAGTTTATTTGTTTGAAATATTTTTGTATATCATTACACATATATGATTTTTTTGTAATCTAACAAAAATAGCATACTCTAGGGAAAAGTTATTGCAAGAAATATAATTATCGCATTAACAACAATACCATATATAGCATAATTCTCAATATTGTGCAGGCCTACTTGTGGCAGTAAACAGGATTAATACAACTTGATACAATCAAGAATCAGCAGAATTGAGAAAAAAAGTGGTCTCACGAGATAAAGAACACAGCTGAAAACATACAGAGAACAAAAATGAGAGGATGATCACCAGGGCTTGTGATGCACACCTCTAAGTATTTTAAAAGAGTTTGCGGGTTTACATATACAAGTCAGAATTATTAGCCCCCCATTGAATTTTCTTTTATTTTTAAAATATTTCCCAAATGATGTTTAACAGAGCAAGGAAAAGGAATCACCGTATGTCCGATAATATTTTTTGTTCTGGAGAAAGTCCTATTTGTTTTATTTTTTTTTTGTAACATTTTAATCCTTTGTTTTCATATGTAAAGATATTTTTATATTACTGTACATCCTGTGTGTATTCAGCAATGTGTAAGCCTTTGGACCCGCATAGGCGCATAACTACCGCACTCTGCGCTGGACTTTGAAGCAGCTTTTACCACCCCTAACCCCAACCGTCATTGGGTGATGGGCAAATCGTACTAATTTGTACAAATTAGATTGTACGAATTCATACGAATTAGCCACTAATGAAAAAGTTACGAATTGCCGCGAGTTGCTTTTACATGCTCAACAATCTATTTCAGTTTCTCAAAATAGCAACGCGCCAATGATGGGCCTTAACACACTTCCTTTATTGACCGGAACACCCATGAGTCCACAAAGTGGCGCAAATAAATTTGCTATTTAAACATATAGTAAAATGTAAAAAATTAGGGTTGGGCTGGTCTGAAAATAGCAACAAATCGGCAACATTGCGCCTTCAAACGTTGCGCCACAATTGTTAAAATAGAGCCCATAATCTTTAAAATAATGACATTATCATATATAATATAGACATTAAAATTTGCAAATATGACAGGTTTGTAATGCGGAGCATTTACGGAGCATTCATTATTTCCTTATCAACCCGCACAGTTGAGCAGTGGATGAACACAAACAAAAATATAATTCATATATTTTTCTTGGGAAAAATATTTTTTTAAAACGAATTTTGTTTAGTATAATTAATTACTAATAAAGATTAAAATAAAAACCTAATTTCAATGTATTTTTGTTGGTCAGTTATCTACAAAATAAACAAGAATAACGAATAACGTTTAAGGTCAAGTGCTTCAAAAGAAGTCCGCTGTATGCCTTAGGGCCTTAACACAACTGGTTTGTTAAATAAATAAATAATATAGCCTAAATAAAACTAAAGTGAAATATTCACTGTTTCAGAGAGCAGGAAAATATCAGAAAAGTGCTGAAATGCTGGTTATTTTACAAGAGTGGTTTTACAAATTTCAGAGGAAATATCTAGCTAAATATTAGAGGAAAAATAAACCTGACAACAAATCCTATCAATGTCATAGCGAATGCTCCTAAATAATGTGGTGTTGAGATGACGCGGGGTTTGTTGCGGACAAAATCGAAGGGGGGAGACGCGCCGTGGACGCCGCCTTGATTGCTCTGCCGTCCTAGGATGCGCGGCCCTGTGTCAGTCATATACAGTGTGTTTTTAACAGAAGCTTTAAAGAGCGCGTGCGGTGACCGCAGTGATTCTCAGCTCTGACGAGACGCAGTTTAAAGTAGTTTTGTTTTTTTACATATAGATTTTCATTGCTTTAAATTATTTTATTATTTACAGTTTGTATATAAAACGAACGCTTAGCTTATTGTTTGCAGTGATATTTATAATAGGATCATGTGCATTGCATATGATTATTCAGTATACGTTACATTCTTTGGTCGCAGCGCTGTATTTTATTTATTGCATTTAGTCATTAAACAATGATATTTTGAATAACAATTATTGTAATTTAAAAACAAGCTTGCAATTCTTACCGGTGGTTGTAATATTTGAAGCTTGTTCTCAGACAAGTGTCTGGGTCACAAATAATTTGTATTTCTGGAAAATCCGGGGTGGAATTCTAGTAAATGGTGGCACTGTAGACGAATGGCTTTCCGATAGTTTCACACCACCTAAAATAATTTGTTTTTATTTATTTATTTATTTATTGACCCTGCTAATCCAGCAAGAATATTTTTTCTATGGTTGCATCTAGGGATGTTAACGATTACTCGATCATCGATTAATTGTCGATAAGCCTTTAATCGATAGAGCTTATCGATGACCGATTAAACATGGACATATAAAAGATAAGATATGCTTTGCACTGCGAGACACTTATTCACGACTTTACACGTTACATAATCAAGTGTGTGCAGTTTACATGACCATGGAGTCACTCTCTTGACTGCATATTGGGCGATGCATAAAACCCGCGGGGATCTCTGTTATATTTACAGGTGCTGCCGTTAATCTGCGGGTCAGGCAATCAAAAAATAGGTCGCATGATATTTAAGTATGGGTGGGTCACGCACGCGTGGATGAAATAATTGGTCATGCAAACTTTAACTATTTTCTCTGAAATATGAAGGTGTTTTAAGCAATCTTGACAGACTGGCACAAATATGCTTTCATTTTAAAAATCGCTCATCACGGCTAGACATGCGGTGAACATCTCCGTTCTCACAGGTTTCTGCTCTCATCATCAATCACTCTCAGTCTGGGAACATGTTTAGTGCTGCGAATTTTGTTAAGCCTGTCCTAGCTCATTGTGGTCAAATTGCTTGCTTTAATGGAGGATAGGCTATTGTGTATTGAGGATATAGGCAAATATATCGCAGAGAGCTGAGACCCGCATGACGACTTTAAAGACGATATTTAGCTTGTTTCGGATGATATATTACATGTTTTAATTACATTATTATATAAAATGAACAGCATTATTATTTTAATCATCATCATTAATAATAAACGAACTACAAGTAATTTACCAGCTTCAGCTGTTCACATCAACATCACTTGGCCGGCATTTCGGACTTCAGCACCACGCATCTTTAGCATAAATTGAAATAGACTTTCCTTCCTAAAGGGAAAAATACAATAATTTTTAAAATTGCAAGGCGATTATAGACATGTATTCGCAAATTCACACACACCAGCATGTGAAAAATTAATTAGCCTATTTCCATTGCGCGCGCTCTCTCGCAGCAGCCGACGTGCGCTGCACGTGAGGGCTCTACCATACACAGCCACATCTCATAACAAATTAATTTGCAACTTTGTTGCATAAAAATAAAAGGCTAAATAACTAAATTTAATTAACAAACAAATCAAATAAAATTATTTGTAAAAATGAAACTACAGAAAAAAGAAAGTGAAAAGAACTGAAACCAGCTCAAATGATCTGTTCTGGAATAACAGGTGCTGGAATCGAATTAATTCGATGGAATGATAAAAACAGAAAGGCGCATATTTCAGAAAATAGCCTATTTTATTTAATTAAAAAATATGTTAGGCCTATAATTATTTATATAGGCTATATATATAAAAATTATATATATAGGCTATATATATAAAAATTATATATATATATATATATATTTTTTTTTTTTTTTTATTTTTTTTTTTTAAATAGTCTATAATAAATTACCATTCGTTTTGGCTTTAACGAATTATTGAACAGGTTATTAATAACTTATCAAAGAACATTTTACTGAGCTCAGTGAAATGTTTTGTATGTAGACTAATATTAGAGCCATGGCTGCGGCGCGTCGGCAATAGTCTAAACGAAATTGTTTCTATTATCAGACAAACGATAAACACATATACCAAGCGCAACATTATGTTAGATTTTAGCAAATACAGAGGTGACACTGTTAATGACTACTTTTGTAATGATGATCAGACCTGAAGCCGCGGCGCGCTCTACAAAAAAAAACATGCATAAATGCACCGCATAGAAACAGTCACGGGCAGACTGTGAGACCTCCCGTCTGAAAGGACTTTAATGCATGCATCCTTGTTTCTTGTGTGCGAAGATAAATATAATTTCATTTGCTTTCATCCATTTATATTATATGCATTTTGCAGCAGTCCCGCTGATAACGGCATGGAACCATAGAACCACCCGAAGTCAAATCCAACGCTATCTCACGGCCAATTCGTAACTTTTTGATTAGTGGCTAATTTGTATGATGGTCAAATCCTGTTCCGCGGACCCGCGCCGCACTGTTGCAGAGTCTTTTAGCTGTAAGAGCGCGGTGATTTGCATTGGTTTGAATTATATTCTGAGATAAAACATAATGCAAATGAAGTAGATTATTAAATAAGTTTTAAAAAAGCAGCCGAAAGTTTAAACCTATTCAATACGTTTACAAACAGTTAAATAAATGAGCAAATTAGAAACATAACACTGCTGCGCCCATATATCGTGTCGGCGATCTCACAGGGGGACTATATGGCAATCTGAAAATGTCTTATATTGCACAACACTAGCCGTGAGATAGCATTGGTCTGTTATAGCCTAAATGGTTTGTTCTTCACTGAAGCTTTAACAGAAGCGTGTGCCGCATGTTCACCTCTGACGCATCGAGCCTGTAGCCTAGTTTGGGTTTTTTACATATAATGTTGATTACTTAAAATGTCTTATTTTTTATTTTTATAGTTTATATCTATAAAATGAATGCTTAGCTTCTTTCGTTGTGATGATTAAGCAAGAATCATAATGCATTGCATATTCGGCTCATTCTTCAGTAGCCTAGATTCCTATGTATTTTATAAACATATGGTTTATAAGGATTAACGATTAATCGATTGATTGATCGTTAATTTAAATGATCATCAATCACGGGATTTTGTAGAAACTGATATCCCTAGTTGCATCTGAATTTTAGTTTCTGTGATTGTATCTTTCTCAATTAATTAAATAAATGTTGTTCTTTAAACCGCTTAAACATTGTGATTTAAACCTGTGTTTTGACCCTAATAGTTAATTTTGTTATTATGCACATCTGAAATAAAATGCATTTTCTACTCTAATGAAAAATACATGTTGAAATAGAACACAAATAGACAAATGTATTTAATATTCTACAGTTTTACTTTTTGAGTAAATGGTTTTGACTGTTTTAGTCAGTAAATTAAATGTTCTCTGTTTGTTTAAGTGTGAAAGGTTTGAATGAATGGATGCTCTTAATGGGATATTCACAGCTGTGTATTTGTATAAATAAAAAAGGATGACAGATTGTGGTGTGTTTTGTCATATGTACAGAATAAATTATATTATGTATTCTTGTAAAAAAATTGTGATTAGGTCATATGGATTGGTTTAATGTTGAAAATGTTGTTTAAGCATTCATTTCAACGTTAAATCATTTAGATAGATTTTATTTTGAATATGTGTGGATTCTACGTTGTTCCAATCGACTTAAAATCAACATCATGTCAACATTAGATAGACAAACTAATTAGGTCGATTATATGTTGAATATGTGTGGATTCTACGTTGTTCCAATCGACTTAAAATCAACATCGTTTCAACATTAGATAGACAAACTAATTAGGTCGATTACATGTTGAAAATATGTGGATTCTATGTTGTTTCAATCGACTATAAATCAACATCATTTCAACGTTAGGTGGAAAAACCAAATATGTTGATTACATGTTGAAAATGTGTGGATTCTAAAACGTCGTTTCGATCGACTGAATATCAACATCGATTCAACGTTGGGTAAGTAACCAATTGTGTCGATTTCAGGTTAGATTTGAATGGAGTGCCTGACGTTGTTTCAACATTACCCCGATGAGCAAAACGACGTTGAATCGATATCAAAAGAAACGTTGATTTTCGGTTGAAATTATGTCATTTTGCTATCTAGGTGCTTTTTTCCCCGTGCTTTAATAAATTCTTTTCATTGGTCATCAAACCAAGGATTCCGTCTCTTGCTCGGTTTTGTTGATGTTTTTGGTACCAGATTCATCTGCTACTTCAATAATTTTTTCTGTGAAACATTTGATTGGATTTTCTTTATCCTGTTGTTTGCCATCAAGTCTCTCATAACAAAGGGTTTGAAATGAGTACCAATTAGCTTTTTCAAGTTTCCATTTTTGAGGTCTCTGTTGTGTATCTGCCGGTGTATTGGTTATAATTAGAGGAAAGTGATCACTTCCACAAAGATCATCAGAGACATGCCATGAGAAATCAGTAGTTAAAGTTGCATCACATATTGTTAAGTCAATGGCAGAGAAGGATCCATGTCCTGGATGAAAGTATGTGTATGAACCATCATTTAAAAGACACAGGTCATTTTCATTAATTAGTTTTTCCATCTTCTTTCCCTTTGCATCAAGTTGTTTTCCTCCCCACAGAGGACTGTGAGCATTAAAATCTCCCATAAGAATAAATAGAGGGGGGATTTGTTCCACCAGATTTTCCAAATCTTGATGTGATACAGTAGCTTCTGGGGGAATATAAACAGAACATAATGTAACAGTCTTTTGCAAAGTTACACAGACTGCCACTACTTGTAGGTTTGTATTTAATTCAACATTACTATGAATAACATCATGTCTTAGTAATATTGATGTTCCACCACAAGGACGTTGAAGATTTGGGCCATATGCATTTAAGCATGTAAAATGTTTCAGACATATATTGCTATCTGGAGTAAGATGGGTCTCTTGGAGACAGAAAGCCAGGGGATTATAAATGCAAGCAAGACGTTGTAATTCAGAAAAATTGGCTCTTATGCCACGGCAATTCCACTGAATAATATGACTTTCCACTGTCAAGTTGGTAAAATATGCGAGTGCCCTTTGGTTCTAGTTTTAGGAGAGGTACTCCGACTACGAGATTTTTTGTCTTCTGACATTTCAATGTCTTTTGAGCTGCTGGTCTTCATCTCTTTATGTTCTTGACTTGTTTTTTCTTTTTGAGAATTTGGTTTTTTGTAATTTTTACTTTTGGATGAGTTTTGTCCTGTAGATGAATTTTCTTTGTGATTTACTTGTGTTTGATGGAGGACAGTCTGACTTTCATGATCAACAAACTTTGTATTTACTGGAGTTTGAGATTTTATTTCTTCAAATTTTTCATTTATCTATGTCAAGTCTGTCTGAACCTCGACAGACTGTAGTTGTGGTTTCATCACAGCTGCAAAATTATTTTCCATTTTAAAGACTGGGGAATTCTCTACAAGTTTTTGAGCTTCCAAATAGCTCACCTTCTTAGTGCTCTTGATTTTTTGGATTAATTTTCTAATCCAGATACAACAGTCTTTGGATGAACTTGGATGTTCTCCTGCACAGTTGCTGCACTTTGGTGTTTTTTTTTACATTGCTCACCATGTTTTTCCTCTCCACAGTTTACACAAGTAGGCCTGTTTTTGCAAGCAGTCAATCCATGTCCAAACTTTTGGCAGTTAAAACACCTGAGTGGATTAGGTGTAAATATGTCAACATTGACACTCAAGTATCCAATTCGAATCTTTTCAGGAGGTAAAGGTCTACTAAAAGTTAAGATATAGGTTTCTGTTTTTATGAGACAATCTTCTCTCCTGATTGTGATTCTTTTAACATTTATTACATCTTGAGGCATTAACTCTGTAGTAATATCAGTCTCTTCCATGTCTTCTAGTTCTCAGGTACAGATTACTCCTTTGCTATGATTTAAAGTTGGATGGTGAAAAGTTTTCATAGCAACACCAGCAAGCACATTTGCACGTAGTAGGTTTTCTGCCTGGATCTTTTTGGAGCATTCCACAAGAATTTGTCCAGATCTTAGTTTTTTAACATCTTTGACTGTTCCTGCAATCCTAGAGAGGCCTTTTGGAATGGCAAAAGGAGACAGTTTATAGAGTGGCATTTCAGATTGTAGAGATTCTAGAAGTATAAATTTCTGCCAGTTTTCACTTTTGGGGAGTTGACTGATGCCATTTCCAAAGTTGCAATCCAAGTCCTGATCCGATAATTTTTTTTTTGGGTTTTGTTTATTTGCCATTTTTGTATGATTTCAGATTCATCATTCTTACTCCTCACCCACCTCGGAGCCCAACAAGGGGATGCACAGAGACGCGGATCTCCACCGGGTATACATCAAGGATATAAGAATGATATACTCAAGCAGGCATATTTAAAAATATGCATTACTCAGTTGATCCTCAGCCAAAGCCTTCTGGAAGTTTGCTAGATGTTCAAAACTGTTCAATAATCCAGGGCATTTCTTGACTAGCCGATTGATTGGACCGGGCCCTTCCAACCTCCTGTCTAAGTGAAATAGGAGCCAAAGTACTTTGTTGGATCTGCAATAGTCCCAACAGTTACATTCCTCAAATACCAGGATCTCTTTTTCCACTGACACGGGTCACAACTCACGGCTGAAACAAGTTGCCCCATTTGTCGCCTCTTACGATCAGCAAGGGGGTGCTGGGGACCTATTCTACCCCGGGTCCCCACGGGGGACCCCAGTGGGTCAGGAGGCTTAGGTTCAAGAAGCACTGGCAGTTCATATAAGCCCAGTGGGTCAGGAGGCTTAGATTCAAGGATCACTGGCAGTTCATATAACCCCAGTGGGTCAGGAGGCTTAGATTCAAGGGGCACCGACCTTTTGTGGAAGTCCAGTGACAGCTCTGACCTTTCGTAAGACTCCGGTGGTGGCTCTGACCTTTCGTGGGACTCAGGTGACTGCTCTGGCCTTTTGTAAGACTCAGGTGACTGCTCTGGCCTTTCGTGGGACTCAGGTGACTGCTCTGGCCTTCCGTGGGACTCAGGTGACTGCTCTGGCCTTCCGTGGGACTCAGGTGAATGCTCTGGCCTTCCGTGGGACTCAGGTGACTGCTCTGGCCCTTCGTGGGACTCAGGTGACTGCTCTGGCCCTTTCTGGGACTCAGGTGACTGCTCTGGCCCTTCGTGGGACTCAGGTGACTGCTCTGGCCCTTCGTGGGACTCAGGTGACTGCTCTGGCCCTTCGTGGGACTCGGGTGACTGTTCTGGCCCTTTGTGGGACTCAGGTGACTGCTCTGGCCCTTCATGGGACTCGGGTGACTGCTCTGGCCCTTCATGGGACTCAGGTGGATATGGCGCTCACCATTCGGGGAATTCAGGGATATTTGATGATTGCCATTCAAGGGATTCAGAGGATTCTGGCGCCCACCATTCGAGGAATTCAGAGATATCTGGCGCCCGCCATTCGGGGAATTCAGGAGGATCTGGCGTCGCCCATTCAGGGAATTCAGGAGGATCTGGAGCCCGCCATTCGGGGAATTCAGAGCCATCTGATGCTCGCCATTCGAGAGATTCAGAGGTTTCTGGCGCCCGCCATTCGGGGAATTCAGAGGTTTCTGGCACCTGCCATACGAGGGATTTAAAGGTTTCTGGCGCCCGCCATTCGAGGGATTCAGAGGTTTCTAGCGCCTGCCATTCGAGGGATTCAGAGGTTTCTGGTGCCCGCCATTTGAGGGATTCAGAGGTTTCTGGCGCCTGCCATTTCAGGGATTCAGAGGTTTCTGGCGCCCGCCATTCGAGGGATTCAGTGGTTTCTAGCGCCAGCCGTTCGAGGGATTCAAAGGTTTCTGGCCCCCGCCATTTGAGGGATTCAGAGGTTTCTGGCGCCCGCCATTCGAGGGATTCAGAGGTTTCTGGCGCCCGCCATTCGAGGGATTCAGAGGTTTCTGGCGCCCGCCATTCGGGGAATTCAGAGGTTTCTGGCGCCCGCCATTCGAGGGATTCAGAGATATCTGGCGCCCGCCATTGGGGGAATTCAGGAGGATCTGGCGTCGCCCATTCGGGAAATTAAAGTGGATCTGGAGCCCGCCATTCGGGGAATTCAGAGCCATCTGATGCTCGCCATTCGAGAGATTCAGAGGTTTCTGGCGCCCGCCATTCGAGGGATTCAGAGGTTTCTGGCGCCCGCCATTCGAGGGATTCAGAGGTTTCTGGCGCCCGCCATTCGAGGAATTCAGAGGTTTCTGGCGCCCGCCATTCGAGGGATTCAGAGGTTTCTGGTGCCCGCCATTCGGGGAATTCAAAGGGTTTCAGGCGCCCGCCATTCGAGGGATTCAGAGGTTCCTGGCGCCCGCCATTCGAGGGATTCAGAGGTTTCTGGCGCCCGCCATTCGAGGGATTCAGAGGTTTCTGGCGCACGCCATTCGGGGAATTCAAAGGGTTCTGGCAGCGTCAATGACTTTGGCAGCTCTGGCGGCGGCGACTCTGGCAGCTCTGGCAGTGACTGAGGATCTGGCAGCTCACGGCCATCTTGTGAACTGGGGAACTGGAGACAGTTATAACGTGAGCTGGATGACTGGAGACAGCCATCTTGTGAGCTGGAGGACTGAAGGTGGCTCTTTTGTGAACTGGAGCACTGAAGGTGGCTCTTTTGTGAACTGGAGGACTGGAGGCGGCCATCTTGTGAACTGGAGGACTGATCAACTGGAGACAAGAGTAGGGATGTGCACGATCATTCGATTAATTGATTAATCGAACGCATCAGCGACGATCGAGCATGAAAACGATGATCGATTGGCTCTAAAATTAAATTACTTTAAATCTTTCTGATTGGTTATGCTGGTATTTGGGCGGTAGTTTGATATTTGATTGGTTATGGCTGCAGGGAGTTGTGGTCCAGAGAGACCTGAGCGCAGATGGAGTATAGGGTGTCACACACCAGAAGCGCCGCGTCGCGCCACGCAGCGCCATCTGAATAGTTTCATTTTAAAGACACTTCATATTTCTGCCGCGCCACAGAGCGCCATCTGACTAGTTTCATTTTAAATACCATGCGAATGTGCGCGTCTGGTGTGTGATGCTTTCAGCTGTCATGTGCGCGCCGTGTCAGACAATCTTTTCGGCGAGGACTAGTCTATGGCACGAGTGATGATGTTTCACCGGATGACACCAAAATCGAAAGCTACTTCATGGAGCCATGCATCTCTCTAAACCCGGATCCATTGGTGCAAGTAAATGAGTCTCGATCTGCAAGGCTAAGCACCTTTGCCCAGTGGTACCTGGCTGTTCCTGCAACTTCTCTGCCTCCTGAGCGCCTTTTTTCCACCGCCGTCTAATTGAAAATAAACTTCGCACTCGGCTTTCATCGGAGCATGTAGACCGACTGATCTTTTTGAAAAAAACATGTAGTCCTTCCTTGTGTTAAGTTTTATTAGCTATGCATGATAAAATATTCAGGCTGTTTTTGTTTTAAGTTTAAGCAGCATAGTTAAATTAGTCCGGCTTTATTTTATACCTCCACTGACTGGTCAATTTGAAAGAAATGTTACTTTACCTAATCTTTAAGTTTTATAGATGTGGTAAAAAATATTCAGGCTATTTTTATTTTAAGTTTACGCAGCCAAATTATGCTAGCTTCTAATTTTAGTTAGGCTATGTGCTAGAGATGCGCGGATCAGCTGAAATGTTACCCGAATCCGCTCCTTTCTAATCATGCGCTCGCCACTCGCCCACACATTTTATTTTATTTTATATTTGGATATATATATCCACTCCCGAGCCCGCACCCGATCGACACTTTAATAATTCTAATTCTTTGTTTTAAGCATGATGATAGGTTACTGTGGATCGTTCGTTACTAACAGCAGATTCAGCTTTTACATATGGAAAAAGATAACAAAAACGGTGTCACTTCAGCCTATAAACAGCAGCTATGTTATGTTATGTTTATAGGCTATGTTATGTTTACTTGGTCTTTTTCTTTGCACTGTGCTTGGGCGTCTCATCTTCACATTCTGCGAAATCCACTCTCTGTTTTTTGCTGGTCAACTGCTATGACCCACCCGCAATTAATCATAATGTATTTTTTTATTACCCGACCTGCGGATTATCTGCAGCGCCCGCGGATAGCCTATATCGCCGCGCATCACTGTGCTACTTAACAGCCGTTTGGTTAAGTTTTGGTGAAACTTTATTTTTGCAAACCTTTTACAAAATAAAAAAAACCTTTTTGATCCACATTTGTTGTGATGCTGCTGAAGTAAAATATTGTTTTGGTAAAAATGCCAGTTGAATAAAATAACTGAAATGCAGAGTATCATGTGTTTTTATTGTTGTTGTCAACAATATAGAAAAAGGTAGATTATAGTTTTAAAAACGGATCCAAAATATTTATAGTAATAATAAGACACATATTGAAGGGGATAATACTGTAAAATAACTTTGGTTTCTTTTTTCTGCGCGGCTTCAGTTGCCGTTGTTTCAAAGCGCCCTGCAACGGGAGAACCGCATCCACTTTCTGGTTGGCATGTAGCCTAGTTCAAGCTCACATGCATTTTGTGTAGATAAACACAATTTGTAATATAATATTTTCATAGTGTGTCTCAAGGCTTTATGATTAATTTTATTTACAATGCCTCATGTAGAAAACCTACATGCTTCACGTCAGTGGCGGTTCGAATGGCACCCTGGGCGAACCACCTGCTTTTAGAAATGTACTTAGAAATAAAATTATTATTATTATTATTATTATTGTACAATTATTATTCTAAATAAATAACAGAAATCAATCCAAAATGTAACTGGAAAAAATGTAGACACAGCTGGAGTGATAAGCTAAGAAGCTAAGATCACAAAATATCTTTTGCTTGAATATTAAAGTAAATTCTATACAAAGAATATATATTTTATGTAATTATCTGTAGTCTTAGACCCGACTCATGGCTGAGAATTAATGTTATTAAGTCTTACCTCCCTGATTCATCATCTCTGCTTTCTGCTTCATAGCCATATAGTCAAAATAAGATCATCATCATATAATAACTTTAGTTTTGTCGACTTGCAAAGTTCGCTGCGCGCCGACACCTCTGCATTAAAGTTACTCCGGTTTCACAGTACATAAGCGGCGTGTATTTTACCCGCGTGCATGTAGCCTAAACAACCGGTAGGCCTATTCACACCGGGTGCAGAGCAGCGCGTGAGGCGCGCGGCAATGGTTTTCTGCACGCATGCATGCATCAGTTTGCTTTCACCACCTTTGTTTCGGTTGCACATAGACAATAACTTGCACATGCAAAATACGCCAAATGTGAATGGCCTCTAATGTCTTTATTCTGGGATTACTACTTTAAATTAATACACTTGCATAAAGTAAATCGTAACTCAAAGCTTGTACTGGGGCTCGTTTTTTTCGCACCGTCTCCCCGTGCCACCCAGATGCCGCTATTGGCATCGACCATATTGCCCATGCCTAAATACGCCACTTGTTACACTTCTTTAAATGTTTACTGTGTTAACCAATATTGATGGTGATTTTTTAATAACCCAACAGCGTTGATTTAATTGTTTTCTGAATCCTGTCATAGTTTTATCAACAACATTTTTAACAGGGCTTTATATATATATATATATATATATATATATATATATATATATATATATTCTTTTTTTTTTTATTGAATGTTATTTAATTGTCGCTATGACGCACACACGCCCCGCCTCTTGATTAAGCCCCGCCCCTATGACGCACACACGCCCCGCCTATTGATTAAGCCCCGCCCCGATTAATCGAGTACTCATTTGTCAAACCTGTGGATTAATCGAAATGAAGAATGGTCAGAAATGCCTATCCCTAGACAGGAGTATGGGTTATGCCAACATAATGGTATTAATGGAGGGAACAGCAAGCCCCCGGCGGGTCTTGCTGTCTATTGCCCCCCCCAAAAAAAACATTTAGGGGTCTCCTCCACCTCGCCTACGGTAAAGGTTGAACCAAAGGCTCGTAAAGCCACATCTAGGGGTTGCTGGAAAGACCCCCGAGGACCATAACGGATGAGGGTGGATTTCAGTGGTTCATTTAGTCCATTATAGAAAAAATCAATCAGTATACGGTCCAGGAGGTTGCCTTAACCTGACGAGATGTCCTGCTGGATCCATGTTTGGCCGAGTCTTCTGTAACCCGGGATAGACGCTGACAACAGGATGCGGATCCAAATGCAGGTTTTTATTAAGGGATGGTCAGGCAAGCAATGATCAATACAGGAGCAAACAGATGTATGAAGGCAATCCAGAATCTTAGTCAATATAGTAGGCAGATGGTCACAAGGATGGCAGCAGACAGGGAGAAACAGATAAACAAGGCGAGGGTCCAAACACAGCAAGAACAAGACAAGGTAATGCTTAGAATTGTGACTGTGAACAGATAACAAGACTTGGCACTGGAGTGAGTGTGTGTGCTGTTTATGTACTGTGTGTAATGAGTTCTTGAGCGGCTTCAGCTGTGGGATGTAATCAGTGATGATATGGAACCGGTTGTGTGTGATGTGAAAGTAGTGCATGTATGGAGATGTAGTCCATAAGATGGCGGATTTGTAGTCCATTAGTGAATGTGCATGTAAACCAGCGATCTATGGGGAGAAGATCGCTGGTGATCGTGACAAAGTAATGTATAAAGTTGGTGAAAATTATCTGTTTCTGTTTTGGAGTTATCGCTCATTTGAGAAATGTAACATCTATTTAGTTGTTACATTTATTTAGTTTATTACATTAACACTACTATTACTGTAAATAAGACTTATTAATGAATAATTATTTATGAATTTATGACTTGTTTATGAATATTAGCCATTGTTCTTGTCTTATCTTTTTTATTTATTTACATAGGAACTGGTGTTGCAGCGGGTTTTGGTTTAGGAGGGAACCAAAAGTGATGCAGACAGTTTTGGAGGACACATTAGCACAAACGATGGTCCGACTGAGAGTATTTTTCCCCAGAAGAATATGAATGATAGACCAACAAATAATCCAGGTAAAAGCGCGTCTGTCTGTGCTGACAACACTCGACGTTGATTTGAGCACCTCTATAACTTGGTTAGCATTTGTTTTGCTCTGCAACATTGGCTGAAGCTATCTTAAAACGGTAACGATAGCTAAACTGAGATAAGTTAAGACCGAATTGAACTCAAAATCATTTTAACGAGCAGCGTTTAACTTCTATTGATTTTTTATTTTATATATATATATATATATATATATATATATATATATATATATATATATATATATATATATATATATATATATATATATATATATACAGGGAGTGCAGAATTATTAGGCAAGTTGTATTTTTGAGGATTGATTTTATTATTGAACAACAACCATGTTCTCAATGAACCCAAAACACTCATTAATATCAAAGCTGAATATTTTTGGAAGTAGTGTTTAGTTTGTTTTTAGTTTTAGCTATTTTAGTAGGATGTCTGTGTGTGCAGGTGACTATTACTGTGCATGCTAATTAGGCAACTTAACAAAAAACTAATATATACCCATTTCAATTATTTATTTTCACTAGTGAAACCAATATAACATCTCAACATTCACAAATATACATTAATGACATACAAAAACAAAACAAAAACAAATCAGTGACCAATATAGCCACTTTTTTTATCATCTTTCCAAGGACACTCAAAAGTCTGCCATCCATGGATTCTGTCAGTGTTTTCAATTCAATTCAATTCATCTTTATTTGTATAGCGCTTATACAATGTAGATTGTGTCAAAGCAGCTTCACATGGAAGATTATAGTGAATTGAAACAGTGTCAGTTCAGTTTTTAGAGATTAAGTTCAGTTCAGTTTAGCTCAGTTCAGTGTGGGTTAATAATCACTACTGAGAGTCCAAACACTGAATAGCAAATCCATCGATGCGCAGCTCTATAGATCCCGAACCATGCAAGCCAGTGGCGACAGCGGCAAGGAAAAAACTTCACCAATTGGCGAAAGCGAAGATTTTAAAAAACCTCGAGAGAAACCTGGCTCGGTTGGGCACGACCATTTCCCCTATGGCCAAACGTCTTGTGCAGAGCTGCAGTCTAGGCGCAGGAAGCTGGACCTCAGCGAAGACTCGTCTGTCCTTGGAGCATCACAGGAGTCAGTCATGCTCTCACTCCATGAAGACCACCACAGAAGCTGCTCAGGATACGGCCTGGTCCAGAAAACCCTGGGATCATCTCGTCGCTGATCGCGTCAGTGGCATTGCATAGTCTGAGGGCCTCGAGATGAGTACCCCCAGGTGGAAATACAGAATAAGGAGAATAATTAGCGTAGCTCCTGTTCATAGTGTATATAAACGAGAACCAAAATCATGTGTGGGGCACATCATGCGTCATACCGCTATGTACTGCACTGAGTGTATGCTTTGCTAAAAAGATAGGTCTTTAATTTAGTTTTGAAGAGCGAGAGTGTGTCTGAGCCTCGGACATTATCAGGAAGGCTATTCCAGAGTTTAGGGGCCATGAATGAGAAGGCTCGGCCTACTTTACTCGACTTTGATATTCCAGGTACTACCAGAAGCCCTGAGTTTTGAGATCGTAAAGAGCGGGTTGGGTTGTAGCGAGACAGGAGGTTGGTTAGATAAACAGGAGCTAGATTATTTAAAGCTTTATAGGTAAGGAGTAATATTTTAAATTCAATACGAAACTTAACAGGCAGCCAGTGTAAGGAGGATAAAATTGGGGTGATATGATCATATTTTCTAGATCTGGTAAGAACTCTGGCAGCTGCATTTTGCACTAGCTGGAGTTTGTTAATAGAAGATGCTGGGCAACCAGCAAACAGAGCATTACAGTAGTCCAGCCTAGAAGTCATGAAAGCATGAACTAGCTTTTCTGCATCTGATATGGATAGCATACTTCACAATTTAGCAATATTTCTCAGATGAAAGAAAGCAGTTTTTGTGACATGGGATATATGATTTTTGAAAGTTAAATTGCTGTCTAATATGACACCCAGATCTTTTATAGTAGAGCTAACGCTAACTTTGTATCCCTCTAGTTGCAGGTCAAGTTGTGAGTACTGCTGTGTACAGGATTTAGGCCCAATAAGTAATAATTCTGTTTTGTCTGAGTTTAAGAGAAGAAAATTGTTGGTCATCCAGTCTTTAACGCAGTCTTTGATGCACTCAGTTAGCTTAGACAGTTCAGACATCTCATTAGGTTTAGTTGAAATGTATAATTGAGTATCGTCTGCATAGCAATGAAAGCTGATCCCGTGTTTTCTAATAATGTCCCCCAGGGGAAGCATGTATATTGTAAACAGCAAGGGGCCTAAAACTGATCCCTGAGGGACCCCGTACTTTACTGGCCTGACTTGTGAAAGCTGTCCATTAATATTCACAAATTGGTAACGGTTTGCTAAGTATGACCTAAACCATTCAAGAGCCTGTTTTTGGACACCTGTAGAATTTAAGTGGTCTATGAGAATATTGTGGTCAATGGTGTCAAATGCACCGCTAAGATCAAGTAGAACTAATAGTGAGATGCACCCTTGGTCAGCAGCTAAGAGTAAATCATTGGTCATTTTTACTAATGCAGTTTCTGTACTGTGATGAGGCCTGAAACCTGACTAAAACACTTCAAAAATGTTGTTTGTCTGCAGAAAGGAGCATAATTGGGTAGAAACAACTTTTTCTAGTATTTTAGACATAAACGGAAGATTTGAAATAGGCCTATAGTAAGCTAAGTTGCTCGGGTCCAGTTGTGGTTTCTTAATAATAGGTTTAATAACAGCTAGCTTGTAAGGATTTGGAACATGGCCTAAAGATAAAGAAGAGTTGATAACATTAAGGAGAGATTGTCCTATAACAGGTATCAATTATTTCAGTAATTTTGTTGGAATTAGATCTAACATACATGTAGCTGATTTAGAGCTATTTATAACTTTATCTAGCTCTTCCTGTTCTATGGTTTTGAAGCATTGTAGGTTATTTTGATTCAGTTTAATGTTTACTGGATCTGGAGTAGAAGGTGGTGCAGAAAGTTTAACATCTTCTATTTTCTGTCTAAAGCGTTCTATTTTATCACTGAAAAAATTCATGAAGTCATCACTACTAATTTGCGGTGGGACAATTTGTTCCAAAGATGATCGATTATTAGTTAGTTTAGGAATGGTGTTAAATAAAAATCTCGGATAGTTATGATTATTTTCAATCAGTTTGCGGAGGTGCTCAGCCCTGGCAGATTTAAGAGCCCTCCTATAGCTGGACATACTGTCTTTGTACGCAATTCTAAAAACCTCTAAATTTGTTTTTTTCCATTTACGTTCCAGAGCACGGGTTGCTGTTTTGAGAGCACGAGTATGATTATTGAACAATGGTGCAGTTTTATTCTCTCTAGCCTTTTTTAATTTGATGGATGCCACTGTATTAAGTGTGCTAGTAAAGATGGCATCCATACTGCTGGTTACTACGTCAAGGTAATTTGCGTTTGCGGGTGTATTTAGAAATAAAGAAAGATCAGGTAAGTTATTTATGAATTCATCCTTGGTGGACGGAACGATAGTCCTACCAGGGCGGTATATTGGTGCAGATCTGCTAATTTATATAGCAAGAGGTAGTGGTCCGTAACATCATCACTTTGTGGTATAATGTCTACATCAAAGACCTCAATTTCATAAGACAATATTAGATCTAATGTATGCTTTAAGCGATGGGTTGGACCAACAGCATTTTGTTTTATCCCAAGTGAATGTAGTAGATCCATAAAGGCGAGCCCTAGTGTATCATTTGAGTCATCTACGTGGATGTTAAAGTCTCCTACAATTAGTATTTTATCAGTTTTAACTAGTAAGTCAGAAATAAAATCAGAAAACTCTTTTAGAAAATTGACATAGGGTCCTGGGGGTCTATATATGGTGATTATAGCGAGAGATAACATAGGATTTTGCATAATATCCGGTAGCATAACATTAAGAGCTAATACCTCAAAGGAGTTAAACATAATTCCATTTCTCTGATTAACATTAAGAATATCACTAAAGATTGCTGCAACTCCACCACCACGACTGGTTTGACGAGCCTTATGCTTATATGCCAATCCTGGAGGAGTTGCTTCATTTAGGCTAATATAGTCGTTTTGTTTCAGCCAGGTGTAAGAATGGTATTTGGACCACAGCGGTTCGAACTGTAGTTCTGCCGAGCGACTAAAAAGTTATCAGCATGATGGTAAAAAACTGTACATTTCTAGTCAAACCATTCTTCTGCAATCTTATACCAAAAACGGAAATAAGGGCAGTATTAATAGCTTAAAATGTGGGAGAGCGTTGATATTATGTGATTGTATTGTATTGCAATATGGAGCAATTAAGTGTTGATGTTAAATCAAAAGTAATTCACAAATACTTGAAAATGAAATGATTTAATGACAATAATTCTCTATGGTTACAACTGAATGAGTTATAAAATAACTGTATAAAATGATAAAATATGAAATGATAAAAACATATGATATAAATTGTACCCAGCTTACTGTAAATTTAAAGTTACCTAAGAAAGAGAGAGAAAGGGGGAGGGAGAGAGAGACAAAGAGAGCAAGTAGGCCTCAAAGAGCCTGGGAGCAGTATACCCAGATAGCAGGTAGTAATCGGCCCGAGCTCGGCTACCCTTCGGCGCCTCCGGCTCCGACTCGGCATCGGCGAGTGTTATTTGGGCCGAGTATGGCCCGCAGCTAGCTCTCGCACATGTGTTTGTGATGCGGCTGTAAAGCCCTGGCCCGATTCCTGTTAACCATATCTGGCCCGAGTCTGTCTGTAGAGTCCGGGCCGCTGCTGGCAAGGACTCGGCTTGTTTAACTTTTGTCCTGATGGTGGCGGTAATGCTCCAAAAAGCTGGTTGGCAACCGCCTTAAAGATTACAAGAAGAAGAAGTTTTGGAACTCGTTTTTTCCGGTCAGAAAGGTAAGGTTTTTACTGCTTTTATACTGTATAATATGCATATTTAGTGTTCAAAACATTTTTTCACAGTGTTAGGTTGTAACAGTGTTTAGTAATTTAAAACAATTTGATACAAAATGCAACTAGTTTTAAAGAAACACGACTGAAGCTAATTAATTTGTATGCTAACGTTACAAACACGTCTGAAAGTTCCTGTTCCTTTTACACAATGTTAGATTGTAACAGTGTTTAGTAACTGAAAACTATTTTAATTATTTTAAAGAAACATGACTGAAACGAATTGGTGTGTATCTTAACGTTACGTTAAAGAAAGTTTCTGTAGACGAATCCGTTAACACTACCATGGCAAAACCTGCTTTTTATTTCTGAGTTAACATTTTAATATACCATGGGTGTTGAAAAAATGATTTTACAGTTGTGTACTTGCCCAACAGAAATAATTGTGAGTGATTATGTAAATAAAAATTAATCGTTTTGGATCTATAAAATATTATTGTTTAACTTGTTTATGCAGTGCATCACGAAAGTGATCTAAGCTCGATACTAATAGCTTCACAAACAGCTGAAATGGGTTTTGTTATTGGCTATCATCATCAAACATTTTCCACAATGTTAGGTTAACAGTGTTTTTAGTAACTTACAACTATCTGATCCAAAAGGTTTCTTATTTTAAAGAAATTCGACTGATTGTAACTTATTCTACTTTAAATAACAATTTTGGGCTTATGCTCATATAATGTTTGTTTCAGGCTTTTTCTGAATAGTCATTATTAATGTTTATAATGATTCTAGTGAAGATAAACATTTTTTTTTAAACTTTTGTATGTTTGTTTGTTTGACAGTCCACAACAAGATCCTTGAGCATGATCAAACAAGCTCGGCACAGAAGAGGCCAGTAAATGTAAGTCATAGCTGAAAATTATGAGTTTTACTCTGTGATTTATAGTATTTGAATAGGGCAAGGGACAGTGTTGCTCAGATTTTGAAGCCTTTGCAAACTCATTGTAGTGATGACACTTCTCACTATCTAAAAGTCTTATACAGTAAAAATGAGGCCCCTAAAGATAAAGACTTTGATAACCTAGATGATTATGATATGGTGACATTTGAAGGCTCAGTTATTGAGTTCCATATTGTGGGGTTCGAGTCATCTGAAATGGAATTTGTGCCATCTTCATGGGTACAGAATGATAGATGTGCTTAACCATCTTACAAATCTATGTCTAAGAATCATAAGGCTGTCACACTGCATGAATCCCCGATTAAATCTTGTGCAACCTTCATTTACACTACAGGTATTATAGCCATTAATTAACTTTGATAGTATTTCAGGATTTGAACTTTTTTTGGGGGGAGGTTAACAACAATGTGATGTTTTATTATAGACACATATGAGGAAGCTCGACTCCCTTCCACAGGCAACTGTGATGTCTGACTTGCAAACAGAGGAGGACGATGATCGCCCGTCATACACCAAAAGAAAGAACAGGTTTGTTTGCAATTATTTTAAACACATACTGTCAACATTATTTCATTGATCTATTACAACCTGCAATTTTTGCCCTGGCACTATACTAAAATAATGTTTTGTTTTGTAAATGTATCTGATCATGGGACATAAAAGACAGAACTATAGTGACAGTTATGAAGAAAAAATATTTGGAACAAAGAGGCTGGAAAAAAAAGCAGATATAAATATTTCAGAATTAGATGCAGCACCGCAACTACCATCACCACCAATGACTATGGAAGAATCCTTAAGGACACCATCAAGATGCACAGATACTGTACATTCCAGTGCGCCTTTGAACATTTACTGTACTTGTTCCAGTGCAGTTGGAGATCAAGACAGAACTTATTGGTACTCATCATGTCTTTGTAAGAATTAAAGACATCACTACATTTGTAAAGGCTTTATGCAGCTAGAAAGTAAATATCAACTAGAGAATATCAGCAGTATCTAACCCTCTGTTGTCTTTACACAAGTTGTATAAGCTATAGGTTGATTTATACTAATTTGTTATTTTTCTTTTTTTAGCACCACTGTCTGAAGTGTTAAAATCACAAGACGACATAAAGCAGCAACTGGTCCTGATTCTCAAAAATCTGCAAAACCAAAACAGACATGATGAAATTCCAGATGTAAGCACATTTGACCTTCCTTTGTCCAGTTTGATTTGGAAAAGCTTGAAAATCAACTAAAGGACCAGCCCGAACAAATGAAGAAAATGGTAAGTTCAAGCTCTTGTGTATTTCAAAGTGTTTTAAGTTTATTTATTTATTTGATTTTTTGCTTCGTAGGTAGCCTACTTAGGAATTATTGGTGTTTTCCACCAAGGAAGCAGTTTGGCGTATCCTGGGAAACCTTTTGGCTAACTCCTTGGCCAAACAAATTAACTGGAGCGGGGCAAAACAAAAAGTGGCCTTTCGTGCACTCCCCCTTGGGACTGTCGTAGTCAGTAAGTTGGTTTTAAATATACATTTCAATACAATTAGAAGCTGTTCTATATGTGTATTTCTTTGAATTATTAACTAGAGGAACAAAAAGAAATCTATATAGTCCCATTTAGGTTGTACTTATGTGAGAGCAAGCATGTTTATTTTTTTCTTTAACATTTGTACTTGTTCACTACTAATTATCTGTATATCTTTTGATCACAGATGCAGTGAGGACAAATGTCCATACCATGCCACTGATGAAGAGGTGGAAAAATGCATTACAAGGTGGCTACAACTTGCTCCTGACAGGCACGGAGGAAGGAAGGAAAGTGAGAAAGCTAATGTGTCAAATATCTAAATCACTATTTTGTTAATATATGTATATGTATATATATATATATATATATATATATATATATATATATATGACAATATGCCAAATTCTGAAGAAACATCTTGAAACATTTTCAATAACTGTAATAATAATAAACAAAAATTCTAAATATACAATTGCACAAGATATATATATATATATATATATACACACACACACATCATCTCATGTTTTGCTGTTGTGCAATTTATTCAAATTATTCTTTTAAGTTTATTTAAATTAAGTTTAGGTCTTATTTATACATCTGCAGTTTTATATTCATATATTTTTTTTGTTTTGTTATTATTATTTTAATGTTTAATAATGTTTCGAGACGTTTCTTCAGAATTTAGCAGTTCTTTTTACAACTTTGACTTGTATATTTTACGTATTGTCATAGGTATTTGTAAGATGTTTCTTGCTATATCTTAAATTGGTTTCTATATTCAAGTTTATATAAAGTTTACCTGTATTAAGATGTCTTGTACAATTTTTTTTTTTAATTCAAATCTGTTGGGAAAACAGGGTTGTTTTGAAAACTTTTGTGTATGTGTGCAATTTCAGATAATTTTTTTTTCTATAAATCTTCCTGTGTATTGTTCAGTTTTATTGTTGTTTTTCTTGTGCACTACAAAACAATTTATTAAATTTGAGTATTATTTGTTTCTTGCGATCAATAAACGTTTATCATTTATTTATTTTGTCCTTTGTTTGGTTATTTGCGTTATAGGATATGTATGCTGTTTGCATTTTATTTAAAGGTTAAACGCAGTGCCTACACTTTGTGTTTACATAGCCTGTGTTTGCTGTTATATCAACTCAAATGGTTGTAATACCATGTATCATGTATCAAGTATTAATGTAATACCAAAAGGTTTTATATCAAGGTATATGAAGACTTAGTCGCGCCAGCTCCGGCCCGCAATGCACATTACTCACGGGCCGATTCCGGCTCGGATGCGGCAGCGTCGGCTCGCCTACGGCCGCCGCATCTGGCCCGATTGATTCCGGCCGGAATCGGGCAGTGAGTCCATAGGCATCCGGCCCGAGTACGGCAGCCGGAGTCGGGCCGAGGGGTAAGTCTCTGGCAGGCGAGAATCTAGCCGGAACTGGCCCGAGTGTATTTTGCTATGGAGCCAGAGAAGAAGAGGAGCAGAACAGTAGAGAAGCAGACCAGGGAAAGACAGCACAGGAAAAAGAGACAGAGCAATGTTTACCAGCTATTTTGTACCTTTCTTGACCATGTGACCAAAGCCCAAATGCTGAGACATTCAAACTGACCAATCAACATGTGACCACATCGTAAAACCCCCAAAGTCCACATACCAGGCCCTGATCTTATCAGTCTCTGCCTTTGAAGTCAGTATGGACCTTCTTGATGAAAAAGACATGGTTTGCCTTATAAACAAATGCATATAATAATTTAGACTCTTACAGTCCTCCCCTGGCACCATTGTGACACATAAAGAGGCAAAAAGGTGACATTAATGATGAAAATATGCTTTGTGTTGTGTGCTGCTGTCATCTTCGGACTTCCTGTCCAGGCTTGTTGCGGGAGTAAGGTTAATCAGTCTTTCAGTCCTTCAGCCCTGTGTGAGAGGTTTAGTCGAATGGTGTTGCACTGCTTATATGCAAATTGTCTTTCATACCCCCACAAGAGTAGGTGCTGAGGAATGCAGGGAACCCCTGCTCTTCTCTTGAAGTTGATCACAAGGCGTGAACCTTTTCTTCATGGATCCTGTATCTGAAAACAGCAAATGGCACAACAACAGCAAAAGCAAACGCATGGCATTTGTCATTGATCAAAGGATTGATGTGGTCAGTTTGAGTTCTTCTCAAGCAAAATGCCCTTAAATTAATGTAATTAAAAATATGGTCAAGATCAAGACAAAATAAAAGCAAACAAGCTCTTTACACAATATCTGGAAACATCAAAATTAAATTGCTTTACAACAAAATCAACAATAGCTGGTTAAGAGTATCAGCAAAATATTCAGTGTAACCAAATACAGTGAATTAAATTAATCAATGTTCAAAGACAATATCAATTGCATTCAAATGGATTAAATACAAGGTAAACACAAATAACATTTGTTGTAGAGATGTCAATAATATTACAAAAGCAATAATATTTGAGCATTTGGATTTAGAATCCCAATTTACACTTTGATATAACTTGTTGAAACAAATAATAAGTAACAGGTTAAATAATCAAAAGAAACCAAAATAACCAAAACAAGATGCAAAATCCATAATTATGATAAAGTCTGATTGAAAAGACTTAAATAACATGTAAAATCTATATGAAGCGGTGTCAGACAAATGTGAATTTGACTGTGTGTGTGAAGATTTGTAATGTTGTTCTCTGTGTGGCAGTGTTCCAGCTGAGGCTATGTGTTTGTGTAAACATGCTCCTAACAAAGGGTGGAAGTTTTACGACGGTGTGTAAAATTTAGTCCTGTTGTAACAGGGAGCCAGCATGGAATTTGAGTATGAGATGTGAATGTGATCTGGCTCAAAATACTTCCAAATCAATGTTTTTTAAGGAGCATGATAAAGTGCAATGTTCAAGGCTGAATCCTGTAAGAAAGCATTTTCATTGTTATTGCAATTATTACACTGGAGCCACAAGGCAATTCTATACTCCTGTTTATAGTTTAAACTGCAGCTATATTGAGGATAGCACAGTTTTCCACTTTTAGGAGATGAGACTCATCCAACATATAAACACAAGTACCTTAAAATTAATTAATCTTAGCATACAGTTAATTCCTTTTTTATACATGACATGCGGTCTAGAATGCATCTGTGGCTTCTAAAACCTCAGACCTGAGTGTTTTTACACCTACAGTAAGAAAATCATGTTTTAAGGAATTACTCAGTCTATGTGTACGTGTAGTATTACAAAATACTGTTGTGTTCTATGGCAATGAAAATGTGTATAACACCAATATAACAAATTTGGAAATGCAAATAGGATCAGCAATTATTAACGTTTATTGCTATTAGGCTGCTAAGCCGCCAGCAAAGGAAGTTAACAGTTGCAGGCCTTGTATTAACAATGCAGTTAGTTCACTAAGTGTGTTATTAGCAGATGAGTTTTTGTTACGTGAAGACCACTGATTTTTGCTCTTAAGTAATTTCTGTTTTCTCAGAAAATATGGTGGAGGTCTTCCCTGTCCTGATGTCCAACATTGTTCCTCTCTGTGACCAAACTTTTTACAGGTCATACAAAGCCTGTTTTGTTTGTCTGAGGGTTGATTGCTGTGATCATCTGAGGTTTGAGGGTTTTTAAGACTCTCTAATGCTTCTACACCATGCGTCTTTGCTGCGCTATGGTGTGGCATCACCTTAAGTACTGAAACAGGCAAACTTTTTTGAGCTACGGCCTCTAAACAAATCATCTCAGATTTATTACAAGTAACTTCATCTGTGAAGTGAACATGCTTTTCAATCCCACTGCTGTTAAGCATTTTGGGAGACACAAACTTCTGTGCTTTCAGCATAGCTTTTAAATCTGCAATGGTGTCTTTTTGACTTCTGCATTTTTCAGCCAGGGCTAACTGTTCAGCGAGTAAATTATCAAGCTGTAACTGGAGATCTAGAATCTTCGCCTCTGACTTTTCTGCCTCTGATTTGTGAACAGCAAATTCTTCACATTTAGCCTTTACAAGTGAAGGTATTTCCGACATAATGTTACGCTTTCCTGAGTAACACATGTAGTTTAGCGCTTCAATTATATCGCCACGTTTTGATTTCTTTCCATTTTTGCCAATTACATCCCACCATGCAAACAATGTAGAGTCTGAGTCTGTTAACTCAAGTCCTTCTTTGCTAAGTTTACACAATGTAGGTTCAACTTTTTTAGTCCATAAAGCAAACAATACATCACTTTCTTTAGAAATTAACCCTTCCATCCTTGAGGAGGTAATCTGAAATTTACCAAATTGAACTATTGAAACGAATTACAGTCTTGTAATTTCTGTTTCATGCAATTTAAGCAAATGGAGGAACAATAAAAGCAGACTTACCCACTCTTGTGGTTAGAAGGCCAGTTTTAATCCATTCACCAGGTCAGCTGTGAAAAATCCAGCTAAGACCGGCTAAAGTAAATTTCAGAAAACTCACTGCAAAGGATCCCGGGTTTCGGCACCATCTGTAGAATGGTATTTGGACCACAGCGGTTCGAACTGTAGTTCTGCCGAGCGACTAAAAAGTTATCAGCATGATGGTAAAAAACTGTACATTTCTAGTCAAACCATTCTTCTGCAATCTTATACCAAAAACGGAAATAAGGGCAGTATTAATAGCTTAAAATGTGGGAGAGCGTTGATATTATGTGATTGTATTGTATTGCAATATGGAGCAATTAAGTGTTGATGTTAAATCAAAAGTAATTCACAAATACTTGAAATTGAAATGATTTAATGACAATAATTCTCTATGGTTACAACTGAATTAGTTATAAAATAACTGTATAAAATGATAAAATATGAAATGATAAAAACATATAATATAAATTGTACCCAGCTTACTGTAAATTTAAAGTTACCTAAGAAAGAGAGAGAAAGGGGGAGGGAGAGAGAGACAAAGAGAGCAAGTAGGCCTCAAAGAGCCTGGGAGCAGTAGAGCCAGAGAAGAAGAGCAGAACAGTAGAGAAGCAGACCAGGGAAAGACAGCACAGGAAAAAGAGACAGAGCAATGTTTACCAGCTATTTTGTACCTTTCTTGACCATGTGACCAAAGCCCAAATGCTGAGACATTCAAACTGACCAATCAACATGTGACCACATCGTAAAACCCCCAAAGTCCACATACCAGGCCCTGATCTTATCAGTCTCTGCCTTTGAAGTCAGTATGGACCTTCTTGATGAAAAAGACATGGTTTGCCTTATAAACAAATGCATATAATAATTTAGACTCTTACACAGGTTTCAGTGAGACATAGTGCATTTAGATTGTTATCTGTTATTATTTCATTTATGATAAGCGTTTTAGGTGCTAGTGACCTTATGTTTAGGAAACCAAGCTTTATGAAGTTTGTATTATCATGTTTTATTGGATTTTCAGCTTTTATTCTTAATAGATTTTTTCTAGAGCACACAGTACGTTTAGTTGTTGATCTAATAACACGAGGAACAGACACAGTCTCTATGGGGTATGCTAGACATATATTACTGTAATTTAAGTGGGACGAACAAGAGTCTATATGGATAAAATGTGAATTTTTACTTACTAGTCAGACAGAACAAAGCATCTTAGAGATGTTGTCAGACAGCAGTTCAGCTCCAACTCGACTAGGGTGCAGGCCGTCCAGACGGAAAAGCCTAGGACGCTCCCAGAAAAGATTCCAGTTATTGGGAAAGAGCAGTTTCTGTTCATTACACCATGTTAGTAGCCATTCATTCAGAGCAAAAAGTCTACTGAACCTTTCATTTCCTCGGCGGTAGGTAGGAAGCGGTCCAGAAACGATGATCTGCGTGGCGGGCAAGGTGTGTCGAACCATCTCGATGAGGCTCCTGAAGTCCCTCTTCAGGATCTCCGACTGGCGGAGCCCTGTGTCGTTCGTCCCCACATGGAGGACAACGGCCCCGAGGCTCTCGCCAGTGCTCAGGATACTCGGAATCTGTGTAGAAATATTCCTAACGCGAGCACCAGGAAAGCAGAATGTGTGTATTTTATTACCTGAAGTGGAAGCAGGACGGACGTGGCGGACGATGGAGTCACCAATGATAGCCACATCGTGACCCGTCTCGCGGAGAGGGGCGAAGCGGTTCTCTGTAGAGATCTCGAACGCGGGGTTTTGATCTGTTTATCATCAACATTGCGTGCAGCAGCAACCACAGCCTCCCAGACACTGTTCAGACAGGTGTACTGTTTTCCTTCCTTGTAAATCTCACATTTGATGATGGAACACAGGTTCTCTGTGGGGTTCAGTTCAGGTGAACAAGGAGGCCATGTAATTTGTTTTTCTTCTTTTAGACCCTTTCTTGCCAGCCAGGCTGTCGAGTACTTGGACGCGTGTGATGGAGCATTGTCCTGTATGAAAATCATGTTTTTCTCAAAGGATGCAGACTTCTTCCTGTACCACTGCTTGTAGGTGTCTTCCAAAAACTGTCAGTAGGACTGGGAGTTGAGTTTGACTCCATCCTCAACCCGAAAAGGCCCCACAAGCTCATCTTTGATGATACCAGCCCAAACCAGTACTCCACCTTCACCTTGCACCTTTACCGATCCAGCCACGTGCCCATCAAGACTCATTCTCATTTCATCAGTCCATAAAACCTTAGAAAAATCAGTCTTGATATATTTCTTGGCCCAGTCTTGACGTTTCAGCTTGTGTGTCTTGTTCAGTTGTGGTCGTTTTTCAGCCTTTCTTACCTTGGCCATGTCTCTGAGTATTGCACACCTTGTGCTTTTGGGCACTCCAGTGATGTTGCAGCTCTGAAATATGGCAAAACTGGTGGCCTCAGCCTATACAGCTTGGAGTAAGACAACATGCATAAAGAGGATGATGTCAAAATACTCATTTGCCTAATAATTCTGCACTGCCTATATATATATATATATATATATATATATATATATATATATATATATATATATATATATATATATATATACGGTTGTGAAGTCATTTTTCTCTGGTTTGGAGTAGCTAACGTTAGCTTAAGAAAATAACATCGCGACGTAATGTATAATCATAGATATTTATGATGTATAATCATATATCTATGATGTATAATAACGTTACTCACACTAACGTAAATCTGTACAATATGCTGATAACCACGTTTTAGCTAATTATTGTTTTGGATTTCGTTTGTTGGGTTCCAGCCAGCCAGATAGTTTATTTTGTAAATTGATATCAACTAAAGGTTACTTGGCGCAAATGTAGTTTTTTTATTTTTTATTTTATGAAGACGTTTTTATTTTCTTAAACACAACTGACATTTGGTTTAACATAAATTTTACCATTATAATTTTTTTGTTTAGATATGAACTTGTACAGCAGTGCTGCCTGTGCAAACAGGAACTCATACATTTATTTGTTTCTCAATATAGTACTTTTAATTCAAAATGTGTCACATGTTTAGTTGCTAGCTAAATTAAAGATTTTCCCCCCTTTTTATCAAGCACTGTAGTAGTTAGTTTTTTTTTTTTATCTTTGTTTATTAAACTTTTGAGCAGAATGAGGTCTGTCATGGGTCAGACATTACGTAATACAATATTTAGTATTGGGATATATGCATTTGTCTATGTATTAAATGTGTTTTTTCCCCATTTCATGTTGCCTGAATTTTTATTTGTATAAATAAATCCGGAGGATGAAACAAAATGCACAGCAACAACCAGCCAGGAGAAGACACTAGAAGTAGTGAAGAATGACAGCCATCAACAACAGAATCAGAATCTTTATTGTCATTGTACAAAGTACAACGAAATTTACGTTTGCTCTTCCCTTCAGTGCAGTCCTATCTAAAACAACAACAATAATAACAAGAAATAAAAAGGTAAAATGACAACAACAATTATAAAAGGAGTAATAGTACAATACTAAAAGTGCGTATGATGTGCGTATAATGTGGCAAGTGCATTTTCTAGCAGCTTTTAAATTTAAAAGTGAATAAAATGTTGGCTAAAAAGAATGCAATTTAATGTCCATGCGTGTAAAATGGCAAGTGCATTTCCTAGCAGCTTCCAGGTTGAAAAGTGAATAAGATTAAAAAGTGAGTACGATTTTGGCCATAAACACCCTCAGTTTAATGTCCATTCATTATTGCAACAGCCCTTGGATATGTACTATTTTTTAGTCTGTTTGTTTTGACTTTTATGGTCCTGTATCGTCTCCCCGAAGGTAACATTTGAAATAGGTGGTATGCTGGATGGGATGAGTCCTTAAGGATGCTGTGTGCTTTGCTGTAGCAGCGGGCCTTAAACAACTCCTCTAAGGAGGGAAGAGTGCAGCCGATAATTTTCCGCGCTGTGTTGATGACCCTTTGGAGAGCAGCTTTTTCCTGGGCAGTACAGCTGGCATACCACACTGGGATACAGTACGACAGCACACTTTCAATAGTGCATCTGTAAAATGACACCAGCAATTCTTGGGCCAAGTTATTGTTTTTCAGGACCCTCAGGAAATGGAGTCGCTGCTGAGCCTTTTTGACCAGTGCTATAGTGTTGGTTTTCCATGATATATTTTGATCCAGATGCAAGCCCAGATACTTGAAGTCACCGACAATCTCCACACAGTCCCCATGTATATATATGGGCAGAGTATCTGGTCTGTTCCTCCTGAAATCCACTATGATTTCCTTTGTTTTTAAGGTATTGAGGGCCAAGTTATTATCAGTGCACCATAAAGCCAGTTTATTTACTTCATCCCTGTACGCGGTCTCATCTCCTTCCGTGATGAGCCCGACCACTGCAGTATCATCTGCAAACTTCAGGATAGAATTACTTGAATGTACGGGAGTACAGTCATGTGTGTAAAGAGTGTACAGTAAGGGACTCAGCACACATCCCTGTGGGGAGCCTGTGCTAATGCTGAGTGCTGGAGAAACGTGGTGCCCTACCTTGACTCTCTGTGAACGGTTACTAAGGAAATCTTAAATCCAGAGGCAAATGGAGAAAGGGAAGCCAAGATGATTTAGTTTAGAAACCAGTCTTGTTATCCAGAGTGTTATCCTTCTTTCACCAGCTAACTGAGAACTTGGATTAGGTGAGACACTCTCAGTAGTTGTATCAGCATTCAGTCTGTTTTTGTTTATTAGGAATACCTAAAACAAATGGTTTAATCTGTCTTCCAGTGAATCACCCCATCACAAATGCTACAATATTTTTGTAAAGCCTTGTTGGAAAAAAAAAAATAACAGGACATTCTGGTTAGTCATCTTTTAAACATAGTAGTGAGCTGGTCATGAGCAGGAGCCAGTTGCTCAGTACCAGCTGATAACTAGTTTTTTAAAACAAGCTTGCTCTATGCTTATGTTAGTCTGTTTCTCCTTATTCAGAGGTCTCCATAATCCTGGACCGGGCAGAATCCTGACCAGATGCTGTGGTGGTCATGGAGGAGTGGGGAGCAGACCCCAGTGACAGACAAGCCTCTGCATAGATCTCGTGGGCCAGCCTGAACACCCGACGGTGACTTACTCACACCTGCAGCTTCTTCATGACAGACGTCCAGCATTCTCCAGCCTACGGTGACTAGACTGCGGCTTTGCACAGGAATTTTGGCCCGAGGAGAACTGATCATGCCCAATTGAGCCTGGTTTTTCTTAAGGGCTTTTTTACTATACTTTCGTCAATTGGTGAAGTTTGTTCCTCTCCACTGTCGCCACTGGCTTGGTTTGTTGGATTGGTGGATTTGCTCTTCAGTGTTTGAACTTTCAGCAGTGACGTTTACATTACACTGAACTTAACTGAACTTCAACTCTGAAAACTGGAGTGAAGCAGTTTCAATTTACAAGAACTTCTATGTTAAGCTGCTTTGACATCTTTGATCTACATTGTAAAACTGCAAAGAAATAAAGATGAATTGCATTTGAACATGTGAATTCTGTCAAGGAAGAGATCGGATTCAATTGCAAGCAACAGTTAGTTTTATTTATAATTGGAATAAATGAGCAAAGCGAGAAGTAACGGGACCATCCAGCAGATAGCAATGGTGAGCAGTGGGTAGTTCAGACCAGTGAGGATAGTTAGTCGATCGCGAAGAAGAAGCCTGCCGACGGATGTTTGGGTCAGCACAGCAGCGCGCCGCGATTGCCTGCGGAGGCCGGGTTCTTGATCAGCTGACAGAAGGTTAGAGACCGGCACAGACACAGATGGAGAGAGCAGCGTGAACCGTGAGTGGAGAAAGCCGAGCGACCGTCGGCCGCGGGAACCGGATGCCAGCGAAAACCAGCCGGAGAGCAGGAGCTGTAGACAGCGAGCACAGAGATGATCACGGTAAGTGGAGATAGCAGGAAACTCTAACATACAGGGGAGAGGGAAAGGCAAAAAATAAAAACTAAAAGAGGTAAAGCAAAACAGCACTGGAGCCTCAAAACAAGACAAGACAAGACTAGATGTAAACAAACTAGACAAGAGCGGTTAACTAGCTTAGCTAGACAAGGATGCAAGCTGGGTCGGCGTGATCAAGCAACGAACACAACGATCTGGCACAAGACAGAGGACACGAGGAAAATATAAAGGGATACTGATCATTGAGTGAATGAAAACAGGTATGAAATTAGTGGTAATGGGTGAACAAGAGGGTGGGGAAACAAATGACAATGGAGCACATGTTGAGCTGTCAAAACAAAGCTCCGACACAAACAACACATAGACAAGAGTGGGACAGACCAGACCACAGTTATGACAAATTCAGACATTGTTGAGCATTTGACACCAGAATTAGTAATATTTTAAAGTTGGGATCTTTGGGAGTCGGCTAATAGTTTCAAATATTTATTTTTCCAACAATATGCAGTTCAGACAATAAAATTATTATTGTACATGTATGTTCTTGTGCTTTGTGGGATTTATTTATTTTTAACCTGTTGATTTAAATGCTTATTGTAATTTTCACACATTTTCCTTAAGTGCTTTAAGCATTGTCAATGTTTTAAAGAATGGAATATTTTGTAATTGTGTTTAATGTCAGTAGTACTAAGTACACATTTTTTTTCTCTCAACAATATGCAGTTCAGACACATAAATTAGTTTTGTACATGTATGTTCATGTGCTTTGTTGTTGTAAAAGTTATTTTTCTTAAAATAAGATAATTTGGATGATTGAAATGTAATTTTTTTTTTCACATTTTTCTTAAATTTTTTAGCATCTCCAATGTTTTAAATAAAGAGTGTTTATTTTGTAAAAAAATTGTAATTGTGTCTTTTTTATGTCAGTAGTACAAAGATAGTATTAATAAAAATTATATGATATAATCTTTAGGACAAACAAAAAGGTTTACAGTAGCTAACTGTTTACTTAATTTTTTACAGTAATTAACCGTTTTCAGACACTACATAATTACGTTAACATGCTGTCAACTGATTTACGGTTGTATACTGTAAATCTCAAATACAGTAACTTACTGGCAACAGTGTTGCCAGCAAGTTACTGTAAAAACCCTTTGAAATGTCTAACAGTGCAATTCTCACAACACTATTTACATTTGCACAACAGTTAATGCATTTCTCAAAACAATTAGTCAATTGTACACATCATAGTAGCAGTTTCTCATTCCTTCCAACAGTTTGCAAATGCTTTTAGACATGCATCAATTGCTTTCATACAACGCTCTACTGTTTTATAACATTATCACTTGCTTATGTCATGTCAGTGAAAATTAACTTAACTTGTCAATGCTGAATAGGCATTCCATATAAAACTAATAGTCATCATTTCATTACTTGAGTCATTACATACAAAAATGTTAAACTAGTTGTTAAAATCTGTCAAATGTAAATTTTATTTAAAAAAAAAATCTTTTTTTTTTCCTGAAAATGTCTTCTAAATTGAACAATTTCATGAATGATTTACAGACCTATGTATGTTGCAGGTTTAGTTCTAATATGTACTGCAATATTGTTTACAGTTGTGCACAGCTCTACCCAAAGGAAGTTAGGTTTATGTTTGTGTATTTATGTTAGGGTATATATATTTTTTTGCACAATGCTGTGAATAAATTAGAATTGTAAGGAGCATATGCAGTAAAAATGTGAAACATACATATTCAGTGTCTTGTACCTCACTAAATGCAGTGATGTCTAACTTTACTGTAGTTTTCAAATGGCTGTGCAAATAGTATACAGTATAGTGCTGTCTTGAGCATTTTCAGGAAGTGTCACCAAAATCTGACTTTTTGCATTGGAAAAAATGTACAGAGTAAACTGTCAAATTGAAAACATGACAAAGCCATTTGACTATCTTGTTCATAAACAATGGTGGCAGGACTTTTCACCTTGATGACACTGACACTTTCATTGACATGAATACTTGCTTTTGAGGAATAAGCTATCCATTTTGAGCAAGTGACACGCTTTTGCAGGTTATCAACTTTTTGCAGTTTGCACTAATTGTTTTAAGAAATGTATTAACTGTTGTGCAAATGTAAATGTTGTGAGAAATGCACCAAAGCAACTGAGAAAAACTGTAAATTGATACTAGTAATTAATCATTAGTACTAGTATTTATTTATTAGACACCAGTTTCTTTTATGACTATTACTAGTAACAATTCTTATTTTACTGTAAAAAAATAAAAAGTTGAGTAAACTTAAAATTTTAAAGCAACCGGCTGCAAAGAAATATTGAGTTTACTCAACTTCAGTGGTTGAAGTTGTGCCAAATTATTTTTTTAAGTTGACTGAAATGGCTGGTTTAAATCAATACAACTTTTAAGCCTAAGTTCATCTAACTTGTCATTAGGAGTTTGCCTAAAATTAAACAGGGGTTGAGTAAACTGTAATAAATGAGTAGGCACAACTTAACAGAAGTTCAGCTAACTCAAAGCTGTGCAGCTGGTTGCCTTAAATTTTTAAGTTGATTCAATCTTTTATCTTTTAATTTATAATTTCATGTAAATCTTATATCTGCGCTTCTCAAACAGATATCTGTATGACTCCCTCTAAGAATAAAGTTAAGAGATTACAAAACACACTATAAAAACACAATATCAAAGAAAATATTTATTGACAATTCTGCATACAGCTTTCTGTCCAAATGAAATGTACTGCAATCCAGAGAAGAAAGGAGGCAAAAAAAAATTAAATCCTCAAATCCTGTAATGCTTTTTAAATGCTTGAGTAAAACAAATAAATATTTAAAGTGCTAGCACTATCAACATTTTTTTTTCAAAGTGCAAGATTAATTAGTGTTGTCACGATACTTTAATTTTGTTACCCATCGGTTCTGAAATTTTAAAAACGTCCATTTCCCGTTAACATTTGAGCGCTGTTCAGCTTGTTCCGAAACACTGTTAATTTGCCATTGTGTTCACGTGCTCAACAGAAAAGACTGATTGGGCTTGAAGGTCATCAGTTCACTGAACTTACTGCTGTTTACTGAGTGTAACCACAGATACTGGGACACTTAAGCATTTCACATTGGTCTGTGTGTAAGATGACATACGAGTGTTACGCTGATGGATCGACTGATCGACACAGTTTTGAAACACTCCAGTGTGTGTGTATTTGTGTTTCACTCCATGAACATCAGCGAAGAGCAGTGAAATAATGAGCTTCTCGGCCAATCACAGTCATTTTTGTTGAGTACTCGAACACAACAGCCAACCTATCAATTAGCGGGAAATGGATGTTTTTAAAATTTGAAAATGTAAAAAAACAAAACGAAATTTAAGTATCGTGACAACACCAAGATTAACACAATTTCAGTGTACAAACAAATGCATTTTGTTTTTGAAAGACTGGACTCTTGCTGAGCACTGAGGGTCAAGGCCAATAAACACTTTCTGAATAGTTTCAAAGGTAAGTTTCAGTTGTTTGGGATAGTTCATATTGAGGAAATAAATCAAGCCAAAGAGGAGAACGACAGCTGTCGGAAGATCTTTTCCAGCACGATTTGCTGTTCCAGAACCACAGACAGGCACCTTACATTTGGTTTGGTCTAGACAGTGGCAAAATCATCTTCAACAATGCTAAGGATGTCCATCTCCATCTCTTTTGTGCAAATATCTTCTGGCTCTGTGTTCTGCAGTCAAAATAAACATAAAAACAGGATGAAAAACTACTTTTACTGCTAAATCACAAACATCTCCAAAAACAAAAAGCAAGGTAAAAAAAAGCAATGGTAAAGCAACTTCATTTGGAAACTAAAGGTAGTAATGTCAGTAACACAGTCATTTATAAACCTTCTGTTTATAAAGCTTTTCAGGTAACACTTTATAATAACTACACACTATGAATCATTTATTAAGCATTAGAAAATACTGAATTCATTATCTGTTAAGCATCAACTCTACATTAATAGACATTAGTAAGCAGTTTATAAATACAGCTACACATAAGCACATGTATAATGTGCGCAATGATTGTACTTTTATACTTTGTTAATGATTAATTTTTCATTACTAAATTGCATTGTTTACAATCCAGTTATTTAAGAGTAGTTGGTGTTTTTAAGATCATTCAGAATGTGTAAGTAAATGATTAATAAACTTTTTAAATTAACATTGATATATCTTATTATTCAGGCATATATTAATAGTTACTTTACATGTTTATAAATGCTTTTTTACAACATCATCCAGATTTTGACCTAATATATAAAGGGATGACTATTTTTGCGTTATAAATTTCTTATAAATAACCATTAAAGGCTCACTTATATTCAAAATAGGAACATTCATTAATTTCTATTCATTTCAAGTTGTATCAATGAAACTATCAAATGAAAAATAAATCTTTGCAATATTATCTAAAATAAACTTACTCTACAGTTTAAACATCCCTAAATAACATTGAAATGTTGTATCAAAATATATTGTTAAATTACTATATTGTTTTTTTTTTCCAGTTGTGTGTTATTCAGCAATGTTTAAATCTCCCCATAGTTTAATTTTACATAAGATTGCAAAGATTTGTTCAGTTGATACTAAGCCTTTAAATTTCATTTATAAGGAATATGCAAAGCATAAATAGTCCTCACTTTAGGTCACAAAACTGGATGTTGAATTAATAAAGCATTTATAAACATGTTAAGTAATTATTCCTATATGCCTGAATAATAAGATATATAAATGTTAATTTGAATAGTAAATTAATCATTTACTTACACATTCTGAATGATCTTTAAAAAACACCAACTATTCTTAAATAACTGGTTTGTAAATAATGCAATTTTTACTTTGTTAATGATTCATTTTTCATTACTAAAGTATGAAAACACAATCATTAATCATATTATACATGTGCTTATAACTTAAGAACACTGCATTGGTAGCTGTAGTTATAAACTGCTTACTAACATCTATTTATGTAGAGTTTAATTAACATCTAATTTTTATTATTTAGTAATATAAAATATATTACAGAATTATTAATTATATTGCAGAGCTGCATAATTACACTTATTACCACGATTAACACAATAACATTAAACGTTTATTGTGATCAAATGTTATAGAATATTTACCTTCCAATGCAGCTTTCTGTCAACAGGCATTATGACAATGTGTGGTTTGATCTTAGTCAAATAAATGCCCTCTTCATTACTCTTGATGTTTCACTGATCTAGGAGGTAGTTTATTGCTAAAGGTCTTTGTGAAATACGCTTAGATCAAAACTTTAGAAGTCCTAAATCTAGGACTGACACCCAAGTCATGTCCTTAGCTAGGGGTATATATGCTGATAACAGACTCATCACACACTTCCCAGATAGCAAAATGACATCATTTCAACCGAAAATCAACGTTTCTTTTGACATCGATTCAACATCGTTTTGCTCATCGGGGTAATGTTGAAACGACGTCAGGCATTCAAATCTAACCTGAAATCGAAACAATTGGTTACTTACCCAACGTTGAATCGATGTTGATATTCAGTCGATCGAAACGACGTTATATAATCCACACATTTTCAACATGTAATCAACCTAATTGGTTTGTCCACCTGACGTTGAAATGATGTTGATTTATAGTTGATTGGAACAACGTGGAATCCACACATTTTCAACATATAATCGACCTAATTGGTTTGTCTATCTAATGTTGAAACGATGTTGATTTTAAGTCGATTGGAACAACATAGAATCTACACATATTCAACATAAAATCTATCTAAATGATTTAACGTTTAAATGAATACTTAAACAACATTTTCAACATTAAACCAATCCATATGACCTAATCACCATTTTTTTACAAGAATACACAATATAATTTATTCTGTATATATGACAAAACACACCACAATCTGTCATCATTTTTTATTGATAAAAATACAAAGCTGTGAATATCCGTTAAGAGCATGAATTCATTCAAACCTTCTACACTTAAACAAACAGTGAGAACATTTAAGTTACTGACTAAAATAGTCAAAACCATTTACTCAAAAAGTAAAACTGTAGAATATTAAATACATTTATCTATTTGTGTTCTATTTCAACATGTATTTTTCATTAGAGTAAAAAATGCATTTTATTTCAGATGTGCATAATAACAAAATTAACTATTAGGGTCAAAACACAGGTTTAAATCACAATGTTTAAGCGGTTTAAAGAACAACATTTATTTAATTAATTTAGAAAGATACAATCACAGAAACTAAAATTCAGATGCAACCATAGAAAAAATATTCTTGCTGGATTAGCAAGGTCAATAAATAAATAAATAAAAACAAATTATTTTAGGTGGTGTGAAACTATCGGGAAGCTATTCGTCTACAGTCTACACCATTTACTAGAATTCCATCCCGGATTTTCCAGAAATACGAAGTATTAGTGACCCAGACTCTTGTCTGAGAACAAGCTTCAAATATTACAACAACCGGGAAGAATTGCAAGCTTGTTTATTAATTACAATTATTATTTTTTTTTTTCAAAATATCATTGTTTAATGACTAAATGCAATAAATAAAATACAGCACTGCGACCAAAGAATGTAAAGTATACTGCATAATCATATGCAATGCACATGATCCTATTATAACGATCACAGCGAACAATAAGCTAAGCGTTCGTTTTATATATAAACTGTAAATATAAAAATATTAAAATAATTTAAAGCAATGAAAATCTATATGTAAAAAAACAAAACTACTTTAAACTGCATCTCGTCAGAGCTGAGCATATGTTTTATTTCAGTAGAAAACGGTCCTCTTCATAATATTTCTATTTATTTCTTTTTAGTAATATTGTATGAATTTAAAAAATACGGACTTTCCTTTACGTCTCCCATTCAGTTTTTTACTTCCTGCTCTCCATCTTAATTTCAATTTTAAATTCCACACCAGGCCAGTAAAAAAATCCTAAGTGTTGAGCCCTGTTGAGTAATTCTCCTTCTCATTAAAACTCGAATGTGCATTGTGTTGTGACAATTACTTAAGATTTTTGTAACAATAAAGATGTATTTAATACAACCATAAAAACGCTAAAAGTTTGTCAGTACACTGTACTATAGGCACAACCAGTCGTTTGGTGTGTTTGTGTGAGAGAGGAAAAAAAAACATTTACAACTCGTAAAAAAAAATAAATAAATAAAAAAAATAATTTAAAAAAAAAACTCTCAGACTTCAAACATACTGGTCACTAACAGAAACTTCAGTCATGGATGCTGTTGTTTTGCTCCAGTAATACCTTCAGAGAACATAATAGTCAGTGATCCATACATAGGCAGAGAGATTAGTGTGGTGTAGGCAGAACTGGAATAGACGTCTGTCCAGGCACAGGTTACAGATCTTGATGTCTTCAACTGGAGATTCCAGAGAAACTGCCATTAAAAAAAGTGTAAGAAAAAAAAAACATGTTACTCAGTAGGAAAATCTCACCAGGTACAGTATCTACTATTACAAAGTACAATTCCAAGGTAAATGTTCAGTTCAACCCATAGTATTGGTACCATAAAATTGCCACAATTTTTGACTCCTCACACAGAATATTAAGGTAACATGGTATACTGTGAGAATTTAAATGATCTTGGATTTCATTTTCTTGTGAAATTCTTAAAAGCCTAATGATATACAATATTTTTAAAAATAAATGCGTTTACCAACATTTGTTTTGATACTTAAACAAGTAAACTGCAGTAACCTCAAGAGAAAAGCATGTAGACAAAATACATTTTAATAAACAGGAAAATAAAAAAAAATGCACACCAGAACATAGCACTACAATCAGAAAAAAACAGACAAGCATGGTTTGTGAACAAAGGAAATCAGGAACAGAACCAACGAAACCACAAAGAACTAACGTAACAGATTGAGTGGGCAACTTATGAAATGGCAAAGCTTTTCCCATTCAATGCTGTGGAGCGTCTCTGGTGAGGGGTTCCTCACTAAATGTAGAAAAAATAGAACAACAAAACAGTAAACTGACAGCGATTCCCTTCGCTAGCGTAATAACGTGTTAAAAAATCTCGTTTAACGTTAGCTTGATGATACGTAATGTTATTTGCGAACCGTTTCTCATAACTTAGCCTATACGTTAGCTAGAGCAACATTAACTTACATATGTTTTTTATGCTCATTCCAAATCGATTTGACAGATCATCTTATATTTTTACACAGGTTAAAAAGCATTGAAGTCATAAAGTGAAGTTAATCGTGTTGAAATAGAAAATGAAATAACCAAAACAGCTTTTCATTTACGTTAACGTTACCTTTATAGATTAGCTGCAGTTAATGGCCTGGGTACGCACAGGGCGACATAGGCTTACTAAAAATGTATAGGAAGTGGTAAAGTGTTCATTTACACATCTAAAAAGTTACATTTTAACATAAATTCTTGGGAAAACGACAAATAAAACATGTGAAACGTCGAATATAACGTACTTACCTTCAGATTACAGTTCCGTCCGCTGCCTTCTGTTTGTTAGTGGATTGATTCAAATGATGAGCAGCACGTGCGCCTCACGCTGACTCGCGCAGAAGAACCGACTCCGAGTCCACCAATCAAGTTTCAACATCGAACCAATGTTATGATTTCGACCAGATGCGTCGGGTAGCCTATATGTTGAAGAGTCAACTTCATTTCGACATCGAACCAATGTTATGATTTCGACCAGATGCGTCGGGTAGCCTATATGTTGAAGAGTCAACTTCATTTCGACATTGAATCAATGTTTTATTTTCGATGTAATAACCTTCCGACGTACCGACCAAATAAAGAACGTTGATTCAATGTCGAAATTTGATCGACGACTGATACTGATGCTTATAACCAATAATCGACATTGATTCAATGTCGGCTTGCTATCTGGGTTATTAGGCAAGTCTTCCCTAACATTTCCCTCATAAACAAAGTAGACCTTTCAGAGCTGTAGCCTTCCATTGAGCGAGCACATTAGACATCTAAAAGATACCAAACAAAAATATAGGTCATCAGCTATTGTCACATTCAAACAGATGCTCAGACCTTGAGAGATGACAGGTGGCACAACTTTATCATTGAAGGGCATGTATTTTGGTTATTCACAGGTTAGAAATTTTGATAAGAAATTCCCAACATGTTTTAATTAATAAAAATTAAATTTGCTTCATAATTATTGTTGCAGCACCTGTTTTCACTCCCTGGTCAGCTGGACTCAGTAATGGTTGTTCTACTAAAGACTATGTGATGAAAATGTAGCATCCATTACAGTGGTGAAAACCATGCTACAAACTTTTTTTTTTAGGGAACAATCTGCTTTGTAACTTCAAAGATTAATTACCTGCATGAATACCAACATTGCACACTCAAAAAGAGGTAAACTCCATAAAGTTTAATATGCCCCCCTTTAATCAGTGATATGATTAAACACTAAATAATTACTTTATTGTCCAGGAGGGTCCTCATTACCTCTTCATATTGCTCACCACGTGATCAATACAACTTGATAGCGTATTCATCCAAAAAAGAGAAGGTACTCTTGAGGTTGGTTTGAGTAATCCTGTAAAACTCAGCATAGACCTACAAACAGACCATAAAAACAAAAGTATTAGTATAAATTGTGAACAAGGGTTATACATTTTGAAATAAATAATCTCAAACACAAACTTGCCTGATCTCCCAGAAACATGCAGGCCACTGTTTTCGGACATCAGCTACAGGAGGTTAAAAATTTTTAATTGTCAGTAACTGCAGCAGACTGTTTGTGTGCTCATGTCAAATGTGATTTTAACACACCTACAGTCTTGAAAGTGCAGATGCAGTCAGTGAACAAACAAGGCTGCTGCCAGGATGGTCCTGGATAGTGATGTAGTCTGTAGTGTTTCAGGAGAACTTCTCAGCCACTGTTGACAAATTTGCAAAACTTACACTGCATTCCAAACCTATAAAAAAGTAAATAAAAATGTAACATTGCAGGTCAAAATGTTTTCCTAAACTAAACTAATGTTATTAGGGATGCACCGTTCCCGATACTTGGATCGGGTATCGGTTCGATAACGCATATTTTTGCTGGATCGGGTATCGGCCTGCTGGTACCGATTTAAATCCGATCTTGCGAGTGCGCTGTGTTTATAAGCCAACTAATCCATGAAGCCTATTTTAAGGCACTAGAACGTTGTCATGTAGGCCTGTTATATCCCAAATGTTCTTAAGCCATTCTTCAGTTTAATGTGAAGTACAGATGAATATTTAAGTGTTTAAATTCATGTTCAGTTCAGCGCTTCCCGCGGCTGCATCTGTCAATCATTCTCCATTCATTCACAATTTAATCTGCTTGTCGCATTTGACAACAGGAAAAACTTTCTCTAAGACTATTTGTTCCTGTTAGTTTAAATAATTAGTGGAGAAATGCATTTAGTTTTGCATTAAATGGGTTCATTTTGACCTGCAGCAGGAGTTCATTTCATTGCTGTTACATCATGTTTGCACTGCTGTGTCTGTTAGATCAGATTGCATTCACAATACTGCAGTGGAGACGGTTGTTACTTGCTCTTCACACACAAAGAAGACCTACCTAAAATGTTTATTTAGAAAAGCCTTGTGGGGACTTAACAATGCAGACACCAATAACTGAGTCGACACCTGTGATCAGAATCACTTTGATCGAGAGCCATTTTGGTCTCTGACCAAAATCAGAAGGTCAGGCCATATTTGTTGCAGTACAGAGCAGGAAGCGGATGCCTTGAGGCTATCGCCCTCATGACTGGTTCATCATCAGTTAAGTGTCATCGGACCCACTATTTTGATCAAGTTAACTCAAGACGAACGGGTAACTGGTCACGAGAACACTTTTCTTAACAAAGAACTTGTGTTTGACCTCTGGAAGTGGGGTTTTCAACCCCCATACAAGACAGAAAATTGACTGACTTTGGTCCAAAACAGAGAATCAAAATCCTCTCTGAATTTTATAAACTCTCACCAAACATTAAAGTTAATCAGATCATCCTCAAAACGATGATAGCGGACTTTTAATGAAATGTCATGTTATTGCTGTTGTATGACACCTGAATCCTGTATATGTTAAGAATGCATTAATCATGGGTAACTATTATGCTTTGAGTTATCACAAACGTACCATTATGTGTATGTTATTTGAGATGAATGAGTAAAACCCTTTCCCTTTCTTTCATTTTTGTAAATTATAGATTTGTAAAATGTATCATTTTCATATTATAAATGTATGCTTAATACTATATGTCTAAGCACCATGGCTAATGTGAGTGAGTCACGCCAAAGCTGCATGTGCTAACATGGGACTGCCACGCAGATCCACAGACAATGCCTTATTGATCCAGCTCTATTAGGGGCCGGAAACATTGGTGGTTAAAACCCATCATCCCAAAACTCACAGGGCAGAGTCTAAGCAGAGCAGAGCAGAGTACAGCAGAACAGAGTCGTCCAGTCCAACAGAGTTGCACCAGCAGCAGCTGTTGAGAAGTGGAGATGCTCCACTTTCAGGACAACTCTTCTCCAGGTCCAGTTCAGCCGGACTTGGACATTAAGATGAGATGAGACCAGTCTCAAACTTCCCCATCTACTTCTTTCTTTTCTTTCCGTCGAGAGTCTAGTTAAGTTAAGTTGCATCGCGCAACCAGTCAACACGACAACAGTTTGGCCGTCTCCAACTAAAACTACCGGACTTCACTTCATCAGCAGCCTCAGAGACGTCACTTCAACGACCAACCAACTACCAGCGAACTCATGTGGGAATCCAGCTCCACAGAGGGACTTCCCCACATCACTAAGGAACGCAAGTACATCTCCAGATCCATTGCTAAACTGGTGTATGATCTGCTAGTCATGTTAAATGATAGATAAAACTGTCTAAGAAACAGTAAAGGTTGAATTGATTATTTGGTTTGCTTGGTTAGGTTTTACATCTTGAGGTTTTACATCACATCTCTCCTAAACTCTTCTTTCCTTCTATTCCTTTTCTGCAAACCAGTATGAATGCGTGTGTGTATGTGTGTTTTTGTTAGTTTTGTTTGTAGTCAATAAAGTCTCTTTTGTATTGAAAGGAAAGTGGCCTGTGTATACTTATGAATCTAATGCCTTATACCTAGATCTTGTTACCCTGCTTAAATATTAAAGTGTTTTTACTTTAGTTCGAATAGCAATATTCATTTTTGAGGCAACAGCCCTGTCTGTTCAAACGAGCGCTGGACGGTTCGTTTGTTCAGTTCAAGAGAGTTGATTCTTTTGGAGCCGCTTTAAGTTCTGTTATATTCCCTTTGAGCTAATTTAAAGTTAACGCACTACATAATTGTGTATTACGTGTGCGAGGTCCTACAGCCTCAATAATGCATTGGACAGATCCTCAACGCACTTATTTCTTCCAGTTGAGCTGCTGTTTTGCAAATGTCTGCAGATACCGGAGCGATGTGCGCTTTGTCTCTGATACATCAAGCGATTTCATTCACGTGCTGGCTGCATGCGCAGAGGCGACGTGTGCCGCTCCGTAAGATTATTCTTACAAAGAGTTTGTTCTCCCATCCTTCAGATTGAGTTTATTTTTCCAAGGTGAATACTTTAAGTGCTGCGAATAGTTTTAAAGCCTGGCCCATTGTGGTCAAAGTAGTTTATTAAATAAATTAAAGGTGAAACTGACGGGCGCAATATGGATTGCTATTAACAGGAAATGATTTAGCCTAATATAGGCTACTCTGAAACTGTGAATATTTCACTGTAATTTTATATATTAATATTTTATTTAACAGACCAGTTTGTGTTTTGGCGCTGAAGCATATACTGTAAGCTCACGGCGAGATTTGGAGAGGGATTTTTAGGTAATACTGGCATCAGACAGTTTAGTTTCATCTGCATCAAACCTGCATGAAAATATCAGGGTTTAATAAAAATTAATACATTTATTAAAAGGCTGATTATTTTACCAACGATGTCAAATAGTACCCTATTGCTATTAGCCTATTCAGATATATATACCCAACAGTGTTGATTTAATTGTTTTCTGAATCCTGTCATAGTTTTAAGAACAACATTTTTAACAGGGCTTTAAATAATATATATATATATATATATATATATATATATATATATATATATATATATATATATATATATATATATATTATTTAAAGCCCTGTTAAAAATGTTGTTTCTTAAAACTGTGACAGGATTCAGAAAACAATTAAATCAACACTGTTGGGTTATTAAAAAATCACCATCAATATTGGTTAACACAGTAAACATTTAAAGAAGTGTAACAAGTGGTGTATTTTGTCATGGGCAATATGGTCGATGCCCAGGGCGGCATCTAGGTGGCATGGGGAGATGGTGCGAGAAAAAAACAAGCCCCAGTAAAAGCTTTGAGATTAATTGTATTGACAAATTGTATTCATTTAAAGTAGTAATCCCAGAATAAAGACGTTAGAGGCCAATTTGGCATATTTTGCATGTGCAAGTTTGTTATTGTCTATGTGCAACCGAAACAACGGTGGTGAAAGCAAACTGACGCATGCATGCTTGCAGAAAACCATTCCCACGCATCTTACGCCATGCTCTTTTCCCGGTGTACATGCATGCCGATAAAATACATGCCGCTTATGTACTGTGAAACCGGACTAACTTTTATGCAGAGGTGTCGGCACGCAGCGAGCTTTGCAAGTCGACAAAACTAAAGTTATAATATGATGATGATCTTATTTTGACTATATGGCTATGAAGCAGAAAGGAGAGATGATGAATCAGGGAGGTAAGACTTAATAAAATTAATTCTCAGCCATGAGTCGGGTCTAATACAATAGATAATTACATTAAATATATTTTTTGTATTCTTATTGTCTTTAATATTCAAGCAAAAGATTTCTTAAGAGATCTTAGCATATCACTCCAGTTGTCTAAATGTTTTCCAGTTACATTTAGGATTGATTTCTGTTATTTATTTCGAATAATAATTGTATAATATTAATAATATTATTATTATTAATAATAATAATAATTTTATTTATTGCTAAGTACATTTCTAAAAGCAGGTGGTTCGCCCAGGGTGGCATTTAAAGGGCACCCAGGTTATCACTTTTTCCAGATTTAATATAAGTCTTTTGTGTCTCCAGAATGTGTCTGTAAAGTTTCATCTCAAAACACCCATCAGATTTTTATTATACCTGTCATAAGTTTCTATTTTGAAGCATTTTGCATCAGCTAGCGTTTTTTTTGTACTGCGCCTTTAAGGCTAGTCCTTCACGCCCACCATTTCCATGTGCCTGGCAGCAGCTACCTCGGCTGCGTCAGACAACAGACAAACAAGAAGGAATAAGATCTCAAGTAACGTTTGTGAGAAAAACTACAGTAAGAATCTTACCAATAAGTATTTGATGCATGTTCTGGAGTTGCACGGATGAGTCACACACAATGTCGTTACAAAGTTCACACCCACAGACAAATACACACGCACACACATAGCGCGGACACGCACACACAGCGCTCGTTTAGCTTTGCACTGTTTTTGCATGCAAATGCGACAGGATACACATTAATATCCACTGCTGTATGGATATCTGTTATGTTAATGTACAATATAAACCTGATTTAACGTTCACAAACCGGGATTGAAGCGTCTTTTATAATTGTTCTGACACGCGGCTGTGTTGATGAAGTAAAGCTGAAGTAAATCGCTGTAATTTATTACAAACATGCACTGTTTTAAAACATTTTAAACTTGTAAAACTCATGCTTGATCACATTTGATGATGATTGATGATCCGAGCAAACTGAACAGACTTTTATTTACGGTTGCTTAGTTTGTGCACGTCCTGAGGTTGGTATGATTATACACGTTACTACGGAGACATGTTAATACGCAGCTGTCAATCAATTCGGTGGGAGTTGGTCCACCGTTTTTATGTTGTTAAACTAAAAAAAAAGGACTGGGTGTGTTTATATCACCCCAATATGACAGTATATACACTATACCTACACATATGCCTGTCCAAACAGCTTGAAAAGTAGATTTTTCACCATAGGTGCCCTTTAAACTAGAACCGCCACTGATGTGAGGCTACATGACGCATTGTAAATAAAATTAATCATAAAGCCTAAAAACACAATATAAAAATGTTATATTACAAATTGTGTTTATCTACACAAAATGCATGTGAGCTTGAACTACATGCCAACCAGAAAGAGGATGCGGTTCGCAGGGCGCTTTAAAACAACGGCAACTGAAGCCGCGCAGAAAAAAGAAACCAAAGTTATTTTACAGTATTATCCCCTTCAATATGTGTCTTATTATTTCTATAAATATTTTGGATCAGTTTTTAAAACTATAACTACCTTTTTCTATAGTATTGTTGACAACAACAATAAAAGCACACATGATACTCTCCAGTTCAGTTATTTTATTCAACTGACATTTTTACCAAAACAATATTTTACTTCAGCAGCATCACAACAGATGTGGATCAAAAAGGATTTTTTTTATTGTAAAAGGTTCGCAAAAATAAAGTTTCACCAAAACTTAACCAAACGTCTGTTAAGTAGCACATAGCCTAACTAAAATTATAGAATAATTTGGCTGTGTAAACTTAAAATTAAAAATAGCCTGAATATTTTTTACCACAGCTATAAAACTTAAAGATTAGGTAAAATAACATTTCTTTCAAAATGATCAGTCAGTGGAAGTAAATAAAATAAAGCTGGCCTAATTTAACTATGCTGCTTAAACTTAAAACAAAAACAGCCTGAATATTTTACCATGCGTTGGTAATAAAACTTAACACAAGGAAGGACTACATAGTTTTATTAAAAAAGATCAGTCGGTCTACATGCTCCGACGAAAGCCGAATGCGAAGTTTATTTACAATTACCGGCGGAGAAAAAAGGCGCTCAGCAGTCACAGAAGTTGCAGGAACAGCCAGGTACCAATGGGCAAGGCTGCTTAGCCTTGCATATCGAGACTCATTTACTTTGCACCACAATAAAGGATGCGGGTTTAGATAGATGCATGGCTCCCTGAAGTAGCTTTCGATTTTGGTGTCATGCGGTGAAACATTACTCATGCACGGCGCGCACATGACAGCTTAAAGTATCACACACCAGACCCGCACATTCGCATGGTATTTAAAATGGGGCACCGCTGTGTACGTTTAGAATTCTGAAATGCGCTGCATGGCGCGATGCGGCGCTTCTGGTGTGTGACCCCCTATAGATCTGCTCTCAGGTCTTGTCTAGACCGCAACCCCCTGCAGCCATAACCAATCAAATATCAAACTACCGCCCAAATACCAGCATAACCAATCAGAACGATTGAAAGTAATTTAATTTTAGAGCCAATCGATCATCGTTTTCATGCTCGATCGTCGATGATGGGTTCGATTAATCAATTGATCGAAAAATTGTGCACATCCCTAATAGAAACTGCTAATTTCGGTAAATTTTGGTTCATCAACCGAATGTTAACCGTTAACAGATTAATATTAAAATAATATTTAATTTAAAAAATAATTGACGTGCCTATTTTGTGTGACACATTAAATATTGCATTTTAAAATACTTATTTATTTTAACATGCGAACAGCATACAGAACATAATAGAGCATCTTCACCTGCAGTGTTTTCACCATAGAAAAACAGAATAAACTAAACAAAAAAGAATAAAATAAATCCTGCTCTAGATCGTTCACTTAGCCTAAATGACAAATTACAAAACGAAAACACTGACTGAATCCATTTCAAAAACCGGCATATGCTGTTTGTCCAATCATGTTTTTTCTTCCATCAAATAAAAATATCAGGCTACCTCAAATAGATAGCTCCAAAAAAAATGCATTTAATTAATGCTCTGCTGTTATTACAAATCCTCTGTCAACATGTTTAATAGAATTCATTAGTTTAAAGATTATGTCTTTAATTACGATTATGACTTATTTTTTCTGTCTTACTCGCGTTTCATGTGTGCGCGCGCTGCGTGTAATGAAAAACAATGTAAATGAACTTTAAGGCTCTATATTGACTTTTTGTAAAGTATTGGCTAATACATAGCCCATAACATTTTTTTTATTTGCATATGATATTGTACTATTTGCATACATGTTTTTTAAGCTGTAAAATGAAAGCCTCAGTTTGGTGCAAGGTTCATTATGCAAAAATCAAGAAAAACTTTGGATTTGTTTGATGGGTAGATTAGGCTATGTAGGCTATTTAAAATTGTATATTATATAAGAACTATTAATAACTGTAATTTTCCAAATGGAAAAAAGGTTGGTTTGTTGGTTGAACACTAAATCATCATAGCCTATTTATTGAGTTATGACATGACTCTGCAGCACAGAGGCCATCAGCATCAGCGCTGGTGTGTCAACTCTTCTGTGTCAAACTATGACCAGAAATATCCTTTTTTCATTTTGCTTCTTTGACAATATACATCTGTAGGCACTTGTGGTTGCACGTTACTGTTACGCGCTTTTCATTCCAAAAACTCGAGGCCCACCACACTGCCGTTATTGATGACAAGAAAAAAAGGAGCACTGTGCTCTTTTTTTATGTCACTACGACTGAATCAGCTGAGCCGTTTTGTGCACGAGTGTCCCTGTCAATGTTGTTATAATTGTAATTTTTAATTGCATTATGATATTCAAGATTTGTAAAGTCAAAACTACATTTCAACGTAAGTTTAATAGAAATTACATATAACACAAAGTCCATAAATATAGCAAACAAATTTTTACTAATAAAAAAACAATACAAATACACAACTTAGCCTGTGTATCAATTTATTCAATACACCACATTATCATTTATTCTAAATATACAGCAACATTTACAGCATACAATCGTTCATTAAAACCATGCAGGTTACTGTACATTCAGTACACTAAAATACACAAACATTTAAATGGTCACTTTTTAATTAGGTTGCATGAGTTGAAGTTAGTTCATATTTACTAACATGAACAAAGAATAAATACTTACAGCATTTATTAATCATTTCATTAAAGTATGTCCCAATGCTATTAAAATAAAAATATATGCTTGTTAACATTAATACACTGAGCTGACATGAACTGTATTTCCTTTATATGAAAGACGTTTTAAATGTATTGTTCTTTGTTCATGTTAGTAAATACATTAACTAACACAACATTATTGTAAAGTGTTACCATCTTCAGAAAGACAGATAATAACTAACTAAATAACTAAACTGTCACCAACACAGTCTCCAAAATACAATTCTGTTTACAAAATACAAATTTTTAAATTGGCTGCAGTAAAAAAAAATCATAAAACATCACCCACAGCTAAGAATCACAAGTAAAATACATTACATCTGTTTAAGGTTTTATATGTTGAGAGAAACGCTTGAGGTAAAAGCTGGCACCGGGGACAAAAAATTTAATGTAAAACACTAAAAACATCTATATCTGTCTAGCAGTTAAATACATCTTTTATTCCCAAACACCAGGTGAGTATCCTACAAAATCCATAATGAGGTTTGCCACTCCAATTCATTGTGAATGAATGACTTGACTTTCAAAATAGTGAAAACTCCTGCTATAATCTATAAATCTGACATTGCACCTTCACTTTGCAGGTCTGCATGCTAAATATTTAGTTGTTTTTGTCTTTTTGCATAAAGTACATCTATTGTGTTTAGCATTACTGCAGCAAAACTGAGCACCTGTGACAGTGGAACATCAAGAAAATGTGTAGAATATATGATTGGATTCTCTCTCACAAACACAACAGTTACACCTTGACATGTTCACATCTATTTGACTTATTATAGCCTATAACTTAAATAATACAACAGTAATTTGTTATTCCATTACTTTTAGTATCATTAAAATTGCATGTTCACATGGGTCCTACAATGATGGCTCACGTTTGTGAATGTAGGACTATTCACCTAGTAGATAAATTTCATTATTACAGTGGTCTTTAAAAAAAATGTCACATTAAGTATTCACATAAGTTGTTATTAATTACTTGTGTCATCCCAGAGACCTGTTCATCTTCAGAACACAAACTAGAATATTTTAGATTAAATGCTCCTCATCCTCTACAGACAGCAATGGTCCCGAGATGGTCATAGTCCAGATAAGGCACAAAAAACATTGTCAAAACATTCCATGTGACTTCAGTAGTTCAACTGAGAACATGCCAAGCTACAACAACACTTTAGTGAGGCAAAACAAAACAGTAAATACAAAATTGTTTGCGTGTATCTCTCCCACATTAGATCAGCGTGTGTGTTTACTATGAGCAGTAAGCGCACACCCTAACCTGTTGTGTGTTTACTACGAGCAGTAAGCACACACCCTGACCTGTTGTGGCAGAGGCAAACAAGTTATTTTTACAGTACTTTTGATGCACAAATGTGTTTTTGAGTTTTGTATGATTACAGTTGAACCACTGAAGATAGAAGCAATGTTTTGACAAAGTTTTTAGTTCCTTTTCTTGGGACCCTTGCTCCATGGAGAAAGAGAAAACTATAGCTTCATGGCAAATGAGTCAAATATCACATCGAAATCACCAAAACAGGCACAAACCAATGTTTAGTTTGGAGAGAGAGAAGGGAGGAAGAAAAACATTTGCAAATTCTAAAAATAACTTTTCTCTGTAATTTTAACACAAATTTCACTGTAACAGGTGCTGTTATTTTGCTCCAGTGACACCTTCAGAGAACACCGTAGTCAGACATCCATAGAAAAGCAGAGAGTTTGGTGTGGTGTAGCAGAACTGCAATAGACGTCTGTCCAGGCTGACACTGGTTTAGGCCATCGGTATGTCCTTGATACCCTCAACTGGAGCTTCCAGAAAACCTGCAATAAATGAAATACTAGGTTACAACCTAGTTGGTATCTGCTATTATACAAAGTGAAATTCAAACTCAAATTTATTTTTAATTGAATCCAAATTTGTCCTATAAAATCGTCACATTCAATAATTTTGACTCATCCATCTGAATATTCCTACTTCACTGATCTTGTTTGGGTTTCATTTACATTTAATTTGATAAGATTAATGATGCAAAATTTCTATTTTTAAATTGAACGCACATACAAACCACACACAATTAGGTACTGCTACGAGTAAACCGCAGTATACAAGAGAGACAAACAGACACAAAGGAAAACAAAACACACACCAGAACATAGTATAACAATCAATAAAGAAACGAGGACAAAGCTGGTTTGTGAACACAGGCAATTATAAACAGAACATTATTTACCGACCAAAGAAAAAAGAAACTTGACATAAAATGAACTTAGCAAACTTACATACGGGCCTTTTCCATTCAATGCTGTGTAGTGCGCCTCTAGTTAGGAGAACATATCTAAAGTAAAAGGAAACAACAACAGTGAAACAACAGTAGTTCACTTTATAATAATTATTATATTGCATGTTTAATATATTATTGATAACATTGCTCAGTAAAAACTTAAGGTTATTTGATAACTGTTTCTCAAAGTCACAATGTGTAGCCAGCTTTTTTAAGGATAATTCCTATAGTCATACATAAGATTTATCAAGAGGAAGTTGCAACCAGCAAACAAAAAGTTGGAGAAGAAAAAATATTAACTATAAGAGACTCGAAGAACTAAGAGAAGTGAAGAATTAGGTGTGATATCATCAGGAAGCCTTTAGTTATCACCGGTGCCAGCATTTTCCAGAATTCAGATTTCAGATTCTCGAAAAAATTACTTGGCTGCAGTAAAGAATCATGAAACATTCACCACATCTAATAATTACAAGTTGTTGTAAACCATTACACGTACTGTAAAAGCTGTTTAAAGTTTTTTAGACATACAGGTTGAGAGAAACTCTAGAAGGAGCAGCACTTTTGCAAAAGCCTGCATGTAGGACAGAGAAAAGGGATAGTTCAAAATTTAAATTCTGTAATCATGTTACGTGTTGAACAAAAGAAGATATTTTGAAGAAAGCTGGAAATCTATAGCCATTGACTTCTACAGTATTTGTTTTTTTCCAACTATGGATGTCAATGTTTACAGGTTTTTAGCTTTCTTCAGAATAGCCTCTTTTATGTTCAACAGACTAAACTCATAATGGTTTTAAACCACTTGGGGAGTAAAATGTAAGTAAATTTTCAATTTTGGGTGAACTATCCCTTTCAGTTTGAAAACACCAGAGATCTTATGTAGACCCTTTTCACAAGACAGATGATGCGTTTCATTTGTCATCTTAATCCTCAAGTTTTTAATATTTAGATTTTTTTTAAATAGCATGTTTATTTGTTTTTATGACTTCTCAATGACATCACATGTACTGCTGCTACACATATATCACTATTTTTTTAAGAATACAAATTTCACTGTAACGGGTGCTGTTGTTTTGCTCCAGTAATACCTTGAGAGAACACCGTAGTAGTCAGACATCCATACAAATCATTGGCATGGTGTAGAACTGCAGTCTGTCCTTTCTGACAGGTTTAGGCCATCTGCATGCTCTTCATGCCCTCAACTGGACCTTCTAGAAAACTATAAAGTTAAAACCCATTACACCTCTTATCTGCTACTGTACAAAGTGTAATTCAAGCATTCATTTCTGACTAAATACATATTTGTCCCATAATATTGTCACATAGCATAACCTTGCAACATAATATCACAATAATAATATCAATATAACAATATAATATCACACAATAGCCTAACAATCAATAAACAAACAGATTAGAAAGAGAATATCACCAACCAAAGCACCAAGATTTTTAACAGATAACTTAGTAAACTTACATATGGACAAAGCCTTTTCCATTCAATGCTGTGCAAGTTAGTGCATCTCTGGAGTAAGTTACATCTCTACAAGTAAACAACAACACAACAGTAAACGACAGCAGTTCACTTTGTAGTAACAATACAGCGTATAAAAGATTGTCTTATAACATTGCTCAGTAACTTTAAACCGCGTTTGGAGTTTATCGATTTGAATTTGCCAATTAAAACAGGTAAAAACACCTAATATAGACTAAAGTTAAACATGTAGCATTAGCTCGAGATTAGCTGCTGCGTCACTGGAGCGCAAACAAGACTAAAAACCAAACTGGAAAGTTTTAAATGCTTCAAAATTCGAAACACTACAACTCAAAAGTCACCTTCAAGATTAACTGTGTGTAAAACAAGACTGGGGATAAATAAAACATGTAAAGCATGGAAAAACATGCTTACCTCTGAATTCTGTTGCACTGCAGGTGTCCGTAATTACGATTCAAACTTCCCATGAAGCGCTGCGCGTGGCCGCGTGCGCCGAGTCCTCCGATGATACCATGGTAACCACCAAAAACGTTGTTGAAAATAGGTTGAAGCCACGACGTTAATTCAACATACAGATCACGATTAAAAAAATGTCAACGTTGACTTGTTTAATGATTTCTGTAACTTTTTTCAACCATTTATCATTCAACATTGTTTCAACTTTGAAACAACAACTGACGTATTTTCAACCGCATTTCAACGTTAAAGCCTGGTCATATACAGGAAGTTTTTCAACCGTTGAACATTAAACGTTGTATCAACATTATTTCAACGTTAAAAACACACCTGACCTTATTTCAACCATATTTCAACGTTGAAGGTTGGTCGTGTGCCGGCTGGGAGAGACCACAAGTCTCCCCTCAATAGGCCAATTTCACAAGAATTGGAACCCATGCGCCACTGAGTAATTTTACTTCCACCACAGTGACAACTAACGCTTTCTACCTGCTGAGGAAACATGGAAAGATTCTTTACAACATCTCTGTCCACTGCCACAAAAAATTAGTTCGAGGATATCAGTCGAATTGTTGCAGAAAACTCTTCAACCACAGGGTCAAGATTGAAGAAGGTTGAAGATTCTTTGTTGAAGAATTTATTCATGGATATCAGGGTAAGTTTTGAATTAGCTACTTTCGCTAGCATATCGCTAACGTTAGCAAGTGTTAATAAAGTTCCTTTCTAAATATGTTATATGATATATGTTGATTACAGATATGTTTACTTTTTCATTGTTTATGCATGCTTAGTGTCAAATGTAGTCGACAGCACGGTGGAAGTCAGAGCTAGATGCTACCGGTCAATGATGAAAAACGAGGAACCCCACACACTGGAGGTTATATGTAGTGTGCCGGTTGGCTTATGATTGCAGATTAGCTATCATTGTTCTGATAGCTAGTTCTATTATTTTTAACATAACTGCTGTTGCAGTTTTTAAGTGTTCTGGTGTAATATACTTAGCTTCTGCGGTTGCAGGCTAATTGCTGGTTTCCACTGTTTTAATTTTTGTGGTGTTGACACTAGAACTACCGAGACGGTCAGTTTGACCGCTTCTAATGTTTGCAATTGAATAATTTTGTTGGAATAAAACACGCACATATCTAAAATTGTCAGACTTTCATTAAATATGAGAACGGTCTGAATGACTTATATAGTAATTCTAGTATTTATACAACTCTGGTAGTTCCATTGTTAATACAACAGCACTTTTTTCAGTTTTTAATATTGTTCCTGACTTGTAGTTGTAAAGTACATTTGTGTTCTTTTTTTACAGATGTTATTGGAGTGTCATGGAGAGCCTAGTGTCACTGCTTATGCATGTAGTTGTGCAGCTGGCAAAGGGTTATGTAACCATCTATCAGCTCTGTTGTATCAAACAGCCCACTATGTGCAGCTTCATCTAAAATCCGTCCCACCAACAGTGGCTTGCACGAGTGAACAACAGAGATGGCATCGTCCAAGGACACAGGTAAGTGTAACATTGCCAATTTTTCACCATTTGCAAATATTCTTGGTTGACACATTTTTTTGTTTGTATTAAGGGTGTCAGTCCAGAGGCAGTGAGTCAACTTGTAGTTCAGAAACCATGTTCTCTGGGGAAGACAGGAGTAAAGTCTACGCTGTACAGGGCTCACACAGGTAATAACAAACTTTGTGTATACAAAATGTATTCATACTCTTGACATACAGAAACACATAGATAAATATCAACATACAAACATATTCTATATACACAGACAGAAGACATACAAACAGAAATGTACAGACACACATCTAAATATAGATGCACATACATTATTTACAAATGGAACAGAGACAGGCAGACAGATGTATTTCTACATAAAGTTCCATACACACTTATAAAATCCATTTAGTAATTTGTTGCTTTATATTTTATAGGTTAACACTAATTAGTCCACACGTCCTGGCTTCTGGAGCAAAACTGAACCAGATTGACCCAAAACCTTTTGTTGGCTCATATACTGGAAGGCATGTCAAAAATGGAGTTGGTCAACTCACAGTTTGGTCCTTTACCTCGGGGCAGTCCTCTTTCCTACCACTATCCACTGATCAACCTACAGTTGATTTCCCCAACCTGCCTGTGTGGGGTAGTCAGTTTAGTACAAATCTTAATTTTGTTCCCACTCACCACCAATCCTTTCATTTGCTGTCCATACAAGTATCCCACATCTTATCCGGTCAGATTAAGCACAATACTAGACTACAGTCAAATTATGCTGCCTGGGCACAAGTGCGTCAACCAAGAGTCACCGCAAGCAGGTTTAGGGAAGTCTGCCATGTGGTTGGGGAATCTGCTAGCCAGTCATTGGCAGCACGTATACTAAAAGGCACAAAGCAGACAAGTGCTATGAAACGTGGACTTGAGCTTGAACCAGAAATTTTGAAACAATATTCTGAAATAAAGGGGGTTACCGTTTTATGTTGTGGCTTTGTTGTTCACCCAGATGCACCACATCTGGAAGTCAGTCCAGATGGGACAGTATATGACCCATCTGAAATCTTCCTACTTAGTCTGGTGGAAGTGAAAGCTACATCTGCTGAAAGTATAGGCCAGGCTTCATTCATTAAAATCCAAAAGGGCGAAGCCAAACTCAAAGAAACACACAAATACTATTGGCAGGTTCAAGGCCAGCTTGCCGTAACTGGTCTGCAGTGGTGTGACTTTGTGACCGACACACAGTCAGACATAACCATCCAGAGGATCTGGCGAGACGATGTCTTTATATCATCAATGAAGGAGAAGTTGGACATTTATTACTATTATGTATATATGGACAAGTATCTATCTATGGTTTAAACATTGCTGTAGTAAAAGGTTAATTTACACAACAATTATATTACTAATTACTCACCTTGATACTCACACTTGTGAACTAACCCTTTAAAATTGCTACCATGGTATGTATACATGTATAGTAACTATTTTTATATTGTTTTACAACTGTATCTATTTTTAAACTACTATTGTAATTGTAAACTCTTTTGGTGTATCAGTTCAATTTTACAATTCTGTATTAATTTTTAAATCTAACTGGACAACAGAACAACTGTATGACATGTTTATTTTGACCAATAATTACTAAAAACACTGTTTTCATTTAAACTGTCCTTGTTATTTTTTAGGAGACTGCTCATTTTTGTTTGATAAAAGTAAAAAATCTGCCTCTGAGCACAGAGGGGAATTGAAGAAAATACATTTTAATACTTTCTGTAAGAGTTAAGAAAAAAATAAAAAAATTGCAATAACTTGTAACTATAATAATAACAACAAACTGAACAATGTAACAAATCAGCACAGAAACCTTCAAATGTATCTAAACAGACACTGAGTTAATTTTATGTGATTGTCATGGGGTCCATTCTTTGTATGTGGGTTTGATTCCTACTATTTTACATATTCCATGATAGTTAAACCAGAATTAAACTAAAAATTCACTGGCTAGCCAGATAATCTGGCTTCGTGGTACAGGCCCCAGGAGTTGTTTCAGAAATGCAGCTCATTTAATGCTCAAGAAACATTGGTACCTGGTAATTTACCATGAAGCAGTTATACCAGATCTGGTCAATTGTTCCTGACAAGCTGAGTGGTACAGCAGAATCGAAGATGTGGTTCTCTTTAACTCTTCGTATTACACTTTCCACCAGAATTCTGAGCCGTGCAATGGTTTGTGTTTTTTGACAGTCTGTCTTGCTGAACTGCCGGTCATGCTTGAATGGTGGAATTATCAGTGTAGCCCCAACATTGGTGATCATGTCCTCAATTGTGAAGCCTTTGTCAGCCATCACCTCATCTCCAGGTTTAAGTGTCACAATCGGTGGGTGGGGAAAAAGGAGGCGAGGACCCAAGCGCAGAGTTTGGATATTTATTTATAATAAAATGAAACAAAAAGGCAAAATAAACAACCCCGAGGGGAAAAACACTAACAAAACACACAAATAAACTTTACTAGACTGGGCCGGCTGGCAAGGATTAAGACAGGGACACAACAGGACAAGGCGATGTACGATGACGAACTGGCACAGGACAGCAGACATGAGGGGATTTTAGGCAGAATAAAATTAATACACAAACAGGTCAACATGATAAACTAATAATGGGTTAACAAGGACGGTAGGGCTAGACAATACAAGACTAGAACACGCAGCCAATGAGAGAACTCATTAACCGCGTGTTCTCAAGACAACACAGAAGCACACCACAAAAAGCACGCGGTCACAATGTAAACATCCAACCATGTGCTTAGACAACACCAACAGACGCAAGACACGAGCACACGATAGATGAACAACTTACCGTGCGCTCACACATAAGCACCGCGCATGCTTCATCTCAGCGGCAACTGAAACCAAAACCAACCAGACTGAGACGCTGAGAATGAAACAGCGCGATGCCGATAGAACAAAACAAACACGAGCTCGCGCGTCACAAGCACGTGCACAGGCCGTACGCGTCCGCATCAAGCGGGAGCGCGCACGGCCCGCACGCACTCAGGACAGCGCACACTCAGAGACACACACACACAATGACAGTAAACGATAGCCCGACCCGAGAAAACTCGAGCCGAGCACAACAGGGCATGGACAAGACAGAGCTAGTGTCCGGACTCTGCCACCAAACAAGAATTTGCAAGACCAGAGTGGCAGAACCCTGACACTAGCCCCCCCCAAAAGGGACGCCACCTGGTGTCCCTAAAGGGAACACTCAACAAGGTACAAGACAGACAAAAAACACGTCAAGACAACAAAACAGGCAACATCAACACACACAAGACAGGGAAGTGAACATGCAAGACAACATGAAGGGGGGGAGGGAGGGGAGCCAAGCCAGACCCAACAAGACAAACAAGGGAGGGATGGGAGGGCAAGGACACTGGACAGGAGGCCTGTGGGGAGTCGGCTGGACTGGAGCCGACTGGGCTGGAGGCCTGTGGGGAGCCGGCAGGGCTGGAGGCCTGGGGGGAGCCGGCAGGGCTGGAGGCCTGAGGGGAGCCGGCAGGGCTGGAGGCCTGTGGGGAGCCGGCAGGGCTGGAGGCCTGAGGGGAGCCGGCAGGGCTAGGAGCCAGGCTAGGGCCGGCAGGGCAAGGAGCCGGGCTGGGGCCGGCAGGGCAAGGAGCCGGGCTGGGGCCGGCAGGGCAAGGAGCCGGGCTGGTGCCGGCAGGGCAAGACGTCTGGGTGGTGCCGGCAGGGCAAGACGTCTGGGTGGTGCCGGCAGGGCTAGGAGCCGGGCTGGGGCCGGCAGGGCTAGGAGCCAGGCTGGAGCTGACACTGGCGGGCGCACTGGGGCTGGAGCCGACACTGGCGGGCGCACTGGGGCTGGAGCCAACACTGGCGGGCGCACTGGGGCTGGAGCCGACACTGGCGGGCGCACTGGGGCTAGAGCCGACACTGGCGGGCGCACTGGGGCTGGAGCCGACACTGGCGGGCGCACTGGGGCTGGAGCCGACACTGGCGGGCGCACTGGGGCTGGAGCCGACACTGGCGGGCGCACTGGGGCTGGAGCCGACACTGAAGCAGAGGCCTTCCTTTTTAACCTCCGCTTCTGAGTGCGGGTCAGCCCTTGAGGGCTGGATATGGACTGGGAAGTGATGCTGGTGGTGGTGCAAGGGATCCTCTCCCCCTGAAGGATCTCCTTCTCCTTCTGCTGAACAAGGTGTTCAACAAACTGCTGGTATGACCAGCCCACCATTCTCTGGATTTGCAGAGGTAGAAGAGGCTTGTCCAGAGCAAAATTTAGGTGGGTCATCAGCAACCAGTCATTGAAATTCAGCCCCTCAGCTGCCCTACTGAATTTCTCAGCAAACTCCTTTAGATCCGTGCCGCATTGCTGCAGTGATTGCAGACGCAGCAACTGGGAAACACGGGTGGAGAAGGAGCAATCTTTACTCCGCTGGGTCCTCATTTTGGCCAGTTCGTACTGTCACGATCGGTGGGTGGGGAAAAAGGAGGCGAGGACCCAAGCGCAGAGTTTGGATATTTATTTATAATAAAATGAAACAAAAAGGCAAAATAAACAACCCCGAGGGGGAAAACACTAACAAAACACACAAATAAACTTTACTAGACTGGGCCGGCTGGCAAGGATTAAGACAAGGACACAACAGGACAAGGCGATGTACGATGACGAACTGGCACAGGACAGCAGACATGAGGGGATTTTAAGCAGAAGAAAATTAATACACAAACAGGTGAACATGATAAACTAATAATGTGTTAACAAGGAGGGTAGGGCTAGACAATACAAGACTAGAACACGCAGCCAATGAGAGAACTCATTAACCGCGTGTTCTCAAGACAACACAGAAGCACACCACAAAAAGCACGCGGTCACAATGTAAACATCCAACCACGTGCTTAGACAACACCAACAGACGCAAGACACGAGCACATGATAGATGAACACCTTACCGTGCGCTCACACATAAGCACCGCGCATGCTTCATCTCAGCGGCAACCGAAACCAAAACCAACCAGACTGAGACGCTGAGAATGAAACAGCGCGATGCCGATAGAACAAAACAAACACGAGCTCGCGCGTCACAAGCACATGCACAGGCCGTACGCGTCCGCATCAAGCGGGAGCGCGCACGGCCCGCACGCACTCAGGACAGCACACACTCAGAGACACACACACACACAATGACAGTAAATGAGTGCCCGACCCGAGAAAACTCGAGCCGAGCACAACAGGGCATGGACAAGACAGAGCTAGTGTCCGGACTCTGCCACCAAACAAGAATTTGCAAGACCAGAGTGGCAGAACCCTGACACTAGCCCCCCCCAAAAGGGACGCCACCTGGTGTCCCTAAAGGGAACACTCAACAAGGTACAAGACAGACAAAAAACACGTCAAGACAACAAAACAGGCAACATCAACACACACAAGACAGGGAAGTGAACATGCAAGACAACATGAAGGGGGGGGAGGGAGGGGAGCCAAGCCAGACCCAACAAGACAAACAAGGGAGGGATGGGAGGGCAAGACCAGGGAGGATCAGGAGGGACAGGGACCCTGGCTGACAGGAAGGGGAGTCCAGGCAGGAAACCACGGTGGAACAGGAGGGACAGTCCAGGGCGGAACCAGAAGGACAGACCAGGTTGGAGTCAATGGGTCAGAGGCCCCGGGCGGGGGCCAGGGTGGAGCCGGAGGGTCAGTCCAGGGTGATATAGGGGCACACCAGGGAGGAGCAGGAGGGACGACCCAGGGAGGAGTTGTCAGGGGAAACAAGGCAGAAGGTCTGTGGGGAGCCGGCTGGGCTAAAGCCAGCTGGACAGGAGGCCAGAGGGGAGCCGGCTGGACTGCAGGCCGGTGAGGAGCCAGCTGGGCTGCAGGCAGGTGAGGAGCCAGCTGGGCTGCAGGCCGGTGAGGAGCCGGCTGGGCTTGAGTCAACTGGACAGGAGGCCTGTGGGGAGTCGGCTGGACTGGAGCCGACTGGGCTGGAGGCCTGTGGGGAGCCGGCAGGGCTGGAGGTCTGTGGGGAGCCGGCTGGGCAGGAGGTCTGTGGGGAGCCGGCTGGGCTAAAGCCGGCTGGACAGGAGGTCTGTGGGGAGCCGGCTGGGCTTAAGCCGGCTGGACAGGAGGCCAGAGGGGAGCCGGCTGGACTGCAGGCCGGTGAGGAGCCGGCTGGGCTGCAGGCCGGTGAGGAGCCGGCTGGGCTTGAGTCGACTGGACAGGAGGCCTGTGGGGAGTCGGCTGGACTGGAGCCGACTGGGCTGGAGGCCTGTGGGGAGCCGGCAGGGCTGGAGGCCTGTGGGGAGCCGGCAGGGCTGGAGGCCTGAGGGGAGCCGGCAGGGCTGGAGGCCTGTGGGGAGCCGGCAGGGCTGGAGGCCTGAGGGGAGCCGGCAGGGCTAGGAGCCGGGCTGGGGCCGGCAGGGCAAGGAGCCGGCTGGGGCCGGCAGGGCAAGGAGCCGGGCTGGGGCTGGGGCCGGCAGGGCAAGGAGCCGGGCTGGTGCCGGCAGGGCAAGACGTCTGGGTGGTGCCGGCAGGGCAAGACGTCTGGGTGGTGCCGGCAGGGCTAGGAGTCGGGCTGGGGCTGGCAGGGCTAGGAGCCGGGCTGGGGCCGGCAGGGCTAGGAGCCAGGCTGGAGCTGACACTGGCGGGCGCACTGGGGCTGGAGCCGACACTGGCGGGTGCACTGGGGCTGGAGCCGACACTGGCGGGCACACTGAGGCTGGAGCCTACACTGGCGGGCGCACTGGGGCTGGAGCCGACACTGGCGGGCGCACTGGGGCTGGAGCCGACACTGGCGGGCGCACTGGGGCTGGAGCCAACACTGGCGGGCGCACTGGGGCTGGAGCCGACACTGAAGCAGAGGCCTTCCTCTTTAACCTCCGCTTCTGAGTGCGGGTCAGCCCTTGAGGGCTGGATATGGACTGGGAAGTGATGCTGGTGGTGGTGCAAGGGATCCTCTCCCCCTGAAGGATCTCCTTCTCCTTCTGCTGAACAAGGTGTTCAACAAACTGCTGGTATGACCAGCCCACCATTCTCTGGATTTGCAGAGGTAGAAGAGGCTTGTCCAGAGCAAAATTTAGGTGGGTCATCAGCAACCAGTCATTGAAATTCAGCCCCTCAGCTGCCCTACTGAATTTCTCAGCAAACTCCTTTAGATCCGTGCCGCATTGCTGCAGTGATTGCAGACGCAGCAACTGGGAAACACGGGTGGAGAAGGAGCAATCTTTACTCCGCTGGGTCCTCATTTTGGCCAGTTCGGACTGTCACGATCGGTGGGTGGGGAAAAAGGAGGCGAGGACCCAAGCGCAGAGTTTGGATATTTATTTATAATAAAATGAAACAAAAAGGCAAAATAAACAACCCCCGAGGGGGAAAACACTAACAAAACACACAAATAAACTTTACTAGACTGGGCCGGCTGGCAAGGATTAAGACAGGGACACAACAGGACAAGGCGATGTACGCTGGGCTGCAGGCCGGTGAGGAGCCGGCTGGGCTTGAGTCGACTGGACAGGAGGCCTGTGGGGAGTCGGCTGGACTGGAGCCGACTGGGCTGGAGGCCTGTGGGGAGCCGGCAGGGCTGGAGGCCTGAGGGGAGCCGGCAGGGCTGGAGGCCTGTGGGGAGCCGGCAGGGCTGGAGGCCTGAGGGGAGCCGGCAGGGCTAGGAGCCGGGCTGGGGCCGGCAGGGCAAGGAGCCGGCTGGGGCCGGCAGGGCAAGGAGCCGGGCTGGGGCCGGCAGGGCAAGGAGCCGGGCTGGTGCCGGCAGGGCAAGACGTCTGGGTGGTGCCGGCAGGGCTAGGAGTCAGGCTGGGGCTGGCAGGGCTAGGAGCCGGGCTGGGGCCGGCAGGGCTAAGAGCCAGGCTGGAGCTGACACTGGCGGGCGCACTGGGGCTGGAGCCGACACTGGCGGGCGCACTGGGGCTGGAGCCGACACTGGCGGGCGCACTGAGGCTGGAGCCGACACTGGCGGGCGCACTGGGGCTGGAGCCGACACTGGCGGGCGCACTGGGGCTGGAGCCGACACTGGCGGGCGCACTGGGGCTGGAGCCAACACTGGCGGGCGCACTGGGGCTGGAGCCGACACTGAAGCAGAGGCCTTCCTCTTTAACCTCCGCTTCTGAGTGCGGGTCAGCCCTTGAGGGCTGGATATGGACTGGGAAGTGATGCTGGTGGTGGTGCAAGGGATCCTCTCCCCCTGAAGGATCTCCTTCTCCTTCTGCTGAACAAGGTGTTCAACAAACTGCTGGTATGACCAGCCCACCATTCTCTGGATTTGCAGAGGTAGAAGAGGCTTGTCCAGAGCAAAATTTAGGTGGGTCATCAGCAACCAATCATTGAAATTCAGCCCCTCAGCTGCCCTACTGAATTTCTCAGCAAACTCCTTTAGATCCGTGCCGCATTGCTGCAGTGATTGCAGACGCAGCAACTGGGAAACACGGGTGGAGAAGGAGCAATCTTTACTCCGCTGGGTCCTCATTTTGGCCAGTTCGGACTGTCACGATCGGTGGGTGGGGAAAAAGGAGGCGAGGACCCAAGCGCAGGGTTTGGATATTTATTTATAATAAAATGAAACAAAAAGGCAAAATAAACAACCCCGAGGGGGAAAACACTAACAAAACACACAAATAAACTTTACTAGACTGGGCCGGCTGGCAAGGATTAAGACAGGGACACAACAGGACAAGGCGATGTACGATGACGAACTGGCACAGGACAGCAGACATGAGGGGATTTTAAGCAGAAGAAAATTAATACACAAACAGGTGAACATGATAAACTAATAATGTGTTAACAAGGAGGGTAGGGCTAGACAATACAAGACTAGAACACGCAGCCAATGAGAGAACTCATTAACCGCATGTTCTCAAGACAACACAGAAGCACACCACAAAAAGCACGCGGTCACAATGTAAACATCCAACCACGTGCTTAGACAACACCAACAGACGCAAGACACGAGCACATGATAGATGAACACCTTACCGTGCGCTCACACATAAGCACCGCGCATGCTTCATCTCAGCGCCAACCGAAACCAAAACCAACCAGACTGAGACGCTGAGAATGAAACAGCGCGTTGCTGATAGAACAAAACAAACACAAGCTCGCGCATCACAAGCGTGTGCACAGGCCGTACGCGTCCGCATCAAGCGGGAGCGCGCACGGCCCGCACGCACTCAGGACAGCGCGCACTCAGAGACACACACACACAATGACAGTAAACGAGTGCCCGACCCGAGAAAACTCGAGCCGAGCACAACAGGGCATGGACAAGACAGAGCTAGTGTCCGGACTCTGCCACCAAACAAGAATTTGCAAGACCAGAGTGGCAGAACCCTGACATTAAGAAGATTCAAGATGCCAGACCTTCTTGTAATCTCCTTGTCGGAGATTGAGCCTGTGTACAGACAAGAGATGAAGGTTACTGCACCACATGGAGCCACTCCCAAGAGTCCTTTAAATGTTGTGGTGCTCTTGTAGTTGGCAAATATCTCTGAGTGAAATGTCAGAGATGTGGGACTCTCACAGAAAATTTCTGTACAGTCAAGGATTACTCTGACATTTGGACTGAATGAACTAAATTTCTCAGGCATGGAGGAGCTTATTTGTTCCCTTGACATCCAAATAGGAACAGAGCCTAAAACAAAATAAAGATAATTTGCCCAGGTGATGACGTTCCTGCTTACTGTGGCCATGCTTAAACCAAAGATGTCAGCAATTACTCTCTCCCTAAGGCCAGCAGCTACGCGGCAGCAATACATGAAGAGTTCATCTATGAGCTGAATTTTGCGTGCAGGACTTGGTGTTGGGGAAGCTTCCCGATCCATCCTTTGTGCTTTTGTCCAGTACATAAGGCTTGTGGCAGATGGACAAACAGACTCCCAGAAAACCTGGAATACTTCCTGTGAAGAAAACCTGGTGTAGTAGCGAATTGTGTGATCAGACACACAAAACCTACTGAACATAGTTGGTGTTTCCAGTGATATTTTCTTTAGCCTAGCCTCCAGCTGTGTATTCCAAGGCTTCATCCAAAGCACTTACAAAATGACAAATTACAAAGGTTTAATAATTATAATTTTTAAAAATCTAAGTAAAACATTAAACTACTCAAGTGACTTTTAATTATGTAGCACTTTATACAATAAGTTTTTTTTTCAAAGCACTTTTACAAAAATAAATAGTCAATTCACAGTTGCAAACACCTTAATTCACCTATAAAGCAGCTCTAAAAATACAATGCTCATTAAGCTGAAATCAAATCAGTGCTGACTTATAGTTATGAACTGTATAGTTTATGAATTATATGGTTAATGAATTTAATTTATCTTTATGGCAGCTTGATAGAAGCATATATAATATTAACACTGTGAAACCATGTTATGTGCCGTGCCATCACTGTGAGAAACAACACACATGCAAATCATAACTACTACCCTTGCGGCTCCTGATTAAGGAGCGAAATGATCGCATTGTGCAGCAAACTGAGTGTTATTTAAAATTTTTATTGCCTGTTATTCACAGAATTTGCAGGTTCTGTTCACTGCAGACAGGCGCGTCCTCTCTGAGGTAAACAAACAGTGCGACAGCTCACGTGTGACTTCATGGCTGCGATTACGTCATTACATGAGGACATAAATGACATTTTTGGTGAATTATACTTCATGAATTGACCCCAACCCTAATTGAGATAATTGTGCAGCCCTAGTGTGTATATTTTTGCATCTACATTAAAATACAGATACTTACCAGGAGGGGTGTGTGCAGCGTAGTCATGGTCCTTGACGATAAATTCTGAATCCTTGTTACTCTGCAGATTCACAGTCTTAGGAGCACGCACATCTACTCCTAGACGAGCACTTGACCTCTCGAAAGCACACTGCTTTTGTGGCGGTACAAAAAAGTTGTTCCACTGAAAGCGGCTTGGAATAACTCCAGCTTTCAGACGACAACTACCATGTATGAAGTCAGCAGCAGTGAAGTGTTGAGTGCAGACTAATGTACTTGCTCTTCGAATAGCAAACGTTGGCCCTTCGTCTCTTCTAATAGCATGTACCCACTTTTGCCTTTGATGGTCATTTTTTGGGATTTGTTAGGAACAACAACAAAAAACAGCACAGTATCGGGATCGGATCAGTATTGATCGATACTCAGAATTTTGGTATAGAGATCAGATCGGTTCCAAAAAATTGGTATCGGTGCATCCCTAGATGTTATTAAAGTCACAATATGAACAAATATTGCACACATGAAAAGAGAAGATTTAATTAATACATACATGCATGTTACTTAACTAGTAAACTGTTGTTAAATTATGCCAAATAGATAATTATAAAAGCCATAAGCTCCTGAAATACTTTATATATACAGTACACTACTAGTGACTGTATATTTGAAGTGGTGCACCAAATATATTTTCGAAGTGGTTATAATGTTACCGCATTGCTGTCCTAATACAGACACAACAGGGTTAAGAATACAGTGGTGACCCCTTAAATATGTCTGTTTGCAACAACGTTACTGGATGAAAAATAAATGTGTAAATGTTAACTTACTTGACTAAACAGATTTTCCGTTTACAAGCCGTGGATGGCAAATGGCATTGAAATCACTGCGAGTTCCTCAGGCTGAATAGTAACATTAACAACTTCTGCAAAAAGAATGATTAATAAACTATTTACAAAATGATATTCATCATAAGGCGCATTATTGCATATACAGGACAAACTGCGAGCCATAAGCATTTAATATGCTTCTTTAACCTCATGAATACCGGACGATTCCTAGTTATAGGCCCACTTAAAGTCTGGCAATATCAAAAATGATATTCAAAACATACTGCACTACATAACGTTGTTTACAAAGCATAATCTACATAAATACACTTCATTTACTAACGTGAATACTCCACATTTCTTTATTAACGTACCCACCATATAGTTCGCTACATTCCCTTCCAGTTTAACAAGCAAATTAACGTTAAACAGTCCATCAAATGAAGCAAACTTCACAGGTCGTTAAAGAAAAGCCTGAGCTAGTCAGAAATTATCCCCACACGATGTAACTTAGTTTTTTTGGGAACATAACATAACATTTTACTTTAAATTTGCATGCTATTTAGATTAATTTCGATAATACAGCTAAAACAAAGCTTACCTGAATCAGACGATGGCAGCTGCTGCTGGTGAGAGGGCGCCGTGTGTAAAATGCTGCGCGAAGACAGACTGAGCATGCGCAAAGGCAGTAAGTAAACGCTCCAGTGAAGAACTCAAAATGTAAAGTCTCCTCAACTTTAGTATTTACTTTCATTGAACAAACCAGTTTTAAACATTCAGTTAACTCGTTTTTAAAAGTAAACTCAACACTGAGCTCAAAATATGTCCACCCAACTTACAATTTTAATTCGAGTTAACAATTTGTAAGTTGGATTTTTTACAGTTGTGCTTTTTTTACTCGTCTTATGTTATGACTAATCCAAATGAGTTCAATTAAACGTTTTACTAGTATTTTCTTTTTTTACAATAACTTTTCAAACAAGCACTAGTATTTAACCCTTTGATGCACAAGCTATAAAAACCGCTACTAATGCACAACATGGGTCTGAAATAAATATTCATTTCCTATGTTATTTTCTTCTTCCTTGGGCATTTTTTTGGTTTTATCTTTTGAAAGCAATTTATTTTAGCATTATATATTCACTGATCCATAAATTTCATTATCCATGAATATTGAAAAAATATATATTTTTTTATTTACCACAAATTAATGATTTATTTTTTTCTTAGGTTTTGTATTACTACATTAGGTTTACAAACATGGGTCAAAAATGACCCATCTGTAAAAACATGAAACAACAATAAAAAAAAATAATTAAAGTAATTTTTAAAATACAATACATGTTTTAGCAGTTATTCAGACAAACACATTTAAGATCTGCAATACATTTATTAACCATTTTCCATTCATATCAATCACTGATAAATGATAAACTGAAATTTTTATTTATTGTTATCACTGTAGTGCTAGTGCATGTGTCTGAATAAAAGAGCAAAACACTGACAAAATAATATTACACAGCAACAGTGCCATCTCAGTGCTTACATTCCTCACAAATGACAACTAAATGTTTATGCTTGCAGACAGGTCTCTTGCGCATACACTCTCAGTAATAAAGGTATGTTAGCGGTCACTGGGGTCCATATTAATACCTCAAGGGTACATATTACTACCTAAACTGTACAAAAGTGTTCCTCTTAAATTTTTTAGGAACTAATATATACTTTGAAGGTGCCAACATGGACCCTTTAAGCACAAATGTGTACATTTTGAAAAGGTACCACACCAATGACAGCTCGCGTACCTTTATTTCTGAAAGTGAACACCAGCTATTGACTTGCAGATCTTGCACCTCTTCCTCTTTGATTGTTCTGCCTGATGTCCTCTTGTGGCAAGGTGTTGCTGTATTTTGTTTTATTCCTTGCTTCTGTAATATGGTTTTGAAGATGGGGTGTGTCCTCCAAGTGCCTCTTCATGTAGCAAGATCTTTGACCAGCTCTTTGATGAATTGCTGTGTATTGGTCACACACCACCTGGGTGTTGTGCAAAGTTGGTGTAGGCATTTAGGTTGGCAACATCCAGCATATTGTACCACAGCACTATGGGCCTTGCGGGTTCTTGCACTACCCTGAGTAGGGTGATGTTCACTCCGTAATATCCCTTGTTATTTGTCTACTGAATCCAGCAACTCCAGATTGACCCTGTGGCACATAATCTAGGGACTTCCTCGAAAATGAGATGATTCATCTCAAGGGGCTATCCCATTCAATAACTAAATTCAAATTCACATAATCTAGATCATCAGCATCAGATATTTCAGACTCTGAATCAGAACTAAGAATTCGTTCATCTTTCTCATTCTGCAGAACCTCTACATCCATTTTTCTGTCTGTCTGTCACAATATATATCTATCTATAAAATAAATATGTATAAAAACATTTTTTTTTATACTAACAAGCATCCAATAGAAAAAATCAGCCATGTTGAGTTGTAAAACATGCCAGGTGAGCATATTTAGCAGTAAATATCTTTCTTTTAGCCACAATTATGAAATCGCAAAGGTTTCTATATGGGTAATTTTTTATTCTTTTTTTTTTTTTTTTTTTTACAGTTTTTCTCAGTTGCTTTGGTGTATTTCTCACAACACTATTAACATTTGCACAACAGTTAATGCATTTCTCAAAACATTTAATACAAACTGCAAAACCTTGTTGATAACCTGCAAACCTGTCACTTGCTCAAAATGGATAGCTCATTCCTCAAAGCAAGTATTCATGTCAATGAAAGTGTCAGTGTCATCAAGATGAAAAGTCCTGACTCCATTGTTTGTGAGCAAGATAGTCAAATGGCTTTGTCATGTTTTTATTATGACAGTTTACTCTGTACATTTTTTCCAAAGCAAAAAAGTCAGATTTTGGTGACACTTTCTAAAAATGCTCAAGACAGCACTATATACTATTTGCACAGCCATTTGAAAACTACAGTAAAGTTATACATCACTGTATTTAGTGAGATATCTGAGTACAAGCCAATGAATATGTATGTTTCACATTTTTACTGCATATGCTTTTTGCAATTCTAATTCATTCACAGCATTGTGCAAAAGAATAAATACCCCCTTATTTACAACAAACATTAACTTCTTTTGGGTAGAGCTGTGCACAACTGTAAACAATATTGCAGTACATGGAACTGAACCTACAACATGCATAGGTCTGTAAATCATTCATGAATTACAGATTTAGATCAATTTAGAAGACATTTTCAGGATTTTTATTTTTTTTAATAAAATTAGCTTGACAGATTTTGACAACTAGTTCAACATTTTTGTATGTAATGACTCAAGTAATGAAATGAGGACAATTACTTTTATATAGAATGACTATTCAGCATTCACAAGTTTAGTTAATTTTGACTGACTGTCTAAAAGCATTTGCAATTTGTTGGAAGGAATGAGAAACTGCTACCATGATGTGCACAAATGATTAATTGTTTTGAGAAATGCATTAACTGTTGTGCACATGTAAATAGTGTTGTGAGAAATGCACCAAAGCGACTGAGAAAAACTGTAATTGATTTACAAATACAAAAACTGGAATAAACATAAATATTGGTGTGAGTTTAAAACAAGATATTGTATGAAAACCTGTAATAGTAAACAACAAAATGCATTTAATTTAAGGATTCTTAAAAAAAAAACAAAAGAAAGCTTTGTGCTGATGAAAACAAGTTTATCAAATAATTCCTGGAATACTAAGTAATGAAGTTAAAATCTTGCAAAGATATTGAAAAAATAAAAGTAGTCGGGTCACTTTAGACCCATAGAGTGCATCAAAGGGTTAATAAATGTGTAGTATCTATTTAATAAGTATCTAATTAATAAGCTCAAGTATGTAGTAAATTCTTTCCCAGAAACTGGTTGCGGCTGGAAGGGCATCCGCTGCGTAAAAACGTGCTGTATAAGTTGGCAGTTCATTCCACTGTGGCGACCCCAGATTAATAAAGGGACTAAGCCGAAAAGAAAATGAATGAATGAATGTATTAAATTCATTGATACATTGAGCTTAGTCTCTTTATGTATCAGTGGTCGCCACAGCGAAATGATCCGCCAACTTATTATAAAACCGCATGTTTTACGCAGCGGATGCTCTTTCAGCTGCAACTCATCACTTTCATAAACTCTAATTCACACACATACATTACGAACAATTTAGCCTTACCCAATTCACCTATACCACATGTCTTTGGACTTGTGGGGAAAACCAGAGCACCCAGAAGAAACCCATGCGGACACGGGGAGAACATGCAAACTCCAAACAGAAATGCCAACGGATCCAGCCAAGGCTCGAACCAGCAACCTTCTTGCTGTGAGCAGACAGCGCTACCCACTGCACCACCCATATTAAATAGATACTAATAACTAATGAATAAGTAGTACCTAGTCATATCTAAAGAATAAATACTAGTATGTAATGAATTAGAACCTACGGAGACCCGGAAGGGATGTGATGGTGGAAAAAAAACTGAGTGGGAGAAAAAAAAAAAATGGGTAGGAGAAAAAAAAACAGTGATAGGAAAATATATATATTTTAAAGTTTTTGCGTTCCCTTGCAAAGATTGCGTTGAAGAAGCTGATCTGGAATCAGATTATCATACGGAGCGCTTCTGTCAGTCAGTGCTTATGGCTCATACATGCATTCGCTGATTCAGAGGTTGCATATGAAGGGTGATGATCGATGCACAGCTTTAATGGAAAGAAAGTGAATGAAGACATTTTTATATTCATTTCAGCGTGTTTTCAAGATTAAAAATACACGAGAAAGATGGGAAAATACTGAATGATGTGATGATAGGATAGAATTGTAAAATACGGGATAATCCAGGCAAAAACGGGAGGGTTGACATGTATGAAGTGAACAGGAAGTGTTTGTGGAAAAACTGTTTTTGCGAGGGAACGCAAAACATCTTTGCATTCCCTCACAAAACATTTTTCTTTGCGAGGGAACGCAAAAACTTTAAAAAATATATATTTTCCTATCACTGTTTTTTTTTTTCTCCCACCCATTTTTTTTTTCACCATCACGTCCCTTCCGGGTCTCCATAAGAACCCTTATCTATATATTAGGTACTATCTAATTAATAAGTACTAGTACCTAATGATTTTCTACAGGTGCTCCGGTTTCCCCCACAGTCCAAAGACATGCGGTATAGGTGAAATGGGTAGGCTAAATTGTCCGTAGTGTTGGCCTATGTGTGTGAATGGATGTGTATGGATGTTTCCCAGTGATGGGTTGCAACTGGAAGGGCATCCGCTGCGTAAAACAGATGCTGGATAACTTGATGGTTCATTCTGCTGTGGCGACCCCAGTTAAATAAAGGGACTGAGCCGAAAAGAAACAGCTGTCCCAGTCCGCCCCTGTTAGTATCTATTTATTAGGTACTAACTAATGAATGAGTACTAGTATCTAATAAATAATAACTATGCCTAACGAGTTAGAATAAGCACTATATCTGAATAATCAGTAGCATCTAATGAATACTACTTAATAGAAAAGATACTAGCATCTAAAAAATAAGTATTAGTAATATTAAAATATATACTAGAACAGGTTAAATGTCAAAACGGCTTGCCATACGCTTTTTCCATCCCTTGGAAAAAAGTACCTGCCCGTTTTCTCCACAATCACCACAATGGTTTGTTTTTCATGTGGCAGACTACGTTTCCAGAAAAACTACATTTCCCATAATGCTCATATGCGACGTCATGTCTGCGTCCGCTCCATTTTGACGCACAAAACGCGTCACCGTGGTAACTGGCCGAGGCGCTGTGCCGTTGTAGATTTACGCTGTAGTGGCGAAGGGGCTGAGGGATTCTGTTATTATCGGCAACAGACATCCGAGTCCAACTGTCTTTATACGACCTGGACAACGCTATCTGTGGCGGAAGGCCCCTGCTAAAGCGCGGAGATGTTGAATATGTGGAAAGTCAGGGAGTTGGTGGATAAAGCGTGAGTATTCCCAAGCTTTGCTTACTAAGGGACTTGTGTATTGATTCAGAGGCCCGTTACTTAAAAAGGTGCGGACCCATGACGTCACATGCTCAGCTGATCGCTAGTGTCACAAGATTTAATGTTATCAGTTCTATTTCATTTTAATCTAACTTAGGAATCTTTCCTGATCATGTGCTTCTTAAATATACACACGTAAATCTACACATTTATTTCTTGTTTTATTTTCAAGGCTGTGTTTCAAACTCCAGCGAGTTGCATGAATCGACAGAATATTTAAACATGACAGGAACGTGAAGCATTTTGGGTTATAATAGACGGCTTTTGCATGCGTGCAATGCTTTACAATATCGATTTGGTAGATCGCTATTTGCACAGAATTGTATTTCTTGTCAATACTGCCCTGCTAATCTCATTACATAGCGGCAAATAATTAACTGAATCAAACAGCAAATGAACTTGACTAGTCTCTGACAGTATTAGTATTCTCCTTCTGTGCAGTCATATCTGTTTTATTTTCATTTTGTTACCGTTTCCATTCACTGTGGTCTTAAAGGTTGTACTATTTATTTAACATTTTCACAGGCCCGTTGTATTGACTAATTAGTCTTTTTATTTAGCTTAAGTCATCACGCTAAATTCATAAGGATAAAGGTATGGCTCAACTTAATCGTCACATCTTTGGTGTTACTAACTCGTACTATTACTGATTTCAGCTGTAGGCCTGACTCTAAAATTACCAATTTAGTAGTAGATCTACCTTTGGATCATTGTTCAGTCGCGCTAATTGCTTATCACCTGAAAAAACAAAACACTTTTTTTTCTAAATGCTTTAGCATATTTATTTTACATGGGATTGCATCACTGCGTAGCAAGATCATACTATTAAGCAACATTAGTATTAACCTTTTTTACTTTTATAAATAATACAATAATAATTACATTATAGCAATAATTTTATTGTATGATTTCAACATTTTCAGATTATTTATGTAATTGTTGCTCTTTTGACTATATATGATTTTAAAAAATCATATTATTCTCAGCAACTTTTAATTAGTGGCCGTTTATTTTAGAGGGCACCTCTGATGCAAAACCGATGTTTGTAAACTGGGCAAAACTGTAAGTATAGCATGTTCACAATCATGTTGGAGTAGGGCTGGGCGATATGGCAAAAAAAAAAAATCTCGATTTTTTTCATAAAGTTTGACCGATTCACGATTTCGATTTTTTTATTTATTTTTTTATTAATTTTTTTTTTACTGTGTAACTACCTTACCAGCTTACCTTGTTCATTAAATTTAAATAATGCTGAAACTAGTTTTTTTCATGCTCACTTGTAAAAGAAAAGCAATAGTGTGACTAAACGCGGTTATGGCACTCTCTCATATAGGGATGCTAAACATAGCTACAATAGAAGTCACAGCAGGTCATATGTTGTGCAGCTTTGGGCAAATTTTATTTGGAGAGAAAATGACCAAAATGTAACTTGAAGATTAAAAAGGATTGGAGGGGAAATAAATATTCAAATCTCTGTACATAACAGAAAAATAAACAATGATAATGCAACAATAGTTTATCTGTATTAGTGGCAAGGCAGAAATATATATTTAGACAGGCCTTGTCAAAGTGAGCGGGCACTTTCACTAATAAAAAATATTGCACTTAAATTATTTCATAACAATCAAAAAAATAACAGCGGTTTTATATCAAAAAATGGTAATAATATAAAATATACTACATTTTGATGGTAAAATATAACCATTTAAACGATTTTGTATTTAAATATTAAATAACGAATGCATCAAGTTAAATATAAAAAAACGAATGAAACAACACACAGCATATCAGGATATAAAGGACTATATTTAGCAAAATGCTGCTCTTTTATCTTTGTAATTTTATAGTTTTATTTTTGTTATTTTAAATATTTTTTGTCTTCATAAATAACTAACGAGCTATAGACAAATATCTGCTTGACGTTTTAGAAAATATTTGTGCGTAGCTACACCAGTATATATTAAAGATCACCGTGAAAAAAAAACCCACAGAAACCTGTTACATATCTATATACATTTAAAGGTCTATCTTATATTTAACTGAATCGTATAACAGTCTATAGCTGAAATGTTGGAAATTGCTTAATTTATTATAAAACATTTGTCGATACGTATTGATATTTTTTGGAGTAAAAACTGCCGACATTTAAGAATCCATATTTATTTTATTCATTCATTCATTTTACTTGTTTATTGGTGCACATATGGGTTATGATTTAATTCATACAGTACCTTGACAGCTACTGTGCCACTCCGTAATTCAAGAAAAAGTCCAAATTAAAGAAAGATTTGACTTTCTGCGGTGACCGACATTTACAACACGCCGTCCTTCAGGTGGTGCACGTGTCCCCGTCTCGCAGCTCGCGCGGGAGACACAGACGGCTGCGGGACGCGAACAACAGCACGACGCGCATGGAAACATTCACGAAGCTGGCTGGCTGACTGCGGGACGCTTGTTGCTCTAGCGGGAAAATGTCCCGGTGTTCCCAAAGGCCGGTCCGCCCTGGCGCGCTTCCGCTACCTGCTGTGGCAGCACATCAACAGAGCCGCGACGTCAACACACAGAATCAGCACAATTCAGCACGGTTGTCTAACAGTTTAGAACGGTTTGGCACAATAGTGTAAAAGCGGCTTTAATATTTTTATTAAAAAACCGCGATTCCTCGATTTTGTAAAAAATAAAATCGTCTTGAAACGTAAATTCGAATTAATCGAAAAAATCGGAAAAACCGCCCAGCCCTATGTTGGAGTAAAAGAAACACAAGTCTCTATTTTTTTACATTTTCTGATGTTAAAATAGAATCCACATACCAGTGGTTTTGAGGTTCAACGTGATGTAGGAGTGTGGTTTTCCCCGCCCACTGAATTGATTGATAGGGTATATTAATGTTTCTCCATAGTAATGCATATAAACATGTCCACAGAACAAGATTGGCTAAGAAACTGGGATTAAAAGAACTGTTGTAACTCTTGCTGATCAGCTGCACCTCAAGAATGAGTTTTAGAAACATTTAAAAACATTTGTACATGTCTGTAATAAAGAAAAGACTGTAAAATATTTATGTAATTCATTACCACTTGAATCACCACAGCCACATAGTGTGAGTACAACTAGGAGGACACTTCAATCATACAATAGGTGTCTTGGTTTGTGACTGTTAAATCAGGTTTATTTTGTACAGTAGCATAATGGATATCCACATAACAGTGTATATTGACTTGTATCTTGTCACATTTGCTGCAAGTAGACATGCAAAAATGGTGAGATGTTAAATGTGTGTATGTGTGTACTGCAAACTTTGTAATGTAGCTTTGTAGCATTTTGTGACTCATCATTGCAGAAAGGCTTGAATACGTAACAAATACATCAAATAACATTCATTCTTTCATTAATTTTCTTTTCGGCTTAGTCCCTTTTAATCTGGGGTCGCCACAGCGGAATGAACCGCCAATTTATCCAGCATATGTTTTACACAGCGGATGACCTTTCAGCTGCAACCCATCACTGGGAAACAACCATACACACTCATTCACACACATAGACTATGGACAATTTAGCTTACCCAATTCACCTGTACCGCATGTCTTTGGACTTGTGGGGGAAACCGGAGCATCCTGAGGAAACCCATGTGAATGCGGGGAGAACATGCAAAATTCACACAGAAATGCCAACTGACCCAACAGAGGCTCAAACCAGCAACCTTCTGGCTGTGAGGCAACAGCACTGCCTACTGCGCATCCGCGTCGCCCTACATCAAATAACAAATACATCAAAAATATTTTTGACTAATATGCTGGAGCTTTTTCCTAGTGATGGGTTGCAGCTGGAAGTGCATCTGCTGTGTAAAACATATGCTGGATAAGTTGGCGGTTCATTGCTGTGCTGTGGCGACCCCAGATTTATAAAGGGACTAAGCTGAAAAGGGGCAGCATGGTGGCGCAGTGGGTAGCACTCTCGCCTCACAGCAAGAAAGTCACTGGTTCAAGACTCGGCTGGGTCAGTGGGTCACACATATCACTTGACGCAGAAGTATGATGCCATCTATGCTGTGAAGTGGACCAGTCCCTCCTGCAGCAAAACAGCCCCACAACATGATGCTGCCACCCCCATACTTCACAGTTGGGATGGTGTTCCTAAGCTTGTAACCTTTTCCCTTTGTCCTCCAAATGTAACACAGGTCATTATGGCCAAACAGTTCAATCTTAGTTCCATCGGACCACAAGACATGTCTCCTAAAATTATTATTTTTCCCAGTGTAATATTGCAAATTGTAATCTGGCTTTTTTCTTGATTCTGGTTTGTTGATTTTCCCATGTTGTAACACAAGGAAGCAGTGTGTTTGAGGTTTTCCTTAAATACTATTCTACAGTTGTGCCTCCAATTAACTCAAATGCTGTCAATTAGCCAATTAGAAACTTCCAAAACCTTGACACCATAATCTGAGCTTTTTCAGAGGCATAATAATCGTATTGTATGTAAACTTGACTTTCAAGAAAAGTTATAGCAATTTGTCAAAAAATATCTCTCTCATTATTCTGCTATTAAGCATAACCAAAACAAATTTGATAATCCTAACTTACCTAAAAGAGTAAAAGTTTAGTCACATTAACATCTGACTTTTTTTTTTAAATGATTATGTGCCTTTTTATAGTGTGTATGTAAACTTCTGGTTTCAACTGTATATGTATATGTACCTATTCACATGTAGAGGAGTTACATCTTTTGAGACTTCACCCCATAGCTCAGCCACTGACCACTCAGCCAAAGACAAAGGCAAAGTGATTTGGCATTTACATCACTTTGGCTCAGCCCATGATCAGGAAGGCAATAACTTTTAATGTTTCTCACACCTGGGCTATAGTTTGAAAAAAACAGTATAATTTTTCAGTTATATAAATATAAAATAAATAATTTATATTTCCACAGAACAATCATATAAAGAGAAGTGGATGCAAATCAGCTTACAGCTGCTTCAAATATATGTCTCAAGAGTATAGTTTGGAAAAAAAATCATGATTTTCATGTTCATTGTTATATGAAATATTCACAAATTTTTCACCAGTTTTGAACATTGGTGCACTATTAGACATCATGGTACAAAAAGTCAGATTGTGCAGCATTTTTGTAGCTATGAGGCATTTAGTCTCTAAACCAGATCTAGAATACAAACCCATTGATCAAAACTAGATACTCAAGACATTTTTTATTTATTTTGCTGTCACTTTTGTTTGATTGTGGTTGTCTGGTATTTATTTATGGTTCTCTTTTCTTCCCTAGCACCAATGTTGTTATGAACTACTCTGAGATTGAGTCCAAGGTACGAGAAGCCACCAATGATGACCCCTGGGGCCCATCAGGCCAGCTCATGGGTGAGATTGCCAAGTAAGTCCAATGCCTATTTGTTGGAGCTGTTATGTTTCCCTTATTCTTTAAGTGTTCAGTCACTTTCAGTCAGAGCATTTAGGGGGACTACTGCAAAATTACTTTAATCTCATCATTGATGCCCTGTAAATATGGTATGTTGAAACATTTCAGAATTACTTTTAAATTAAGATTAATTTAGATTAATCAATTAATTTATTACAATAAAAAAATAATAAAACCTATGATTTATTTTGTGCAAATTGTGACTAATCCTTCTTATTCATGCTACAGATCTACATTTATGTATGAGCAATTCCCTGAAGTTATGAACATGCTTTGGACTAGAATGCTGAAAGACAACAAGAAGAATTGGAGGAGAGTTTACAAGGTACACGATGCTGTTTATGTTACATTTTGATTTACACTTTTAAGCGAAAATAAACATTTGATTAAATTAAATTTACCTTTATTTACAGTTTAGTCAAAGATCTACAGATTCGTTGGCCTTGATGATATATTGATCTATTGCTCATAATCATTATCAAAGAATATTTAAAAAAAAATATTTTTAAGCTTTTAAAAGACAAACTTAAAAGATTTAAAGTTTTTTTTTTTGAGGTTGTTATACAGGCTAATTTTTATTCACAGCTAATATCTCACCATTTCATGTGTGCAGGCCTTGTTACTGTTGGCTTACCTCATCAGAAATGGTTCAGAGCGCGTGGTCACCAGTGCCAGAGAACATATCTATGACCTACGCTCTTTGGAAAATTATCATTTTGTGGGTAAGTTTAAATTGATAAAATTGTTACAGAAACTAGTGTTTTCTTTATTAAGTTTCTTTGGAAAGAATTCATAAATGATGAAGCAGCACATAAACAGCAGGTGCTGCAACCTCATTATCAGTCAAGCTCCGTCTTAAGGCAGTCTCACACTGTGCGATATATATTTATATATATATATATATATATATATATATATATATATATATATATATATATATATATATATATATATATTTTTTTTTTTTTTATAATCCTGAACGATTGTAGCATGTCAGACTGCATGAACATGACTCCTATGTCACACTGTAAGAGCTCAGGTGTCATAATGTCAGACTGAACGATAATAAAGATGCGATAGAAACACAAACAGGAAAGAAAACTCCCCCGGGGTTTGATGTCATCCACCTGTAATGCTGCGTTCAAACCAGATGCGGAAGAAGCGTCAATCACGAGTGATTTACATGTTAAGTCAATGCAAACGCGCGAATAGGCATCCTGCGGTGCGATACACGCGAATGGCGTGGCGCGAATTGAGCGTTTGACGCGCTTAACGCGCGAATTGCATGAGTTTAAAAATCTAAACTTCTGCGGACATTCGCGCCGGGTTAACCAATCAGGAGCTTGCTCTTGTGGGGGCATGATTGTGACGTAGCACCTGTTGTTGGTGTCCGGGGGGAAATCCTCCAGCCGACACCGACAACAGTTCATCAAACTGGGCTTGGCTCAGTCAGAAGCACCGCTGAAAGCCTCCGTCATCCAGGTTAAGTTTCTGGAGGAGTTTATGAGCTCATAGAGCTGGGTGCACCTCTGAAAGTATCCAGTGGAAAGAAGCGAATGAAGCGGAGTTTGACGTGCGAATGAAGCGGAGTCTGACTCGCAAATGAAGCGAGTAAACTCAAATGCTCACGCGTCTATTTACACGCGAATATCGCGATTTAGCCGCACGTTCCGCTTCTGGTGTGAACACAGCATAAGAAAAGCAATATAGTGTCTATTGCTGCGTTCACACCAGACGCGGAAGAAGCATCAAGCGCGAGTGATTTACATGTTAAGTCAATGCAAACGTGCGAATAGGCATCCTGCGGTGCGATACACGCGAATGGCGAGGCGCGAATGACGCGGATTGCGCAAATGGCGCAGCACGGATGGCGCGATACGCGCGAATGGCACCGCGTGAATTGAGCGTTTTGCGCGTTTGACTCGCTCGCTTTGAATCGCTCGAGTTCAAAATCTAATCTAAAATCTAACCTTTTGCGGACATTTGCGCCGCGTTAACCAATCAGGAGCTTGCTCTTGTGGGGGCATGATTGTGACTTAGCACCTGTTGTTGGTGTCCGGGGGAAATCCTACAGCCGACACAGACAACAGTTCATCAAACTGGGCTTGGCTCAGTCAGAAGCACCGCTGAAAGCCTCCGTCATCCAGGTTAAGTTTCTGGAGGAGTTTATGAGCTCACCGAGCTAGGTGCACCTCTGAAAGTATCTAGTGGACTCAGACACTGCTCCAAACGTATTGACGCTGTTTTTCAGCCTTTATAAAGCACATAAACAGAGTTATTTAATCAATAAAATCCATGTTAGCCATTTAGCAACAATGAAACGGAGTTTGACTCGCGAGTGAAGCGGAGTTTGACGCGCGAATGAAGCGGAGTTTAACGCGTGAATGAAGCGAATAAACTCAAATGTTCACGCGTCTATTTACTCGCGAAATTTAGCTGCGCGTTCCGCGTCTGGTGTGAACACAGCATTACACTATCACTGTCCCGCGTTCTGAAATTATTTCTCACATCAAACATAAACTATCTGTAGCAGCAATTTGCACACAGCGTGTTTCAATAATAATACCAGGAAACACTGCAGGAAAGTGTCTCAAATCTTCTGACACTGCCAGAACTTCATCTGAGGAAAAATCTAATTGTAACAAGCATTAAGCGGCTGTCTGTGTCAAACCAACGATCAAAAATCACAGATTTTAGCCTAGGATTTCAGGAATCTTTTAGGATTTCTCAAATTTGTCTCAGATGACAAAATTGTGGCTGAAATCTCACAGTGTGAGCAGGGCTTTAATCAGAGTTTGTTTTTTTTTTAATAAAAAAAAAAATTTGTGGCTTTTCAGAATAGGTTCCTTTATATTATTAGTCATTAATCTACTCGGATGATTCATAAAAATCAGTGTTGTTTTCATTTCATTATTCAGACTGATAGATTTGTTTATACGTTGTGAATTATTAATTCATTTTCATTGCACAATAAGTGTTTGTTCTTTCTTTTTGCAATCTACCAAGACTTTTAACTACTGAACCTTTTTTGTGGGGTCACATTTTGAACCCTTGATCATTCGGTTCAATGATAGCTTATTTCTGTGTTGCTAGATGAAAATGGGAAGGACCAGGGCATTAATGTACGGCAGAAGGTGAAAGAAATGGTAGAATTTGTTCAGGATGATGACCGGTTACGTGAGGAGAGGAAGAAAGCCAAGAAGAATAAAGACAAATATATTGGCGTATCTTCTGACAACATGGGAAGCTCCAGACAAAGTAACTGTAAGTAATCAGCTTTTGCAAATATGATTGTTGTTAAGTGTGAAAGTTCATAAGTTTTCAATATGTCTCCATATATCTCAATATTAGCTCAAATATGTTGGCTCTTTAGCAAAAAAAGTGTTCTCAGACAAGTTTCCCTGATTTTCTTACTATTTTCTATTAGAATTTGAAGTTTATTTATTTATTGTTTTTATTAGTTACTTTTTTAATTCCCAAAATGTATTGGGATGTTTTAGCAATTGGTCCAGTGGGTTAGTTGGAGTCAAAAACCATGGAATTCCCTGAGGTCCTCTGCCTTTTTTATACCTAGTTTATATCGGTTGAAACTGTGATTTCCCTCAGAATTGAGCTGCTTGTTCTCAGCACTAAAGGCATTTGGTTTAAGGCCTTTAAAGGTTTCTTGTATAAAAAAAGCCGCCGAGTCGCACATGAAAGGAGAAAAGCACTAGCGGTACGTTGCAGCAGCTAGTCATAGCGGGTCCAGGTTAGTTCTTGCATTGTTTGCAGCTCGACTTAACGATGTTACTAGTTCAGACCCCACCTCACAGTCAGCTATAACAAGTTTCATTTCACTGCCAAACACTCAAAAGTCAGGTACTGCGGGTTCTCCATACCGGGGGTTTTCAAACTTTTAGGACACACACCCCCCCTCTCCCCCGAGCCAAAATTATAATCCATGTGCAAACATTCACATATTGCTTTATGCGTTTAAAGTGCATAGCAAAGGGGCGTCGCTAGACCCAAATTGAAAATCGGCAGTGCCCCAGTAAATGCTTTGAGATATGATTTACTTCATATGCAAAGTGTATTTATTAAGACTGGTAGTCCTGGAATAAAGATCTTATTCTCTATGTGCAACCCTGGTGAATATATATATATATATATATATATATATATATATATATATATATATATATATATATATATATATATATATATATATATATATATATATATATATACATACACATACACACACATCTACAGTGTGTATATATATATATATATATATATATATATATATATAAATTTATTTGTTTATATTTATTTGTTTATATTTGAGGGGTGGCGTGCCCCAGTAGAGCTTTATGTCTAGCAACACCCCTGTGTGAAACTCTAGAAAAAGATGCGGATGACCTTGCAGAGAAGGCTAAGAATTCAGCAGGGACCAAGTGCAGAGCGCAGTTCACTTGGGCTTTGGCGCGGTACGCTTGTGTGTGAGTGCAAAACGCACCTGAGACCGAAACCATAGCCCGAAACTGAAATCGAGACGTGACTTTTAAGGGACTGTTTGATATGGATTAATTAATCATTCTTACTGACACAAACTCAATGACACAAACTGTCGTAGTTTTTTTAAGACTCAAATCCCTCACTGCACGACAGCTGCACCTTTAGCAAACCTCCTAATTCCTGCAGCACGAGGACTTTATGATAGTTTATGAGCATCAAAAGTAGATGATCTGTTCGGCGAAATATTTCACTGCGTGTCGCCGCATATCAAACGACTTAAACGATATAACTAAAGAAATCTCCACTGTGCTGAGCGAAAGCGCTTACTGAACAGCGCATCATCGATGAGGTAAGCGTGCCCAGGCCCGAATGTAATGTGAGTGCAGGCCGTCGGGGGAGACGGGAGGAGGGACAATCGTGCTTTGGTCTGGTTCAAAGCAACTGTACATAGTGTGAGTACCCCCTAAATCTGTGTTTGTAGCCCCTGTTTACATTCTAACTCTGCAGCAGCACTTGACAAGCTCCATGATGTCTTCAGCACACTAGAGACGACTCACCCTGACCGGTTTTATTGATGCAGGCAACTTTAATAAGTGTAATTACTGTATTATCCAAAAACCACCAGCACATAGACATTCCAACCCATGAAAAGAGCATTTGGATCTCTTAAAGTGAGGGTAATACTTATTGAACATGTCATGTATTTTCTTAGGAATAATATTTCTAAAGCAACTGTTGACATGAAATTGAACCAGGTTTTGTTAAAAAAAAGCACAAACAATACAAACATAAACATAAAATAAAACAAAACAAATCTGAAAAAAATAGTTATGTGTAAATACAATGGAGGGACACAAGGAGAAAGTACTGAACTACAGAAAAGGCATTTTTGGTGATTGCAGTTAAAGACGCCTCTTATATAGTGATTGAAGTCACATGCATTGCTCAGGTGTAATTTTTTCACAGAGTCTAAAGATCTTGATGGTTCTGTGAGAATCTGATCTTTATTTTGTATTTTTTATTGGATTTAAGTTTGGTAATTGGCTGGGCCATTCTGCAGCTTGATTTTCTTTCTCTGAAACTATTTGAGAGTTTCCTCTGCTGTTTTTTGTATCATTGTCTTGCTGAAATGTCCACTCTGGTTTCATCTTCATTGACCTGAAAATTGTATGGATGTTGGACTGAAGCAGAGAGAGATTTTTCAGCTGCTGTCAGCTTCTACACCTCTCTTTCTTCATGTGTTCAATACTTTTTCCCTACGTTATTTAATTTCATTATGCATAACTTAATTTGTATATGATTTAGTTTTGTTTTCTTTGCATATATTGGATAGACCAACATCCGGTTAAAATTAACAGCAAGTCAACAGCACCTTTATATGTTTTCGGAGAAAAATGGGATCATGTTCAATACTTATTTCCCCCAAGGTATACACAAAAATTGCATACACAAAAGCTGCATCCTCTGCTGGACCGTGCCCCCACTTCAAACACTCAGCTCACATCTCTTTGTTTCTGTACTCAGTCTACTGACAAAGACTGAACAATCAAATCCAGTTATCTATCAGGTTAAACACTAGACATAAGAGACTGAGAGCACACTGCAGGTGTAGGGATTATTTACAGTTTTAACCCAAAGATTGAGCAGTCTGTCAGATGAAGAAGAGCTGGAGTCAGAGATTCATATAACTAAATAAAGTTTACTGAAGATAGTTTGCCGTTTCATCAGCAAAAGCCAGCTTCAACACTCGCAATGAGTTCCTAGGCCGCTCTGCTTACTATCACATATCAATAACAATTATACTCTCACATAATGTCATTAACTGCGTCATACCTATAAGTGTTTTAACCTGATTGGTTAAAACACAGATAGACCAGGAACATTTCCACGTGTGTGTGTGCGTACAATTCTGAACAATTTCTCAAGCATATAAATGTCAGACATCCACTAGAATGTTTAGAGCTGATCCCAGATCTGTGAAACAGATCCATAATCAAATAGAACACACACACTTAAAGTACAATTTGTTTCTTGCCCAAGGCTGAAAGTACTTTCAGCCGTCTTTATCAAAACTGGTTAAAAACCAGTATAATCTACATTCAGGCAGTTATATACTTACTACACAAAGTCTATCATGAATAAAAAGTAGAATCACTTTAAACAGAATTAACACATAACAATAATATCAAAATCACTTTAGACAGCATTAACACATAGCAATACAAATAGGCAAACAGTTGTACAGTTGTTTTCAGTCATCAAGCTCTTCATTTCCACTCGAGGTCTCCATGACTTCTGACCTAATTTGATGACTCCTGAAAATAGATTTACAAAGAGACAGGCAAACGCACTGAACATGCTTTTGCCCGCTCTTTTGATTGCAAAATTGCCATTGTTTGAAAGACTATAATGTTTTTTTTTTGCTTTTTTGAAGCAAAAATCTCGTAGGACACTTTTTTTGTAGAACAAGTTCAACGTCGAGCTGGAAACACATGGGGTACAAATGCCTCATTAAATACTTCTTTTAAAATTGAGACAAATATATCAATGTATTGTTTTAATATACAACTTGAAACTCATCTAACCCTGCTGATTTCCTGTTTCACATACTAGTTATAGAAGTCAGAACTGGGTGTGTGAGGGAAGAGAGGATGAAATAGTGGAGGAATAGTGTGTGGAGTACAGAAAGCGCAGATTGCATCTAAAAGAGACAAGTTGAGAGGGTGGCGGTGTGGTTGTGGGAAGCAGTAAGTCGAAATTAATGCTGAAGTGGTCTGAATAATGTGTTGATAAATTGTTCCAACTCCTCTCCTGTTGAAGTTGCAATTTTTACCTTTCCAGGTGAATCTCATTGTGGAGGGAAAAGCCAGTGTATATCTCACATTAAGGCGTTGGAGCACTTTTTTGGCTGACAGGAACTTCTTTTTTTTTCCTGCCTTTTCATTCATCATGTCTGGAAAGACAGACAACCTAGCATTCTTCCACTCAAATCAGCGGCATTCTCGTCCAGCTCACAGCACTTTCCCCCATGCCTCAAAAAACCTGATCAGCACCAGTCTTGATAGCTGGTCATACAGTATAGTTGCCAATATCCATTTTCTATTCCCCCTCCATTTCAATTCCCAAGGCTTCACTCGGAATTTTCTTTACGCATCTCTCCAGAATCCCAATCACCCCATACTTCTCTTTAAGCCACACAAGTTGCACATTATTTTTTTTACTGTGATTTTTCAGGCATTTGAATACACTATTATAAAGCTTCTTCTCTATGTTCTCTTTGCACGTCTTTCCGCATATTCCATTTGTGAAATTTGTCCCTCTACCATCTCCATTCTAACCTGTAGACCATTCACCAAGTCCTTTAATTCCGACAGTGACTACGTTTACATGGACACCAATAATTCAATTTTAATGCGATTAAGACAATACTCTGATGAAGAGGCGACCATGTAAACAGCCATTTTTGATTAATTTAATCAGATTAAGGTCATAATCGAACTAAAGAGAAATCGAATTAAGACATGTGGAGTATGCCAATCTTAGTCACATTATTGAAGTGCAGTACAGACATGTAAACACCTTAATCGAACTATTACTGTCATGTAGGACTTTAAGCCGCTTTTGCGACAGGGTAGTCCACACACACACACACACCCAGACACGCACACACACAAGCACGGCTGTTTGACACTCTCTGCACCTACCGAGTCAGTGCAGACCACAGACACCTGCATGGTGAAATGCGGAGGTTTTTTTTTTCTTTCATTCAGCATGCGGTATGAACTTCCATTAAAACAACACTTCCAGCAGTTCATAGTTGCATCCAATATCTCGTTTGTCACGGAGGACGTACATAAAAAGTCCCTGAATGAAAGTGAAAGTGCCAAACTGCAGTTAAAGTCGACAAATTAAAAATGAAACACTCGAAATTACATAAAACTTCGGAGGAAATGCGTATAGCGCGGTGACGCAATGACGTTAATCGAATTATGTGCTGTAACATGTAAAACGCGATCATGAAAGGAACATTCAAAAAGCAACTCATGTAAACGCCTTATTCTTATTATTCTCTTAATTAGATTAAAGCAAATAATTTGATTACTGATGTCCATGTAAACGTAGTCACTGTCTCTTTAACAGAGATGTATAAAGTACTAGAGACCCAGACTTAAGTAAAAGTACAAGTGCTCTATCAAAAAAGTTACTTGAGTAGAAGTTAAAGTGCTCTTTAAGCACAATACTTAAGTGGAAGTACTAAATTATTCAACATTTTTTGTATATAAGTATTGCAAGTAGTTTATTTAAAATTTTACTACTCAAGTACTGAAAGTAAAAGTACAAGTATTGTGTAAAGTAAATATCTTTTTTGGGGCATGTGATCAAGCAGAACGAAAAGAACCATGGTTTACGACTTATAATATATATAACAGTGTCGCTGCTGGCCAAAATGGTGCCCTATGCGAAATTTTACTGTGATGCCCCCACAGAGGAACAAAAACACACAAATATGTATTTAAACATGTATTTATTTATTTATATACATAAATATGCACTTAAACACTCAAAATTATACTTAAACATTTAAATATTTACATTACAAAATAATAGTTTACATCAAAATAAACACTGACATGTGTTCTGCAAAAGCATTCCCAATTTCAAAAATTACAAAAGGTAAGGAATAAAACCCTCTCTGTACCTATAGAGATGGACGGTCCTCAGTGCTGCATCCTGTGTCTGTACCTGTATAGCTGCTGATGCCTCTGGAGCAGTGCTGGTCATTCCACCCCATCTTCTTTTGTGACAAATTTCAGCACTGAACCTCCACGTACAATACAGAAGAAATTAGTCATTTAAAGAAAAAAACACGACATATCATTAAAAACAATGAGCTAGTCAAGCACTCTTCATAATGTGTCTAAACTACAACCAAAATGTGGATTGCACTATTATCTATGGTGACAAACACTGACACTTGCTGTCAGTAAAAATCAAAGACTTTTGTGGTTTTTAGGAATTAAAAAGTGAATTAAAATGAGTGTATTTTTAAACAAAAACTGTAACATTTAGAAAAAAAAATCATCATTAATGAATTCATGCAATAAAAATGGTTTATGGCTTGTGGCTTACAGTACTTTGACTCATTTTATATTATTGATCTTTCAGAAATCACAGAATGAGTCAGTTTTGTTATTTCATATTGTATTGTAAAAAAATGAAAAACTGGCATGTTAAAAACACACAAATCCACTGATATAAAGACTAAAGAGACTTTACAGGGAGTGCAGAATTATTAGGCAAATGAGTATTTTGACCACATCATCCTCTTTATGCATGTTGTCTTACTCCAAGCGGTATAGGCTCGAAAGCCTACTACCAATTAAGCATATTAGGTGATGTGCATCTCTGTAATGAAAAGGGGTGTGGTCTAATGACATCAACACCCTATATCAGGTATGGATAATTATTAGGCAACTTCCTTTCCTTTGACAAAATGGGTCAAAAGAAGGACTGAAAGGCTGAAAAACGACCACCACTGAACAAGACACACAAGCTGAAACGTCAAGACTGGGCCAAGAAATATCTCAAGACTGATTTTTCTAAGGTTTTATGGACTGATTAAATGAGAGTGAGTCTTGATGGGCCCGTGGCTGGATCGTTAATGGGCAGAGAGCTCCAGTCCGACTCAGACGCCAGCAAGGTGGAGGTGGAGTACTGGTTTGGGCTGGTATCATCAAAGATGAGCTTGTGGGGCCTTTTCAGGTTGAGGATGGAGTCAAGCTCAACTCCCAGTCCTACTGCCAGTTTCTGGAAGACACCTTCAAGCAGTGGTACAGGAAGAAGTCTGCATCCTTCACGAAAAACATGTTTTTCATGCAGGACAATGCTCCATCACACGCGTCCAAGTACTCCACAGCATGGCTGGCAAGAAAGGGTCTAAAAGAAGAAAAACAATTGACATGGCCTCCTTGTTCACCTGAACTGAACCCCATAGAGAACCTGTGGTCCATCATCAAATGTGAGATTTACAAGGAGGGAAAACAGTACACCTCTCTGAACAGTGTCTGGGACGCTGTGGTTGCTGCTGCACGCAATGTTGATGGTGAACAGATCAAAACACTGACAGAGTCTATGGATGGCAGGCTTTTGAGTGTCCTTGCAAAGAAAGGTGGCTATATTGATGACTGATTTGTTTTTGTTTTGTTTTTGAATGTCAGAAATGTATATTTGTAAATGTTGAGATGTTATATTGGTTTCACTGGTGAAAATAAATAATTGAAATGGGTATATATTTGTTTTTTGTTAAGTTGCCTAATAATTATGCACAGAAATAGTCACCTACACACACATATATTCTCCTAAAATAGCTAAAACTAAAAACTACTTCCAAAAATATTCAGCTTTGATATTAATGAGTTTTTTTTTTTTTTGGGTTCATTGAGAACATGGTTGTTGTTCAATAATAAAATGAATCCTCAAAAATACAACTTGCCTAATAATTCTGCACTCCCTGTATTGTCATCGCAGTGATACAAGCAATAACAACAGCAGCAATCAAAAATGTGTAGAAATAGACAAAACAATGATAACTGCAAAGAATTATATAATATATAATTATATAATATAATAACTATATAATAGCAACCCAGTGGCGCAGTAGGTAGTGCTGTTGCCTCACAGCAAGAACGTCGCTGGGTCGCAGGTTCGAACCTCGGCTGGGCTGGGTCAGTTGGCGTTTCTGTGTGGAGTTTGCAAGTTCTCCCTGGGTTCGCGTGGGTTTCCTCCGGGTGCTCCGGTTTCCCCCACAGTCCAAAGACATGCAGTACAGGTGAATTGGGTAAGCTAAATTGTCCATAGTGTATGAGTGTGAATGTGTGTGTGGAAGTTCCCAGAGATGGGTTGCGGCTGGAAGGGCATCCGCTGCGTAAAATCGTGCTGGATAAGTTGGCGGTTCATTCCGCTGTGGTGACCCCGCAAGGGACAAAGCCGACAAGAAAATGAATGAATGAATGAACTATATAATAATAAATAACACATACAGTGAAATCATTGTGCAATGCATGTGTACTTTATGTAGCTGTTGTGCAAACTGAATTGTAAACTATTTTACAATTATTTTTGTAAACTAAGTTAATAAAAATAATTGAGTTTGTGTATTTATCAGCAACATGGTGAAGTGGGGCAAACGCGAAAAGTCATAGAACATGTCCTGTCATAGTTTAAGCACAATGCATAGCCGCAAAAAAAGAAACTGAATGTAAACAACAACAAATAAGGCAGATGTGGTGCAGTTGTGGAGAAGTTTAAACGTTAGCCTCACTAATTTACTTGAACAACCAAAATATGTTTTCCAGATTTATGGATATAAGATACCTGAAGGTGATGCACGCGATTCATCATGTACTGTTTTCCTCTTCTCGGCTCCAGACTGCTGTTGTCTTTTCCCGGGCATAGAGCTGCAACTTGCATCAATTATAATTACATGCTGCTAGCAGCCACAACAATAAGTGGACCGCGCCGCACGCATGCGTCTTTGCGCGTACACGTAAAAAAATTACGTCACATGTTTGTTTTTGCGTTCGTCATAAAATGAATTTTTAAAATATATTTAACAACATATTATCAATATATTTTTTATTTACACTCAGTTAAAGTTAATATTATTAAATAAATGTTAATACATTTTTTGAGCAACCAAGATGGTGCCCCCCTCCGGAGTTGAGGGCCTACGCAGCCTGCGTACTCTGCGTGTAGGGAGCGGCGGTACTGCCTGTGACACAGCCATCTGCTGCTCTGGCAGTGATAATGTGGGTTTGGAATGATTCAAAACATTTTTATAATCGTAACGAGTAACGATGCAGCACATAAAAAAATTATCGGAGTAAAAGTATTAAACTCATCGAAAATATGTACTGAAGTAAAAGTAGAAGTAGGAGAAAAAACAATAGTAGAGTACAGATACAGCCTTTTAGTACTTAAGTACAGTAGTGTAGTTCTACTTCGTTACTATACATCTCTGCTCTTTAATGACCATATCTGCAGCAACCACTTGAAGAGTATTGTTGATTTTAGTAATTTCGTCGAACACTTAACCAAACTCACTTTTGTCTCAACCTCTTGAAAAGGAAATTTTCACAGTATGTCTGATAATATTTTTTTCTTCTGGAGAAAGTCTTAATTGTTTTATTTCGGCTAGAATATACTTTTTTTAAAAGCCATTTTAAGGACAAAATTATTAGCCCCTTTAGGTTAGATTTGTTTTCGATAGTCTACAGAACAAACCATCGTTATACAATAACTTGCCTAATTACCCTAACCTGCCTATAACTTAATTAACCTAGTTAAGCCTTTAAATGTCACTTTAAGCTGTATAGAAGTGTCTTGAAATATATCTAGTCAAATATTATTTACTGTCATCATGACAAAGATAAAATAAATCAGTTATTACAAATAAGTTATTAAAACTATTATGTTTAGAAATGTGTTGAGAAAATCTTCTCTCTGTTAAACAAAAATGGGGAAAAATAAACAGGGGTGCTAATAATTCAGGGGGTCTAATAATTATGACTTCAACTGTGTGTGTGTGTGTGTGTGTGAGTGTGTTTGAGTGTGTGTGTGTGTGTGTGTGTGTGTATATATATATATATATATATATATATATATATATATATATATATATATATATATATATATAAAAATCTGAGCAATTAAATATGTAAAGTACATTCATCACCTAAATATTTCTGTATTCATATTCCATTCTTAGCAGGAGAAAGGTTTGATGCTGAATCCAAAAGCAAATGGGATGAAGACTGGGATAAAAATAAGAGCAGCTTTCCCTTCAGTGAAAAACTTGGAGAGATCGGTGACAAGATTGGAAGCACCATTGATGACACCATAAGTAAATTCCGGAAGAAGGAAAAAGATGACTCTCCAGACCACATCAGGTAGATTACAACATTTTTATTTAATAAAATTGACAAAGCAAAAAAAAAAAAACTATGAAACTGATGTTTCATGCAGAATGACAGATCTGTTATTATGTACAGTATTCTGTCATAGACCTGAGTGTAAAAATGATTTTCAATACAAAAAAAAAAAACAGTATATGTAGATGCTGTCAACTTGGTAGAGGCAGACTGAATACTACCAGTCAATCAGCTTTAAGAAAGGTTTCAGTAGGCTAATTAACCAGCATGTGTCACGAGAGAGAAAAGTTGTAGTCAAGAGAAAGCAAAAAATAGCCTTGTATGGGTTTTTATTTTTTATATTTATGTTTTGATAACTATATATCAGTAATATAACACATTTATTGCTGTTTTCTCAAAAGCAGAATATTGTATTCTAGGGCTGCACAAAATATTTCAGCAGCAAATTATAATATTTGTAGCTTTTGCAAAAGATTAATTGTATTTCATTATTATTTACATGATGAAGATTTTTTTTTACATTTAATTCTTCAGTTTATATACCTGAATACTTTAAGACTGCCACAGAACTATAAAGCAATGTTTACTGTATTTCATTTGTATCGTTGCTCTGTTGTATTTATCTATACTTGTAATATGTTTATTAAATTTATTGGAGATGCACTCTCCTACAAATTCATTCATCTTTATCTTTTCATCTTTACTTTACTACCTTTGCAATGTAGATTGTGTCAAGGCAGCTAAACATCTAGAAGTTCTAGTAAATTGATGTTATGTGTTTATTTTTGTAGTGCTTTTATGTACATTTGTGTCAAAGCAGCTTACCATAGATGAAGAAAATAGAATAAAAGCCAAAACAGTATATCAGATTGTGGAACATTTCAGCATTTAAGGCAGGCAGGAGAGAAGTCGTAGAACGATGATGTAGTTCCAGTTCGATTAAAACTGATTCAGTTCCATTTAAAAAAGATTCCACTGCTGAAGTTCAGTTCAGTTTAATAAAAATGTAACTGCTGAAGAGCAGGCCTCAAGCAAGCAAGCCAGTGCAAAGGATCCAAAACATCAATTAATTAAAAAATAAATAAAATAAATAATTTGGAGAAATCAGACTCAGTCTGGTTTTATAACATTTTAAATGCACTAAAATCAGACAACGTACCTCAGTTAAGGTCAGATCAATTCAAGGCTTTCTGTGAGAAAATGAAGTTAAACATCTGAGCAAGTCTAACGGGTCCAAGTAAATTGATTTTTAAAATGCCTCTATCATGAAACATTTTCTAATTGCACAATCAGAATGACATGACTGGCAAAGAGAGTGACCTGACTGGAGAGTTTGTTGGTGTTATTAGAGAATGCCTAGTAAAGATGCCTTTTGAAAACCTAGTGTTTATAATTTAATTTGATACAAATCTGTTTAGACAGTTAAGACATAACAATTGAGAATTATTTAAAGTCAAGTCAAGCCTTACTGTCATTCTACTACACGTGAGAACATACAGTTGAACACAATGATGTGTCTTGCAGTACCATGGTGCTACAAACTACTATTTAGATACTGGGACTTGCACAGTTTTGTATAGTTCATAGTTCCTCAAAATATAAACTTAGTCTTTCTGCTGTTTCTTTTTACAGTGATAATGAAGAGGACAGAGTTTCACAGAATGGGCGTCCTGCAAAGTTGGAGTTCAAAGATGATGAAGAGATTATTACAGCCAATAGCATTCAAATCACACAGAGTACAGATACAATCACCTCCAACTCCACTACCACCAACCTCACACGCAAACGTGGTGGAGTCCCATCTAAAACTGTTGACCTGGGTGCAGCTGCTCATTACACTGGAGACAATAGTAGTCCAGAAGCTGACAACAAGGTAAAATTCTGGCCTTCTAATTAATTCCACTGTTAGTACTTTAATATTAGATGGCCAATTAAGGCATAATTGATGTCAGTGTTCTCAGTTTGAAACAAGAAATCTGTCAACAGGAGCCTTGTGAATATAAGCACATTAATGTACTATTAAAAATAGATTCACATTAATGGTGTATTACTTCTTTTTGAACATAGTGTTACTTTATATTGATCAAATGATTTCTTACTTATAATTATTGACTATTTATAAATCTATATAATGAATATTTACATGTTGATAATACAAATAATGCATAACCTAATCAGTGTAACCTAATCAGCTTTTTAAAAATATTTTTTACATACACTGCAAAGGTGTAAATACAAAATTTGAGTGGACCTATACAGTCTTAGCTGTAGTAGTGATTATGGTTACAAAAGCAAACCTCTGCTGCCATCGTGTGGTAAGATATAAATGTCACAATAATATTTTTTTCAGACCTCAGCTAATCAGTCATCCACCACAGGACTGACAGATTTGTTGATGGTGCACTCTGGTTCTGGTCATCTGGTGTCTTCAGGTAAAACCCTATCAGGTGTATTCTCCATATTTAAATGAGTGTTTCTTGCTATTTAAATTTAAATTTGCATTTATTATTGCTCACATGTAAGGTTAAGAGTTCAAACTAATTTGTCATTGTTTATTTCTTCCAATGTTCCTTAATTCTAGAGATTTAACTCATGTAGATTTTATTACTTTTAAAAATAGATGTTCTTGAGGGATGCAGCTAGATAATTTTACATAATGGGTGTGTATTGTATGTTTGTGTAAGTATATCTCTTTTTAATAAAATTGAATAATTGTTTATTTGCAAACAAAAGCCTCATGTGAGATATTACAATCACATTTTTAATCAGCTTTTAAAAAAAAAATCAAAGACAGGTTTTCTTCCCTATTTGAAAATATATAGTTGCAAATCATTTAACATGTAAAACATAAAATAATTATATATGAAAAACAATTAAATGATGTAGATCTATCTTATTGAAAATGCTAACAAAAGTGATCAGTAAATAGTACTAATACTAAAAGTACTAATCTCTGATGTGCAAGTAATGTAAGCAGATCAGTCAAAGTGGCAAGATGGAGAGAGATTTAAATATATATATATATATATATATATATATATATATATATATATATATATATATATATATATATACATTTATTTATTTATTATTATTATTATTGGACATTTGTTTGGAATTATTGCACTCATTATCATCTAATAATAAAGTAATCAATGCATTGTTTGTTTGTTTATTTATTTATTATTCATTTACTCATTCATCCATTCATTTTTGCTTTTGTGGACAGAATAGTACAACAGTACATGACAGGAGAGCAAAGGACCATTAGACAGGAATCTAACAAAGGTGTCTATGATTGTAAGCACAGTTTTGCTACACTGTGTCTGTGCTGTTCCAGCCCTGCCTGAAACTGTTCGGCGCTATTTGCATTAATTATATACAGTTGAAGTTAAAATTATTAGCCCTCTTCTGATTTTTTTTTTTTTTTTTCAAATATTTCCCAAATTATGTTTAACAGAGCAAAGAATTTTTCACAGTATTTCATATAATATTTTTTCTTCTGGAGGAAGTCTTATTTGTTTTATTTCGGCTAGAATAAAAGCAGTTTTTAATTTTTTTAAAAAGCATTTTACGTTCAATTAATGTTAGCCCGATTAAGCAATATATATTTTCTGATTTACAAACCATCGTTATACAATAATTTGCCTAATTACTCCAACGTGCCTGGTTAACCTAATTAACCTAGTTATGACTTTAAATGCACTTTAAGCTGAATACTAGTATGCTAAAAAACAACTAGTAAAATAGTATGTACTGTCATAATGGCAAAGATAAAATAAATCAGTTATTAGAAATTAGTTATTAAACTATGTTTAGAAAAGTGTTGAAAAAAAGCTTGTTAAACATAAATTGGGGAAAAATATACATGGAGCTAATAATTCAGGAGTTCTAATAATTCTGACTTCAACTGTATATTATAATTACATATACTAACATTTAACATCATTTACACAAATTTTAAAAGGAAGGCTTATGTGGGAGTGAGAGAAAGGGGACAAGAGTTTATGTGGCTCACCTTTCTTTATGACCCATATATGCATATTCATAACTGCCACAAACAGCTGTTTAATGCAAACATACTTCTAATGTATGAACACTGCATACACATTATCACTTTCCTGTTGCTAAAACTGCCGATTTGCTGTTTTCAATGTTGAAAATAAGAGAGATTTTTAAATGACTTGTCTTGTGTGAAAGATGCTTGGAGAAGCATTCAAGATGCACTGTGCAGCTTAAGCAGACCATCACTCACTCTATACATTTTTGTTTTGTATAAAAAAAACTAACCTCAATTTTTCGCATGGGTTTGTATGAGTACAGTGTATTTCCCATGTCTTTTTATCTTAGTTATATATATATAGATATATATAGATATATATCTTATATTTCTAAATATTATCATTATTATCACCTGTGTTACATTCTTTCTTTCTATGCCGTCTTGATTGTTTACAGGTAGAAACTCAAACCTCATTAGTGACTTTGCTGATTTTTCCTCACCAGCTGCCTCTGCCAGCCTCCCGCCAGCTTCTGGTATGTAAGATTTAATTCCACATTGATTAAAATCACATGCACAGGGTCCACTTTTTTATTATTATTTTTTATATGGCAATTATAATTATAACAGTTATTAATATATATTAATAACTAGAAGAGCTGCAATGGTTCAGATTGTTCATGGCTCTGTTTGTGTCACGATTTCAAGGGCTCTCAGTTTTGGTACAGTTTAGTATAAGATATGGCAGAAAAAAAATGCCTCGATCACAAAACGTATTCGAATAGCATAGTCAGAAGGATTTGACTCTCAAGTAATACTCAAGTCAGGTGCATTGACATAATTATTGAATATAAATGCGTTATTCAAAAGCAAGACTGAATTTGCACTTCATAATATTCCTTCACATGTTTAGATAAGAGCCCTTCTTAAATCTCAACTGCGAGTTCTGTGGGTGCCTTGGGACTCTATTTAAATGTCAAAAGCATATAAATTTAGTTTAAACACAGAGAGCCACACACATTGTAAGCTTCCATAGAGAGCGTACTGAATGGTTCAATGTTATATTTAGATCTCCATGGGAAAGAATCTGCACTAGGATGTTTGTTTTTGTATAATAAAAGTTATTTCAGGCGATGCGGTGGCGCAGTAGGTTGTGCTGTCGCCTCACAGCAAGAAGGTTGCTGGTTTGAGCCTCGGCTGTGTCATTTGGCGTTTCTGTGTGGAGTTTGCATGTTCTCCCCGTGTTTGCATGGGTTTCCTTCGGGTGCTCCAGTTCCCCCTACAGTCCAAAGACATGCGGTACAGGTGAATTGGGTAGGCTAAATTGTCCATAGTGTATGAGTGTGAATGAGTGTGTATGGATGTTTCCCAGAGATGGGTTGCAGCTGGAAGGGCATCCGCTGCGTAAAACATGGTCTGGATAAGTTGGCGGTTCATTCCGCTGTTCCGACCCTGTATTAATAAAGGGACTAAGTCGAAAAGAAAATGAATGAATAAATGAAAAGTTCCTTTAACAGATTTGAAATACACTTGCGATGGCAGCTGGATTGAAACACATCTTTTACCCATGGCACTTAAATGGTCAACTGTATGCCACAAACAAACAATAATGTGTCTTTTAACAATATTTGTTTTTATTTGTATTATTTTAATTACACAATATATTACACAGATCAAACTCTATTTCCCACATTTGAAGAGTAAGACAATGTAAAGAAAGTGTAAACATACACTTGTGCAAAACTGACACTGTTTATCAGGGCAATTTATCTTTCTGGGCTTTTTAAAGAAGAGCCACATAGCCTCTTAATATGTGAATGCCTCTGGTGCTGAAGGGAATGGAACTTCTAATGCATAAATTAATATGTTTTCCATTAAACTTTTGGCCCTCAGCAACAGAATAATAACAGACAAATAAAAAAATATTTAGCATGTAACACCTGTTACGTGTTTAAGTTATTAAGATATTAAATGGATGAAACATAACAATCAGTGAGTCTGTTATGCCGCTGGATGACAAATGAGAAGACAACAACTGCTTGGTAAATTAACAAAAAGTAAGTATTTATTAAATAAAAGGAACATAACCATTTTAAAAAAAAATGTCTGGTGGTAAATCATACTAAACGTTTATTATTTTAGGTCCGTTAGGATTACCTAACTCATTTACATTTACTAAATGCCAGAATAATGAGATTTTTTTTTTTTTTTGAGAATTTTTTATTCATTTCTTGACAGTCAAAAGTTTATATACATTTCCTTGGTATTTTTTTTAGCTTTGCTTTTAAACTGTATAACTTTGGTCAACTGTTTTGGGTATCCTTCCACAAGCTTCTCACAATAGTTTGCAGGAATTTTGGCCCATTCCTCCTGACAGAATTGGTGTAACTGAGTCAGATTTGTAGACTGTCTTGCTCGCACAAGCTTTTTCAACTCTGCCCACAAATTTTCTATAGGATTAAGGGTCAGGGTTTTGTGATGGCCACTCCAAAACATTCACTCTGTTGTCCTTAGAGCACATTTTAACTAAGTTGGCAGTATGCTTAGGGTCATGGTCTGTTTGGAAGACCCATTTGTGGCCAAGTTTTTGTTTCCTGGCTGATGTCTTGAGATGTTGCTTCAGTATTTCTACATAATGTTCTTTTTTCATGATGCCATCTATGCTGTGAAGTAAGCTTTCCCCTTTGTCCTCCAAATGTAACACTGGTCATTATGGCCAAACAGTTCAATCTTAGTTCCAAAAATGTGTCTTTTTTCCCAGTGTAATTTTGCAAATTGTAATCTTGCTTTTTTGTTGATTCTGGCTTGTTGATTTTCCCATGTTGTCACACAAGCAAGCAGTGGGTTTGAGGTTTTTCTTAAATACTATTCTACAGTTGTGCCTCCAATTAACTCAAATGTTGTCAATTAGCCAATCAGAAACTTCCAAAACCTTGACACCATCATCTAAGCTTTTTCAGAGTCATAAGTGAAGTTTCACAAACTAATTTCGAGAGGAGCACGTGATATGATTAAGCACGTCTGGCTTCTTATCTGTAATCAGTAATAGTCCAATCAGTGTGATGCAAGCTTACTATAAATGGATTATTTTCTCCCTACTGCTCTATCTTCGTTTTGGAAGACCACAAGCTAGACGTGATTCAGCGATCCAAGCTTTGACAAAATTACCATCCCAGAACTCAGGAAAAACCTCTCAGACACCGGAATTCCCATACCTCCACGCTGCAATAAAGCAGATCTCTTGAAGTTGTACTCCGCTATTACTCCGCAAACCCCGCCCACCATGGACTCCGCAAGATCCTCCCGCCCACGCCACGCCCCCTACCCTCAACACTCTAATTCACAAACTGAACTTTCTCAACCCGGACAACCAAAAAGGCTACCCAAAAAAGTACAGCACCCAGCAGGAAATCATCCAGAACACGCATTCAAGATAACCGGATCAACCCAGCTACTTCACTACAACATACAGACATTCACCCAGATAACATTCCCTCCACCATTCACACTGATCAACCATTTAACACCCCTCTCATTTGGCCTCCAGCTCCCCACTCTAGCTGTACTCCCAGCCCTCCACTACATACCAATTCAATCAGCCACACTCATATTCAGCTCCCCATCCCTAATAATCCCCCACACACGTCGACACAATTTATCCAAACCACCTCTAGCTCTATCCCCAACGCTTATCCTCTCCCTACATCATTTACACTCTCTAGCATTCCCTCTCATATTCACCCCCCCCTCCCTCCACCAAGCACTCACTCACACCTCCAGCACTGATCCAGCTCAACATCACACCGTTCCTTCACAAATTTCCTCAGCACGCCCCTCATACACACTTTTCAAGGCCACACCCCTGCCTACGCCACACAACGCTCCAGCCCTGGAACCACCCCCTGTCTCTAACACCGCAAAAAAACCTCATCCTATCAGGTGCAGATATCGACCTCACTACACTTCTTTCACCAATAACACCCCCTACGGCAGAACGACAGGTGGATTGCGGTGATTTCAAACTTGCGCTTAGATCTTCAGCCACTACTCAAACACGCACTCTCTCACTAGCAGAATTTCACGTAGCTTTTTCCAGATTTACCGACATCATATGCTCAGTTTTTCCCCATAGGAGGCGCGAGCTAAATGATTATATGGCTATCATCTCGGAACTTGCGCTCTTCTATGGGGGAACGCATTTCTATACTTATCACAAGTTATTCTCCGCCAAATGCGCCATCCGTGTAACTCAGTGGAATCAGCTTCCTTATTGGGGGGCTCTGGATACTGATCTCCACAACAGAGTTTTCCTAGGTTGCAGCAATCTCTCCTGTGCGGTCTGCCGTTCCAGTCTTCACCCTACCACTTCCTGTCCCTTCATTATTCCTCCTTCAGAAAAAGAACCTACGAACTCAAGATCCACAAGCTATGTCCCTCGCCCTTCTACCTCTGCTATCCCTGCTCTGCTTCCTCCTTCTTTCTACTCCTCATCTCACAGTCTTTCATTCTCTAACCCATGTTTTAATTTTAACATTGCCAGATGCTTCCGCCACCCCTGCAGATTTCCACACACATGCAATTACTGCGGCGGCGCACATGCCCGCGTCGTCTGCCCCATTCTGAAAGCTAATAAAAAGTCAAGAAACTATTTATCGACTCCTGTTAATGTATCTCAACTTGCTGCTGAATTATGTTTTCACCCTGACTCTAACTTCTCTGAATTTCTCATTTCAGGTTTATCCTATGGATTCCATCCAGGCGTTTTGACTCTGCCATCTTACAACCTCGCTTGCCCTAACCTACAATCTGCTATCGCTGAACCCGAAGTCGTAGACCAGTTAATCAAAAAAGAGATCGACAATAACTTTATGATCGGTCCCTTCTCCGCCCCCCCCTTTAGTGCATTTCGAATTAGCCCCATCGGTGTAGCCACTAGGAAATTTTCAGACAAAAAATGCCTCATAATCGATCTCCTATGACCCCACAACTCCCCCTTTTCAAGTATCAATAGTTTAATCGAAACAGATGAATTCTCGCTTCATTACCACGACATAGACCTAGCAATCTCCCTAATCAAAATTGTCGGTCGCAATGCATGGCTTGCCAAAGTCAACATTTCTTCCGCATATAAGATTATGCCATTACATCCTGATTTCTGGCATCTGTTTGGCATTAATTGGAGATCCAAATTCTACTTTGCAGTCCGTTTAAGCTTCGGATGCAGAAGCAGCCCCAAAATATTCAACATGCTTTCAGAGGCTATATGTTGGATTCTCGCCAACAATTACGGCATCTCACATCTAGTCCATCTACTTGACGATTTTCTTATCATCTCTCCCCCTGGTATGCCACCTGCCAGACACCTAGCGACCACTCAAAAAGTCTTCGCTAATCTCGGCATCCCCCTAGCAAATGAGAAAATGTCTGGCCCTAGCACTGCTTTAGAATTCCTAGGAATAAAGCTGGATTCTAAAAACTTCCAAGCATCACTTCCTAAGGAAAAAAATCGACAGAATCATTTCTCTGTCATCCATCTTCCTTGAGAATCAAAAGCGAACTCCTGTCTATCCTGTCCTCGGGAAGATGGTATAAGGCCAAATCGTCAATATGAATGATCGAGCCCATAGGGACAGTGATTCACAAAGTTTGATTGGGAAGGTTAATGCGAGTGGCGGTGTCATGCTGATCGTACGTAAGTGTAGCCGTACGCACGGGTGTGTTAACTAACCAATGGTTACCGGCAAGTTCAGCTTGGGTTGCCTTGACTTGGGATCGGGGTATAGCTTCGGCAGGACAGCTGGTATCAGGTCTAACCAATTCTAGGCCACAGATGCCATCAGTGTTGTCATGAACAAAGGGCTTACTAGGGCACAGAAAATGTATCTCTTTGGTAAGAGTGCACATTTTTAGGTTAGGGGCCAAATACAACTGCTCATTATTATCGTGGTACTGTCAGGAAGTATTTGTTGCCCCGCATCGAGCGTGGCAAAGGTCCTACCCAGTCGATTTGAAGGTCAGACCATAGGAAGGTCATTCCTTTCCTTTGCAACGTTGCTCGGTAGTTAGGGTTTGCTGGTTGGAATTGGCAACACACCAGGCATCCTTTTACGTACTCCCCTACATCCTGTTGCATGCCAGGCCAATATGCTACTTGTTTGAGCATTTCGTAGGTGGCTTTGGTGCCATGATGTCCATCGCATGGTGCATCGTGGGCGTACATCAGCATCATCCCCCTCTGGCCACGAAGTATGACGAGCCGCGGTTGAGTGAGTTCGTCGGGGACATATGTGAGTATGCCCTCAGTGAGATGCAGCAGGTGCTTGCTAGAGTTGAGGTGACGAAGCTCAGAGGACTTGGCCAGGTCAGCGGCTGAGAGTGGATTAGCCACTGGGACAGAGATGTGACCGACCATAGTTTGTAGAACTGCATCAAAAGCTTGAAGGGTGACAAGATCAGTCGCAGCAAACTGTGGTGAGAGAGCAAGTTGGGAGGAGGCGAGGTTTTGCACATTTGCGGCGTGTTGTCGGCGGGTAATGGCTGACACATCTGGGTTGGGTGGGTGGGGCTGAAATGTCCAAGGCTCTCCATGTAATGCGCCTGCTTTGGCGAGGGCGTCCGTTTAGTCAATGAAGTCTTTATCCTGCCCAGGTTGGCGTGAATGTCCACGGACCTTTTTCCAGTAAACGAGCATGTCGTGTTTGGTGACAATAGAGTCACATGACTGGAAGAGTTCTTGATGCTTGACAGGTTTGTTGTTAGCTGTCTTAAAGCCATTTTGTTTCCATCCCACTAGATGGCATGTGAAGCTCAATCGAGCGTAATTTGAATCAGTACAGATGAGGAGTTCTTTGACGTTGTGAGATGCAGCCTAGTTGCAGCGTGATGGGAACGGCTTCGATTTCTGCATACTGCGATGAGTGAGGGCCGAGTTTGAATTGTTGTGGTGGGCAGGGGTCATCATTGAGCCAGACCACGCCAGCTCCAGCTTTCAAGTTGCCCTGGTGATTGTATGAGCTGCCGTCAACTTATGCAGTAGTCATTCCTTCACATACGTTCTCCTCAAAGTATCTGTGATTCGTCAATTGTGGGGGTAATGGATCTTTGGGCTCTGCTGAGGTGCACAGCATGTCAGTCGAGCAGTTCTGGCAGGTTGCTAGCCCATTTCCTAGGGACGATTTGTGGTTTTGAGCATATCTTGCCTCAACATCCCGTCCTTGAAGTGCCATTAGCCAGGTAGCTATGCGTGCATTGGTGACCACACCATCTCTGATCCGCTGGCTGTTGAGGAAGGTCACTGGCTGGTGGCATGTCTCTATGATCACTTTCTGTGCTCCAATGTAGTTGGAGAAACGCTGGATGGCCCACACAGTACACAGTAAAGACTTTTCACAATCTGAGTACTTGCATTCTGGGGGAAGCAGGGTTTTGCTGGTATAGGCGACCACTCGCTTGTCTTTGTCATGGAGCTGGTACAGCCCTGCGCTGAGGCAATGCTTAGAGAAACCTGCGTCCAGGTAGAACTCCTTCCTTGGGTCTGGGTAGGCTAGGCATGGAGCAGAGCACAGGCGTTGTTTGAGTGCACTCATAGCTTCGTCTTGGGCTTCTGCCCACACGAAAGGTTCATCCTTTTTCAGGAGGGAGGTTAGTGGTCGTGCAATGTCGGCGTAGCCTTCAATGAACTGTCGTGAGTAATTGCACACTCCCAGAAAGCTTCTTAACTCAGACACGTTGGTGGGTCTTTTAATGCTTTGGATTGCCTGGGCATGGCTAGACTCCGGATCAATGCCATTTCGTCCGACGAGCAGGCCAACGTAATTCACTTTGTTTTTACACTATTGTCCCTTGTGAAGGGCAATCTTCGCTCCTGCTGGTTAAGGACGTGATTGAATTCCTTGAGGTGATCATCTACCTTTGAGCTTTTCAGGAGAACATAATCGACATAGACGAGATTACCTCTGGCTCTGGCATCAGGGCATGCTTTGTTCAGGAAGATGTTGAATTCTGCTGGTGAATTAGCATAGCCGAAAGGGCACCGTGTGAAGGTGTATTGCTGATTGCCAAAGGTGAATGCCAGTTTGTGTTGGTCATCAGGGTGGACTGGAATTGTCCAGAATTCGGAGGCGACGTCCAGTGTTGAGAGGATTGTCGAGCCTTTGATTTTGGGGATTTCCTGGTCCAACTGAGTCATAGGCCAACATGACAGGGGCATCTGCTGGTTCAACTTGCGGTAGTCGATAGTAGGTCGCCATTTCCCGTTGGGTTTTAGTACTGGCCATATTGGAGCAGAGTATGTGCTGTTACAGGGGCGAATGACCCCCTTGGTCAACATGGAATCGTTGATTTCTTGCACTGGCTCATATGAGGCAATTGGGAATTTGTATCGTCTCACGAATGTGGGTGGCACACTTGGGTGGGTTGGTATGCACACAGTATGGATGTTGGTTAGGCTACAGTCCTGGGAGTCTTTGGCGAAGGAATCTTTGTACTTGTACAACACTTCTTTGAGTCCTTGGCGATCCGCTTCGTTGTGGAGGCCGTCAGCCTCACTAAGAATCTGTTAGAGCTGTGCCTCGAAACCAGCATAGTGTTCTTCAGTCGAGTCATTTGAGGGACTTTGGGTTTGGATGGCCATTGGCTTAGGTGTTTCTGCAGTAGGCTGTGTTGAGACTGCGTAGACCATTAGGTGGATGTCATCCATCAGTTCGGATTGGCATACACTTTCCCGAGACACTGGCAGGACGGAAGTTATGGTGATGTTTCCATGTAGTCGTGTAAACATCACTGTGTCATCATCTTCGTCAGACAGTGATTGGGCTGGTATTGGGCCTATGACAGGTACCATGAGGTCGAAGTCATGAAACGCCTGGTTGATGAGCCATCCTAGGTGACTGGTTTTAGGGACCATGATATCTTTGGCTGTGCAGTTGTTAAACAGTATGTACACAGCACGTGAAAAAGCATAAATGAGAGGGGTGGCTTCCATAGTCAGGCCCAGTTTTAGACATGTCCTGGACGGCTGGAAGAATGGTAGCTTACTGTTGAGAGTTTGGCCAGGTCGCATGTTGAGGCGAACGCTGACACTCTTGCTGTATGCAGGGATTGTGACTTCTCTCTCATTGATCATGGCACATGCGTCTGGTATGGTTTGATCAGATCGAAGGGTGTTCAAATTGACTGAAGTGGTCAGTTGGTTTGACAGAGGGGCCCACACGACATTGTTGATAATGTCCACACAGGCATTGAGCCGGACTAGGATGTCTGCTCCGATGTAGATGTCATAAGGGAGGTTAGGGACAATGAGGAAGTGGTGACTGAGCAGTCTGTTGTTTCATCGGATGTCCGCATCACAGATCATCTTGGACGTGGCCATGTCTGTCGAACAAGGACTGAGGGGGAAACGGCTGTGTTTTGAGACATGTGGCAGAGTCTGGTGTCTTTGTTTTAAGGCTTGGAAGAGCTTTATACTGACAGCTGAGTTCTCTGCCCATAGTGCTAGGGCCGCATTGGACACCAAGGTGTCTTGAATGTCTATTTCAGTCTTTATTTGGATGGGGCTGGAGTCTGAGTCAGGAGCTTGCAGTGAGCAGAGGAAAGGGTCTTGATCCTTACTGCTGGAAGTTGCGCCTGTAGTCAGTGACGTTGGGTCAGTGCCTGTAGCTTGACACTGTGGCTCATTGGAGCAAACTGGCTGGAAGGGCAATGGCTCCCGGACTTGAGTCCATATCTTCAGGTGCTTGAAATCATTTAGAGGTTCGAATTGGTTCAGCAAATCTTTTCCTATGAGGAGGGGGTACGTGTTGAGTGGTGACACGTACACTGGGTGAACGAGGCTCATTGGTCCCACTGTCAGGTGGACTGGGGCAAACTGTTTCAGCTGTAGGCCAGTGTGGGAGTAGGCTTGGAGGTTCAGTTCACACTTTTGAAGTCTGAGAGTTCTGTTGGTTCTCTTGGCTCTTTCTTGAACTTCTTCAAAGAGTTCGGTTGACATTAGGGTGATGTCAGCTCCTGTGTCCACAAGAGCTTCGACTTGAATTTGACGTTTGATAATGATAGACAGGTAGAATTTCCTTGCTACACCTCTTTCGATGAGGTCACCCAATAGTTGAGGGACATGAGTTTGGCATGGGAAAGGTAGGATTTCAGGGCTTGCTTGAAGTTCGTCGGAGGAGTGGCAGATGACCAGAATGGCACTTTCAGGAATTTGTAGCAGTTCGTCTGCAGGTGTCTGTTGGATGCTGCTGTGATCTGCTGTAGTAGCTGTGGAGTTAGTGTTTAACTCTATAGCTGGGTGTTCAAACCTGTTTCCTGTTTCACTTGAGGTAGTTTCAGGTAGGGCTCTTTGAGAGTGAGGGGGTACAGTGCTATTCTCAGGGGTCTGTTGGTTCAGGTGGTCGCTGCTTCTTTGTTCGACGGCTAGTCAGGCTGAATCCGGTTTATCCTTATTTTCCCCCTTACTGTCATTTTCCTTGCGCTGGAAGAATTATTTCATCATCATTCTCATCATTTCTTGAGGGTCGAAACCAGATGGGGTAGTTTCTTCTGGTTGGGATTGAGATTGAGTTCGGTCAGTGGAGAATTGGGGTGAGTGCTTTCGTCGACTCCTTGGGCTTATCGATCCAGGGTTTTGTCGTTGTCCCTTGGAGACACCATTGGATTGTGACAAGCTTTTTCTCCTTTGATTACTGAATGAAGTGGATTGAGTCCACAATCTCTCCCAGTGACGTTCAGAAGAGCGTTGTCGTCCAGTGGGTCCATCATAGCGACCGTTCCTCTGTCTAGGTCTAGCATCAGCATGGGGGTGTCCGTTGTCTGCGGGGTGCGGATACCTTCCCCTCCTGAGCAGACTGCTTGCTTTTGTCTGGATGTTGGGCACCATCTAGTGCCAGTTCTGGACTTTGGGTTTCAACAGCCAGAATAGTGGTGGTTTTGGCGCTGTTTTGTGAAGCCATCTTTTGTTTACTATAGGCTTTATGTGCCAAGTCTCGTAACTGCTGCACGGTCATTGTTCGTGGGCATGCAAGGACTCCCAGGTGGTGGCTTACAGCAGGATGGAGGTTTCGCAGGAATAGTATCTTGAAGTTCAGATCTTCTTCCATTTCAGGTTCATTTCGAGTTCCAAAGTAGGCTCGTCTGAGTCGGCTGTAATAGGCTTGAGGGGGCTCATTACGGCCTTGCTTCATCTCAAGTGCGGCCACCAGTCCTCTCTCCAATTCGGGGTCAGCGAATTCTTTGATGAGAGCTTCTTGGAGTAGGAAGTAATCATTATTTGTGTGAGCTGGCTGTCGGTCAAGAAAGCTGCGTACTTCGGGGCTGGATGTAGCTCAAAGCAGGTAAAGTCTGTCTTTGTCTGAGACATTGGGTCTCATTTCCAGGTGAAAATCAATGTCTTGCAGATAGGCGTGGATCTCCTGACCACCTGGCGAACTTGGGGTGAACTTGCCAATGTTCCTGGCCAGCTTATCGAGGTCTTTAAGATCCGTGCTGTATGCTGATCTGTGACTGACTGGCGCAGGCTCTCGTTGCTTTGGGGTAAGGTCAGGCTCTGCAGAAGGAGCTAGTGAGCGTCTTTGGCTCAGTTCCTTATCTTTCTCACTATGTGTGAGTTCAGGGACAGGGGATCCTATCCTGCTTGGCAGGGGTGAGGCTTGTGCATATCTTTCCTTGGCGGGTTCACGTTGCAGTTTGTAGTCATACTTAAGTTCGTCTTTGACACTGGCAGACTCCTTTTTGAAGTAGTCCAGTTCCTGTGTTAGTCGATTGACTTCCTGTCTCGCCTCATCTAGGTGAGTTTCCAGAGCTCCGTTTTTGGCTTTCTGGTCTCTTGCTTCAACCTTTGCTTTTTCCAGTAGCTGTTCTGCATATTCAAGCTTGTTGGTAGCATCAGCGTGGTTTGCTTTGGCTTGCTCCAATTCTTGGGTGGCAGCAGCTAGGTCCTCTTGCAGTTTATCTATCTCTTTCTTGAATTCTTGATCCATCTTGGTGGACAGTTCAGTTTGCTGTCGAGCCTCCAGTTCTAGTTGATCGATGCAGAGTTGTCGGTGTGTCAGCTTGTGCTGGATCTGGCTGGCATGCCGGTCACTCAGCTTGAGGGAGGCGATGAGAGTGTGACTCAGTGTTCCAGTTATCTTGGCTAGGTCTTTGTGACTGTAGCTTTGGCTTGGGTCTTGAGACATTATGCTTGATAGGTTCTCATCCAGCTGAGCCTGGGTCAGTTGTAGCAGGTTTTCGGCGGCCTTAGGGAGGAAACTGTCCGTTACCACACTCAGCCACGCTTCTAAGTCCTTCCAATGGCCAACAGGGTCTTTAGTACGGGCCATGTTCGCTGCAGTGAGAGGGGACTTAGAACCGATCTGACACTGACCTTGAAATGGAACGAGAATAGAAGAGAGAGAGAGAGAACAAAACACAGCAGAACAAGAGGACAACAATGTCAGTGTGTAATGTTAAGAGTGAGAAGTTAAATGTGTACCAATGTTCTAGTGTGTGATTGGCAGGTGAATGTAGTTCTCTGGGCTGTGATCCTCTGCTGGATGTGCGTCTAACTGGTAAACTCTGTGGGGAGAATCTGTAAACACATACAGTTGGCACAGCTAAGAAACAGAGAAGTATAAAAGTGATAAGTGTAAAGAATAGGGTAAAGATCAGTGTTTGCACTTTCCTAGAGAGAAAGATGATTTAGCTTCCTTAAATCTAAAACAAAAGAATGCTCCTAGACTAACTTTTGAATCTTAGGGTCTCTAATCACCAGGACTGCAGCTGTTATTAAAATTTCCTCTGAAACAGGAGAAATTGTGATAACAACAACAGTGTTGGTTTCTTAATCAATAGGATTGACCCCATACCAAATAAATTGCCCCTGAATGCGTGTTAAACGTAGGGACTGACGACGATTATCTTCTTGTTGACCTGCTTTTAGCTTTGATGGGTAGGATTCCACAATGAGGAGGGAAGGAGGGTGAGAATCAGGCAAGTTCAACTTCAGCAATACAGCATTCAAATTTCCCAAACATTTGTGAAATGTTTCTAAAATTCTCTGCTATATGATTCTCACAGGTGCAATGCCCCAAATAGCAGCAGCAGTCAAGTTGAAAGAAGATAGTAGGGAAAGAAAGGACAAAAGAGATAGTTTTCTCTGTTGGGAAAACTAAGATTGACCAGGTGGTGGCACTGTCGAATGGATTATTGATTTATTGGGTTATCAAGTTAGCTAGTTAGCCAAAGTAATGAGAAACTTGTACGTTTATTTTGGGTTTAGCTAACTGAAGGATACTGCCCATATAAACTCAATTGGGTGCTGCCATTGGTTCAGTTACAGCCACTCACAGGCTACTCTGTCTAACTGCATCAACCAGGAACCCGGAAAGGGAAGGAAACTGTGTCTGTGAGCTGGCTTGGGAAAACAATGGGAACTCAAAGTTGTGGTTAATTTAAGTCAATTGGGTAAATTTGACTAAAACCAAAACAGGGCTCGACAGTGCGACCATTTCGCTCGCATTTGCGACTAAAAATAGACGTGTGCGAACTGGTAAATTTATTTAGTCGCACATGTGCGTTTTTTTTTTTTTTTTTTTTTATAAGCTCGATTGATGACTTTATTCACTCTGCCTCGGTAAAACAACATGCTCTTTACTCTAACTAATGGTGTATTACGTTGGAAACCTATTGTGACATGCTGACACAATCAACAACAGCACATCTCTACAGGTTTATTTACTTCACGTCAGGCGGTCTTTACATTGTATACGTTGCTAAGCAACGCATGGCACCGAATGGTGGCGTGTCGCACAACGTGCGAGCGTCATAGAAAACGTCTACAATTCGGCCATGCATGGCATATCGTGGCACATTTAGTCTAGTGTGAGACCCAATTCAACATCAGCGCTTGCCACACAGACTTTACCTGGGCGGCCCGGATCTGTGTTCGCGAATCGCGAGAAATTGAGAACACTGCCACAGACTCACATGCTCTGCATGCAGACCCACAGAGACGCGCTGAAGATCGCGCTGAATGCAGAACTATTGTTCTGACTTTCGTAGCAGCTTTGAGAAGAGCGCGAGGAAACAGAATAGCATTTTACTAAATAGACTGATCCAGCTCATTATTTGGGGTGACAATACATTCTCTTTTCCCAAGACATGTCCGAGATTCTACTTTCGCTTTCGATATTAATTGTCGAGAGAGAGAGAGAGAGCATATTTGACCTGTCAGTGGTGCACACTGAAAAGAAACAAACTTTTTTCTAATTTGTTTGTTAAATAAGAATAAGAAATCAATAAGAAATTATTCTGTTGCTGAAGGTCATTGAAGTTATATAGAAAATAGAAAAGATGGTGTTACTTTGGGGCAGAAGGAAACTTTAATTTATAAAGGGATTCCCATATTCATGTCTTCTTTAAGAAGCCCTGAATGATGAAGTGCTCTGATAAACAGTGTCAGCTTTGCACATGAGTTTGCAGTTGTGTCTTTCTTTACATTGTCTTACTGTTCCCATGTGGGAAGTAGGGTGGAATCAGTTGAATATGTTATGCAAATAATTAATTTTGATAAAATTATTCTTAATAGTCCATTTTTTATGTGCTGTAGAGAAAAGGTGTGTTTCAATCCAGCTACTGCAAGTATATTTATATTAAGATGATGTGTACAATATATATTATTATAAAATTAATGTTTTTCTTGGGAGCATTGATACAGCCATAAACTTCTTTTGATACAAACACAGATTAAATTGCTCTGGTCATGTGAATGTTTGCACTAACTATACTAAACATTTTTATTAACTTAACAATAACTTAATAATAACTCTCTATTTCTGCTGCCCAGTGTGAAAGAGATTTTTCAGCTCGAAACTGGATCAAAAATTGAATAAGAAGCTGCCTAGGCATGTCCACAACTGCAGTTTCAGTTTAGAGAGGCCTTCATTACAGCAATTTGATCCCAGTCCTGCTGTGGACGGCTAGCTAAACTCCATACAGATTAAATTCATTTATTCATTCATTTTCTATTCGGCTTTATTAATCTGGGGTCGCCACAGCGGAATGAACCGCCAACTTATCCAGCACATGTTTCACGCAGCGGATGCCCTTCCAGCCACAACCCATCACTGGGAAACATTCATACACACTCATTCACACACACACACACACACACACACACACACACACACACACACTACGGACAATTTAACTTACCCAGTTCACCTATAATGCATGTCTTTGGACTTGGAGGGGAAACCGAAGCACCCAGAGGAAACCCACACCAACACGGGGAGAACATGCAAACTCCACACAGAAATGCCAACTGACCCAGCTAAGGCTCGAACCAGTGACCTTCTTGCTATGAGGCGAACGGGCTACCCACTGCGCCACCACGTCGCCACAGCTTAAATTATAAATAATTATTAAATACTATTTAAGCTGTTATACAGTAAAATAAATATATTGCACTTATTGTATTCAAATTAATGAAACTGCTTTGCTTCCAAAGATCTCCTCATGTACATTTATTAGGCAAAAACACTATTTATTTTATATATTTTCACTGCGCTCCTAAAATTCTTTACTGTGCTCCTAAATTTTTAACATAGGAGCGCATGTGCTACTTCTGAAAAAAGTAAGCGTCAAGCCATGCAAAAGAGATATCCACAAAAGGTTCCAATAGATACCTGGAATAAATAGAATAATAAATTTAACTTAAAATTTAAAATTCCAAAATTTTGAATTTAAGTTAAAATATTAAATTCCAAATTAGTAAAAGGGGCTGAGTAGTAACGCTTATGCGTTATTATTTATCAGAGTGTTTTATGATTAACATTTAATCAGTAATTGTTATTAAAAGAGGAAGCCAAACATCATTGAGCTGCTAATGAAATTAAAATTTCCAGACAGCAATGTTGATTAACATTAATACTCAATGCAGTAACGATAGAGTACAAAAAGGACAATTGTGATTAAAATTAATCATCAAGCAACACAGAATCAAATTGACTTCTAAATTAAACTCACATAAAATGGTTTCTGAACTTCATTAAACTGGATCAAATTATCTAAGTTAATCATAAACTGTTATTGAGCTCTGAGACTAATGGACTATTCATGAATAGAGATGAAATGTAGAGACAAAGAAATAATAATAATAATAATAGCAGTAATAATGATTATTGTTATTATTACTATTATGACTAAATCAAACAAAACAACCTAAGGTTAAAATAAAACTTATGCAGTAGTGATGCTGTCAAGATCGCTCAGTGAGGTTTGTGATTGAACTTCCCGGACAAATAACAATATGATTACTTTAATCATTAAACATTGCCTGTAAATCGATAATCCTAGGAAATGGTTGTTCCTAGATGTTGATTAATCGGTCTGAATGTATTTGATTGCATTAATCAATAACTGTTATGGTGATAGGGCAGCCAAGCATCATTAACTATAAATGAAATTGAAATTTCACAACAGCAGTGACGATGGTCACAACTCAACTGAGAGAGATAGTCATTAAAGTCTGAAGGACAATTAACGTTAAGATTAAACTTAACACTATGCTTATAAATCGACTTCACAAATCAACCGTAGTAAGAAATGGTCGTTCTTACAAGTTGAGTGGTTTCGATAAAAGCATTTATGTCACTCGTGGAACATTAAAGTTCTACCAAGGGGATTAAGTGATAGTTTGTTTTCCCCAAAACCAACAGCGTATGACAGTTCCGACTGATGACATAGGCCAAGTATAGCGGTAAAAGCAGTTTAGACAAATGTGATTAAAATCAACAATGTGATCGTAAACCCTTTATTAAATTCAGCACTTGTCAAAGTGTTTTCCAAATGAAAAAAGGAGATGAGTTATAGGATAAGCATGAAAAGAAAACACCCAAGATTGAAAATCTGCTAACGTGAGCCAAAGTTCACTTTAACCTCAGCCATACAATGCATTCAAATGACCACCAAATGCTTTGTGCTAGCCTCTGATATCGCTAAACACACATAAACTCCAATGCAACGCGTTAGCGTCGGTTAGCCTAGCCTCGTTCTAGGCTTTGTTTACTTTCAGTCGGCGCTGGCGAGCTGCGCATGCGCGAATGACTGAAGTTCCGGCGAGTCTTTCAGGACTTCTGGGTCAGGTCGTTGCTATGACGACCAGTCGCCAGGTGGCAAGATAGCAGTTTACAAGCACCAGGCTCTTAACACTGCACAATAGCACTATTCAGAATCTTATCTTTCTGATAATCAGTGACCAATGAACACAGCTTTAGCGATTATTGTGTAATACACTATGGAGGCCGCGGGTCCTCGCTGTGCGGTCACGCGCACTGGTTAGATCATTTATCTCATCAGTGCACAGCAAAACTTTAATCAAGAGGGTACCTGAGATTAATGTGAGATCCGAGATCTCGGCACTTCGTGTTAGAGTCTGTTTAAGCTGTAACACGGCTGTGGATTCAACCACAAAACTTGATCAAGACAAATACTTTCTCCAACAACACAACACAGTTATCTGAGCACCGCGTACTTTAATTCACTATTCTTAGCGAATAAAACGGCAAAGGTGGGTAGATTTATTCTAAACCCATCTGCCAGGAGAAAAACAGCTGATTTCAGAACCGGAGGCTCGCGGCGTAAGAACTCCCACTGTATAGGGCCCTTTTAAGAGGAGAGATAAGGAACACGCTTATCTACCTCTTTCTGCGCTCTTAAAGCGGCTTTACTGTTCGTCTCAGCAGACGAATTGACTGCAGTTTTCGTACTCTTCGTCTCGGCGGACGGGTTTTATGCACGTTTATGCACGGTTCGTCACAGCAGACGAGTTAAACGCAGATTTTGCACTCTTCGTCACGGCGGATGGATTTTATGCAGTTTTACTTTCTCAACAACACTTCAGCATGCAGTCAAGCAATATAACGCATAGTACAATGATAGAGTAATGACACATGTGTAGCAAATGTTGTTTCCTCCAATCTGTCTTTACGGTCAAAAATAGAAAACAATCAACAACATGTTTCAGGGGTTTTTTGTGCTTAAAAGTTAGTTCAATTCTACTGCACAAATTCTCCACCATAAAAATGTAGGGCCTGGACCATCTAACATGTCCGGTACTATAAGAATTAGCTCATAAGTTCGAACTAATTTATATTAATACCGGGGATTGAATCAAAAGATTCAAACGACTGGCTCACAGTCAAAATTAGGTTACCACACTTACGTCATCTATTGGTCCACTCTAATAGAAGTAAGCAGGTAACTTTATCTTTAGTAAATCTATGTTATATTATTACTTGGCCAAAATAACAATATAAACAGAGTTTCACAAGCAAGGTAGCTAGACCATGTAACTGAGGCAGTAACTTAGAAACACATAAAACTCCGACAAGGATCTTAAAATGAAACACAAGTTTATTAAGCTACACACACAGTAAACTTTGTGATGTTTTACAAACAAATTTCGGGAGGAGCACGGTCAGTCTTTGACGAGGCTAATTCATCACACACAATCATTCTATTATCCAATCAGCACAAGACCCAACTCCTATAAATAGTCAAACGCGTCATACCTCTTTTTTCTCTTGACTTCAGCATTGGCACATCCAATCGCCGTAACCATGTCCAAACAGCAAACTTCCATGAGGATGACACGCCTCCTTTTGCAACCCCAAGCCGACGTCCAGTGCATCAACTCTCGGCAGAGCATATCAACAGAGGCCGCGGTCTTAACTCGGGCCCGCCGTCCGTCCAGCAACGCCGCCGCTCCTCTAGTCGCCGAGAACGAGCTTTCATCCGGCCGCAGCAAACCTGAGCTGCGCCCCAGATTCGGCAACCGCTGGGACAGATCAATCGCGTGTCAGCCCGCCGCTCTACACGGCGCAGCGCCGACCATCGGCCAATAGCGTGAGCTCGTCTCCGCGACGGAAGCGTGAGCTCGTCTCCGCGACGGCAGCGTGAGCCTGTCTCCGTGAGGAACGCTTGTACGGAAGGCCGTTGGGGCCAAAACGTATGCAACAAACACGTTTACACGCAATTACGCATACGCATGAGCTCGTCTCCGCAACGACAGTGTGAGCATGTCTCCGATTCCCTCGCATGGAGCATTTCCACTAACTTACAGCGGTAATCTGCGTTAGTACCACCCGCAACGCCACTGCTTTCATGGCCCGTCAAATTTAGGAATAACAAGCCTATTCTTCCCTCGTGTTGTTGGCAGATTAACCAGGTAAAACTACTTGTATTTACATTAATAATATGTGCACTGTTTTAAGGTTGCATCAATTCAGTTAATCTTTATTTCTATAGTGTCTGTATCGTACTACTTCGACATAAGAAGCAAACACTACAGTTAACACCTGCATAGCGCAGGACAAGGCAGTCAAGATTAATCGATTGCCAATTACAACACTGAGTATAGATTATATCCCACAGCAGATAGATTTATGGTCTAGGTGGATAAATATGGATAAACTTAAAGACGCTTTTAACGTATACACAGACATAATCTTTGTTCTGCAAGCAGAACAATAAATAATTTGCGTAAAAATAAGTAAACAAAAGAAAGAAAATGATAAATAATAGACAAATATATTAAATAAATAAATTGATTATTTAAAAAGTAAATATTAAATAATAATAATAATAACACCAAGCTGATAAGCAATTTCAGCTTAGAAATCCTCCAGTTCAGAATCATTCAGAATCACAGGTCTAGTTTACCCCATCTATTTTCATAGCGATTGGCTGTGAACTTGCAACTTCACTTGATATAAATCAAGGAACACCTTTCAAAGCCTTTGGCCACTCCTCACTGCTACCTTGGCACTACTTTCTGTTACTTTAAGTCTATCATTGAAGTTTTCAATAGAAATTCATCAGAAACGTCAGTGGAAATGCACCATCAGTCGAGAGGGTTCTGGATGCAGACCTGGTGCAGTGTAACCTGAGCTATATCCAATGTTTTTTAATGCGCTTACCTAATCCCACCCCCTAACCCTACGCGTCACAGTGACGTCACTCATTCCACTGAGTGCATTGTGTCTGACATTGCATCATTGAGTAATGCAATCTCAGCTTGCATCATAAAGGCTGCATCCAGATACTATTGCATCAGCCCCCGTTTACTATTCCAACTCCTAAGCATTATCTAATCCTCGTTCCTCAATCCCTCCCTATTGCTCCCACGGTAGATACACACCTTATTATTATTATGTACCACTGTAAATGCAGTGACTGCTCCTATGGGAGACGCACACCTTATCATGATGCACCACTGCAAGTGCAGTGACTGCTCCTACGGGAGACGCACACCTTATCATTATGCACCACTGCAATCGCAGTGACTGCTCCTACGGGAGACACACACCTTATTATTATTATGCACCACTGCAAGCGCAGTGACTGCTCCTACTGGAGACGCACACCTTATCATTATGCACCACTGCAAGCGCAGTGACTGCTCCTATGGGAGACGCACACCTTATTATTATTATGCACCACTGCAAGTGCAGTGACTGCTCCTACGGGAGACGCACACCTTATTATTATTATGCACCACTGCAAGAGCAGTGACTGCTCCTACGGGAGACGCACACCTTATTATTATGCACCACTGCAAGTGCAGTGACTGCTCCTACGGGAGACGCACACCTTATTATTATTATGCACCACTGCAAGAGCTGTAACTGCTCCTACGAGAGACGCACACCTTATTATTATTATGCACCACTGCAAGTGCAGTGACTGCTCCTACGGGAGACGCACACCTTCTTATTATGCACCACTGCAAGAGCAGTGACTGCTCCTACGGGAGACGCACACATTATTATGCACCACTGCAAGTGCAGTGACTGCTCCTACGGGAGACGCACACCTTCTTATTATGCACCACTGCAAGTGCAGTGACTGCTCCTACGAGAGACGCACACCTTCTTATTATGCACCACTGCAAGAGCAGTGACTGCTCCTACGGGAGACGCACACATTATTATGCACCACTGCAAGTGCAGTGACTGCTCCTACGGGAGACGAACACCTTATTATGCACCACTGCAAGTGCAGTGACTGCTCCTACGGGAGACGCACACCTTCTTATTATGCACCACTGCAAGCGCAGTGACTGCTCCTACGGGAGACGTACACCTTATTTTATTATGCACCACTGCTAGCGCAGTGACTGCTCCTACGGGAGACACACACCTTATTATTATGCACCACTGCAAGTGCAGTGACTGCTCCTATGGGAGACGTACACCTTATTATTATGCACCACTGCTAGCGCAGTGACCGCTCCTATGGGAGACGCACACCTATTTATTATGCACCACTGCTAGTGCAGTGACTGCTCCTACGGGAGACGCACACCTTATTATTATTATGCACCACTGCAAGCGCAGTGACTGCTCCTACTGGAGACACACACCTTATCATTATGCACCACTGCAAGCGCAGTGACTGCTCCTACGGGAGACCCACACCTTATTATTATTATGCACCACTGCAAGCGCAGTGACTGCTCCTACGGGAGACGCACACCTTATTATTATGCACCACTGCAAGTGCAGTGACTGCTCCTACGGGAGACGCACACCTTGTTATTATTATTCACCACTGCAAGAGCAGTGACTGCTCCTACGGGAGACGCACACCTTATTATTATTATGCACCACTGCAAGTGCAGTGACTGCTCCTACGGGAGACGCACACCTTCTTATTATGCACCACTGCAAGTGCAGTGACTGCTACGGGAGACGCACACATTATTATGCACCACTGCAAGTGCAGTGACTGCTCCTACGGAAGACGCACACCTAATTATTATGCACCACTGCAAGTGCAGTGACTGCTCCTACGGGAGACGCACACCTTATTATTATGCACCACTGCAAGTGCAGTGACTGCTCCTACGGGAGACGCACACCTTATTATTATTATGCACCACTGCAAGAGCAGTGACTGCTCCTACGGGAGACGCACACCTTATTATTATTATGCACCACTGCAAGTGCAGTGACTGCTCCCACGGGAGACGCACACCTTCTTATTATGCACCACTGCAAGCGCAGTGACTGCTCCTACGGGAGACGTATACATTATTTTTATTATGCACCATTGCTAGCGCAGTGACTGCTCCTACGGGAGACGCACACCTTATTATTATTATGCACCACTGCAAGTGCAGTGACTGTCCCTACGGAAGACGCACACCTTATTATTATGCACCACTGCAAGTGCAGTGACTGCTCCTACGGGAGACGCACACCTTATTATTATGCACCACTGCAAGTGCAGTGACTGCTCCTACGGGAGACGCACACCTTATTATTATTATGCACCACTGCAAGAGCAGTGACTGCTCCTACGGGAGACGCACACCTTCTTATTATGCACCACTGCTAGCGCAGTGACCGCTCCTACAGGAGAAGCACACCTTAGCGACTGCTCTCGTCGAGCATTTACACGCCTTCATTTCTACATTTCAATACCGATGTATCATTCTCGCTAACTACAACAACAGCGAAATACTTGCGGTAAATTCCTATTGTATAACTGCCGCTGCAGTGACCATTTCGTTTGAACACTCTCACTTCTCACTGCCTCGTTGGAGTTTACATTTAGTGCCAATCATTATAGATATAGAAGTCATATCACTTCACCGCAGATTACTGCCTTAGCAGTGGCGGCTCCTTCTGGAGTTCACATTTATATTTTGTCCCTGCCAAGCATTAACAGCTCCCAAAGGAGTCACATCTACATCACTGCACAGCAGTGTCCGCTCCCACCGGAGCCATGTTTCTCTCCTTCCCAATGCTGTAAAGCATCCCTCCAATTTACAAGTCTAGCAAATTTTGGGGGGTCAGTGAAATCTGTCTGGCTGCTGTCCTTCTGTAAAAAGATACACACACACACAGTTCTGGAATGAGTTGAATGACTGAGAATGAACAACGAAGAGTCCCAAATGTCTCGCACGTGCTAAGTTCTTAGCATTGCAACCTGAGAAAACCACCAAGCAGAGAATCTGACTTGAATTTACTGTTAAACTTAATTAACACCAGCTTCAGCAAGGAGTGAAAGGTTGGTTTGTGTTTACTTGCGTTATGATGACCGGTCAAACTCGTCAGCTAGTTGAGGGGAACTCCGGCGCAGCCGATTGGTTGCCGTGCGTTGACGTCGTTGGGATGTCCTTTGTTGGAGAGGGATTTCTTCTGGAGCATGGGACTCGTTGTCCCGGTGACGGAGAGTTTGACGTCAGCAAGCGGGAAGTTTGCTGAAAGGGAATTCCTCCAGTGGCTTGCTCCTCTGCAGAATGACGAGACTTGGGAAATCAGAGTTCAGAGAAGTTGAACGACTGACCGTACTGCTTGATGAGACTGCGTCCGCGTGTTCACGGGAAAGCAATTATACGGGCAGGACAGGGTCAGACTGAGTTCATGCGAGTCGCGAACGTACACAGAAGCAGCGTGGGCTCCTGTGAACGGGGTCTCGTTGCCGTGGTGATGTTACAGCGGACAGACGCAGACCTTACGGGGTAATTCTTCCGAGAGCGGTGTCCGGCAGGTGTGTTGTAAAGGCGGGAAGCGTGCAACGCAAAGTTTGTGCGTAGAAACCCCTCGTGAAAACCAAGCGAAAGCAATAAATTTTGCAAGCTTTGGGGTTTATAGTGGGCAGGACTTGAGCCAGCCTACTCCGTGCTCGTCCAATAGCCATGGCTACTGAGCGAGGCCATACCTCTCTTCTCCCTGGTTGTTCACGCCCAGGGAGGGGAAATCCGTGGTCACACTTTGGAAATCAAACTTCACTTACTTGTAATCAAAAATTCAATGAAGCTCTATAATTAACTACTATTTGGAGATACAGTTTTATCATTCAAACCAATGTTTCCTGAGGCCTTAGATCTACATTTTGATATCAAGCACGAAGGCCTTTCTCAAATACAGTTAATTACGTGCGTGCCACATGCTGCATTGTTTTAATTACATGCAACAATATGGTAAAAACACTTGCTTACATACATAGTAAAACGTACAAAACTATTAGCAATAAAACATTAAAGCAAAACACACTTTTAATAAAATCGCGCGGGCCTTTTGTCCAGAGAGTAATAACTGGATTATCTACCCCGGGCAGGAAAAGAGGCTGTACTCCCGGAGACAGACAAATGGGTCTTACTTCCATTGGTTGTGGAATTCAATTATCACACTCATGTGAACGGCAGATGGCCCAAATGCGCAGGATAGGCCATTAATTTGTAACTGGGGTTACAACACGTCTTTGTTTTAAAAAGTGGAAGAAGAGTGTGTATTGGAATTAAGCTTCGGGCGATACTTAATTAAGAAGAAGACGAGGGGGAGCAAGAGTCTTCTCTGCTGATTGTCACTCCGCTTAGACACGTGGCTGAGTTTCTACACTGGGAACACCCTTATCTGAGTCAAACAATCCCACCCTCATATTTCAAGGATATGCCTCTCGGTCTGTGATAAGTCGTCGTCTATGGGATCAGTTGCTATGATGCTCTGAATTGTTTGTTGTTAAAATTGGTGTTAAAGTACAATTGTTGTATTGTGCTTTAACCCTTTGGAGTTTAAGGGGGTTTTGGGCACTGCAGAGAGGTGTTTTATGCTCTTATGCATTATTCAGTTTCTCTAAATAGGCTAAAGTCACATGACAATTTATTTGACACAAACTGTGCTACAATAGTATGCAAGCAGTATGTATGTGTGCTGTTGTATTTTTGGAGGAAAATATGAAGAACTCTTAAAAAAAGATTGATCCTCTGCCACCACCATGTGGAAATGCAAGTGTAAAGTAGCAATGGAAGGACTTTCCTAGTGTTTAGAAATAAAGATGTAGGAAATCTAAATTTTACTTTTAAAATCACTGGATATATCAGAAATAGACAGTATTACCTGTTTGCAAATTGTTCTCTTGCACTGTCAACTTATCTTCTCTTCAAAAATGGTTAATTGCTGAAATCTGGGGAAAAAATAACATTTTGTATGAACCATGGATTATTTCAGACCAGGTGCTCCATCTCTATTAGGAATTGTGTCTTTGTTCTGATATCTGACAAGCAAAAGATCAGTGTTCAAGACATTCATATTGTCATAAAAGTCATAGATAGAGGTGAGCATGCTGTATTTCTGTCTTTCCATTGACATGAAAGGATGCTCCTGAATAAACTGATCATCATTCTCACCCTGTTGGCCCCCAAGTCAAACATTACTTCTTAATGAGCTATCCTCCATTTTCACAATTTTGTCACTATTTCATTCTGATATTATTAACCTCCTGATTGAAAACATGCATGCTCACATTCATAGAATCCACCTATCTGTGTAATGTTTTACAGAATTCAGCTTGGCAGCAGATACATTTACCAAATTCAATGATTCTGTCATGTTCTTTTTGAATTTTAATTTCTGCAGAAAATACCCTCCCCTATTACCTTTTTTTACCGCCATTTTGGTCTTTTTCGGCAATTCTTTCCTTTTGATCTTTCAGAAGTATCTAAAATGGCTGCATTCAGTGAGTCTTCACTGTGCCCTTCTTTGCCTTTATTTTTCTTTACTGTGTCATCTTGAAACAGCTTATTCTTTGCAGATTTTCATTGAATCATAGTAATTGCTAGTAAAATAATCTAGAATAATTTTTTTAATAAAACTTTACCTTGAAATATCAGTCTTTTGCTCGTGCCTATCCACAGGAATTTTGCAATATATTTACTGTGAAATTAATTATTATATTACTTATATTGTTAGTTCTAAGGGTCTTCAGGTTTCTATTTTTTTAATAATAGATTATGTTATTGCAGTTAATATGGGGTATTGTTTGAATAATTTTGAGAAAAAATATAAAATTAATCCATTATGGAATTATGCTGTAACATTAAAAAAAGGTTGAAAGTTCTGTGAATACATTTAGTATGCACTAAAGATGCTCCGATCAGCATTTTTGGGGCCGATCACCGATTGCCGATCACTGCCGATCACAGAATGGCAGGGGAATGGACATTCAAAAAAGTCAATGAGTCAATAAAGTGTGCCATCTTTCCCAAATAAGGCAGAGTAACTTAAAATTATTCCAAACAAAGAGGGGTCAGGCAGACCAACACACATCAGATCAGCTTAATGGGATGTAGTCTGTTAGTACACTGATTACATTTTATTATTGGCAGCAAAATGTAAAACTTGTTACACCAAAACTGGCAAATGTCACAAAGGACAATATGGCAAGTGTTTTTGTCAGTTATTATTATGAACATCTGATGTAGTTGAGGAACCAACTACATCAGATCCAAAAAATAAAATAATGTAGTAAGCTACTGTAAGCCAATGCCGTCCTTCCTAAATAACAAGGCAGAGAAACAAGGAGGAACAACCAGATGAACTAGTATCTAATAAAGGAGTACTAGTACATTAAATAGATACTAGTGTGTAACTATTAAGTACTAGTACCTAATGAATAAGTACTAGTATCTAATTAATAAGTACCAGTACTTAATGATTAACTTGCAGTACATAAAAATATGTTCTAGTCCCAGTTGGAATACACACTAGTCAATGAAAAAAAAAAGTAAATTTGTTACTAGTAACAACAGAATAGTTACTAGTCACTATTAAAATATGTACTAGTATCTAATAAATAAAAACTAGTATTTATTTAATAAGTACTATCTAATGAATAAGTACTAAAATAAACTAGCGTCTAATGAGTAAGCACTAGTATATTAAAAAAAAAACAATAGTATCTGATGCATAAGCACAAGTATTTAATGGAAAAGATACTAGTATCTAAAAAATAAGCACAAGTGACATAAAAATGATACTAGTACGGGTTATAGATTAAATGTAAAAACGACTTGCCATACATGCACAGCAAGCTGGAGAGCGTGTGCCACACACACACACATTGGACAGGCATCTGCACTCCATATATCACAGGTTGTGCAAATGAATTTCATAATTCTGAACACGATGTCTTTCCACCTCGTACTATCCCTCCTGTATGGTTCACGTTGTTTAAATGCATAACTCACAGTCGGCTGGTTGAGGGATTCTCATACGCAGCATATTTAGTTATGTGGCGTGTTCTAAGATGCCTAATCATGTTAGTGATGTTAAAATGCCGTTGCTTGCTTGAGGGATTTCATCACGACATACATTGCAAACGGCTAACTTTACGTCTTTATTGGACACTTTGAAAAAGACGAACTCATGTTGCCAATGGTAAGCTCCGCTCTGCTGTTGTTTACCTGTGCGCCTTGCATGCATGTGTGAAAAAGTTGTGCGAGTAATTTACGTCAAGTGATCTTCTTTTTTGATAGGCGCTTTTGGAGTTGGCCGATCAAGCTATTTTTAGCCAATATCGGCCGATCGTGATCGGTGGCCGATCAATCGGAGCATCACTAGTATGCACTGTCTCATTTATAACTCTTTGACAGAATAATCAAACTAACTGATATTTACTACAGCAGTGTGGTTGAAAACTTGTGACATTTTTTTAGTCCCCATGAGAAAAAAAAAAAAACTCTGTAGGTGTGTCTCTGTGAGGTAATGTTTGTTCATGGTTCTCTGTTTCCTTAGGTTTATTGTCTGCTGGTAATGGTGAGTTTTGTGGCTGGAACACCTTCTCAACCAGTCCTCCTGATGCCAGTACTCAATCTCCCATCCCAGACCTGTTTAGTGACATGTCCGTTCCTACTGCTTCCACACCAACATCTGCCCTCCTTTCATCAGCTGACCTCTTTGACCTGATGGCCCCCAACAACAGCAGCATTAGCACATCCCAAAGCATGACCTTCAACATGTGCCCACAGAATGCAACCTCAACTCTGTCCAGATCACAGGTAATCAGGTTTGGTTAATGAGAAGAAATTCTGCTCCATTGTTGTCTTAAAGAAAGAAGGTTCAAGTCCCTGCTGTAAATATAAATACATTATATATATATATATATATATATATATATATATATATATATATATATATATATATATATATATATATATATATATATATATATATATACAGTTAAAGTCAGAATTATTAGCCCCCCTGAATTATTAGCCCTCTTGTTTATTTTTTTTCCCTAATTTCTGTTTAACGGAGCGATTATTTTTTATTTTTTTTGTACATTTCTAAACATAAATTTTTAATAATTAATTTTTAATAACTGATTTATTTTATCTTTGACATATATATATATATATATATATATATATTAACAGCTTTAGCCCTCCTGTGAAATTGTCATTTCTTTAAAAATATTTCCCACGTTACACCTTGTCTGATGGTTCTGTCAACAAGAAAAAGTTATCTGTTTTTTTTATTTTGCTGGTGTGAATCACACAGAAAACTCTTCTTCCCTTGTCAGGCAGACCGCTTTTTCCCCGTTCAAAGAGAACTTCACTAAGCATTATTTGTAACACATCTGGTATCCAATGTTAATTTTAATTTTAAATAACTTCTCAGCTTTTGATTTCTGTCCAGCTTATATGTAGTTTTGACTGTCTTTAATGTCTCCTGACATGCATTGCTTCATGAGCATTGATGAAAAAAAAAACATTTGTCATATTTAAATGCAGATCATACAACACCAATCATTATTATTTCGTCTGCATGTTGGTAGCTAAACAGCATGTAAATAATGTCAACAAACATTACTTTTACCTCAGAAAAGCCATTAAATTTAAATGATGTAGAGAAGAGCATTTTGCTGAAGATTTGCTGAAAGAAATGTACCTATTGTTTTTTTTCTTTGTCAGACATTAGGCGGTCAATTATTGCCTCAGCAGATGGGACTACAGACGTCAGAGGGCAAGTTATCAATGCCTTCCACTTGGTCAGACCCAAGTGTCAACATCAGCCTGGATTTCCTGTCTGCAGGCCTGAACCCTTCCAAACCCACACAGCCCACACTCAACACCATGATGCAGCAAGGTTAAATATATCAAACAACATTTTTTTTATGATTAAATAGTAACATGATAAAAATGTTAATTGAAATTAATTAAAACATAATCTAATGAATAAACATAATATTCATTCATTCATTCATTTTCTTGTAATGTTTCTTATTTAGGTGTTCAGCCACATTTAAATATGGTCACTCACAATGTTGCCAGAATGACACTCAATGCCCAATCCTCAACAGCTGCTCCCAGAAGAGGAATGAACCCCATGATGGTTGGAGCCATGCCTCCTTCAATGGCGATAGGTACCACAGGAATTGGCTCTGTAGGTATTGGAGGAATGTCTGTCAATCAAGGACTAATGGGCACAAATATTGTGCCAGCTAGAATAGGCCTACAAGGTGCCCTAGGCATGCCCAGCATGGGTACTGGCCAGGGCATGAACCCTTCCATGGTGGAACCTAAACAAGATGCCTTTGCCAACTTTGGCTACTTTGGAAAATGAAGAATAACTCCAGGAGAGTAAAACAGTCCAAATACACCTTCTCAAAAGAAGGAGCTGCATCCAGTTATATGGACAAAACTAGCCAGTGTCACATCTCTTCAGTCATTTGTTCATATACAGTAAGAGAAAAACAAAACACATCTGCTTTTCTTTCATGTTGGTTGATAATCAGAGAGTGTTTATTATTTATTTTATTTTTTTGTAATAGATGCAAAGCATATTATTATATACTTTTAAATGAAAAAAAAAATATTTTAAAAAAGTACGCAGTTTGGTACATTTTTCCACTTTGTTAATAACAAACATCATAGGCTTGTTTTCATCATGGTCCTGTTTAACATTTCAAATACAATTCATAAATGACCTCATAATATGCATTATTTATGCTGTGACTTTAAAGTCCATGAGGGGTTCATTATGTACATATCTTGGTGTAAAAATGTTTTTTTTTTTTTACTTTTCAGATTGTATAGGACAAATTACCACATCCTTGAAATTCACTGATTCACTGCTTTATTTATGGTTTGAATTCTTACAGTTTGGCTGATATATATAGTCACTCATATTTATTGATCACTCTAATATGACCCCCTTTAGACTGTAACTGTAGATATAATTCCAGTATTTTTTTTTTTTTTTTTTTTGTAGCAAGATGCCTGACAGTAATTTGAAGTGTGCTGGACTGTCAGATGGCCACCTTTTTAATAATACAAATGTGTGAAGGTTATTAACAGTACTTGATCAATCCAAAACTTGTAATATGGAAAGTGTAAGCCATTACATTAGTGGTCGACTAGAAAGTAAAAGAAAAAAAAATAGTTGAAGCCACACATAGAAGTACTCTGAGGGTTGCAGGAGTGGTGTTACACATTTCTACTAACTAATTGAACTGGTATTTACATTGACAAACAGTTACAGTCTTTATTTTCTTGCAATATATGTTGATTTTCAGTTGCAAGCATTGTTCCAGGTCAGTGTTACATGTCCATCACATTGTTTGATGGCTTTAGAATTGATTGATATTTGGCCCTTTTTTCTATTTATTTTTTATTTTCTCGTCTGCTGCTTTAAACTTACCCTCCATCAGATGCTGAGGCTCATGACCAAATCTTTATTTTGTTACTATTTAGATTTATTCCACAGGGGATTTGTTTCTTATTTTAATTCTAAAGATAAATCCTGTGATCATGTACATTGTTTTAAATATGCTGTAGGTGGAACACATTTCAGTTTTTGCTGACACAAAGAGATTAAGCGCCTGTTTTGTTGTGTTTTCTTTTCAGATTGCATTTTTGAATTTCATTGTACTAAAAACTTTAACATAAAATTATTTCATCAAAAACTTTGTCTTTGTGACTCTAATAGTGTTGTAGGTGTCCAGCCTTTTAGCATTCATTTAGTAAGAGGTTCACTCTATATGGATAGTTCTACATATTATGCTGTTCATCAAAGGTGGTTTTACTGTCTTCAAATTTTGATTTATGATCATTTTGTAATGTTTCCTTTACTCACTTTATAATGCTGGGCTGCCAGAAAGTATTACACTGTCAAATAAGTCAAACAAAAAAATTACAATATAAGCAGGAAACCTTACAAAGGCCTGTTATACTCCTGTTCATACACAGACCCACAAGTTGTGATCATTGAGGGGAAAAAACACTCAAAATACTCTTACATCACCATCAATCATGTTTGAAAAATAAATCAGGAATCAAACAACAAAGAAACACACAGTTGCAACCATCAAACAAATACACACTCATATAACTTTTCAAAAAGGGATCAATTTGAAACAAACTCAAATTTGAAAAGTGGTCAAGCAACAAAAGTACTCTGTCTTGTCACCAACACCAAAAATAGTTCAATTATTCATCAGTTCAAAATTCCTTAAAAGAGAAGAGAGAAAAGAACTCAAAGTCCAAGTCAGAGTCACAGTCATTAGCGGGTTTACTCACGCATCCTTGTAGAAAGTTGGGGTTTTGCGGTTGTCGATTGAAGCTTTGTAGTGCTAGCAGTAGAGGTTTTGCAGTTCTCACTTTGAAGCGCTGAAGTGCAGTAGAGGCTTTGCGGTTCTCACTAGTTGAAACACTGAATTGCAGTAGAGGCTTTGCGGTTCTCACTTTAGTTGAAGTGCAGTAGAGGCTTTGCGGTTCTCACTTTAGTTGAAGCGCTACATTGCTCACATAATTATCCGCTTCTTGACATCTCGGCAGGGTTTAAACAACGCTGGCTGATGAAAGCATGATGAGTTAAAACTCAAACAAACGCCATAGGATAAACCGTAACTTTTAGATAAGATTAGATTCAACTTTATTGTCATTACACATGTACAAGTACAAGGAAACAAAATGCAGTTTAGGTCTAACCAGGAGTGCAATAGCAGCAAGTGCAGGATACAGGTATAAGTTATAAAGTGCAGTTATAGAAAAACTATAGTGATATTTACAGATGGATGTACTATGAACATTATATACAGGTTGTGTTAGCTATGAACAGAGATTTACAATAGATGGATATATGTACAGGTTGCTATTAATAATTAGAAGTGTGCAGATAGATAAACAATTACAAATGTATATGTACAGTGGGTGTGTACATAATTACAAATGTGCAGTGGGTATGTACAGTTCAAATAAATGAATCAGTGCAATGAATATGTGCAATTTTTAAATAGTGCAATGATTATGAGGAGTGTAAGTTATGAGGAGAGTGGGGGGTGTATTAGGGGTCAAAGAGTCAGTGGGGGGCAGAGTTCAAAAAGGAGACAGCTCTGGGGAAGAAGCTGTTCCTTAGTCTACTGGTTTTTGTCCGGGGGAGCCTGAAGTGCCTGCCAGAAGGCAGGAGAGAAAACAGTCTGTGAGCAGGGTGAGAGGAATCTTTAAGAATACTGCGTGCTCGGCGCAGACAGTGTTTCCTCTGGATGTCCTCTATGGCTGGCAGTGTGGTCCCTGTGATGCGTTGGACAGTTTTCACCACCCGCTGCAGTGCCTTACGCTCCGCACAGAGCAGCTTCAGTTGGTCAGTTGGTCAACACAGTTGGTCAGGATGCTTTCTATTGTGCAGCGGTAGAAGTTCACCAAGACGGCTGATGACAGCTGGTTCTTCTAAAGTTGCCTTAAGAAAAATAGGCGCTGGTGATCCTTCTTGACCAGGCTGGAGGTATTGGTGGTCCAGTAAAGGTCCTTTGAGATGTGGGTCCCCAGGTACTTGAAGGATGAGATAGGCTCGACGGCCATCCCATTGATGTGGATGGGATCATGTGAGCCTGTTCGTCCCTTCCTGAAGTCCACAATGAGCTCCTTGGTCTTGTCGGTGTTAAGGAGCAGATTATTGTCGGTGCACCAAGTGGCCAGATGCTGTATCTCCTCCCTGTAGGCAGTCTCATCATTGTTGCTGATTAGACCAATCACTGTGGTGTCATCTGCAAATTTGATGATGGTGTTAGAACTGTTCACAGGCCTACAGTCGATGGTAAAAAGGGAGTAGAGGAAGGGGCTCAGCACACAGCCCTGTGGTACACCAGTGTTGAGTGTGACGGTGGTGGAGCAGATGTGGTCTGATCTAACATTCTGAGGTCTGTTAGTCAGAAACTCCATAACCCAGTTGCAGAGAGACGTGTCGATATCCAGGTCTCTAAGTTTGATTATTAACTTACAGGGTATGACAGTGTTGAATGCTGAGTTGAAGTCAACAAACAGCATTCGTGCATAAGTGTTTTTATTGTCCAGGTGTGTAAGTACAGAGTGCAGTGCTATGGAGATTGCATCTTCTGTGCTCCTGTTGCCATGGTAGGCAAACTGATGTGGGTCCAGTGTGGATGGCAGAGAGTCTTTCAGATGTGCCAGGACCAACCACTCGAAGCACTTCATGATGATGGGTGTGAGTGCTACAGGGCGGTAGTCATTCAGGCATGTTGGGCTGGAGTGTTTCGGCACCGGCACAATAGAGGTGGTTTTAAAGCATGTTGGCACAGCTGCTAGGTTAAGGGACAGGTTGAAAATGTCTGTGAATACCCCAGCGAGCTTTTCTGCACATGCTTTTAGGACGTGCCCAGGAATACCGTCTGGTCCAGCAGCCTTACGCACATTTATCCGACTCAGTGCGGTATAGACTTCTGAGGAGGTGAGTGTAATAGGTGAGTGGTCGGTTGAGGAAGTGATCCTGGTGTAGGGTTCTTTATTGTCTCTTTCAAAGCGGGCATAAAAGTCATTTAGCTTGTTCAGGAAGGAGACATTTGTGGCTGTGGGTGTGGACTGACTGGGTTTGTAGTTGCTGATGGCCTGTATGCCCTGCCACATGCGCCGAGGATCAGAGTTGGAAAAGTGCTCCTCTAGCTTTAGCTTGTAACAGTTCTTGGCCTTTTTGATGCCCCTCTTCAAATTAGCACTGGCAGTGCTGTAGGCCTGTGCATCCCCCGATCTGAAGGCAGTGTTGCGTGCCTTCAGAAGGAGGCGCACCTCCTTGTTCATCCGTGGCTTTTGATTTGGGTATGAGGTGATCTGTTTCTGGGTTGTAACACTGTCTACAGTGGTGTTGATGTATTCCAGAACAGAGAAAGTGTAACTGTCAATGTCTGTGTGAGAGACACAGGTGGCCTGGGAAGCAAACATAATCCAGTCTGTGTGTTGAAACCTGTCCTGGAGTGTGGAGTCAACCCCCGCTGGCCACACTTTGATGGTCCTCACTGATGGATTTAGACGGTTGATGAGGGGTGAATACTTTGGGGTGAGAAACAGATAAAGGTGATCTGATTGACCCAGGTGGGGGAGGGGGGTCACAGCATAGGCTTCAGCCATGTTTGTGTATACCTGGTCCAAAGTCTTGTTTCCCTGTGTGTGACAGAAAATGTTTTGATGGAATTTGGGAAGGACTGTCTTTAAGTTCGAGTGATTAAAATCCCCCGCAACAATAAAAGCAGCCTCCGGGTAAGCAGTCTGTTGTTTGCTGATGGCTGCATGAAGTTCATTCATAGCGAGCTTGGCATCAGCATCGGGTGGAATAGCTTTAGCTTAGCTCTTAGCCCGCCTGTAGCCATCATCAGTAGCCATCAACTGTAGCGTGAGTCTTCCATGACTGCCAGAGGCCCTGTATCACTTCCCTCTCTCTCATTCCTTCTAGCTCTTTTTTTTTTCTTCTCTGTGACGCCAAGCTCCGCCCTCTTATCGAAGAACAGACGTCATCCATAATAAAAGTATTTACTGAGATTGCTGAACTTACACAACCACAATTTTATTTATTTAATTTATTTATGACATTGTCACACTCCCCCCTCCTTATGAAAAGCCAGACTGTAGGGAAACGGAGTTAAATCCTGGATTGTTGAATCTCTTTCTCCGTAAATCCCAAAAATTTTTCATTCATTCCATAATTCTTCATCTCATGCAACTCTGTTACCTTGTCATAACATAAATCATGAGGATAGACATCTTGCGGTTGTAATAACACATCCATAGGTCCTCGAAGAGATTTATTGAGGTTTAGCTCAGCTGGAGTCACTCCGGTGGACTCATTTACTGTAGAATTAATAGCAAACCTGAACTCTGGTAAGAACTTGTCCCAATGTTTGTGATTGTCTTTGACATATGATGCCACCATTGTCTTGAGTGTATGATTAAACCTTTCAGTGCGATTTGTCTGTGGGTGGTATGCAGTTGTCATTTTGTGCCCGATGTTCCATGTTTTACAGAGTTTCTGAAATACAGAAGACACAAACTGAGGTCCTCGATCGGACAAGATGTAATCTGGAACTCTCCAACGGGTGAGAATTTCGCGGACCAGAATCTGTGAAACAGTCTCAGCTGTGGCTTTATGTAGACTGAAAAGTTCTACCCACCGAGAATAGTAGTCACCAAAAACTAGAAGAAAAACATTCCCGGAAGTACTTCTAGGAAATGGACCCATTAGGTCTACTCCAAGCATTTCCCATGGACGCTGCACAATGGTTGGTTGCAAGGAGCCTGGTGGTTTGCGGCATTCTGGCTTGTATCGCTGGCAAACATGACAATTCTGCACAAACTTCTTGACATTAGCTCTCTTTTTTTTAAGTCCTCACTGGGAACAAAAGCAATTCTTGCAATGTTTGAGCTAAAGGTGAGGAATTGTGCCAATCGTGACTAAAGGCATCGGAATTGAAATTGGACATTTTGATGTCCAGTGTTAATTGCTGAAGCTTTTGTGTACACTGTTGTACCTCAGTCTGTAAAGTTGAATTGGAATTTGACTCCGCAATAAAGATATTCATTTGTTGTACACATTGATCGGTTTCATTTTGAATGAAACTTAAGGTAGCAGCCATTGGTTGCATAACGGAATTGAAATACTGTCAGTATTTCAAACAGATGATTTTTCAAACTCCAATGCAACATGTTGTTAACCTCCTTCCTGAAGTGCTCAAAGTGATCAGTCAAGTGCTGTTTCATTTCAATCAATTGTTTTTCAGATGTATCAGTAACATTCATAGTCAATGTGTCCACAAACTGCTTCATTTCATTTGATTCTTTTAACATGGTGTCCTTAAGAGTCTGATATTGTGTTTGCATAATTTTGCTCAATTGTTGAATTGTCAGGGTATCTTGAAGACTAGTTTCTTTCAGTGTGGATAGGAGCTTGTTGATATAGGAGGTCGGAGATCAAAAACTTCTGTGAGCTCCATATCCAGCAGTGTAGCTTGAGTTGAAAAAGCTGGAAATCCTTCAAGTGATTTGGGTAAAGGGATTTTAATGTCCTCAGCTTCTGAAACTGTTGTGTTCATAGGATCATCTGCTGAGATTTGTTGAATGGATTGATTAACATCTCCCTCCATATCATTAAGTGAATCATTTGAGGAATCATTTGAGGTGGCAGCCATTCTGTGGCGTAAAGTGTTTTACTGTTTCTCACAACTCATAGATACTTTTCGAGTCCCGTCTGGGGTGCCATTTTTATGTAACGTTTCGTTTACTCACTTTATAATGCTGGGGTGCCAGACAGTATCACACTGTCAAATAAGTCAAACTAAAAAATTACAATATAAGCAGGAAACCTTACAAAGGCCTGTTAAACTCCTGTTCATACACAGACCCACAAGTTGTGATCATTGAGGGGAAAAAACACTCAAAATATTCTTTCATCACAATCAATCATGTTTGAAAAATATGTTGATGACACTCAGATCTACAGGGAGTGCAGAATTATTAGGCAAATGAGTATTTTGACCACATCATCCTCTTTATGCATGTTGTCTTACTCCAAGCTGTATAGGCTCGAAAGCCTACTACCAATTAAGCATATTAGGTGATGTGCATCTCTGTATTGAGAAGGGGTGTGGTCTAATGACATCAACACCCTATATCAGGTGTGCATAATTATTAGGCAACTTCTTTCCTTTGGCAAAATAGGTCAAAAGAAGGACGTGACAGGCTCCGAAAAGTCAAAAATAGTGAGATATATTGCAGAGGGATGCAGCACTCTTAAAATTGCCAAGCTTCTGAAGCGTGATCATCGAACATTCAAGCATTTCATTCAAAATAGTCAACAGGGTCGCAAGCGTGTGGAAAAACCAAACCAAAAGCCAAGACGCAAAATAACTGCCCATGAACTGAGAACAGTCAAGCGTGCAGCTGCCAAGTTGCCACTTGCCACCAGTTTTGTCATATTTCAGAGCTGCAACATCACTGGATTGCCCAAAAGCACAAGGTGTGCAATACTCAGAGACATGGCCAAGGTAAGAAAGGCTGAAAAACAACCACCACTGAACAAGACACACAAGCTGAAACTTCAAGACTGGGCCCAGAAATATCTCAAGACTGATTTTTCTAAGGTTTTATGGACTGATGAAATGAGAGTGAGTCTTGATGGGCCCGTGGCTGGATCAGTAAAAGGCAGAGAGCTCCAGTCCGACTCAGACGCCAGCAAGGTGGAGGTGGAGTACTGGTTTGAGCTGGTATCATCAAAGATGAGCTTGTGGGGCCTTTTCGGGTTGAGGATGGAGTCAAGCTCAACTCCCAGTCCTACTGCCAGTTTCTGGAAGACACCTTCAAGCAGTGGTACAGGAAGAAGTCTGCATCCTTCAAGAAAAACATGATTTTCATGCAGGACAATGCTCCATCACACACGTCCAAGTACTCCACAGCGTGGCTGGCAAGAAAGGGTCTAAAAGAAGAAAAACTAATGACATGGCGTCCTTGTTCACCTGATCTGAACCCCATAGAGAACCTGTGGTCTATCATCAAATGTGAGATTTACAAGTAGGGAAAACAGTACACCTCTCTGAACAGTGTCTGGGAGGCTGTGGTTGCTGCTGCACGCAATCTTGATGGTGAACAGATCAAAACACTGACAGAATCCATGGATGGCAGGCTTTTAAGTGTCCTTGCTAAGAAAGGTGGCTATATTGGTCACTGATTTGTTTTTGTTTTGTTTTTGAATGTCAGAAATGTATATTTGTGAATGTTGAGATGTTATATTGGTTTCACTGGTGAAAATAAATAATTGAAATGGGTATATATTTGTTTTTTGTTAAGTTGCCCAATAATTATGCACAGTAATAGTCACCTGCACACACAGATATCCTCCTAAAATAGCTAAAACTAAAAACAAACTAAAACCTACTTCCAAAAATATTCAGCTTTGATATTAGTGAGTTTTTTGGGTTCATTGAGAACATGGTTGTTGTTCAATAATAAAAGTAATCCTCAAAAATACAGCCTGCCTAAAAATTCTGCACTCCCTGTATTTAGCCCTATTGCCTCATGACTACAGCCCCATTAACACCTTCTGCCAATGCATTGATAAAATTGACAATTGGATGTGCCAAAACTTCAGTTAAACAAAGAGAAAACTGGAGTTATTGCATTTGGGAACAGAGATGAGGTTCTCAAGTTGAATGTGTAAGGGTCGAACAACAAAAAAAAAGGTCAAGAATTTTGGTGTGATTCTGGAGTCAGATCTAAATTTCATTAGTCATGTTAAAACAGTAACAAATCAGCATACTATCATCTCAAAAAACATTGCAAGAGTTGCTTTGTTCCCAGTGAGGACTTAAAGAAACTTGTTCAAGCTTTTATCACCAGCAGGGTGGATTCAGAAACCAATACACGCATGGACAGACAGGATGGACAGATGACCACCACCAATCGCGCTATCCAGGTGCTGGTCACACAGGTGTCCGAACTCACCACACAGCTACAGCATCTTCATACTGCCGGTGTCCAGCAGCCTGTTGCAGCTAACATTAGTCCACCTGTGGTATCGGTGCCTGATCAAGCTGCTAGATCTTCCGAGCCTCACCTCCCACCTCAGGTCTTCTATTCCGGAGAACCTGAGTTGTGTCGTGCCTTTTTATCGAAGTGCTTGCTGTTTTTCCCTGCAGCCCTCGTTTTCATCGGAGGAATCAAAAGTGGCCTTTGTCATCACGCTTCTCACCGGGAGAGCAGCGCTTTGGGGAACCACTGTATGGGAGAAGAAACTCCCGTGTTGCTCTTCGTTTAAGGCCATTTCGGAGGAGCTCAAAAAGGTATTTGATCGAGCCGTGACAGGCAGAGAGGCTGCCCGGATGCTCACAGAGTTGCAGCAGGGGCATCGGAGTGTTGCTGACTACTCCATTGAGTTTCGCACCATGGCGGCAGAGAGTGAGTGGAACGCTCAGGCGCAGTGGGACGTCTTTCTCCACGGGCTGGCAGACTGTATAAAAGATGAGATCTTTGCTTTGGATCTTCCTAAAACCCTGGATGGGCTTATTGACCTAGCCATCCGCGTGGATTCTCGTACAGCTCCGGGAGAGTCACACGCGACACACACACACAGACACACACACACACACTTGAGAATTTCCCTCTTCTGCCTGTCACTGTTTTTCCGGGGCTAGTGGACATGCCCCTCCCAGAACCTGAACCCATGCAGATGGGCCGCTCTAGGCTGTCGCTGGAGGAGAAGCGCAGACGTCGCAGCGAGGGCCTGTGTTTGTACTGCGGTGGTGCGAATCACATCGCGGCTCATTGTCCTGTAAAAGCCAAAGCCCATCAGTAGGTAAGAGGTTACTGATGGGTGGGGTATCTTTGGACAAATGCTCTCTTGCGGCCACCCTTCTGAAGGTTAAGTTGGAGTGGTCATCTGGGAATTTTATGACTAAAGCACTTATTCACTCTGGTGCGGAGGGAAATTTTATTGATTCTGCTTTAGTTCAAAGACTTAAACTTGCTGTGATTTCTCTTTCCCAACCTATATCTGTTCATGCTCTCAATGATTTCTCTCTTCCTTCCATTTCTCATTCCACTGGTCCGATAAGACTGATCACCCCTGGTGACCATTCTGAAATTATTCATTTTTTTTAACAGAAGCTCCTGTCACTCCAGTGGTCCTTGGGCATCCTTGGCTGGTAATGCACAATCAGGAATTGGAGACAGGAATCAATAATTTCTTGGAGTGAGAGCTGTCATGCTACGTGTTTGTTGTCTGCCTGTTCTTCTGTGTCTTGTTCTGTTTTTCAGGAAGAACACATGGATCTGTCAAACGTGCCCAGTGAGTACCTCAACCTGAAGAGAGTGTTCAGTAAGTCTTGAGCTGCTTCTCTTCCTCCGCATCGTCCCTATGACTGTGCTATAGTTATTGTCAGGTACATCTCCGCCTAAAGGAAAACTTTATTCGCTCTCTGCTCCAGAGAGGGAGGCCATAGAGAAATATATTTCTGATTCTCTAGCAGCTAAGATCATCCGCCCTTCTTCATCGCCAGCAGGGGCGGGGGTTTTTTTCGTGAAAAAGAAAGATGGCTCCCTCCGTCCTTGTATAGACTACCAAGGGCTGAATGCTATCACGGTGAAGAATACTTATCCTTTGCCGCTGATGTCTTCTGCCTTCAAACGTCTGCAGGGGGCGTCCTTTTTCACGAAATTAGATCTCCGCAACGCTTACCATTTGGTCCGTATTCGAGAAGGCGATGAATGGAAGACTGCGTTTAATACCCCCACGGGGCACTTTGAATATTGTGTTCTTCCTTTCGGTCTGTCCAACGCCCCTGCAGTCTTCCAAGCACTTGTGAATGATGTGTTGAGAGATATGATAGATCAGTTCATTTATGTTTACCATGGATGACATACTGATATTTTCCCATTCTCTCCAGGAACATATTCAACACGTCAGGCGAGTGCTTCAGAGGTTACTAGAATGGGCTTTATGTCAAGGCGGAGAAATGCGTATTTCATGCACAGTCTGTTCCTTTTCTGGGACATATCGTGTCGGTCGAGGGCATGCGGATGGATACAGAGAAAGTTCAGGCTGTGGTAGATTGGTCAACCCCAGACTCCCACAAGGCCCTGCAGAGGTTTCTTGGTTGTGCCAATTTTTCCTGACGTTTCATTCGCAACTTCAGCCAGCTCGCCGCGCCTCTGACTGCCTTATGGCCCATTCACCCGGGGCTACAGCGTCAACGCTTGACAGAGGGCGTGTCTGAAGTTGGGGCTGACGCGATCGTCATAGCAGCATCAGCCAATGAAATTAGTCAGCAATAGGCCATTGTCTGAGCTGGTGCATTTGCATACAGCAATCTGATTGGCTGACGCTTCCGTCAGCGCTTGAAAAGTTGAGCAAGTCCCAACTTCTGCAGCGAGCAACGCCTCTGAAGCGGCGCCGACGGATCCACAATGCAGTTCGGCAATGCCTGACGTCACCCATTCAAAGTGAATGGGAAGCATTGAAGCTGACGCCCCGTGTGAATGGGGCGTTACCCTCCACCAGGACTCCATTCAGGTGGTCCAATGCAGCACAAGTTGCGTTTGACCAACTTAAGAAGTTGCTTTGTTTCAGCTCCCATTCTCATTGCCCCTGATCCATCACGGCAGTTCATGGTGGAGGTTGAGGCATCAGAGGTGGGGGTCGGTGCTATCCTGTCCCAGCGCTCTTCCTCGGACTGCAAGATGCATCCCTGCGTGTATTTTCACATTGTCTAAACAATGCAGAACGAAATTATGATATGATGAGAGCTGCTGGGTGTCAAGCTTGGGTTGGAAGAGTGGCGTCTTTGGCTAGAGGGTTCGGGGGTTCCCTTTATCGTTTGGACCGATCATAAAAATCTAGAGTACAACCAATCCGTCAAAAGATTTAATTTTAGGCAGGCACGGTGGGCTTTATTTTTCGGACATTTCGATTTTTCTATCTCGTACCGACCAGGTTCTAAGAATGCTAAGCCTGATGCACTGTCTTACATTTTTAATCACTCCGAGCATGTATCATCTCCTGAATCTATCGTGCCACGCAGACTTTTTATCTCTGCTGTCACCTGGGCGATCGAGTCGAGGGTCCGCATGGCCTTAGAAGGGGTAACGTTTATTTGTGCCAGAGGAATTACAGTCTGATGTCATCCGTTGGGGTCACTCTTCCAAGTTGGCCTGTTATCTGGGGGTGAGTCGCACCTTGTCTCTAATTAAACAACGATTCTGGTGGCCAGTTATGGCTCGTGACATAAGGGATTTTGTGTTGGCTTGCTCAGTTTGCGCTGTTTCTAAGACTTCCAATTGTCCTCCCGCTGGACTCCTTCAGCCGCTGTCAGTGCCATCGAGACCCTGGTCCCATATTGCGCTAGATTTAGTCACGGGCCTCCCCCCCTCCAATTTTGACCATAGTGGTTTTCGAAAGCCACTCACTTTATCCCTCTGCCCAAATTACCATCAGCTAGAGAGACAGCGGTTGCTGTCATTGATCACGTCTTTCGTATCCATGGCCTCCTGACAGATGTGGTTTCTGACAGGGGGCCTCAGTTCATCTCTAAATTTTGGAGAGAGTTTTGTCATTTACTGGGGGCAACTGTTAGTCTTTCTTCTGGTTTCCACCCTCAGAGTAACGGTCAAACTGAGAGCGCCAACCAAGATCTTAAACGTATGTTACGATGTTTAGTGTCTCAGAATCCATCCTCCTGGAGCCAGCAGCTCTCATGGGTGGAGTACGCACATAACTCATTACCAGTGTCTGCCACGGGCCTCTCTCTATTTGATTGTAGTCTAGGGTACCAGCCACCTGCTTTTCCCAGTCTGGAATCTGAAGTTGCGGTTCCCTCCGCCCACGCCTTTGTCCAGAGGTGTCAACGCACTTGGAACAGGGCAAGACAGACCCTTCTTCAAGTGGCTTCGCGCACCAAGGCTAAAGCCGATCGCCACCGGTCTAAGCCTCCCGTTTACGTCGTCAGTCAAAAAGTGTGGCTTTCATCTAGAAATATTCCTCTCCGCACCGTATGTAATAAACTTGCACCCAAATTCATTGGTCCGTTTTCTGTCATCGAAATCATTAGTCCGGTGGCAGTCCGCCTCAAACTTCCTCCAGCGTACAGGAGAATTCATCCCGTATTTCATGTTTCTAAATTGAAGCCCGTTATTCATACGGCCATTAATCCGCCTACTCCCGTCGTGACAATATCTAGTTTGATGGCATACTCTACAAATATTTATAATATCAGATCAACAAATGTACTCTTAATTAAGATGCCCTTTTTCATAAAGTTTCATAGATCTACTATTTTTAGTTATTTTAATGTGTATGTGTATGCATATATTTTTTGTAACTTTGTCCTATGGAGTCTGTCTTGACCTGGAGTCCCTGGTAGAAGAGTATTGTATCTCAACAAACTGGGCTGCAACTGGTTGCGCTCTAGTCAACTGCCTAGTTTGTCTATGTCTAGAAACCGTATTGTCTCTGACAACACAGTTTTGTGGGCGAGGGGCTGATTGAGTGCATTGTAGTGAAAGCATATGCCATTTGGGGGCCAGTAAGGCAAACACTACATTGTAAATAATGATGTGCCTTGCCATCACATCTAACTGTATCTGCCTTTTTAATCTGAGACTCTATGACAGCTTTAGCATGGCAAACTAAAAGGGCATTTTTCAGCTATCAGGAGCTGACAGCCATTACCCTTGCTTACACACCAGTCTCAGCATGCACTGTCAGGCACGAGGGAGATGCTGCTACTCCCTGTACTCTACCTGTATCAGTTGCACCAGGTATCATTTCAACTCTAATTAGCAACACTGCTCTCTGTTGTGTAAAACAAAGATACTCTCTATTTTTGTCCTGATATATATATTCTAATGTCTTTGTGTCTCCTCCACATTCTCCCTTTCTTCCTCCCCTCCTTCTGCTTTTATTATTTTTTTCTCTCTGCTGTTCCCCTTGTTTGTGTGATGGCAGAATGGTGCATTTCATCATCTACTTTTCAGGTAGAATGTGTGATTTCGATAGTCATTAAATGAGACCTAAATTAAAACAGACAATGGGAAAACTTGTTTTTCTTGGCAACTAGATTATTTTTCATTTGTTACAATTGGTATATAGAACCCACTTTATTTAAAAACATTGTAAATATTATTAATTCAATTAAAACATTATTAATTCAAGCAGTGTTGTCAACGTCTTGTCAACGTCAATTTCTCCTCTTCCTCCAAGTCCACCTAATAAGTTGGTAACAATAGCAGTACATGAATAATGATGTGTTAATATATAAACTAAACATTACTTTATTATGAACTAAAGATGAGTTAATGCATGCACAAATTATGAACTAACTTTAACTGCAACATGAGTCACATGAGTTCATGTGTGAATAAAGGCTACCTTAATTAATTGTTAGTGCTTGTTCGTTAATTAATATTACACTAGTTTATGCTCATGAACTCATGATATTTATTCATTCATTAATTTTCCTTCGGCTTAGTCCCTTTATTCATCAGAGGTCACCACATTGGAATTAACCAGCAACTTATACAGCATATGTTTTACACAGCTGCAAAACATTTGCTCGATAAGTTGCAACCCAGTACAGCCCTTCCAGCTGCAACCCATTATGGGGAAACAAACATACAGGGCCCTATCATACACCCGGCGCAATGCGGCGCAAGGCGTGACGCAATTGTTGTTTGCTAGTTTCAGCTCGACGCAAGAGTCATTTTGACATTTTGCACCACACTGTTTAAATAGCAAATGCATTTGCGCTCATACAGATATGGCTACAGAGAATGCGTGAGTGATTTAAACAAATCTCGTGCATCTCCGCAGTAATGCGCGGCACTGTGCAAAAGACCCTAACACAAGCAGTACATGGCCAGCAGGGGGCAGTTATGTAACATAGTGAGCACACTGAACGGATATACTGTAGCAGCCAGAGCACGTGAGCTAAGACAACAGACATTAAATTACTGCTATGTTTTTTTAAACGATTTAAATTTAATGGCCCAGTTTCAGTGTGTTTCATGTTTTTAATTTAGTTTCGTTTTTTTAAATGTGCGTGTGAAATATGTACTGTACACATGGCAGAACATATGGCAGCAACACCGTTTGATCGACAGAGACAAAAATAGCAGAGTAGTCTGTGGCGTGGTTGTAAGGCGTATGGCAACATTTTCTGAGGCGATCAATCATGATCAAGATCCCGGTTCGAAACCAGCGCGTTGGTAAACATGATTTTCTTTTTTCCCCCCACTACATATCACATCGAAAATACATTTATCTTAAATAGAAAGGAAATATATTTTGTTATTAAAATAAAGTATATGAAATATTTAAAATGAGATATAAAGTCACAAGCTGAATCATACACTCTAAAAAACGTTGGGTTATTAACTTAACCCAATGGTTGAGTTAAAAATATTTGGTGCTTTGTTGGGTTATTTTAAACCTTTATTGGGTTATTATTTTAATAACTCAACCAGTTGGGTTACAATTTTTTTATTTCAACAGTCAACTGATTTAACTGACACAGAACAGCTGTATTAATATGCGTACGTGATGTTGTTTGTGCGTTATAAAGTTTATTTAAGCTCTAACTCAGTAAGTTAATGTTATTTTGTTTGATCAAATTGCCTCTCTGTGTCGTGTTTTTTATATCCGTTTCACCTGGACTCTTAATTATTGATGATACACGCGCGCGCTTCATAGCCGATGTATATGCGGATAAAAACGCTTTCTCTACCTCCGTGTTCATCTTTACACAGTCATTGGTTCATCTCTACAGCTGTTTTGGAGGAAATTATACACATATTTGAGATATTCCGCCGTTATCCTCGCCTTTAGGACCCAGCGGAGACATCAACCCGGAGTCACGTGCAGTCTTGGTTAAGGTATGTTGTCTTAAAAAACACTGTCCTATCGCTAGGAAACTATACTGTAACATCTAAATGCTAATATGGACACATATATATGCTACATTTAATTCAGGAAGTAGCTGGTTTTCCAAAGAAGTACGAAATCGGAGCATTATATTACTATTGGCTATTATTCGCCGCTAGAGGGCGCTGAATGGATTGCTGTAGACTGTAGTCATCATGAGGAAGTTATCCTGGACCAGAGCAGAAGCTTGCTATAATATATTTTATTCGAAGAGGATTCATTATCCATTTCAAGGTACTTGATTATGAACTATTGAAAGTTAAATGTTATTATTACTGTTTGTGTGTATTATATTAAAGGCCCTGAAATTTGCATTTTCCCTACATCTTATACTAACCTACAGAGATGAAACCACATCCTGATCATGTTAAATGCTAATAGAAATGTTTAATCAGTTATATATGGCATACAACAGTTAAATATATATATATATATATATATATATATATATATATATATATATATATATATATATATATATATATATATATTTGTAACGTCTGTTAGCTTTGTATAATAATAGTTGTAATATATGCTAATAAACAATAATACAAAGCCCTCAAACTTACATTGTCCTTGCCCAGTTTTAAAATCAGGTGAGATTTTAGTGATGCTGTGACGACTGAACTAATAAATGTTGTCTGTCAGCTCATGCTAATTTGTGTGTTTTTTTTTTAAATCTTTTTGTTTGTTCATTGTAGGTTGCGCTGGACAGAGCGAGCTTTGGACCTTCTTGATAATCTTGTTGAGAGGTGAGAAAACAACAGCTCTGTATTTTGTAATATTTACATGATGTAAAAAATGTACCGATACACACACTTAAGCAATATCATACACTGTAAAAGTGTCTTTATGTCACTATATTTCTTAAAATCAAATTATACATTTGTAATTCTTCTGTAAATGCATTTATTCATCTCTGAACAGCACTGGTAGTGTGTAAAGACTCAAATGCCTCTTTCAAAAGTGTTTCTGTGCCTTATTTTAGTGTGAATTTAGTATTAGACTGTATCAGGCATGAGGCCACAGGTAAGTATAGATGACTGATATAGAGGCAAAGCACAGTTCAGACATTTCAGAACTCTACTCCTGGAACATTTGACCAAAGAAATTGAGATATTACAGACATTAAACTGTTTATATTAATTATTGCGTTATGACAATTTACTGACAGGTTCCAGTTATTTCAGTAGAAATCTGTGATCAAGAGTTTGACTCTTTTGCAAGCTTCTGGGCATGAGAATTAAGCACACTGATGAATATCAGTGCACAATTGACCATGTAAAATGGACCTTATTTGCCCAACAAATTTGCAAATGTGATGCACCTTAAGAACTCGTATAAAAGACTAATCCTGCAGCTAAAAGTGCATAGTTTCATAGTTTTTTTTGTTCTCTATCTGTTTAATGTACCCCTGGAGATGACCACTTGCAACCTTCAAGTTATCTTTTCTCCATTGCTAAACTGGGTAAGTAGTGTACATGATTTTTGTTGTTATTTAGTCCTGCATACATGTGCAAATTTACAATTTAAAATTTCTGTTTTAAGGTTGGAGCTAACATCATTTTGTACATGGAGAGGTAGGAGCAGCAGAGGCGAATCCATCATGGCCTGGAGCTGGGTCAGTAGGCATTGCTTTGTGGAGTTTGCAAGTCCCTCACAGTCCAAACACATGCAGTATAGGTAAATTTAATAAACTAAATTGGCCGTAGTGTATGAGTGTGAATGAGTGGATGGGTGTTTCACCGATTTTTGTATTTTTTTATTATTATTATGTAAAATATCCCTTTAATAAATCCAGTGTACTGTTTGTATGGCATGGATTTAAGTGCTGTTTTTGTTTATTTTTAGATTGCTCAGGACGGGTATTTTATACCCACACACCAAAAATAAACTTGTTGAGGTTTGGGGAGATGCATCACTGTGGATTCTCTCGTATTGCAAAAAAGAGAAGAGAGCCTAGGATCTACTAGTTCAAGTAAACATTTAATCTGGTGAGAAAATCCTGCATAACAGCTCTGTTTTAATCTCAACTTGTAGCATTTCACCTTTGATATAAGGGCCTTGTTTTGAGTTTAATTATTGTGTTTTTTTCTGTTTGATATAAAGACAGCCTTGGAGATCTCGCTTTGGAGATGGTGCAACAACTCTGCCAGCGATCCTTTCTCCACTGCCATACAGATTGTGCAGCAAGATGGTTTGGCCCTCATACCAGGAGGCAAAACAAGAATTTGTTGATTTGCGACCTCTAGGTGCATTATTTATGACAATAAATTTTGGACATTATTTAATTCATGTGTGTATACTTGTATTTCGTTCAGTACTTAGAGGAGGAGGAGCAACAGACACAGAACCCTCTTGTCCTGATGCTTGGGGATGAACTAAACTGCTCTCGGGCGTTTGTTATTGTTGGAAGAATGGCACTAAATTCATGGATTTAAATAAAGCATTGCCAATGTATTAAAAGCTGTGTTTTTATTTACATATAAAGATGACGACTACTACTACTATAATAATAATAATAAGAAGAAGAATTTATTATTATAATAAATAACCCAACAAATTAGTTATTTTTGTAACCCAAACTGTTGGGTTAACCTCAATAACCCAATGGATTGGGTTAAAATAACCCAACAGAAGGTCGGTGCCAAATTGACCCATCTATGGGTTACCTGTTGGGTTATTATTAACCCAACTGTTTTAAGTGAGTAGGTATTTAATAAGGATAATAGGAATAATAAATATTCTATAAACAGTTATTTTCCACCTGGTGTTAAATGTTAGGGACATCCTAATATAATCAAATGCCATTAATTATTTTGTAAGTTATTTCTTTAGTATTTCTTTAATGGCATTTAAGGGATTTAAGGCTGCATGGACAACAGAACACATACAGGTATGAAAAAAAAATAAATAAATAATATATATATATATATATATATATATATATATATATATATAAAATTTAATTCTGGTTTTTGTTTTAAATGAGGCTAACTGCCCAGTTTCCGTTTGTTTCATGTGTTTTAATTTCATTTCGTTTTTTTATTTTTTTTACGTGCGTGTGAAATATGCACACATAGCTGCAACAATAAGCTATATTCAAAATATTGCAGCGGATCATTTTAATGTGTTTAAATGGTGCTTCTCTCTCTCTCTCTCTGTGTGTGTGTGTCTGCTTGTCCGCTATGTTTGCTTGAGCACAACAATTCAACAGATAGTTTAATAGAGATATACGAGTATGCGTTCGATAATACAATTCATAAGCAGGGCCGGATTAACCAATTAGCATTATGGGCACATGCCGATTTTGGAATGTCTGTTTAGGCTAAGTGCAAATAGCGCACCTCATTATTTTTTTTATTTTTCCATCTAGTTTCCCATTTCTAACATCACTTGCAGTCATGTGCAGATCGTGGGGGATTTGGGTGCTTGAGTCACTGCCTTTATTTTCTCCTGGAGAGAAACCCTTTTTCCTGGGGATAATAATTATTTTTTTAATACTAATAATAATATAATATATGTATAAGTTATTGCGTGTTCTTTTAAGGACAGCTTTCCCTGTCAGACAATAAAAAAAAATAAATTATGAACATCTTGGTTTTAAAAACAAATACCATAAAAGTCAATGGTTACAGGTTTCCTGCTTTCTTCAAAATATTATTTTGTGTGTTCGACAAAAGAAAAAAAAAAGTCAAATAGGTTTGAAACAAGTAAAAGGTGAGTAAATGGTGACAGAATTTTCAGTTTTGAATGAACTATCCTTTTAAGGGTGAACATATGGTGAATTTAGGATGAAATCTCCCTTATTATATTTTATTTATTAAGGTACAATTATTATTATTATTTAATAAAAGTGCCAGTTTCCACTTGAGCCCCTACTCCTTAAAATGTCACTGCACGTCCCTGCTTGTGAGTAAAAAAACCGGTTTGGCTGGAAACATTAGCATACGAAAAGTGGAATGGGGGTGGAGGAATTGCTGCTGTCTGGCTAACTGTAAAACCAAAGGCCTTCGAAAGTTTTGCTTTTGAAAAAAGGACAAAGAGTTCAAGAAATGCACTGAAAATGAAAGAAATGGCGGCTAAAAATAAACTTCACTGTGGCTGTACATTTTTTCCTACAAACTTTTTGGAACGTGATTAGTTAATATTTTTTATATACGTTTCAACAACATGTTTGTATTTAAAAAAGCTGGATAGCGGGCAAATATTCCAGTTCAGAAAAAAAAGTTGCCCACTGTCTTATAATGTATAAATTTGTTATAACTGAAAATTTAGAGTGAAATTACAATGGGACTTTTTGTGAATATTTATGAAATGCTACAAAAAATTGCAGCTATTACGCAATTAACTATGAGTTCTGCGTCCTCAAGTAAATGTTTATGTTATATATGACGTGGTAAAATTAAAAAATTTAATTAATTAAATAAAATTTTACATGTAAAGCTTTATCTGAAGGATATTTAATATATTTAATATTTTGAATTGCAATATGCTTAGGAGAATCAGTCTAGAAATGTCGTTTTAAAATATGTGCGCATGATCTTAGTAATTAACTTGACAAAGCAGAAGACAAACTACTGTAATAAAGCACAAAATATTTCAGAAAATGTCACCTAAATGCTGTATTTAAACTTCTTAATCAAATACAAAATGTGGGGAGAAAATACAGAAATCCGGGGGATTTGGCCAGAGTCTTGACCCAGTTTATGCCCTCTGCAACAATGACTTTGCTTGCAGCAGTGTGCTTCGGGTCATTGTCCTGAAAGAAGCTGTGATGTACTCCGAAGTTTTCTCTTATGTATGGGCCAGCCGTTTCTTTTATAATTGCACTTTCAAAGAAAGATCGGTCCATAATGCCCTCGAATATTGCAATAGGTCCCGGACCCAATCTGGATATTGCTCCTCAAACATTAACTTTTAGCCAATGTTTTAGCTTTGGCTTTGCAACATGTCTTCCAGTCTTACGAAATGACATGGTGGCAAAGCAATCCAAAGCCACCGTTGTTTCGTCAGTAATCCATCTGCGGGCTTGTTGGAGACGTATTTCTTTATTTTTGTCTCTGATCATAGTGCAATGTTGCGTTTTTCCATACCTCCATCCAAGATTTTGTCTTGTCCTGATAATAGATCGTTTGCATTTCCAGTCCTTTGTCATGATATAGCCGTTTTTTTACCGAAGTGTTTTGATTAGGCAATATCCTGCATAAATACGCAAATAAGTAATTAAATGAGTAAATACATAAATACACAAATAAATACACAAATAAATAAATACATACACAAATAAATAAATAAATAAATAAATAAATGAGTAAATAAATAAAATAAATACGCAAATAAATAAATAAACTTCCTGCAAATACATATATAAATAATTAATAATGTGGGGAGATAAATAAATAAATTACAAGAATGTTAATGTTGTGTCGGTTTTCCAGAGTTTTTGTCATGTTAAAAAGGTCCATGCATGTCGTGTGTGAGAAACGGAGTGAAAGAGAGTAATGGCGCTTGTTTATGCATTTATTCATTTATTAATTTGGAGATAATACAAAATATCAATACAACAGAACGACATAAAAACTGCTGTGTTATATCATTTTAGCTAACCGCGTCATAAAGATGTAGATAAAATATGTGTTGAGAAAAGCATACAAAAATCGGATATTACACAATATAAATAAACCAAATAAAACAAACGTGAATCGTGATGACGGTTATGCTGATTTCACTCATTTACCAGTTATAGAATAGTATAACTTGCATGTGTGGGCATAGTTTGATGTCTTTTCCTAAAACTTTAAACATTTATATTATTCGAAATAAAACAGAAAGAAATAAGGAGAATAAAATATGATTTAAAGCACTCGTTTTGTGCTGAAGCCATGATCCATCAGTTTATGTAAACGGTATCGTTGCATAACTTTCATTGATAAAACCAGTAAAAGCAACTGTACATATTATTATCACTATAAAACATATATTACTGCCTTAAGTCAGTAACTTAGGCAGTAATGCAAAGTAATAATGAATAAGTGAATAAATAACCTGAATGAAAGGAACAAAAGGGTCCAAAATCAGTCACCAGGTCTAGTGCCCCCCTATGGGATTAAAACGCCCCCTCAGTTATGACATCCATGGCGCCGGGCCTGACAAGTTATCACTTTCTGTGCGTGATTAATACAGCGTGTAAACTCATCTCATCGTAGATTAAAATATCATTAAAAAATAGAGCGAAAACAATACAATAAAATAGTGTTACATTCGTGAAGAAAAGCATTCAATTAAGTTTTATTTATAATGTAATAAATTTACCTGCCATGTAAGCTTGTAATATTTGTTTACAAAAAATTTTGTAATGTTTGTTTCTTGTAATGTTTGTTTACAGGAAAATTAACTGTCGAATATAAACGGTATAAATAATAAAAAAAAATATATATAATAATAATAATAATAATAATAATAATAAGATAACTAAATATAACTTAAATTAATAAATGAATAAATGCATAAACAAGCGTCATTACTCTCTTTCACTCCGTTTCTCACACACATGCACCTTTTTAACATGACAAAAACTCTGGAAAACCGATAGATAGATTTATATACCACCTAATTGCATACTGTATATAAAATTATACTCCGTTAATCGTAACTAATAAGCCATTTTGAAATTAATACGAGCTAGTAACATTTCTGCTCTCCGTCCACGGACAGCAACAACATTAAAATCATTGTTACATCTCTCGATAAAACAATTCCTGATCATTTATCTTTAGTCAAATGGACAATATTATTTGAAGTAGCATGTTGAGCTGAGGAAAAGTAAATACGAAACTAAGTTCAAAAATAAATGAACGGATCTGCATTTAGTTTAGCATTTTCATCTCATATTCCCACAACAATAACATTCATTTAGTTGATTTATTTATATGACCACATTATTAATTAGTTATATATATATTTTTATGCAGGAAGTTGTATATTTATTTATTTATTTGCGTATTTATTTTATTTACTCATTTTGTTAATTTATTTACATATGTATTTGTGCATTTATTTATTTATTTACTCATTTATTTATTTGCGTATGTATTTATTTGTGTAGTTATTTACTCATTTAATTAATTATTTGCATATTTATTTATTTATTTGCGTATTTACCCATTTATTTATTTATGTAGGAACTTATTCATTTATTTACTCATTTGTTGATTTATTTATTTGCATGTCTAGACTGATTCTCCGAAGCATATTGCAAATCAAAATATGAAATATATTAAATATCCTTCAGATAAAGCTTTACATGTAAAATTAAATTTTTTAATTTTACCACATCATATAAAACATATTTTTGTCATTTTAATACAACATTCGCTATAACTTTGAATTCGGCACGTTATAAACGTACTTGGGAAAAAAATATAGCCTTAAACGTACAGTTTTAGTACTTAATGACCTAATTATGACAAAACATGACAAGCCGTTTTTCACTACCCGCTAGCCTAACGGTGGTCATACAAAAAATACAATAAAATATGTCCACCTATATAAGTAACCCAAACAGTATTATGTCTTAACAAAAAAAAATAAATTAATTAATTATCCTGACGAGGTTCGAACTCGGGCTGGTGGCGTCATAATCCAACATGCTGACCACTGGACCACAGTGGTGCTGTCATTCCATTGCGTTTGGATCAAGAAATGTTTTACACAGTCATCTGCAACACTTTTGACCACAGTATTACCTAAATAAATAAATAAAAATGCGGAGTTGCGGCAAAATAATGAATAAAATAATGGATAAAAAGAGTGAGGCTATGATCAAATAAATGAAAAAAGTGCGACTGCTGTGGATGCAAGTAGCTACGGACACAGGCCCTTGTGGCTAAAAAACGGACCGGCCCACCGGGAAATTCTCCGGGTCCTTCCGATTAGCCAAACCGGGCCTGTTCTCCAAAATAAATAAATAAAGAAACCCAGCCGCTGGAGGAATCGAGCGCTCTTGTATACAAATACTGTCCATGCACCCATGGCAATTGCTGTAAGTCAATGGAAAAGCGGTTGTTCCTTGCGCCACCTGGTGGCTATTGCGTAAAGCACAGAAAAGTTTTTTTAAAAAAAATGAAAATGTGGACTTTACGGCCGCAGTAAACCGCGTGACTACGGATCACAAACTGCAGTACTGCGCAGGAAGAAACGCGCGTTCTTAGTAGCCATTAGGGGTGTAACGATACTTCGAACCGAACCGAAATATCGCGATACACCAACCACGATACGAATCGCGAAACTCTCGTGGCGTACCGCGATACTCTCACGCCCCCTGCTGCCCATTGTTGAGGTTGACGTCACTTGTCTCTAACTAATTAAACCAAATTTAAGCACATATTTATTTGATCACATTTGATTGAATTGTATTAGTAATGAGGTTTTGTTCTAAATATTATATTCTAAAGTTAGTATTTTCCAAGTGCATGTCATGTCATGTGAGTGCGCGATCACTCGATTACTGCATGGTTTCCGCTACATTCATTCTTCCATGGCAGGGCGCCACACCAAAATTCACCCCGCCACTGACTGATGCTTGCGCGCCGATTTTCTCTGTTGGTGCACGGGATTCTTGCGTGCCCTCGTGTATACTCTGCTCAAGTGCGCTTTCAAAAACAAGCAGCTGAAGTGCGATTTAGTGTGTTTACGCATCACGCATCAGTAACTGACTGACAGGTGCATGCAGCGTGTGAGGCTGGCAAATACGACCGCTTTCAGTTAAGATGAACACAGTTTCCATAATTATACTTTATAGATAACAGATAATGCTTTATAATACTTTAAAATGTATAGATGACGTTGTCTTGCTGGACTTTATAGCCGTTTCACTTTACAGGGAGCATTTATGCCGCTTGGGTCTATTGGAGACATTCATAAATATTTCTAATGAAGGTTGGAGACATACATGTTACATAAACACACTAAGGCGCACTTGAGCGGAGTATATATGGGGGCACGCAGGAGTTTTGTGCATGGACGGAGAGAATAGGCGCGCAGGCAATATATTGACATTGCAGTTTTCAGCGCCGTGCACCGCATTCTTCCCTATACTGAACTGTAGAATGAAATAAATACAAATATGACGTTCACCTCTTACCTGATGTCTTTAACAATACATTTTCTATGTGTTTGCAAAATGGAAGTCGTAAGACATCTTCCCTATCCACCTTACTCTGAAAAAAAGAGTGAACTTGAGGAGGTATAGCTCAATGTAACGGGAAATAGCCAACAATAGCTGAGCCAAAAACTAACAAACAAATCAATCAAATTAAAAATTTACAAAAATCACAAAATATCTCAAAGTGGGCACAAGTAATGCTAAATAATTTAACCCAAACGAAAGTTAAGCAAAAACAACAAAAATCTTAATCATGTTGACAAAATACACGAAAAACGAGATCAAAGGAAGATGCGCTCTTCTCCGCTTTTCCTGACGGGCTTTTTAGATCCCCGCGCCAAGTCGCCCAGTAATGATAGATCATTCTCCTGACCAATTAGCTGTCGTGAAGGTGGAAATACAGAAATGACAGGCACGGAGAGAGAGAGAGAGAGAGAGAGAGAGAGAGAGAGAGAGAGAGAGAGCGAACGGGAGGCTAAAATACAACCAGCTAGAACCGTAACATTAGTTTCAGACAAAACTGCAGTCTATTCTCTTTGCTTGCGCGCCCATTTCCTCTGTTCGTGCGCAAAACTTCTTGCACGCCCTCAAATATACACGCTCAAGTGCAGATCTTTATGTGGGCTTTCAAATAACCGCTGCTGAAGTGCGATTTAGTGCGTTTTTATGCGTTTTGCGACATTAACGCGTCCTGGGGTGGAGTGAGGCGGCTATAGACTCCAGCAAGATAAAGTCATTGTATGCAGAGCCATTGACATTTATCAGTTAAGTATAATTATGTAAACTGTGTTCATCTTAACTGAAATTAACTGAAGATTTCATATGTTCTTTAGAGAGGACAAGCCTGTTTATCTTTCACTATAGTCTACACTGCAGTTATTTATTTAATTTGAGTTTACTTTCTTAAGATGGCTGCACTAAAGAGAACTGTTTTTTCTGACTAGTCTATATTGGAGGTATTTATTTCATTTTTGTTGTTTACTCTGGTATCCTGACTGTACTAAAATGTGATGGCAAAGTTAATAAAGAAAAAGTTTAGTTGTTCTTGTTATTAAGTGAATCTATTATTCCTTAGCATTGCTGTTAAGATGACATCAACCCTAACCCCACAGCAAACAGAAACCGAACCGAACCGAACCGAACCGTGGCTCCAAAACCGTGAACCGAACCGAATCGTGCCTTTAGTGTATCGTTACACCCCTAGTAGCCATATCTGTATGTGCGCCCCTGGTCTAAAAAAGGAGGTGTGTTAAGGCGCATTGCGGGCACATTGCTATTTTGAGAAATTAGAATAGACCAGCTAAGAAAGTCTAGGGCCCTTAAAATTATCGATATAGGCGCAAAATCCAAAGCGCATGGCGCAAAAGCATTAAGGGCCTGTCAGAATCCACTTTTGCTAATTTAGGGATGGAAAATTCCACTTCGCGCCGCGGCGCATGGTCAAACACAGTTAAGCTTATTCTCTTAATGAGTTATAGGTGTGTTTTGAGAATAAACCAATCAGAGTCTCATCTCCCATTCCCTTTAAGAGTCAGTTGCGTCGCGCCATGGCGCATTTGCTATTTACATGGCAGACTTTGTAAGTGGAAAAACTGAACGCTTCATTAGCGAGAAAACAGTTAAACAGAGAATCTGCAGCGCAAGAATGAGAGAATGAGCCTCCTCATTCTTTATTTTCACTTTCACTCTCATGAATAAGGAAACGTGTTGTATGCACAGACATCCATTAGCCTATACATAATTAATTTAGTTTGTTTCAAGATTTGTTTCAAAAACTATTTCTAAATTCAGTTCTAATTTTCAGCAAACGAACAATAATAACGAAGTGTGGTCAAGTTATATCCAAATACACATGCTATGCCCCTAATGGTCTGAAAGCTGACAGGTGAGCAAATGAGCAAATCTAAGCTTGTTTTTAATAGAAAAAATATAAATATGCATATAATAAATAATACTGCTAATAATAACAACATTATACAAAAGCAATTTGTCATGAATAAACTGAAAAAGCCCCCCGAGATGAAGAAGTCATAAAGGCAGTAGTTTTTATATTTATGTAAACTAGAAAGTAATGATTTTTGTAATATTTTAATCCTTTAATTTTTTTCTATTTGTAAAGATATTTGCGTATTGCTCTACATCCTGTGTGTATTAAGCAATGTTTAAGTGAGGCGCACATCTAACGTGCTTTGCGCTGGACTTTAGACCTGCTCTTATCTGGCCTATTAAACAGTCTATTCTAGTTTCTTAAAATAGCAATGCACCTCAACACACTTCCTTTTTTAGAACAAAACGCCTATGGGCGCACATATGAGCGCAAATGCATTTGCTATTTAAACAGCTTGGTGCAAAACGTCAAAATGACTCCTTGCGTCGACCTGAAATTAGCTAACAACAATTGCGTCGCGCCTTGTGCCGGGTGTATGATAGGGCCCCTAAAGTCCAGCGCAGAGCGCGTTCCCCTTCGGGATGGGAACTTCAATGCTATGTGGAAAAACTTCCACTATGGGGATTTCACTCAGAAAGCCAATCATCTGAAAGAGTATGTAAACGGGCCAATGAGTTGGCAGCTTCAGCTTTCGCACCTGATGCTCGTTGCAATCAATTTGCTATAAGAGCACAGAGCGAGCAAAGCCAAAGCATCATTTTCACTTCAGAGACTTCAACAGCCTTCTGAGAGAGTCGATGAGGGTTCCTCCAGCTGAGTTTCAGACAGAGAGTGAACAAGAGCGATCTCCCGGTCCAGAGTGTGTGACACACAGCTGCAGATGGTCAAGCTAGGTTTCTCCCTTGCTTGGCGTTCTTTGGGTCCAGTCCTCCAGAACGGTATGTATTGTTGTGAATTTCCTAAAAAGCAACACGGTCGTGCAGCGCATCTTTTTCAAGACGTCGCTTCGACTGCGCGTTTCTGGATGTGGTGGTTTCCTGTCCTCGGAAGATGGGCACGAGCACTGCGTTTCATGTTTGGGGGTCAGGCATGTTAATGCGGTGCTCTGCGGTGGCATGTCTGTTGAGCAGTTAAGATTGCGGTTCGCACTTGCAAAAGAGCCACCCACCCCAGTTGCCCCTGCTCCGCAGCTGGGCACTCGGGCAGATCTGAGGGTCACAGTGGGAGTAAATCTGCCGCCCTCTGGCTTGCAGACCTCTCGCTCCATGTGCTCCATCCAACCTTTGAGTGAGAGAAGCGCTCCGTCCTCGGATGGCCACCCTCTCACTTGATGACACCGAGGCTCAGATGTCCACCGCTGCATCGGAGGATGGGTTGTCATGGTCTGATGAAGGATCCACCCTCCGCTCCCTCCCCTCGGGAGCGAGTGATGGGGTATTCATTGTGTTTTTTATGAATTTCTGATGAATTTATTACTCTCATTTATATGCTTATTTGAGTGATTTCAGTATTATTATTATTACTGTTATTATCTATCTGTTGTATCATTACCCATAACGGGACATAAAAAGTCAGCTTGTGTAAATGCTGTCAGGAATGAGAAGAAAATTAGGAGAGCAAATTTAGAAGAGCAAGATGAAATGTCTCAATGAGAGTAGATTTATGGAAGCAAGGCCATAAAGGCACCTGCGTTCTGTTCTGTACATCATGATAAGGCACACCTGCACGTGCACCCACACTTACTTGTAATGACTACTAAAAATTATGAGTACTCATGAACTTAAGCTGAAATTACAGTTGACAGCTCAGTGGACAGTGAACAAGATATATTGTTGAGCATTGTGTTTTGGTTGAAGTCATCACATTTGAGATAGGAATGAAAGACCTTAACTGGACATGGGTGGGACCCCTGAAGACCCTGAAACTCTATTGGTGGTGGGCACCTGAGAGATTTAAAATCCCATTAGCGGAGAAGCTGATAGAGGTGTGTAATGTGTAAATTTGGGTGGAGTATTAAGACAAAGAAGTGTACTTAAACTGTGTGCTAGCCTATACTCATCAGACACTCGAACGACCTGTCTCTGTTGTTACTGATGCTGTAACAATAAACTGCTTTGCCTAAAGACTTCGGAGATCTCAGACTTTGTCATTTTTTGAAGACTTTGACTTAGAAACTTAGAACATATTTTGCAGACCAGAATCTTTTTTCCACAACATATTTGGCGCTCATCAACGTGGGGCTGGATCGAGGACATCAAAACTGGTGCCGGTAGCCCTTGGTGGCAGCTCACTCAGAGACCAAAAAAGGGCGCCCTATTAACTGAGGTAAGCATATTTGGTTATCATTTTTTTGATCTCTGTGAGAGTGGGCCCTGAGGGTGAACCAAGTACTTGAATTCGTTATTTATATGTACCTCACCAGTAAAAAGAACTCAGAAAACTAAGTAAAAGAAATTGGAATTAATCTAATTAATAAACAAAATTGTAATAAATGATTAGTGATAAAAGTTTAATGTTTTAAAAGGATTGAAGGTATAAAAAAGAAGAAATCTCCCAGGTCTTTAGAAAATTTGCATGCACTAACAAGTAAATGTAGATGTGTAAATGCATGCATGGCTGTAAATAATATGCGATTGAGAGAAGGAATGCCACGCGATGAAGCGTGATGCCACGCACGAGGGCGTGAGGAATGCGCGCGAGGCGACACGGGGTAGGATCGCTTTTTGGAAAATCCATTAAGGGGGCAGTGGAAGAGCTTTGCGTCATGCTCAACTGAGATCTTACTATAGATTCTCGCAGAAGAGCTCTGTGTGATATTCAGCCGAGATCTAGAAAAGTAGATTCTTGCAGGCAGAGTTATAGACTAGAAAAGTGACCGCTGACCAAACCACTTGTGTACTGAGAAAAAAAGGGCTGGATCACCGTGAGACGGCCTGATGTTAATTTGTGTTGACTTATAATCTCTGTGAGATTTTAGATGGTGCAACGGATGCAGATTTATGTGTTATTTGTGAAGGCCCGGGCCAGGGGTTATGGGGAAATTAAATAAAACAAAATAAATGGAAAGAATTAGGATCAAAAGAAAAGCGAGTCCCTAGAACAAAAATCCACCAAAATATTGGATGTGTAGATTATTAGGCCATTCTGAGAATTGTATAAGTTGTGATAAAAATAAAGAAACAAAACCATTATAACCTATAAAGGAAGAGATATCCATCGAGTAATATAAATCGCGATAAAATACATATTTCTTCTCTCTCACCTTCTCTTTGAGGGTGATTCTTGTCTTTTTTCTATTTTCCCATTACCCTTTTCTCTCTTATTTTTCCTTTCCCCTCATTTTTTTCTCACTTAAAAATAAAATAATATAAATAAATAAATTAATTAAAATAAATTAAAGAAATGGATTTTGATCGGCAATTTTTTGAGTACAGTTTTTTCTACAGAAGCTAGAAGAGAAAGAGCTAAGACCTTGATTGAAACTGCGGTTTTGAATCACACTTTTGGAGAGACTCTCACTATATAGATATATTAGGAAAGAAGCGAGAATTAACTGAAAAACAGAAAAATAAATTTCTAAAGAATCTGACAGTTGAGTGGAATTTGGCTGAAGTAGAAAAAGAGTGGCCGACGGTTTACTGGAGTAAGGCCATTGACAAACACATTAACATTAATACAGTAAGGAGTTTCATAGAAAAAAGATGCAGAATTGAAGGGGGAGAAAGGCAAGCATGTGGGAATATGCTGCTTGAATTGGATATTTTTCTAGATCCGGTAGTAGTGCCAAGCGTTAATGAAAGTACACAGTATTTGTATCAGACTCATTGCTCACTGAACTTTCCTGTAATATTTTGTTGTAAGTAAGAGCAATATATTTCTGTTGCAGAATGCCAAGTACATTCCAAGCAGAAAACCTTCCCATATGACAGAATTCTGGGAAGGAGGATGTCAAAAGAAGTAAGATCACTTTTTTATGTTTGCAGTTACTTAAGTAAAAAATATATTTTTTTATATTAAACAAAATTATCCCATGGTCTTTGAATTTAAGTTTAAGCGTGATTTAGCTTATAATGTGTGGGTATTTATAGAGGTAGTTGAAATCATAAGAACAGTAGGCATATCTAAAAATATATATTTTTTGCCTCTAAAACATATTTTAATTTCATAATAAACATGCAAATTTTAAATGTTACTGCTTTCACTCTTTTAGCATTCTTTTTTATAGTTTTAGTTTTTTATTCAAATCTTAATATAAATTTAATTTATAGTAACATTTACATCAAATGAGAGAACTTGAGTATTTCTACAGCATATTTCAACCACATGGTTTGTTTCAGTTCTACTGTAAAAAAAATGTGTATAGTATAGCTTTCCCCAATATATTATGTTATTCATTCATTCATTTTCTTTTCGGCTTAGTCCCTTTATTAATCTGGGGTTGCCACATCGGAATGAACCGCCAACTTATCCAGCATATGTTTTACGCAGCGGATGCCCTTCCAGCCGTAACCCATCTCTGTGAAACATCCATACACACTCATTCACACTCATACACTACGGACAATTTAGCCTACCCAATTCACCTGTACCACATTATATAAAAATTATTATAGAATAATTCATAATTTTACAATAATACTATATATTAAATTATACTCTTAATAATTTTTTTTTCAATCAGTGTCATATAGTATTAAATGCAAGGCAACATAGAAAGGATTGAGGAAATTGTAAAAAAAAAATAATAATAATCAATTAGAATAAATTTTTTAATGTAACAAAATTTATATGCATAATATTATTCAGATAGTAATCAGAATCTGCTATAGATTTTTTTCTAGAATAGCAATATGGCATTACCTGCTTGTTTGTAGATCCACTTCTTTTGTTTGCCCCCTTTTACAAAACTTTCTCTGGAGGATAAATCTGTTAAAACACACATAAATAACACACATATATACACAATTAATGTTTTAAGTGTAAATTTCTATATAAATAGTTTGACCCAAGAAAAATGGGAAAAATGCTATGTAAAAGTTAAAATAAAGTCACCTGAATCTGTAGGAGTGGCAGTGAGGGAAGAAGAGAGGGAGGTAGGTGTAGAAGAGAAGGAAGGCAGTGGTGCAGGAAGTGTTTTGTTAGAGGAGGCAGGTGGATGAAGGGTGATGTAAGAAGAGGTAGGAGGACTGAAGCTTGAGGAATAAGATGGAGGAATAAGGTTGGAAGATAAAGGTGGAGAATTAAAGGCGTAGAAAGACCAGGTGGAATGAGGAAGGCTAGAGAAAGATGAATCCCCATGTAGGCTGGAAGAAGATGTAGAAAAAGAAGATGGAGAAGGAAGGCTTGGGGAAGATGGTGAAGCAAGGCTTGAAAAAGATGGAGAAAAAGCAGATGAAGGAGGAAAGCTGGAGGAAGATTATGGGGGAGGAAGGTTTGAGAAAGGTGGTGGAGGAGGAGCAGATGAAGGAGGAAAGCTGGAAGAAGATTGTGGAGGAGGAAGGTTTGAGAAAGATGGTGGAGGAACAGCAGATGAAAGAGGAAAGCTGGAGTAAGATGGAGGAGGAAGAAGGTTTGAGAAAGATGGTGGAGGAACAGTAGATGAAGAAGGAAATCTGGAGGAAGATGGAGGAGGAGGAGGAAGGTTTGAGAAAGATGGTGGAGGAACAGTAGATGAAGGAGGAAAGCTGAAGGAAGATGGAGGAGGAGGAAGGTTTGAGAAAGATGGTGGAGGAACAGTAGATGAAGGAGGAAAGCTGGAGGAAGATGGAGGAGGAGGAGGAGGAAGGTTTGAGAAATATGGTGGAGGAACAGTAGATGAAGGAGGAAAGCTGGAGGAAGATGGAGGAGGAGGAGGAGGAGGAGGAGGAGGAAGGTTTGAGAAAGATGGTGGAGGAACAGTAGATGAAGGAGGAAAGCTGGAGGAAGATGGAGGAGGAGGAGGAGGAGGAAGGTTTGAGAAAGATGCTGGAGGAACAGCAGATGAAGGAGAAAAGCTGGAGGAAGATGGTGAAGGAGAAGATGGGGGAGGATGGCCGGAGGAAAGAGATAACAGAGAAAGGCTTTGGGAAAAAGGTGGAAGAGGAAGGCTTGAGGAAGAAGATGGAGGAATAGAAGCTGGAGGAGAAACCGATGATGCTAGGGTTTGGCACACATTAGGATCCGTTGCAGACGAATTCTGATACCTCTGGAAATCTATAAACAATTTTAAAATAAAGTTAGAGATTTATTTGCAAATTTGTGAATTTTGTAATCAAATGACGACAATACTTACTTTTAATGAACATTTCATACAGGCTGGCCATTTTATCTAGAATTTTTTGTTGCGGTCCCTCTCCAAAGGGACCCATTGGTGTGATGAGCTCTGCGTTAAATCCATTATTTTTTTCTTTCGAGATGAACAGCAATGGCTTATAGCCCAGCAATTCCAATTTCTTAACCTGCGAAATAAATACATAGAAACAGTATAGAAACATGCAATCTAATCATAGTATTAGCACAGACATCCCAGATAAATTTGTAGCAAATCTGCATTATCAAAGTGAAAGACATAGTTTCCGAATTGCCAAAACAAGTCTTTATGTTTCCAGAATCTTTTGCCTTCAACTGATCTATGTGAACACAATCAAATTAATAAATTTGCATAATCTCTGCCACAAATGCTCTGAAATGTTTCTGTCATAGACTACATTACATATGTTAAGTATTTTTTTGAAAAAGTACAATGTTTTCTGACCTTACATGCTTTTAAACCAACTTTAGAGAAACATAATATTATGACACTTTAAAATAACATAAATGCTTGATTGGAACAAATTGATTGGAATAAATTATAAATATAATTTAATTATAATATAATTCTGGTAAAACAACACTTGCTGTTGCGGTGCTATCTCAAGGATTAACTGCATGGATAGCTAAAAATCTAAATATGATCAGTTAAATAGTCAGACCTGACATGTATACATTTGTTCAGAAATACATTTTGGATTTAGTTTTACCTAAAAATGACAACATAATTTTGTATACACTATGCCTCTGTACTCAAATAATGGACTTACAGCAGTGCGGGCAGAATCTACAACACGAGCAGCATTCCAGTGCTTTTTATTGTTTGCTGCCCATGAAGACTCCACAATGTTTTTTTGTTTTGCCTTCATGCTTAATTTCACCGCAATGGAGGCAAAACATTTTCTGCATGTTTTGCAGTTTGAGGCATTTAATGCCTCACAATTAGGGCAAGGTTTTTGTTTAGGTTTTGTCATTTTCTCTGGAAGAAAGAAAATATATATATTAATATTAATCCTAGATAAAATACATTTTCGTTAAAAACACTGTATCTTAAAAGTTTTAAAAAAATACAATAATTGTTGTGTGTGTTTTCTAAAAGATTATTTACAGGCTATAAAACACATTTTATGTAACGTTATATGCACACAGAATAATTACCTTTTTAACATATTTACATACACAAACATTTATTGATATAAATGTATAAACCATTATACAGACCAAGACATTTATAATTGTAATTAAAAACTAAACTATAGAACATTATGAATTCAATGAACTCAAAATAGCAATAATAGCAATATCAATTATGAATAAAAATAGCAATATATATAGCTTTGGATAAAAGCGTCTACTAACGTTAAATGAGTAAACGTATATATAAATATCTTGTCAGATTAAGCTAAATTGTCTGAATAAACTTGCTTACCAAAACTGTTTGTTGTCAGGTTTGTAAAGTAACGTTAATAAAGTAAGTTATTGCCTAACATGCTAACATATGAACTTGACATGAATTGGTCTGAAGTCTGAGCACTTAATTTTAACGTGTATTATCAAAATATAATAACCCAGATATACATGTGAGCAATGAGCATAGACAAAAATGGTGTGAAGAACAGAATATCTTTAATTTAATTTATGGAATCAGTGTGCATTCACTTACCGCTGACAGAGGGATCAGTACGGCGATGGATGTTACGTCACGTGACACGATTTCCCGCTAGCTCGTAGGAAAATTTGGAAAAATAAATATTTTATAATAAAATGTTTTAATTTACATTTCTTGCTTGTAAAGCGACATAAATATTTGAGTGTTTGTAAAAGTAACATGAAAAAAAAAAATCGATTAATTTTGTGTCAATAGGGGTTTCCGTTATGTTTTGATCGGCCATCATATTACGACTCCAAGATAACAAAGTATAATGATATGTTAGGAAAATTATAATAACAACCAAAATAATTTAAAAAAGAGCAACGTCAACAAAGTCTTTAAAAATACAGAGCAAATTACAGTCTAAAAGTCCAAAAACGACAATAAATTTAATCTAATATACACACCTCTAATAAAAAGAGCACATTTTATTATTTCATAAATATAAAATATATGTTTAAAAAAAAACAAATAAAAAAAGTTAGTTCCTTTATTTCGTTTTTGTAAGAATAACAAAGGTTTGTGTTCCTAGATATAAGTTGGACAACACAAAGCTTTATCATACTTCAAGTACTTACAGAAAAGAGTATATGCATATATAAGCTTCAAATTTCTCTTTTGTCTCAAGCTTCGTGCGCCATTCATGTAAAATAACAGATATTACATTATAACTTCATATGTGCGTTTTATTTAAAAAAAAACAAATACTATGTAAACATTTATGAATTAAAATATTAAAAGAAAACATTCAACTGATTTATTTTTTATTTTATATGTTCATACAACTGTGCTACGAGGCTTTACCGTAGGGCTTTAGGCGTCTTGATGTGACGTCCGAGGCGACCCATTGAAAGCAATGGAGCTCCTTTTGCGTCAGTATAGTGACGCCTAGGGGCACCTTTGGCGTCCTCATGTTGACGCGGAAGGTGCTTGACCATGCTTCAGATTTTGACGCCTTCGGAGTGAGAATGGGTTGCGGGTTGCTACTGCTCAATCTGAGGTACCCGCCTCGCAATCGCGAGAGTTTTTTGGCGCACATCAGCGTGACATCAGAGCCAGGCGCACGCAACTCGGACACATTTCTCACCGGCATGCATCTTGCGGTGATCACTGGTGATCGATTCTGCGCAGATTTTGGCCACCTTAAATGAGCCTATTGTAAGAGCATAAAGCTGCAAAATGTGTTCATGCTCCAATGCATGCTGGGAGTTTTGTACTATGCTGGCACCCAGCATGCATTCTGGCATGAATAAATTATGCAGCTTTTTTTTTTTAGCAACCATGGTTGAGGTTCATATCCTGATTCTTGATGTCTGTGTGTCTTAAATGTGCTGCTGGAGCTCTCAAAGTTTTCTGCATGAACACTAATTATTAATTTTTATTATTTCCTTCCTAATTGTTTGTTGAGGATATAGGATGCTGGAGTATTTTCTCTAACAACATCACATAAATCTGCATTTTTTTTACATAACTTAAAAACACTCGATAGAATATCTGTAACAATTAGGTACATATAGCTTCTCATTGCCTTTCTTGCTATAACTGATAAGTTTCAGAAACACAGTTATAACAGCCAGAGAAATATTAAGATATAGGAGTAACGGATCAAGAGCTCAACTTAAGCAGCATCTGATCTCCATGATGGTGAGGTCAAATTAAACATTTTCAATAAAAATATTAACCTCTGTTAGTTATCAAATATTCTTGCAGATATGACAGAAATTAAGTCAAACTTTAATCAGTGAAGCTGGTAATACTGTTTGTGGAGTTGTTTAATCCTCTGTTTTAATTCAGTTTGGTTTGGTGAAAGGCTGTGTCTGTATAGTTTATTTCTTATTCTTTCCATTAGTGATCGTGCTTGTTAACAGCAGGTGTTCATCAGAGTCTGAATTCACTAATTTTTGGTCATTCACTCTGTCTAGTGGACTAAACTAATGGACTGATTTAGGGACTAGTGAATAAGGGTGTATGGTGAGATTTCAGACACTCTGCCTACTTTCTTGAAAACAAAGGTTAGATATGTTACAGTTATTTTCCGTATTATGTCCAGAAATTAGCTGTTAATCATTTAACAGGTTTTCACTGTAGATTGTACATAATTTTACTGTTAAAATGACGGACGTTTTTACAGCATGCAATGCATGCTGGGATTTTTGTACTCTGCCACACCCAGCATGCATTGTAGCATGAAATATTGTAATTGTTACCACTGTCTGATTCATGAGATCTGAGTGTGTTTTCATAAAAACTGAACTGTTTTATTTTATTATTTACTCTTTTAACTGGAACATGAACTTGTCATGAGTCAGGTTTGATCTAATCATTTTCTGTTCACTTCAGCTGTTCCCTCTTACAATTAGTATTGGCGCACATGCATTGCTCACCTGTTTCTATTTTGGATCTGATCCGCCTCTCTACTTATACCTGTCTTGTCGTATCACACTTTGTCATATGATTGTGTTCATTAAAGTTACGGACGCTCTCTCAATGCATGAATAACCCCTTCTTCTCCAGTCTAGTCTAGTCCAGTTATTTGTTTTTCTTATTAGTCTTTATTTTCTTAGTCTTTAGTCTTCTTGCTGTTGAGACCCAGCTCCTCACTTGCGCTCGCCAGTCCCAGCCCTCGCTCCGCTCCGAGGAAGCCGAGGTGGATTTTCCTTAATCTTTTCCCAGCCTGCGTTCTCCCACGGGTGGTCGAGGATCAGCAGCTGACTATGCAATCGAGTTCCGCACTCTGGCTGCCACCTGCGACTGGAATGAGCCCGCTCTCGCAGCTCGTTTTCTGGATGGTCTCAACACTGAGGTTAAGGACGAGCTGCTGGCTCACGATCTCCCCACTCGATTCGATCCTCTGGTGGAACTGTCTCACAGAGTAGACAGATGTCTTGATCGACGCAACCGTTTCCGCAGCTCTGCTCCAACGCCCTCTCTTCCTCGCCCAGGCCTCTCACCGCTTACGTCCTTCGACGCGGAACCCATGCAACTGGGTACTATACGCCTCTCTCACACGGAACGACAGCGCCGCCTCGCGGCGTGATTATGTATGTACTGTGGAGACGCTGGACATCTGGCCCATTGATGACCAGTAAAAGACCTCGCTCGTCAGTAGATAGGGGAGTACTGGCGAGCGCATCATCTTTTTCCCCATCACTCCTGTCCCGTTCGTCGATGAACGTCACGATACACACGATGGATTCATCCATTTCCTGCACGGCGTACGTCGATTCTGGTGCAGAGGGTAACTTTATGGATGAGATGTGGGCCAAAGACAATAACATACCCTTTCAGACACTACACCCTCCCCTCACCATGTACTCTCTCGATGGACGCCCTCTCACCAGGTTCGACTTCGTTACACTTCCTGTGAATCTCACCGTCTCTGGTAATCACAGGGAGACAATTACCTTTAAGTTGTTTCGCTCTCCTTTCACTCCCATAGTACTGGGTCATCCCTGGCTCATTCAACATAACCCACACATAGACTGGTCCAAGGGGACAATATTATCATGGAGTGTACCTTGTCATGTCAAATGCCTCATTTCTGCTGTGCCGGTTGTTTCTTCTGTTTCTGTGTTACAGGAGGAGCCCGGTGATTTATCCGGTGTTCCAGAGGAGTATCACGATCTGCGATCGGTGTTTAGCCGTTCCCGGGCCGCCTCTCTCCTGCCGCACCATCTGTATGACTGCAGCATTGATCTCATTCCGGGGAGCAGCCCGCCCCGCGGTAAGCTCTATTCTTTATCCGCTCCCGAACGCAGGGCACTCGAAATTTATCTTACCGAGTCACTCGCAGCGGGAACCATAGTCCCGTCCACCTCTCCGTCTGGATCCTTGCGCCCCTGCATAGATTATAGAGGGTTAAATAGCATTACCATCAAGAACCGCTACCCATTACCTCTCATGGCATCAGCCTTCAATGTTCTGCAGGGCGCAAAGATTTTCACCAAATTGGATTTACGTAACGCTATCACTTAGTGCGGATTAAACAGGGGCACGAGTGGAAGACGGGATTTAATACCCCGCTTGGCCACTTTGAATATAGGGTTCCTCCCTTCGGCCTAGTTAACGCTCCGTCCGTATTTCAAGCTCTGGTTAACGATGTTCTTTGGGACATGCTCAATATCTTTGTATTCGTTTACCTAGACGATATCCTAATCTTCTCCCCCAATCTCTCCGTTCATGTCCAGCACATCCGTCGCATCCTACAGCGCTTGCTAGAGAACCGCCTTTTTGTTAAGGACGAGAAATGTGAATTTCATGCCAAGTCAGTCACCTTCTTGGGGTCCTTAATCTTTGCAGAAGGGGTTAAAATGGACCCCGCTAAGGTTCGAGCAATAATTGAATGGCCCGTGCCCGACTCCCGAACAGCGTTACAGAGGTTCCTCAGTTTCACAAATTTCAATCGCCGTTTTATCCGGAATTTTAGCCAGGTTGCCTCTCCGTTAACTTCCACTAAGACCCTATTCACGTGGAACCCGGCAGCCCACGCTGCCTTCGAACGCCTGAAGGAGTTATTCTCCTCTGCTCCTATCCTTGTAAACCCCGACCCCAGTCGCCAATTTATCCTCGAAGTAGACACATCTAGCGTGAGCATTGGAGCTGTCCTCTCGCAAAGGGCCGAGGATGATCAGGTACATCCGTGTGCCTTTTTCTCTCATTGCCTTTCTCCCGCTGAGCGCAATTATGACGTAGGAGACCGCAAACTCCTTGCGGTTCGCCTGGCCATCGGAGAATGGCATCAATGGTTAGAGGGTTCATCCGTACCATTCATAGTGTGGACCGATCACCGAAATTTGACCTACATTCGATCTGCCAAACGACTCAATGCCAGACAAGCGCGATGGGCCCTTTTCTTTAGCAGCTTTGATTTCTCGATCTCCTATAGACCCGGTAGTAAAAACGTTAAACCGGACGCGCTTTCCCGTCAATTTATTACCACCGAAGACGAGCAACCCACCGAAACCATTCTCCCCGAGGAGAGAGTTATAGGCGCGGTTATTTGGAACATAGAGCGCCAGGTCAAGAAGGCATTAACTCGCACGGTCATTCCTCACGGTTGTCCGGAGGGAAAATTGTTCGTTCCCAGATCTAATATTGCTTTAGACTTCGTCACGGGGTTACCTCCTTCGGCCGGTAATACCATAGTTCTCACTGTAGTAGATCGCTTCTCTAAAGCAGCGCACTTCATCCCTCTACCCAAACTCCCGTCGGCGAAGGAGACAGCTCGAATCATATTCGATAATGTATTCAAGATCCACGGCTTACCCTCTGACGTTGTTTCCGATCGCGGACCCCAGTTCGCATCTCAATTCTGGAAGGAATTCTGCCGGCAGATTGGGGCTACGGTTAGTTTATTGTCCGGGTTTCATCCTCAAACAAATGGGCAGGCCGAACCAGATTCTAGGTCGCCTTCTCCGCACATTAGTCGCCCACAATCCAGCCTCATGGTGCGAGCAGTTGGGATGGGCTGAATACGCTTATAACTCACTGCCCACATCATCTACGGGCCTCTCCCCCTTCCACTGTTGCTTGGGGTATCAACCTCCCCTATTCTCATCGCAAGAATCCGAAGCATTGGTACCCTCTGTACAAGCTTTCATTAGACGCTGCCAACGCACTTGGCTGAGAGCGCTCTAGTTATTACTCAGCATCAGCATCGCGTCAAGGCTCCGCGTTATGTCTGCGGCCAGAAGGTCTGGCTTTCTACTGGTAATCTTCCTTTACAGTCTTCTCGTAAACTCACTCAAAGATTCATAGGTCCCTTTACTATATCCAAGATAATCAATCCAACAGCTGTTCGCCTCCGATTGCCCCGCTCTTTGCAGCGCGTTCACCCCATTTTCCTCGTCTCATGTATCAAACCCGTTATTTGCGCTCCCTCCAAACCTTCCCCCTTCTCCCATCCAGCTCTTGTTGAAGATGCCCCCATCTTCACTGTCAAGAAGATTCTTGCCGCACGTCTCTGTGGCAGGGGTTTTCAGTATGGTCGATTGGGAGGGATACGGTCCGGAGGAGAGGAGCTGGGTGGCGGCCCGGGACATCTTGGACCGCTCGCTGATCGAAGACTTCTCTCGCTCTACACAGCCTCTCTCTCTGGGAGCGCCAGGGGGCTCTCCTCGGGGGAGGGGTACTGTCATGAGTCAGGTTTGATCTAATCATTTTATGTTTACTTCAGCTGTTCCCTCATACAATTAGCATTGTCTCACATGCATTGCTCACCTGTTTCTATTTTGGATCTGATCCTCCTCTCTACTTATACCTGTCTTGTCATATCACAGTTTGTCAGATGATTGTGTTCATTAAAGTTACGGACGCTCTCTCAACAGTGGCGGTTCTAGACCAGAGTAACTGGGGGGGCCGGGCAGGGACCACTTGTACTTTTAGGGGGCACACTTTAACATACATCACAAACTACTTAAACAATTATTCAATATCTTTTTTTAATGCATCACTGCAGTCTTCATAAGCCAGCTAATTAAATAACAAACTCAAAATAATCATTCATTTATTTTATTTTCGGCTTAGTCCCTTTATTAATCCGGGGTCGTCACAGCGGAATGAACCGCCAACTTATCCAGCATATGTTTTACACAGCGGATGCCCTTCCAGCTGCAACCCATCACTGGGAAACATCCATACACACTCATACACAACAATTTAGGCTCCCTAATTCACTTATACCACATGTATTTGGACTTGTGGGGAAGCCAGAGCACCCGGAGGAAACCCACGCCAACACGGGGAGAACATGCAAACTCCACACAGAAATACCAACTGACCCAGCCGTGGCCCGAACCAGCGACCTTCTTGCTGTGAGGCGAACATGCTACCCACTGTGCCACCGTGCAGTCCATACTCAAAATAATCTTCCTTGTTAATTTATTTGACAAGTAACTTTGTATTGTAGTGGATAACACATTTCTAACATTCAAGTACATCAAGACACATTTTTACACCTGTAAACTTTAACAGATACAGTTGAAGTATTTTTTTTTTGCCCTCCCATTAATTTAGAATAATGTTTTCCAAGTGAACTTTAACAAACCAAGGAAATTTTCACAGTATTTCCTATAAAACAAAAATAATTCTTCTGGAGTCATAAGAAGTCTTATTTCTTAAACAAAAAGCAGGTTTTAATTTTTAAAAATACCATGTTAAGGTCAGTATTATTAGCCTTCTTAAGAATTATTTACTATATATTTTTGATTGTCTACCCAACAAATCAGTTCTACAATAACTTGACTAATTATTCTAACTTTTCTAGTGAACATAACCTAGTTAAGTCTTTAAATTACACTTTAATCTGAATACAACCATCTAGCAAAATAACTAGTCAAATATTATGCACTGACTGTCACCATGGGAAAGATAAAAAAAGTAGTTATTAGAAATTAGTTAGTTAAACTATTATGTTTAAAAAAACGTGTTGTAATCATAGACTGTAAAAATCATGTTTGAAGACTTGTGCTTTATGTCACTACTGACATCAACGACTGAAGGCAAAACTAAACTATTTAAATATTACTTTCAACGTGACTGAAAACTAAATTTGATCAATGTGTTACATCTGTACCTCTGGTACTTGCCGACTGTTTGTAAATTCAAGACTGCATTTCCTAACGTAAAACTATATATGTGCACTCAATTTCTGATTAAGCCTCCGCATAGCCGAGGACTTCCTCTATTAAAAGGTTTAAATTCGCTATTGAAAACAAAAGTCTAATATAATCAACAGTGGACATTTTGATAGTGTTTCACAAAATGAACATGACTGAAGTTGAATCTTTTTACTACCTGTGTCAATTTGGGGGTTAACTTCTGAGGAATGCGGGGAACTGATGCGCGCAGCACCGTCAGAGAGAGCGCGCGAAAACAGGGCGAGAGAGAGAGAGAGAGAGAGAGAGTGCGCGCGACACCGGGAACGCGCGAAAGAGGCTCCAGTCTCCGCAGTTTGCCGACGTTTTGAAACAAAAGTATGCGTAGAAATTTAGGGGGGCCAGAGGGGGGGGCCAAGCTTGTTGACACGGGGGCACCGGCCCCCCCTGGCCCCCCCCTAGAACCGCCACTGTCTCTCAATGCATGAATAAATCCCCTTCTTCTCCAGTCTAGTCTAGTCCAGTTATCTGTTTTTCTTATTAATCTTTATTTATGCTTACCTGTGATCTGCGCAGTCTTCTCGATGTTGAGACCCAACTCCTCACCTGCGCTCACCAGTCCCAGCACTCGCTTCGCTCCGAGGGAGCCGAGGTGAATTTTCCTTACTCTTTTCCCAGCCTGCGTTCTCCCACGGGTGGTCGAGGAACGGCAGGTGCCTATGTTATCCTTATATTGAATAAACTCTTTATTTGAACTGCAAACCTCTCTGTTTTCTGTCCGAGCCTGACAGAACTGACATACTTTCCACGTTTCTGCTTGTCATTGATAACATAAATGTATGAAACATAGGGGAAAACAGCAAAATATTTCATATAACCAATCACACTACTAGGCTTTTAATAAACCTAGCCCAATCAGAGCAATACTGAATTACGTTATAACAAGAGTTATAAACTCTGAGTTTCTGTATCCAGTGAAAAACTAAAGTTAATAAGTCAGGATGGAGCCCAACTAAAGCAGTCACTGACCTTCATTATGGTGACACCAAACAAAATAAAACACATAAACCTAAAAATTATCAACAAGAACTGTATAGAAGTCAAAGTAGTCAGTAATAAGTGAATCAGCTGATGCTGTTTGTGGAGTTGTTTAATGATAGGCTGTTTCTTAATTCCGAGACCGGTCTTGCCATGAACTCGGGAGACCATGAAAACAGAGAACGCGTCCTATGAGAAATGAGATGCTGCTTTCTTCCTGATGGTCACATGACCTTCACACGTTTTTAATGGAAAGTTATTCAAACATTACAGCACTCATACAACGATTTATTGATTTTCTTTTTTGCACAATATATACTATGCATAAAAACCTTACAAATATACGTTGCACAATACAAATAAAACAGATTTCAATACGAATTTCAGCAAATAAACACCCTTAATGTGTTTACTCCTTGAATAAGATTGTCATGGTAATGTTTACTTTCAACGTCTCATTTAGGGAAACTCCTGAGATAAATAAGTTTGAGATAATCTCTGAGAATAATCTCTGAACTTTTATAATAAATCTATATAAAAATGCTGCACTTTCCGCCTCCTTTATTCAGCCATAATGACTTCTGGGACTTTTCGAGAAAGTTTTGCGCTCAAGTCTGCATCGATGCGTCCTCGATATCAAGAACTCATCTGGGAACTTTCACGCATTCTCCGTTCTTGTGGTCTTGAGTTTTGGGACTGAACTTTGGCAGTTGATGATGACGTTACACAAGAACACAAGGACGCAAGAACGCTGAAGAATGCATACTGAGAAACAGCCATACTCTGCTGAATGAGTTTGTAATTTTATCATTGAGTAATTTGCAGGTGTTCATCAGTGTCTGAATTTACTAATTTGTGTTCATTAACTCTGTCAAGTGAACTATATTAGTGAACTTGTATATGGAATAGTAAACAAGGGCACAAAGTGTGATGTCAAACACAGACTCTGAGTGTCGACTCTGAACTTTGTAAATTTACAGTTTACTACTTTCTCAGAAACAACAAGATTACCCAGAATGCAGTTTTTTTACAGAATATCACTGTTTTACTTCAGGTGACAGGGTGGTGCAGTGGGTAGAACGTTAGCCTCACAGCAAGAAGGTTGCTGGTTCGAGCCTCGGCTGGGTCAGTTGGCATTTCTGTGTGGAGTTTGCATGTTCTCCCCGTGTTCATGTGGGTTTCCTCCGTGTGCTCTGGTTTACCCCACAAGCCCATAGACATGTTGTATAGATGAATTGGGTAAGCTAAAATTGACCGTAGTGTATGTGTGTGAATAAGTGTGTATGGATGTTTCTTAGTGATGGGCTGCGGCTGGATGGGCATCTGCTGCGCAAAACATATGTTGGATAAGTTGGCGGTTCATTCCGCTGTGGTGACCCCAGATTAATAAAGGAACTATAATTGTGCAATATTCTGTGCAAAAGAGGTATTTAAAGTTGAGAAAGTATTTAGTGCGACATGATTTTTGGTACATTCACAAGTAAAACTGTTTACCATATTAAGTCCTTGTAAGATGCAGCTTAAGAAAAGTGTTCAGTCCATATAGAAAGAGATGAGTGTTTCTAAATGTAGTTTGTCAAGCCCACTTACCTTTGTGAAGCACACCCTGATATGCAGGATGTTTTTTCTAGAGATATTTGTTTTTTTGTGATTTTAAGAAAGTTTCTGGTAAACAGTTGGTTTTGTATAGATGGTTAGTCAAGCCCACTCACCTGTTTTAAGGTTTTTGTGTGGTGTGGTGGAGAAGAGAGGGGACCTTGGATTTGGGAGCTGGTATGTGGATAATATTTCAGAGGGGGTAATGGGATTGGAATTAAGGTCTCAAACAGCTTGAGGAAAGAAGCTGTTAGTCTATCCAAGCGGTCTCTAATACTTAAAAACCTTTATCCTATTGGCAAGGATTGGAAGAGACTGTCAAAACGATGCATGGGTGACACAGACTGCAGTTGGCCATTGCCTGAAAGCCGGACTTGGTGTGTCACAACTACAATGAAATCGATAAAGCCATGCTCAATTGCATTAAACACTCCACTAATCAAAATAATCTACAGTGCTTTAAAGTCATAGGACAGGAAGAGCTAGATAAACTTAACAATATGTCTTAATAAGTTAGATGTATGTTAAATTCAGTTCCAACAAAATTATCAAAAGAGTTGCTACCTGGAGTATCAGAACTTCTTCTCAATGTTATCAACTCTTCCTTTTCTCTAGGCCACATTTCAAACCCATTCAAGCTAGCTGTTATTAAGACTTTTATTAAAAAATCACAACTTTACCCGAGCAACCTAGCTAATTATAGGCTTATTTCAAAACTTTAATTTTTCTAAATTATTTGAAGTTCAAAACTAGATTAAAGATCTTTTTTTATATATAAAACACATACACAAAGCATAACAGTTGTAGGATGTGCAAAGATGCTCCATTCAGGTGAGTGGGCTTGACAAACCATCTCTATGATACACTCTTTCTCTCTTTATGCACCAGTCTAGAATACTTCTGTTTTATATATTTGTTCATACAGCAACTTTTTTTCATTTATAGCACTTTATTTTAACACTGTATTAATATCTCTTGTTCAAATACATTATGAACACCAGCTACGGTAATTATTTTCTTTACTCTCTATTTCCACCTGGGGATTGCATCCAGGGTCTCTATTGATTGTGCAGCGCCACTTGATCAGACCCAAGACCTGTGAAGAGATGATGCCAACCATACAAGGACTTTGAGGACAACACATACACTTAATACACAAATACAGAACATGTACACATCACCTATATACACTATAACTTCAGGTTATCTATGTTCATAAATAATAATTATAGCTGTATCTAATAACCTAACCTTTTCAAATTTTGATTAATGCAATAATGTGCAACTTTTCCAAAGTTGCTTTGAAACAATAATTATTGTGAAAAGCATATACAAATGAACTTGAATTGAATTTAATTATCTGTGGCTCATGTCCCACTGCCATCCGGGGCTCTTGTGCACTACCCACAGTCATTACCCTGTTGAACTGTTTGCTTGTTTCACCCCTCACACACCTATTTGTAAATAGACCCCCTTAACCTTATTCTGCATTTGGGTCCTCCATCCAGGTCCCTGACAGCAAATTATTATGATTTACATTCACGGATATACATGGCCAGCTGTTATGGGCTGCGCCTTTCTCTCTCTAACTCAGAGATTCGTGCGCTCTCGCTTGAGTTCCCCACTAGGCGAACCCTGCAAAGTCCACTGGCTACACAGCTGGCCCCGGGGCGTGCGTAATATGCAATTCTCCAGTGAGCCTACTCGCACAGATACTGTGTAAAGTCAGGGAGGTCGAGGAACAGCTCTCGTATTGCACCTCTCTGGCCCAATCGGACCTGCTTTCAACTCTCCTCCTGATGGCCCCTCCCTGGCACATCCCCTGGAAACAGGGGACAGGCACCGTTTGGCACCCGTGCCCAGATCTATGCCTCAAGTACGGTTCATAGATGGAGCGCGGATGACTTAGGTGACCTACCAATTAGGTGGTTAACACTGTCACTCAGGCTGAGCACCCTCTACGAGGCATGCCCACGCCCTGAAGTGGAGTCTATTTGCTGTGTGGTTACCTTTTTCCCCGAGAAGGAAACCCAGAACATGCCAGATCAGAGTGATGCTATCCTCCTTCAGTTGACTGGAGCTAAGGCTGTCCCCTCCGAACTGAGGGGTTGGCGTTACGATCATCCCTGCTCTAAGGATGCGGCGATGGCGGCGTGCTGGGAAGTATCGTCTCATCATCCAGTTCCCAGAGGCGCGAGACATGAATATTAATTCTTCCTGTTTCCCTCTCATAACCACTTGGAGATCTCTCTTAGGAGAGGTCTGCTCAATCACTCGACTAAGATTTCTGTCCAGGTAGACAGCTCTGCTGGTCGCGTTCGCATCGGCCAAATGGGTGGGTATCTGGAGGCATTTTCGGTCAGCGAAATGTGCCAGTGTTTTGGGCCGGCCCACTCTCACATTTACCTGAGATCCTGGCCCACCTAGGTGCCCTAGGTTCCTACATCGTTCTTTCAGCTATGTAGTGAACCTGCAAGCGCTGCCCACGGAGGAGGCAGACCCAGCCCCTTTATTTTCTGTGTCCTTCGCACTTTGCGTATTATACGGACCGTACTCAGCTCTTTTATCTGTTATGGTGATCAGCAGAGGGGAAGTGCCTTATCCAAACAGAGGTTGGAGCATACCCACTGAACAGTGAATGCCCTCTCCCTCACTCATCTGAGCCAGGGAGACCCGTGTCCCCCAGGAGTGAGAGCGCATCCTCGAAGCGCGCATCCTTTTGGGCGTTAGCACACGGCGCCTCTCTAACAGACAATGTAGAGCTGCGGGCTGGGCAACACCTATTGCGAGATTTATTAATCTTGAGGGGAGCCGATTTCCTCACGCGGTGAATGAGAAATTCGGTTAGGTGTTGTAAAATGCTTGCTGCGTCATTCTCTCTAACACAGAGATACGTGCACTTTTTTGCTCTGTCAGTAAAGTTCCCCGCTTGGTGAACCCTGCAGATATTCCTCCGAGGCCCCCAGCATCTAACTCAGTGGAAGAGTCAGGCGCTGGCCCGTTACGTTGTTGGTATGCCCGCTGGTCAGCCCACGTTCTGGGTATAGGTACCCGCTATGTGCGATCCCCACTAGGCAATCGTATATGCTTATACTGCCACGGTGCAGTGCCCCCTCACAGGCGTGTCTTCCCTCACTGCTAACCGTCTTATATTCATATGCGTACTCCTCCTTCTCAGGGCTAGTCCATATGCTCTCTTGCCACCAGTCTCCCCACTTGGGTAACAGGTGGCCTCCACAGCATCCTCCCTATCGGGACTGCACGCTTTCCTAACGTACTGTCGTATTAAATTCCTAGAAATTATCTAGACGCATTTGCGACTCCTGAAAAATAAATCTAAATCCGTAAATCTTCTGTTGAAATGCTATGTTCCTTCGCCTTAATGATTGCCCATAATGATGCATTGGCTTTGCTCGCACTGTGCTCTTATAGCCAAATTAATTGCAATGAGCATCAGCTGCGCAAGCTGAAGCTGCCAACTCATTGGCGTTTCATTGGCACATTTACATACTCTTTCAGATGATTGGCTTTCTGAATGAAATCCCCATAGTGGAAGTTTCCACATAGCATTTCCATCACCCCCCCCCCCTCCCCCCATCGGGGAACGAAGGTTACCTTAGTAACAGGAGCGTTCAGTTTCTAGTAAAAGCTAGATATTGTCATGTTTTTCAGACAGAAATATGCAGTGGGACAGTACTGAGATATGTGGAAATGAAAAAAATAAAAAAATGAAAAATAGGCTATGCAAAAGTTTAGGCACCCTCTCTTTTGTGTGGATTTCAAAGCATGTAGTCACTTAATGCTGATTGATTTCAACAAAAAAAAATTTATTTGAGTGACTCAGTAAAACTTAACAATCCTAACATATTTGTTTATATAGCAATACATGTCTTTTTCACTAAAGAAGGTCCATACTGACTCCAAAAGCAGATAGTGATAAGATCAGGGCCTGGTGTGTGGACTTTGGGGGTTTTATGATGTGGTCACATGTTGATTGGTCAGTTTGAATATCTCAGCATTTCGGCTTTAGTCACATGGTCAAGAAAGATACAAAATAACTGGTAAAACATGGCTCTGTCTCTTTTCCTGGTCTGCTTCTCTCCTGTTCTGCTCCTCTCCTTCTCTGGAGGTTATCTTCTCTAGCTCTACTGCTCCCAGGCTCTTTGAGGCCTATTTGCTCTCTCTCTCTCTCTCTCTCTCTCTCTCTCTCTCTCTCTCTCTCTCTCTCTTGCGCATGCGTGGCGTTGTGTGTGTGTGTGCATGCTTGAGGTGCAGGTGTTTGGTGAGTGAGAGCGGTTTTTGTGCCCGCTGCGGCAGAAACAAATCACTTTCTTTTCTTATATATTTGTTTTTTTGTTTTGTTTTTTTCGATCGTTTTTTTTGGTGGTGTGTCAGTTTTCTTGTTTTCTCGGCTCGGGTGTCTGTAACCGGTGTAACACTGGGAAGCATGACTACCCAAAACACTGCCACTAGTTTGGATTCCCTCACGCGGCGCCACGGAGTGAAAGTGGTGTCCGCGGTGAAAGTGGAAGAGTGCATTTTAGCGGTAGGAGATGTCGTTGGACATGAGTGTGAATGAACAACGCTATTGTTTTGTTTTTAAATACAGTTGAAAAAGCGAACGAGGTAGTAGAGAAAGGAGTAGTAATCAGTGGTTTATTTACTCCTGTACTCCCTTCTTCAACCCCCGCAAAAAAGGTCATTTTGTCGAACGTTCCCCCTTTCATTAAAGATGAAATGTTAGCGAAGGAATTATCCTGTTTTGGTAAGATAGTAGGCCCAATGAAAAAAATTGCTCTTGGGAGTAAGTCTGATCTGATCAAACATGTCGTATCTTTCAGGAGATTTACTTATATGATCTTGAAAGATAATAGGACTGAACTCAACTTGAATCTGAAATTCAGAATAGATGACTTTGATTACACCGTCTTTGTAAGTACTGATGTGATGAAGTGCTTTGGCTGTGGCAAAAATAACCATTTAATACGCAATTGTCCAGACAAAAGTCACACAGATACACAGAGTGTATCAATGGAAAATGGTGTACAAATTGGTCAGACAATTCAAACAGACAATGTCCCTGAATCAACTCCAGTTAAACAAAAGCCATCCACTAATGTTTTATCTGAAACAACTCTAACAGAATTAGATCAAATCGGAGGTGGAAACAACAAAAACAGCGATTTAGTTATCCCGGTTGAAATCAGTGATGAGAACAAACAAAATGAAAACATGGATATTGTACAGGATTGTGAAACGCAGGTTAAAAAGTCTCTTTCAGAGGAGGTTTGTGTAAGCGATAGTTTAATGATGGACTTAGATCAGGCTATCTTCAAGGCACCTCTAAAAAGGAAAAAAAATGACAAAAGTTCAGAATCAAAACAAGCAAGGAAAATAGAAAAAGATAAAGAGTCAGATGTAGATGAGTTTGATGGAAATGAGAGCGACTTTTCTGATTCTGGTGCCTCTAGTTGTTCTCAAACTGAATGGACATGTCAGAATTATGATGCAGAGGAAATAAAGAGGTTTCTAAAAATGATAAAAAATGTAAGAGGAGTAGAGGTTGTGGACTATTTCCCAGATGTTAAACGCTTTCTGAAAACACAAAAACTTTCACGAGCAAGGGATGCTTTACAGACCAAGAAGGTTACAGGCTAAGAAAGTTTGTAACGAAATTGCAAAACCAACTGAATAATTGATGGCAGTGTTTTGGTTATTTTTGTTAACCCTTTTCGGGCATTTTTTTCTTAATGGTTTAAGTTTGTTTTTTTATTATCAAATGGGTGATATTCGCATAGCAACTCTAAATGTAAATGGAGCAAGAGACAGTGTAAAACGCGCAGCGATATACGAAACAATGAGTCAGAAACAAATCGATGTTTTATTAAAACAAGAAACACATAGTGATTTATCCAACGCTGCTGAGTGGCATAAAGAATTTAAGGGTCATCTTTTTTTAAGTCATAAAACCCCAGTTAGCGGGGGGCTTGCGATTTTATTTTCTATTGGCTTCACTCCTGTTTCTGTTGAAATGGAAGAGGTTGTAAAAGGCAGATTGTTAAAGATTCGTGCCCAAGTTGAAAATGTTACCTTTGTCTTTATTTGTATATATGCTCCAACTCTTCCAGGAGAAAGATTGGTGTTTTTGCATACTCTTGCTGACATTTTAGATAAATGTAATAGTGAGGAATACTTATTTCTAGGAGGAGATTTCAACTGTACAGAAAACAATATTGACAGAAATCATATAGAACCACACATGCTTTCACGTAAAAGATTAATTCAGGTAACTAAATCAAATGATTTATGTGACATTTGGAGGAACTTAAATGAAAATGTAAAACAATATACATGGGTACATTCCTATGATAACATGTTGTCACTAGCAAGATTAGACAGGTTTTATTGTTTTAAGCATCATCTTAGCATTTTTAAAAACTGCTTTATAACTCCGGTTGGTTTTTCTGATCACAGTTTGGTCACATGTATAGCATTTTTGAATACTGTCAAACTGAGAAGTTCATACTGGCATTTTAATTCAAATTTATTAAGTGACGCACAGTTTAAAGACATTTTGACATATTTTTGGGTAAATTTTAGAAATGAAAAAGAAAGTTTTCAGTCAATACAAACATGGTGGGAATTTGGCAAAGCTCAAATCAAGCAGCTATGTCAACAATATACTTTCAATGTCACAAAAGATATAATAAAGTCAACAAAAGTTTTAGAAGATCAAATTTTAAGATTTCAAGAAATTGCACAATCGAGTAGAAATCAATCACACATCGAAGACCTTTTTTTAAAGAAATCTCTTTTATCAGACATACAAAGAATAAAGGCACAAGGGGCACTGGTCCGATCAAGGTTTAAAGATATAGATCAGATGGATGTGCCATCAAAATTTTTCTTTAGTCTGGAGAAAAAGAATGGTCAGAAACGTGTCATACATTCTTTATTTTCTGAGACTGGTTCTCTTTTATCAGATCCTAGTGAAATTCGAAAAACGAGCCAGTGGTTTTTATGAAAAACTGTATAGTTGTGAACACAAGGGAAACCAGGATATAGAACAGTTTTTTTTTATGAAGGACTGCCACAAATCTCTGAAGATTCAAATGCAGTGCTCAAGAAAGCTATGAGCATTGGAGAACTGCATGAAGCTCTCCAAAGTATGGAGAATGGCAAATCTCCTGGGATAGATGGAATCCCAGTCGAGTTTTACAAATATTTTTGCCCAGTGATAGGAGAGGACTTGCTGGAAGTTCTCAGTGACAGTTTAGTTGGAGGACTTCTGCCACTGAGTTGCAGAAGAGCAATCCTTACCCTTTTGCCAAAAAAAGGTGATATGAGAAATATAAAAAACTGGCGACCTGTATCCTTGTTGTGTTCTGACTATAAAATACTATCCAAAGTTTTAGCTACAAGGCTAGGAAAAGTCTTGGAGGAAGTCATCCATCCCAGTCAGTCCTACTGTGTACCTGGTCGATCAATTTTTGACAACATCTATTTAATAAGAGATTTGTTTGAAGTTTCAAAAATATTGGGTATATATGTGTTTGATTTCCTTAGATCAAGAAAAAGCATTTGATCGAGTTGAGTATGACTACCTGTGGAAAACTTTAGAGGCATTTGGTTTTAATTTAGATTTTATTAGATATATTAAAGTTTTATACAAAGACATTGAGAGTGTACTAAAAATTAACGGTGGCTTATGTGCACCTTTTAAAGTATGTCGCGGTGTGAGACAGGGGTGCTCCCTGTCTGGAATACTTTATACATTGGCTATTGAACCTCTCCTAAGTAAATTAAGAAAGGTTTTAGAAGGGGTGAGTTTACAAAGTTGTAAAAATTCGTTGTGCTTATCAGCATATGCTGATGATAATGTTGTTGTGCTAAATAAGCAAAATGATGTAAACATGTTATTGAAAACATTGGCTGATTTTGAAACCATCTCCTTAGCAAAAATCAATTGGGATAAGAGTGAAGCAGTGTTGATTGGAAAATGGGAGAAAGGGGTCCCAATACTCCCAACCGGGTTAAATTGGAAAAAAGATGATTTAAAATACCTAGGAGGGTTTTTGGGAGATGAAACAAGTGTTCAGAAAAATTGGGAGGGATTAATTGAAAAGCTCACAGGCCGTTTAATGAGATGAAAATGGATTGTAAAAAACTTGTCGTATAGAGGACGTACACTCATCATTAATAATTTGGTGGCCTCTTCTTTATGGCACCGATTGGCGTGCATTGATCCACCCGTTTCTTTACTGATAAAAGTTCAGTCCACTCTTTTAGATTTTTTCTGGGACAAAATGCACTGGATACCACATAATATATTATACTTGCCAAAGGAAGAATGAGGACAAGGACTTGTTCATTTGCAAAGTAGGACTGCTGCCTTTCGCCTCCAGTTCATACAACGCTTTCTCACTGGCCCAGAGAACTTAAACTGGAGACCCGTGGCCTGTACGATTTTTAAGACAGTTGAAGGACTGTGCTTGGACAAGTCTTTGTTTTTGCTGGATCCCAAGAGAATTAATGCGTCCAAAATGCCAGAGTTTTATAAAAATCTTTTTAAGGTTTGGAATCTTTTTCAAACAAAAAGAAGTGACTCTACATTGTCCTTATTCTGGCTACTAAAAGAACCCCTGACTCATGGATCACGGTTGGACATTTTAAGTACATGCGGGACAATGACTGAACCATTCATTAAGTCTAAGATTGTTACTGTTGAATGTTTAGTCAGAGTAGCTGGCTCAAATTTTGAGAAAATTGAAGATCTTGCTGACTTTGTAAATGTCAGATCACTTCGAGTGGTCACTCAAGTACTACAAAAGTTACTATCTGCCTTTACAGAAAAATAATTAAAAATGATACAAACTTACTGTAAAGGAAAATGTGTATACCTGATGAAGAAGACCCATTTCCTAATCTGCTTATTTCACCAGATTTAAGGGATTTTAAAGGATTTTTTTTGGAGTCAGAAAATCTTGTGGAAATGAACTTGTATGAATGTAATGGAAAAAAACTGTATAGAGCTTGTGTGAAATCTTTTAACAAAAAAGGATTGCATGAAAGAGTTGATACGCCATGGAGAAATGTCTTTAAAATGAGTAATGATGTTAAACCAGAATGGAGAGCACTGTACAAGCCACCGTTAATTAAAAGAGCTGGAGACTTACAGTGGCGCATTTTACATGGAATCATTGCTGTCAATGCTTTTATCTCTGTTTTAAATCCTGGTATTAACAGTGAATGTCCTTTTTGTTTCCAGAGAGAAACTGTTTTTCATACCTTTCTATATTGTCCAAGACTCAAAAGTTTATTTGATGGATCGGTTGACATTTTTAGTTGTCTTAATGAAACTTTTTCTGTCCAAACTTTTATTTTGGGTTTCAAATATGTCAAAAAACGAAAAGGTGAATGTCAGTTGTTAAATTTTATTTTGGGAAAAGCTAAAATGGCTATCTATATTAGCAGAAGAGAAAAAAATTGAGCAAAAAACTGATTATAATGTTGAAAGAGTATTTGCTGCTATAATTAAATCAAGACTTCTAATTGATTTTCGTTTTTATAAAGCTATGGACTCTTTAAATATTTTTGAAGAAGTATGGTGTCATAAAAATGTCTTGTGCTCTGTCATTGAAAATGGACTCTGTTTTGCACCCTTTTTATGAGAAAAAAAAAAAAAAGAAAAGAAATTTTATGTAACAATTATTTATTTTGATAAATAAAGAAGATTGAAAAAATCTCTCTCTCTCTCTCTCTCTCTCTCTCTCTCTCTCTCTCTCTCTCTCTCTCTCTCTCTCTCTCTCTTTCTCTCCCTCTCTCTCTCTCTCTGGTATCTTTAAATTTACATTTAAGCTGGGTACAATTATTATCATGTTTTTATCATCTCATGTTTTATCATTTTATACAGTTATTTGTAATTAATTTAGTTGTAACCATAGAGAATTATTGTCATGAAATCATCTCATTTTCAAGTAATTGTGAATTACTTTTGATTTAACATCAACACTTAATTGCTTCATATTGCAATACAATACAATCACATAATATCAATGCTCTCTCACATTATAAGCTATTAATACTCCCCTTATTTCTGTTTTTGGTATGAGATTGCAGAAGAATGGTTTGACTAGAAATGTACAGTTTTTTACCATCATGCTGATAATGTTTTAGTTGCTCGGCAGAACTACAGTTTGAACCACTGTGGTTAAAACCCATTCCTACACAACCAATCATGGAAAAAGGATATAGCTGATTGCTAGTTTATACGCTTCTTATTGTAAACCTGAAAGTAGCAACATAGGAACCTCAAAAGAACTTCCTAATGACCTAAAAACTAGGATACTTCACCAACATGAATTAGGAGAAGGATGCAAAAAGCTATCACAAAGGTATAAAGTATCACAGTCAGAAATATAGTAAAAAAATGGAACAGTTCTTGTGAAAGAAAGATGTGCTAGACCAAGACAAATCATTTAAAGGCAAAGGCGAAGAACGGTTAGTATGGTCACAGACCACCTCCAAAGAGCTCCAGGAACACCTTGCTGCTAATAATCTCATTGTACATCGTTCCTGTCATGATCACAGCGACCCCTCTCCATAGATCGCTGGTAAAATTACACAAACACATAGAACTACAAATCTGCTGAGAAATGGACTACAATACCCAGTCAGGCCACACACACACACACTCACCTGCTCCTCGTCTCCACTGATTAGACTGGCACAGCTGTAGCTGCTCAAGGACTAATTCAAGCACTATATAAACACCTCTCAAACACTCATTTGGTGCTTAGTCTTGTTATCTGTTTACAGTAACACCACAACGCATTTTCCTTTGTTCTAGTTTATCTGGTTTTGATCTTTGCAACGTCTGTCTGTTTATCCTGTCTGCTGCCTGCCTTTGACCATTTGCCTTCCATCTGACTACGACTCTGGATTGCCCTTATATATCTGTTTGCTCCTGTTCTGATCATTGCTTGCCTGACCATCCACCTCTTTAATAAACCTGCATGTGGATCCGCACCCCTGTTGTCAGTGTCCTATCCTTGGTTACAGAAGACTAAGCCAAACATGGATCCAGCGGGTATTGAAATCATGCGTCTGCAGCAGGAAGCACGATCTATTGAGGAGTACGTGGAGGATTTCATTGAACTGGCACACCTAACATCCCTAAGTGAGTTATGTCTAATGATATTTTTTCGTGGAGGTCTTTCTGAGCCACTGTATTCCACCATGCCACTGCATAACCCTCACTGGACTTTGAAATATTACATCGATTTGGCCTTAAGAATGTCAGGGTCCCCCTTCACTGTTGGCGAAGTGGAGGAGGAAACCCCTAAATGTTTTTTTTGGGGGGGCTGTGTACAGCAAGACCCGCTGGCAACGGGGCTTGCTGCCCAACCCTGTAACAATATTATGCTGGCATCACCTGTACTCCTGTCTCCAGGTTATCAGTCCTCCAGTCCTTTAGTTAACAAAATGGCCGCCTTCAGTCTGCCAGCTCACAAAATGGCTGTCTCTAGTCCTCCAGTTCACAAAATGGCCGCCTCCAGTCCTCCAGCTCACAAGATGGCCGCCTCCTGTCTGCCAGTTAACAAAATGGCCGCATCCAGTCCTCCAGCTCACAATGTGGCCACAACCCGCTCTCCAGCTCACGCAATGGTAACCGCCAGTCTGCCACTAGCTCACAAGATGGCTTCCTGTTCCGAGTCCGTTCCTGCCGTAGTGCCTGTCCAAGTTCCTGTTTCTGAAATGCCATCATCTGAGCCACCAGAATGGCCACCACCACCTGAGTTGCCAGAGCTACTGCCACCACCAGAGCTGTTACTGCCAGAGCTGCTACCGCCACCTCCAGAGTTGCCAGATCCTCAGTCGCCGCCAGAGCTGCCAGAGTCGCCGCCACCAGAGCTGCCAGAGCCATTGACGCCGCCAGACCCGTCTGTATTCTCCAAATGGCGGGCGCCAGAAACCTCTGAACTCCCCGAAAGGCGGGCGCCAAAAACCTCTGAATTCCCCGAATGGCGGGCGCCAGAAACCTCTGAACTCCCCGAATGGCGGGCGCCAGAAACCTCTGAACTCCCCGAATGGCGGGCGCCAGAAACCTCTGAATCCCTCGAATGGCGGGCGACAGATATCTCTGAATCCCCAGATCCTCCTGAATTCCTTGAAGGGCCAGGGGTACGAGACCCACCTGAGTCCCACGAAAGGCCAGAGCAGTCACCTGAGTCCCACGAAAGGCCAGAGCAGTCACCTGAGTCCCACGAAAGGCCAGAGCAGCCACCTGAGTCCCACGAAAAGCCCGAGCAGTCACCTGTGTCCCACGAAAGGCCAGAGCTGTCACCTGAGTCCCACGAAAGGCCAGAGCAGTCACCTGAGTCCCACGAAAGGCCAGAGCTGTCACCTGAGTCCCACGTATGGCTATAGCCGCCACCTGAGTTCCACGAATGGCCAGAGCCGCCACCTGAGTTCCACGAATGGCCAGAGCCGCCACCTGAGTTCCATGACTGGCCAGAGCCGCCACCTCAGTCCCACGAATGGCTGCCAAAGCCGTATAATTTCCAAGAGTCATCAGAGTCGTGTGACTTGCCAAAACCTAAGCCTCCTGACCCACTGGGGTTGAAAGAACTGCCAGTGCTCCTTGAACCCAAGCCTCCTGACCCACTGGGGTTATATGAACTGCCAGTGCTCCTTGAACCTAAGCCTCCTGACCCACTGGGGTTGAAAGAACTGCCAGTGCTCCTTGAACCCAAGCCTCCGGACCCACTGGGGTTATATGAACTGCCAGTGCTCCTTGAACCTAAGCCTCCTGACCCACTGGGGTTATATGAACTGCCAGTGCTCCTTGAACCTAAGCCTCCTGACCCACTGGGATTATATGAACTGCCAGTGCTCCTTGAACCTAAGCCTCCTGACCCACTGGGGTTATATGAACTGCCAGTGCTCCTTGAACCTAAGCCTCCTGACCCACTGGGGTTATATGAACTGCCAGTGCTCCTTGAACCTAAGCCTCTAGACCCACTGGAGTTATATGAACTGCCAGTGCTCCTTGAACCTAAGCCTCCTGACCCACTGGGGTTATATGAACTGCCAGTGCTCCTTGAACCTAAGCCTCCAGACCCACTGGAGTTATATGAACTGCCAGTGCTCCTTGAACCTAAGCCTCCTGACCCACTGGGGTTGTATGAACTGCCAGTGCTCCTTGAACCTAAGCCTCCTGACCCACTGGGGTTAGATGAACTGCCAGTGCTCCTTGCACCCAAGCCTCCTGACCCACTGGGGTTATATGAACTGCTAGTGCCTCCTGAACCCAAGCCTCCAGACCCACTGGGGTTAAATGAACTGCCTATGTCTCCTGAATCCAAGCCTCCAGACCCACTGGGGTTATCTGAAACGCCAGTGCCCCCTGAACCAAAGCCTCCTGACCCATGGGGGTTATATGAACTGCCTGTGCCTGCTGAACCTAAGCCCCCAGACCAACTTCAGCTCCATGCTCCAGGCCTTTTGCTACTCCACACTCCAGGCCTTCAGGAGCTTCACTCTTCAGGCCTTACGCAGCTCCAGCTCCACGCTCCAGGCCCTCAGCAGCTTCACTCTTCAGGCTTCACGCAGCTCCAACTCCACGCTCCAGGCCTTTTGCAACCCCACGCTCCAGGCCCTCCGCAGCTCCACGCTCCAGGTATACCTCCACTGCATGGCCCTGGCCCTCCATCCCTCCCCTTGTTCCGCCTGCGCTCCACCTCCCGCCTGAACTGTGTTAGGAGCGTCTGGAATCCGCTCCTTAGAGGGGGGGCTCTGTCATGATCACAGCGATCCTCTCTCCATAGATCACTGGTAAACTTACACAAACACATAGAACTACAAATCTGCTGAGAAATGGACTACAATACCCAGTCAGGCCACACACACACACTCACCTGCTCCTCGTCTCCACTGATTAGACTGGCACAGCTGTAGCTGCTCAAGGACTAATTCAAGCACTATATAAACACCTCTCAAACACTCATTTGGTGCTTAGTCTTGTTATCTGTTTACAGTAACACCACAACGCGTTTTCCTTTGTTCTAGTTTATCTGGTTTTGATCTTTGCAACGTCTGTCTGTTGATCCTGTCTGCTGCCTGCCTTTGACCATTTGCCTTCCATCTGACTACGACTCTGGATTGCCCTTATATATCTGTTTGCTCCTGTTCTGATCATTGCTTGCCTGACCATCCACCTCTTTAATAAACCTGCATGTGGATCCGCACCCCTGTTGTCAGTGTCCTATCCTTGGTTACAGATCCACAGTTTAGCGCATTCTTCACAAACGACAGCTCAATAGAAGGTAATGCAGACAAAGCCTTTTCTGCATTCTGCCAACAAGAAGAGTTGTTTGAGGTTGTTTTAGATATTTGAAGCACATCTGGACAAGCCTGAATCATTTTGGAAAACCAAACTGTGGACAGATGCCACAACCATAGGCACTTTGCATGGCGTAAAAAGAACACAGCATTCCAGGAGAAGAACCTGCTTCCTACTGTAAAATATGTTGAGGGTCCATCATGCTGTGCGGATGTGTGGCAAACACATGTACTGGAAACTTTGTCAGAGTTGAAGGTCGCATGCATTCCACCCAGTATTAGCATATTCTGAAGAACAATTATGGCAGAGTTGGACAATGTTTTAGCAAAACAATGACCCAAAGCACAGTTCCAGATCTACCAAGGAATCCATGCTTAGACACGATACATGTTCTAGAATGGTCAAAGGGCCATTCATGCTCGGCACCCATCAAACCTGACTGAACTGGAGAAATTTTGCAAGGAAAAATGTCACAAAATGCCTTCAGCAAGAATTCAGGGACTTATCCCTGGCTATAAGAAGCATCTACAGGCTGCTATTTCAGCAAAAGGTTGCTGTACAAAGTATGTTCTGTTGGGGTGCCCAAATTTTTGCACCTGTCTGTTTTTGTTATGACTTAAATTCCATTGCAACTGTTGATTATGTCAGAACTGAAATGTTGCTTTTTCCCTAGGATATAAAATATATCCAAATTAATTTGCTGATTTGAAAGGCCAGCAATAATGAAAATTATCAGGGGTGGCCAAAAATTTCATTATTTTTTTTTTTTATTAGAATATGCAAAATAGTACACAAATTGGGATCATACAAATCCAAAGAAATTGAAAAACAACAACAAAAAAACAACAACAAAAACAGAAAACAACAACAATACAGTAAGGTACTGGCGTATGTGTGTGTGTGTGTGTGTGTGTGTGTGTGTGTGTGTGTGTGTGTGTGTGTGTGTGTGTGCGTGTGTGTATGTATGTAAAGGTAACATGGTGGACAAATCAGGGTACATATATAAGGGTCAATAACAATCAATAAATAAAGCAAGTATCATAGATATATGTAACCAGGTTAAAAAGTTGTTTTGTTAGGTTATTGACACCCTGGGGTTGACACACAGCATAATGTGAGCGATATCACACTTTTCTCATGTGGTGATTAATATAGTGTGCTGGCCCTTTAAGACCCGTAGGTGAACTGAGCGAAGTTACGCGAGAGCTCTAGAGGAGCAGCGCCAGTTTTCTCCATGCGGTGCGAACGTCTGCTGTGAGACTGAGAAAGGCCAATAAAGTCCGTTAACACGTGAAATAATGCGCAATACATGGATGCAGTGACTTACAAAGTCTTTTTCATGGTGATTAATGTTCGGATGGCTGTGGATTTTGTTGTTTTGACTGTGATTTCCAACATCGTGAAGGGAAGCTAAGCTAAAGCGTGAGTGTTGACTTATAGTCTTTAATTTTACAATATTAAGTGCAATATAAGTGTTTATTCTAATTCAAGCGATGTAATTGAAACGGGATTATTCTGTTTAGAGGGGAGAAGAGAGATTTAAAGGTGCAGTGTGTGACAAAAAGCAAACGTAGTGAGTGTTGTTCAACTTTATTGAATGTAAGTGTTTATGACAATGTATTTTCATATTTCCTTGAAAATGTTATGTTCAAAATGTCATGCGTTTACAGAGATTTTATTTTATGTTGTTTCTTTATGGTTTGCAGAGGAAAAAGTCATTTGCAGCTGTTAACGCTGTGTGTGTAGGTCATTGAGAGCTGACGAGCTGTAAGTTTGAGTCATTTATATCATTTTATTTGAATTTTAATGAACATTTATTCACTGATGTTAAATTGAGAAACGTTGTTTAATTGTGGGAGAATATATGTAAAGTGTTCATATTGCAACATGTCATTTCATGTATTTTGTAATGGTAAAGTGAGCAGCTCTATTCAATCTGACTTTGATGGTGGTTGACTTACACTTGCTTGTTTGTTTTCTCAGCGTGAACTGCTGCTACCGTTGTTTATGTACCATTTTTGTCTAAAAAAAAGCTATATCCAGTCATTGTGATTATAAGAAAGAAAAGAGGATAACACATTTGGATGTCAAAAATCAAATTTATTGTTTCCAGTGGCTGTATACAAGGTTTAACTTTTATATTTCAAATTCCAAAAATTTGCATACTTAACGCTGCGCTGTTTCAAGTGCAGTCTGGAATAAAAGTCCCCAGAATTTTTCATCCTGTGTCCGGTGTCATTACACATTAAATTCACGGGCTACAGAGATTTTTGGTACCAGGAGTGGGGTTCCATTGCTAAATTTTGGGAACATAAACAACGGTAGTAGTGAAGAGGAGGCAAGTGTTGCTGCCAGAGAGGTCAACAGCACGGAGTACAACATACCTGGAGAGCCTGTAGGGGAGCAAGGAATCAGCTTCTGGCTACAACGGGGGGTGTTTGCTTAAGCGCTGAGATTGTTGGTGGAGGACCAGGGAAATTCATCTCTTCCGGTTGGCCTGCAGTGACTGTGACTGTTCCGTGACTCTTTGATATAAAAGGGTAAAAGCAGGAAACATGGAGGAGAACCAGGACGTGTCAGCTGCTCGTGCTGGAACCAGCCATGATGTGGACAGTGGTGGGGCTGCACGTCATGTTGAAGGTAATCCTGTAGCACAATTGCAGTCACAAATTCATGAACTTGGCCAAAGACATGATGAAGTGATGGCAACCCTTGCCAATATAAGTAATTCTACCACTAGGTCGTATGTCTATATCCCAAGGGAACGTCAGATTGTACCCTTCAGTGGTGATTATGTGAAAGATGGTCAGTCTGTTGATGAATTTATTGATGAGGTTGAACGTGTAATACGGGTGAGGTGCTTGAACACTGATGACCAGGTGGATTTCATACTTTCTCATTAAAGAGGGTCTGCTTTAGATGAAGTTAAACTGTGTATGGGGGGAGAAACTACACAACCCAGTGATCTGTTCTCATATTTGCGTGGGGCTTTTAGGGAGAAACAAACAACTCCTCAATTGTTGCATACTTTTTATGCCCGCAGACAGTCAGAGGGGGAAGATTTCCGTGACTTTTCCCATTCTCTCTCTCAGCTTCTTAGCTCCGCTATCCAACAATCCCCTAGTGCTGTGTCTCAACCCCAGGTCACTTTAAGAGACCAGTTTGTTGAAGGTATCCGTGATGCACATCTTCGTAGAGAGCTGCGCAAGCTCATCAGAGAAAAGCCCCAGTCCACCCTGTTTGAAGTCCGTGAAGAGGCATTGATGTGGGTTACAGAGGACAGACCCCGTGGTGCTAATGTGGCCAGAAGTCGTAATATTGTGAGTACATGCTCTGAGGTGCCAGAATGCTCCGCTTCAGTTGGTGCAGCTCAAACTGATATTGCAGTAGCCTTACAAGAGGTAGTGAAAATAATCACTCAGCAGGGTAAAGCGATTGGAGAACTCACTAATGCAGTTCGGGAACTCACAGTACAGAAAGCCAGTTCTAGTGTGACCCAGAGTGAAAGGCCCAAAGTCATGCCCAAATATACAGCTGATGGCGAACCCATCTGTTTGAGGTGCGAGGGTGTGGGACATATAGCCAGACAATGTCCTGTACCACGTAGTTCCAGGAACCAGTCCACTACTGCCACAAGTTCTGCAGTGCAGGGAAACGGAGCTCCTCCATTGCTTTGAATCGAGCAATGCGAGGAAAACCAGAAGGCTCAAGATGCAGCACATTAACAAAAGAACGCTTCTTGGAGCGTGCAGTTGGCAAGTGTCCAGAGGTGGATATCCACATTGGAGGTGTCGAAGTTAGATGTCTGCTGGACACAGGAATCAATGTGAGTACTCTCACTGAAAGTTTCTTCAGAGAAAACCTCCATGGAGAAGACAAAGACCTTCACTGCACTTCCAAGTGGCTAAGAATTACTGCCGCAAACAAGCTACCACTGCCATACTTGGGCTATGTTGAATTGGATATCAAAGTGATGGGGCTAACTATACCTGAGTGTGGGTTTCTGATTGTGAGAGATGGGGACACCGCTGATTTAACACCAACTGGTATTATAGGCATGAATATCACCCATAGATGCAAGGAGTTTGCACTGACTGAGTTTGAGACAACTTTAGGAGGAAAATTGGACTCTGTATGAAGGGAGGCTTTCAGCCGTGTACAGGAAGTTGAGTGTGTAAAAGCAATGTTTTCAGCAAGAGTCAGCGGTAGGGGCAAAACCCATATACCAGCATCCTCTGCAGCCACAGTCTATGCCAGGGTAAACAAGAAGGCCACTGACACCAGTGCATGGCTGCTACTGGAACCGGGGAATTCACCACTACCAGGCGGATTGATTCTTATGCCCACCTTAGTGTCACCTCGAAGTCAGGTGTTTCCAGTTCAAGTGATCAACTTCTCCCAGGAAGATGTTTGGCTGCCTCCTAAAGTTCGACTTGGTATACTTACCCACTGTCAGTGTGCTGAAAGTGACATTTGTGAGGTGAAATTCCAGCACATCTCTGCTGATCATGAAGAAGTGAGAATTGACCAGAGAGACAAGCCACTGTCTCATTCTGATCTGAGTAACCTGTTAAGTAGGCTGCATATAGGAGGGACTCCTGAACAGCAAGCAGAGCTGGGTGTACTTCTAATGAAACATGCAGATGTGTTTGCGGTGCATGATGAAGACCTGGGATACACAGATCGGGTAAAGCATGAGATCCACTTGACAGATGATACTCCCATTGCTCAGCCATATCGCAGGACACCACCAACTCAGTTTGAAGAGGTCAAACAGCACATCTCAGGTTTGCTACGTAAGGGGGTTATACAGGAAAGCTCAAGTTCATATGCCTCACCCATTGTTCTGGTGCGCAAGTCTGATGGAAGTCTAAGGCTGTGTGTCGATTATAGGAAGTTGAACTCCAGGACTAGACGTGATGCTTTCCCATTGCCCCGCATCGACGAGGGCTTGGATGCATTAAGTGGAGCACAAGTATTCTCGACTATAGACTTGGCTAGTGGTTACCATCAAGTGGCAGTTGATGAAAAGGACAGACCTAAAACGGCCTTCACTACAACGTTTGGCCTTTTTGAGTACCGTCGCATGCCCTTCGGACTATGCAATGCCTCCGCAACATTTCAACGGCTAATGCAAGCCTCCATGAGTGACTTGGTGTTTCAGATTGTGCTTATTTACTTGGATGACTTGCTGGTGTACTCCTCCACCTTTCATGAACACTTGGTGCGTCTGGAAACAGTGTTTAAGAGGTTAAGAGAAACTGGGCTGAAAGTAAAAATTGAAAAGTGTCATTTTTTGCAGCCGGAAGTGAAATTTCTTGGCCATCAAGTTTCTGCTCAAGGTGTGAGTACAGATCCTGACAAGATAAGTGCAGTTCGGGAGTGGCCTGTCCCTAGCACTCTCAAGGAACTCCGATCATTCTTGGCGTTCTGTAGCTATTACAGGAGATTCATTGAAGGTTTTTCCCAGATAGCTGGACCGTTGCATGGTGTTGTGAATGTGTGCCTCAGAGAGACAAGTTCCATCAAGGCATCTCAGGTGTATAGGAGCTCTTGGACTTCCCAAAGTCAAACAGCATTTGCACATCTCAAAGACAAACTCACAAGTGCACCAACACTAGGGTATGCTGATTTCACACTTCCCTTTGTGATTGAGACAGACGCGAGTAATCTTGGGCTGGGAGCAGTCTTGTACCAACATCAAAATGGCAAGAAGACTGTAATTGCGAATGCTAGTAGGAGACTGAGAGGGGCTGAGAAGAACGACCAAAATTATAGCAGTATGAAGCTGGAGCTGTTAGCACTTAAGTGGGCGGTCACCGAAAAGTTCCAAAGTTACCTGCTGGGGTCCAAATTAACCATCATAACCGATAATAACCCTCTTTGTCACCTCACAACGGCCAAATTAGGAGCTATTGAACAGCGTTGGGCAGCCCAACTTGCAGTGTTTGACTTTGAAGTCAAGTACCGTCCTGGATGATGCAATACTGCTGCTGATGCTCTTTCTAGGTGACCAGCTTTCAGTGAACCAGAATATTAAAGTGAAGATGCAGAGTATGATGGCTGTGTAGCAATCTGTAACACGCTCAGGACAGGAACAGCTCTGGAGCTAGGATTGTTAGCAGCTGGTGTGGAGGTCAGCAAAGTCAAGCAGTTCCAGGCTTCTTTTGCTGGAGAAGATGAAAATGTGGATAAGGAATACCCCCACTTTGCCAGGGTACTCAAAGGCAGAACTTTATCAGTTTTAGGAGTCAGATCCAACGCTAAGTGTGTTCAAAAAGTTCTGGAGTTGTCAAAGAAAACCCACCCAGCAAGAGCGACTGGGATTGCCTAAATCTGTACGTTCTCTTTTGAAACAGTGGCCAAAGATCAGAGAAAAGGATGGTCTATTATATTGTGTAGTCGATGATGTCCACATGGGTGAATGTCACCAGCTGTTGTTACCCACCTGCTTGATGGATCAGGTCCTAAAAAATGTCCATGATCAGATGGGCCATCAAGGCATTGAGAGAACTTTAAGCCTGTTGAGACGGAGATGTTTTTGGGGAGGAATGTATGAGGACGTGGAGCAGTGGGTGAAGCAATGTAAGCGCTGCGTGTTGGCCAAGTTGCCGCAACCAAAAATTAAGGCTCCTTGGGCTTCATTCTTGGCCACCCGACTACTGGAGCCAGCCACGGATGGGCGAGAAAATGTTCTTGTAGCAACTGATGTGTTCACAAAGTTCAGTCAAGCATTTCCCACCCGTGACCAAAAGGCAGATACTACTGCCAAGATCCTTCTCCGAGAGTGGTTCCTGAAGTATGGAGTTCCTCAATGGCTACACTCTGATCAGGGCAGGAACTTTGAAAGCGCTGTGATTGCAGAACTCTGCAAGTTGTATGGAGTTAAGAAAACTCGCACAACACCGCACCACCCACAGGGCAATCCTCAATGTGAAAGGTTTAACAGAACCCTTCATGACCTTTTGAAGTCTCTCCCACCCGAGAAGAAGCGCAGGTGGCCGGACCATTTAGCTGAGCTGGTTTATGCTTATAATGTAACTCCACACTCATCCACAGGGTACTCACCCTACTATCTGCTGTTCGGGGTCCAGCCGCATTTGCCAGTGGATGCTCTGCTGGGTCAGGAGCCTGTCACAGATGATAAGCTTGACTGGTTAAAAGTACACCAAGAACGTCTCAGGGATGCACATGTTAGAGCTAAGGACTATGCGGAAAGGAAAGCTGCAGAAAGAGCCAAGCAGCATGAAGACAAAGTATATTGCCCAGCTATAAAAGTTGGACAGCATGTGTACCTGCGATACAGACCACCTGGAAGAAACAAAATTCAGGATGCATGGTCTTCCACCGTGTACAGAGTACTAGAGGTGCAGGGTGTAACGGCTCCTGAATGTTTTCTTCTGATTAAAAGAATCACGCTTCAACTGATGTCTCAAAGTTTAATGTCTTCATGGTTATCATTTTCATCATCATGACATCTTCATGTTAATTAGACAACACTGGAACAGCGTGACACCCATTGGACACAACATCTTGACATTTTATATGATGACACCGTGAAAAAAACTGAAACAAATAAAACAATCACAAACATAACGTCAAAGTTTTGCTTTTCTTTACAGTAGTTTCACTGATTTTGTTTCTTATTGAACCACCATTAATATACACTGTTTTTAACTTTACAAATCAGCTGGTAGAACACAAACAACATACCTTGTGCATCTATTAATCAAAGTCCAGGAGTCATTATGATATTTTCAGTCCGTTCCTCCTTGATACAAAACCATACGAAGTTCCTTTTCTTTACAAAAACATCTTATAGATTGTGTTAACTCCTCGTGTTAACTTCCCGTTCCACTAATAATTAAGATCACGTGACTGTAAACTAAAGCTATAGTACCTCTCTATCACCTGTAGGTGTCACTATTATACAATTTAGAATACAATAATTTCCCAACAGCATTAATAACATATGAAATGATTTATAACCAAAATATTTTTCCACAAACACAACAAAACATTTAAAGGAAAATAAAACCTTTCAAGTTGACAGCTACACTGCCACCAAAATTACAAAGATTTGTTTTTGATTAAAATAAATAAATCTTATAATTTTCCTATAGGCTGTCACTTAGTCCTTTAAACCTCATTTTTCCAACTCTGTATTTAGATGTTAAGACACTTAGTTTGCCTTGTTCCTTGTTTAAGAATTGTTCTCAACTATTACCACCAGTTTTTGAACTGGACGCTCAAGGAAAGATGTTTGACTCAAGCGCTCACCTTTCTTTCCTAAATTACTTTGACCCATTTGAAGTTTAGCTGTCCGCACTAAACCATCATCACTTATGCTTGTTTCAACTACCCTAGCCAACCTCCATTCATTTCTGGAAACATTGTCCTCTTTGACAATTACTACATCACCAACTTGAACATTTCTTCTAGGCTTATGCCACTGCTGTCTGAGACCTATGTTGACTAGATATTCTTTACGCCATCTGCTCCAGAATTGTTCTGACAAGTACTGCACTCTTCGCCACCTCTTTATAGCATACAGATCCTCACGAACAAATTTGCCAGGAGGAGGGAGAGGCTCTGAGGTTTTCATTGTGAGCAGATGATTTGGCGTCAAAGGCTCAACACTCTTTGGATCATTTATTGTGTTGGTGGTAAGGGGACGACTGTTCACAATTAGCATGGCTTCATAGAAAAATGTCCTTAATGAAGTGTCGTCTAGTCTTCCTTTGGCTTGTGCTAAAGTAGCATTCATTACACTCCTAATGGTCCTTATTTGGCGTTCCCACACACCTCCTCTGTGGCTTGCTTCAGGAACATTCATAAGGAAATCACACTGTTTACTTGCCAGATAGTTAGAGATCTTCTCCTGGTTCAAATCTTTCAAACCTTTCTCCAACTCATTCTTTGCCCCTACAAAATTTGTGCCTTGGTCGCATCTGATCTGTCTCACAGTTCCTCTGATTGCTATAAAACATCTTAAAGCATTCAGAAACGCATCAGTAGTGAGATCCTCTAACATCTCTATATGTACAGCTCTGGAGCTCAAGCATGTAAACAACAGACCATACCTTTTGAATTCTTTGTGACCTTGCTTTGTATAGAATCAATTCCAGAGTATAAGAATGGGGGTGATGGTTCTACTCTGTCAGCTGGAAGGTCAGCCATGCGTTGCTCTTCAGCTGGTCTGCGTAGCTTCCTGCATGTAGTACAGTTGTGGATGTACCTGGCCACTACTTTGCTTCCACTTATTATCCAATAGCCACTGGCTCGAAGCTCATTCAGTGTTTGACCTCGACCTTGATGTTGAGTTTTCTTGTGACAATAGTCAAGTATCAATTGTGTGACAATGCCTTCCTTAGGAAGAATGATTGGATGTTTCCAATTGATTGCTGCTTCAGACTTTCTTAGCCGTCCTCCAACCCTGAGTATGTCATTTTGTATGATAGGATCAAGTTGGTATAACTTGTTACTCTTTGGTAACTCAGCTGGGTTTTGACTGAGCAATTTCAATTCTTCTTCAAAGGCTTCTCTTTGTGCTGCCTTGATGAGCACCAAAGCTGCATTTTCTCTCTCTTCTGTACTAATAAACACTGACTTATTTTGGTTACTCAGTCTTTTAATCCTAGCAATAGAATTGAGAGCTGTATTCCAATCTGAAAATCTTGACAGTCTTTCAAGAAAACTGCCTCTTACGCAGGTCTCTGTTCTTAAGACCCTTACCTCCGGGTCGCCTACAAGAAGGTCTGGAGATCTTTCATCAGCAACAATCTCTCTCTCCCACAGGAAAGTAGGGCCCTTCAGCCAACTTGATTTGATCAGATCTGCCACCTTGAGTCCCCGTGATGCACAGTCTGCAAGATTCTGGTTGGTTTCCACATAGAACCATTGTTTTGGATCTGTAGAATTTCTTATCTTCTGGACACGATTGGCTACAAAAACGTGAAAGCGCCAGGCTTTGTTCTTAATATAGCCCAGAACTACCTGCGAATCGGTCCAGAAAAACTCCTGATCTATCTTCAAACTCAGCTCCCTTTTAAGAACATGACTTACTGCAACAGAGACTGTAGCTGCAGTCAACTCAAGGCGTGGTATACTAAACACCTTAGTAGGGGCTACCCTGGCCTTGCCTACTACCAGTGCACAATGCACTTGTTCTTCAGCAACAGCCCTGATGTACGAACATTGTCCATAGCCCTCACTGCTGGCATCTGAAAAATGATGCAGCTCTAATCTTTGTATACTGCCAATGTTCTCAGGAATGAGGCATCTGGGTATTTGAATTCCTTGAAGGTTCTCCAAGTCATGAAGCCATGCATCCCACTTTGGCTTCAAATCTATAGGAAGAGGTTCATCCCATCCTACTCCTTGTTTGCACATCTCTTGGAGCACCTTTTTCCCATTCAAGATATAGGGCGCAAGAAACCCTAATGGGTCATACACACTCGCTATTATTGATAGAATTCCTCGACGAGTGGCGCGTCTTTCAGAAAGGTCAACTTTGAACATGAATGCATCTGTTTCTATGTCCCATTTTACTCCAAGAACACTCTGCATTGGAAGTTCATTGTAGTTCAAATCTACATCCTTAACTTGACAGGCACGCTCACTCTCTGAGATTGAACTCAAGACCTCTCTGCTATTTGACACAAACTTGTGCAATCGCAGTTTTCCTTTAGCTAGGATTTCTTGCGCTTCCTTGACAAGCTTGTTAGCCTGCTCAACTGAACTGACACTGACCAATCCGTCATCAACATAGAAATTTTGGTGAATGAAGCTTGCACCCAGTGGATAGTCCTTTTCATATTTGTGGGCAAGATATTTCATGCCGTAATTGGCACAGCCTGGAGAGGATGCTGTGCCAAAAATATGCACTCGCATGCAATAATCCTTGGGTTCCTTTTTGATGTTCCCATTTTCCCACCACAGGAATCTCAGAAAGTCCCGATCTTCTGGACTAACGTGAAAGCGAGTAGCCCTCTTTCTACAATTTTTGGAGATATGACCGATTCTCAAACAGCCAAAGCACATCTTGTTGTTGATGATGAATCGTTTTTTCTCCTGAAGAGGCATTGCTGCAAACCTTTCACATTTGTAGATAAAGTGATTTTGCTGACAACAGATGCAATAAATTTGTCTCTTGTCCAGAGTAGAGGGAGAGCTGGGGTTGAAAGCTTTCTCTCCTTGCAGTGTAGTCAAACTCTTCACAACAGGTTTGGCATTTTGAACTAGAGTGCTAGCTTTGAAGCGTTTCTGCTCCTTTCCAGACCTTTCCTCTGCGTTTTTTAAAGCATGTAAAGAGGAAACAGGATTACAAGCAATAGAAGCCTCTTTTGCCACAAAGTTCGAAAACTCAGTAAAGTTTGGATAAGACTTTCCTTCTTCTAACGCTTTAGTAACATATCTATTCCAGCGAGTTGTTACCCAGTCTGGAAGCTTCTGCAGCAATTTCTGGTTTTCTTCACAATCATCCAAGACCTCCAAACCATTTACATGTGGCATTGCATGTTTACAGGAGACAAGGAAATCACCAAACTCTCTTAACTTGAATGATTCCTTTGGTCCTATTTTTGGCCAGCTACTCAGCTTTGCCCTGTATGCTCTTTGGATTACAAAAGGATGTCCATAGCGCTTGTTCAAGGCATCCCAAGCTTGCATGTATGCATCCTCATCACTCCTATAGAAGGTTCCTTCTAGTACACTAAGTGCTTCTCCATTTATGTACCTTTTTAAATAGAACAATCTATGGGCTGAGGTTGTACAGTTCGTTTCAATCAAAGCCTTAAAGCAAGTGCGCCATTCTGTGTATTTTAGTGGGTCACCTGTAAAGATGAATGGCTCAGGTGCTGGAAGTTTAGTCATGGCCAGGGATTCCTTCAGTGCATTCACTAACAAGACCTCATCAGATTTTATCTCTAACCTATCTGTAGAGCAAGGTTCAGCTAAAGTTTCTTGGGAAACCTTGGCACATGGAGCGTTGTTCTGAAGTAGTGGCTGACATGGAGGCGAAGTAACTCCTACTTTATTTTCTCCTATTTCAGCATTCAATTTTGATTCCTCTTCTGCATACACATTGTATTCTGCTTCCATGACTTCAAGATCCCTTTGATCCTCCAGCATTTTCAACATTTCTTGTTGGGCTAAAACCTCCTTTTTTTGAGCTAGGATTTCCTTTTCTCTTCTTAGTTCTGCGTGTTTTGCGGCTAAGCGTGCTGCAGCTTCTGCCCTTTTACTGACAGTTGACTTCCCTGTTGACTATCTCTTTCAGCTCGTGACACCGTTGAACCATAAATTGACCTGGCATTATCTCTTTGCAATAATTGGAGGAGTGTTTCCTTTGCAGCCTTTGCATCAAAATCCTTCAACCCGATTTCTTCACAACGTTCTCTCAGAAGTGCAGTTATTTCAGCTGTAACAGAAGTGCAACTATCCATCCTTCTTTTTATATCTTGAGATGGGACATTCAGTAAACGGATACTCTCATATGATTGTCTTAACTCTGCTTCACGTTTTGCAGCCAACACGATCATATCATTTACATCAGTTTTAGAGCACTCTGCTTTAAGCTTACATCTGTACAACTGCACTTCAGCTTTGAAGTTTAAATATACAAACATAAACTTCTGCTCTCTTTTCACTGTCTCATCACGTCTGAACTCAAGCATTTTTTCAGTTGGCCGTCTTTCTCTTTCTGATCGCCTAACTTTCTGCTCAGTTTGTAAAGATGATTTCTGGAGTTCTGTTAGACCATTTTCCAGATCTGCATTAATTTCAGCTAAGCGTTTTTCATATTTTTGTCTGTCTAAGTCATCAATTTCACTTTCTAATTTGTCTTCCAATTGTGACTTTTCTTCTTCAAGAGCTTGCATTACTTGATCCATGATACAAATGTCTGGGTTATTTTGATCCATATTTCCTATTTAAACTATATTTATTTTAAACCCAAACACTGATAGTAAGTTGTAATACTACATATATTGCACAACAGAAATATTAAACAAGCTGAACTCTTGTACTAATCTTGCAAAAATATATGTGTATATATATATATATATATTGAAATCACCCTTTTCTGAAATTATTTGCATACAGTTTAAATCAAAATAAATGTGAAGGCAACATCAACCAAAAATTGCATTCAAACTGAAAATATACAGTCTGACCTGTAAGAGTGAATGTTTGAAGTCTTATTGGTAATCAGTTTGATTTATGCTTCACCACGCTGCCTCCTTGTGTTCATTGTTATTACAGCATCACAGTCACCCAAAAATGCAGCAATGTAGTTCTCAATCAGACGAAATCACGACGCTCTCTTGAATGCAATGTCTTCAGCTTCACTTCTACAACGAACACATCTTCAACTTTCCAAAGTGCTGATTCATCTTCCCCCTTTTTTGCTCTTCCTTAGGGTGTAACGCAAGTTTTTTCACTGTAACGGCTCCTGAATGTTTTCTTCTGATTAAAAGAATCACGCTTCAACTGATGTCTCAAAGTTTAATGTCTTCATGGTTATCATTTTCATCATCATGACATCTTCATGTTAATTAGACAACACTGGAACAGCGTGACACCCATTGGACACAACATCTTGACATTTTATATGATGACACCGTGAAAAAACTGAAACAAATAAAACAATCACAAACATAACGTCAAAGTTTTGCTTTTCTTTACAGTAGTTTCACTGATTTTGTTTCTTATTGAACCACCATTAATATACACTGTTTTTAACTTTACAAATCAGCTGGTAGAACACAAACAACATACCTTGTGCATCTATTAATCAAAGTCCAGGAGTCATTATGATATTTTCAGTCCGTTCCTCCTTGATACAAAACCATACGAAGTTCCTTTTCTTTACAAAAACATCTTATAGATTGTGTTAACTCCTCGTGTTAACTTCCCGTTCCACTAATAATTAAGATCACGTGACTGTAAACTAAAGCTATAGTACCTCTCTATCACCTGTAGGTGTCACTATTATACAATTTAGAATACAATAATTTCCCAACAGCATTAATAACATATGAAATGATTTATAACCAAAACATTTTTCCACAAACACAACAAAACATTTAAAGGAAAATAAAACCTTTCAAGTTGACAGCTACACAGGGGACCACACACACTGTGGAGCCTGTCAAAGGAGGTACAGTAAAAAGAGTGCATAGGTCCAACCTCAGGCTCTCCCATCATCCAGTCCCAGTTCCCATGCCCAGATGCCTGAAACAACCTGTAAAATATGTACCTACCTCCGTTTTGGATTCAGAGATGTCCTTGCCTGGGGCAGAGTGTGTTCTGGTAGAGGAAGTTCAGTGTCCAGCACAGAACCCGACCCGACCCGACCCGACCCGACCCGTTTCTGAGCATGGAGGGAAATTCAATGATCAGATGGAGTCTGGAGGGAGTGAAGACTGTTCAGGGGCAGACAGCCATGGAATACCTAATTACACATTGGAAGTGACACCAGTATGTGTTGAGCTAGAAAAAGAGAGCGTGGACTTACCTGTTGAGAATCAAGCAACGAGACCTGTGCCTACACCTAGAAAGAAAAAAGAAGAAAGAGTTAGTTCTGAAGTGCCTTGTCCCGAAGTGCGTATAACACAAAGGACAACTGCAGGAGTACATAGTAACCCAAACCGCCTGCCAAAGTCTGCATGCAATGCAGTGTCTTTCAGTCCTGATGTGTTGTCACAAGTGCTGGCTGGTATGGTCCTCTATACGACAGGACAGCTTCAAGGAAGTCATGATGAGTAGTGTTCATGATGGTCACCGAGGACGTTGACTTTAAGCAGGGAGAGTGTAACCAGGTTAAAAAGTTGTTTTGTTAGGTTATTGACACCCTGGGGTTGACACACAGCATAATGTGAGCGATATCACACTTTTCTCATGTGGTGATTAATATAGTGTGCTGGCCCTTTAAGACCCGTAGGTGACCTGAGCGAAGTCACGCGAGAGCTCTAGAGGAGCACCGCCAGTTTTCTCCATGCGGTGCGAACAAGTGTGCCGCACGCCTGCTTTTGAGTGAAGGTCTCGGCCGTTAGATCGCCCCCTGGGGCCGGCTGCAGTACAAGTCATAAAGCCTGCCTCCTCCGTGTTAATGAAGGAGACATGAGACCAAAAAAAAAAAAAATTACTCTTGCAATAAAATGTCCCGAAAGCTGGTTCTGGTCAATTATGGCACTGGTTATCGTGCTGATATAGGTGCAGATCTTCATTTTTGTAAACGGAATGTTTTGAGCAGTAATTTAATGCTGGGCGTGTCATCGTGATTGACAGCTGTGATTGACAGTTTCTCAAAGCAGACGTCGGAGCTTCGGCTGGAGACTGAAGTGTTATTATTCCATTTTTGTGTTATTTTACCATGATAAAATGAGTTGCTAAACAGTAAACTATAGTTTCTGACATACAGGATCTGGTGGAACACTGTTTATTCGGTAAGGTCATGGCTTTATCAGTTTGCTGATACACACTTAACTACCCAGATAGCAAAATACACTCGGGCCAGTTCCGGCTAGACTCTCGCCTGCCGGAGCCCTCGGCCCGACTCCGTCTGCTGTACCTACTCGCGCACAATACTCGCGGGCCGATCCGGCTCGGATGCCGCAGCGTCGACTCGCTAACGGCCGCCGCATCTGGCCCGATTGACTCGGGCAGTACGTCCATAGGCACCGGCCCGACGCTAGCGAGCCGACGCTGCCGCATCTGAGCCGGATCGGCCCGCAAGTGATTTGCGCTGCGGCCCAGAGCTGGCGCGATTAAATCTTCATTATATAAAACCTCACCTTTGTTAACGTTATTACAACTATTTGTGTTGATAAAACAGCAAACGCAGGCTACTATGTAAACACAAAGCGTATTAGCATTAGCGAGCCTTTGGTATTGTGCAGACATCAGCGGTCAAGTGAGCAGTTTGGGGGGCGTGGTTGATTTGATGTACAAGCGTTTGGTTGGAAGTTCGATTCCACAGCTCCTCCTCTGGCTCCATCAAGCAGTCCTTCTGCGCATGTCCAGGCTCCAATTTCAGCAGTCTTTTGCGACAGTTTGTGCCCGTCACGAGACGATTTTTCCTTCAAAGCGTTTAATGGAAAATGGCGCTGTCGCGTCGTCCATATTATATACAGTCATTGGGTGCGAACGTCTGCTGTGAGACTGAGAAAGGCCAATAAAGTCCGTTAACACGTGAAATAATGCGCAATACATGGATGCAGTGACTTACAAAGTCTTTTTCATGGTGATTAATGTTCGGATGGCTGTGGATTTTGTTGTTTTGACCGTGATTTCCAACATCGTGAAGGGAAGCTAAGCTAAAGCGTGAGTGTTGACTTATAATCTTTAATTTTACAATATTAAGTGCGATATAAGTGTTTATTCTAATTCAAGCGATGTAATTGAAACAGGATTATTCTGTTTAGAGGGGAGAAGAGAGATTTAAAGGTGCAGTGTGTGACAAAAAGCAAACGTAGGGAGTGTTGTTCAACTCTATTGAATGTAAGTGTTTATGACAATGTATTTTCATATTTCCTTGAAAATGTTATGTTCAAAATGTCATGCGTTTACAGAGATTTATTTTATGTTGTTTCTTTATGGTTTGCAGAGGAAAAAGTCATTTGCAGCTGTTAACGCTGTGTGTGTGTGTAGGTCATTGAGAGCTGACGAGCTGTAAGTTTGAGTCATTTATATCATTTTATTTGAATTTTAATGAACATTTATTCACTGATGTAAAATTGAGAAACGTTGTTTAATTGTGGGAGAATATTTGTAAAGTGTTCATATTGCAACATGTCATTTCATGTATTTTGTAATGGTAAAGTGAGCAGCTCTATTCAATCTGACTTTGATGGTGGTTGACTTACACTTGCTTGTTTGTTTTCTCAGCGTGAACTGCTGCTACCGTTGTTTATGTACCATTTTTGTCTAAAAAAAGCTATATCCAGTCATTGTGATTATAAGAAAGAAAAGAGGATAACACATTTGGATGTCAAAAATCAAATTTATTGTTTCCAGTGGCTGTATACAAGGTTTAACTTTTCTATTTCAATTTCCCAAAATTTGCATACTTAACGCTGCGCTGTTTCAAGTGCAGTCTGGAATAAAAGTCCCCAGAATTTTTCATCCTGTGTCCGGTGTCATTACACATTAAATTCACGGGCTACATATAAATAAACAAATAGAAAGAGATCAGTCAGTGGTAAGGAGTGACAACAATGCTAGTAATGTATGATAGTAATAATGACAGAAAAGAGAAAGGACAATAGTAATAACTGACAACAATAATAATAATAAAAAGAAAAAAAAAGAAAATCACCACTACACTAACCACTACTACAGAGAGTTACTAATATTACAACTAATACTGCAGCTGCTACTACAGCCACAACCACTACTACTACTACTACTACTAGTGTCTACTACTACAACATCTACTACAACTGATACTACTACAACAACATCTACTACTGATACTACTACAACATCTACTACAACTGATACTACTACAACAACGTCTGCTACTGATACTACTACAACATCTACTACTGATACTACTACAACAACGTCTTCTACTGATACTACTACAACATCTTCTACAACTGAAACTACTACAACAACGTCTACTACTGATACTACTACAACATCTTCTACAACTTATACTACTACAACAACGTCTACCACTACTACTGATACTACTACAGCAATCGCTGCTACTACAACATCTACATCGACAACATATTCTACTTCTGATACAACTACAACAACGTATCCTACTACTACTGGTACTTTTACAGTAATCACTACTACTATAATATCTACATCAACAACATCTACTACTTCTGATACTACTACACAAACTACTACTACTACTACTAATACTACAACACCTTTACAACTTCTGGTACCACTATTTCAACAACATCTACTACTACAGAAACTACTACTTCAACAATCTCAACTACAAATACAATCCTTACTTCCACAATGACTACTACTACTACCACCCCCACCACAACAACTACAGCAACCCGAATAATGACAAGGGTAGAAATACATGTAATAATGATAATGAGGAGATAACGGGAGGACAGGACAGAATAGCAATAATAAAAGTAATGGTAACAAAAGTAAAAGTAACACTATTAATGATAATATTGAGGAGGTGAGGGGAGATTGGGAAATCAGGAAGAGGACAAACAATTATAATAATAAATAATAATAATAACAATAAGTAGATGACATAAAGGGAGAAAAAAAATAAATAAAAAAAACAGGAGGGGAAAAGGGAAAGTGGAGAAAAAAAGTAGAAAAATGAAGTGCTGCAAACAGAACAATGAATAAGAAAAAAAAAACGTTACTATAATAATAATAATACACAAATAATAAACACCAAAAATAAAGAATAATATTAAAAAGGAGAATTTAACTACTATGTGGGGACTCGATGCAGACACCAATAACTGAGTCGACACCTGTGATCAGAATCACCTTGATCGAGAGCCATTTTTGGTCTCTGACCAAAATCAGAAGGTCAGGCCACATTTTGTTGCAGTAGAGCAGTAAGCGGATGCCTTGCGGCTATGGGCCCCATGACTGGTTCATCATCATCAGTTAAGTGTCATCGGACCCACTATTCTGATCAAGTTAACTCAAGACGAACGGGTAACTGATCACGAGAACAAAATTTTCTTAACAAAGAGCTTGTGCTTGACCTCAGGAAATGGGGTTTTCCAGCCCCATGCAAGACAGAAAATTGACTGACTTTGCTCCAAAACAGAGAATCAAAATCCTCTCTGAAATTTTAAACTATCATCAAACATTAAAGTTCATCAGATCATCCTCAAAACGATGATAGCGGACTTTTAATGAAATGTAATGTTATTGCTCTTGTATGACACCTGAATCCTGTATATGTTAAGAATGCATTAATCATGGATAACCCATTATGCTTTGAGTTATTACAAACGTACCATTATGTGTATGTTATTTGAGATGAATGAGTGAAATCCTTTCCCTTTCTTTCATTCCTTTTTAATTATAGATATGTAAAATGTATCATCTTCATATTATAAATGTATGCTTAATGCTATTTGTCTGAGCACCATGGCTCATGTGAGTAAGTCACGCCAAGTGCATGGGACTGCCACGCAGATCCACGGACAATGCCTCATTTATCCAGCTCTATAGGGGCCGGAAACATTGGTGATAAAACCCATCTCCCCAACCATTCTTTAGGAAAAAGAACGGAGAAAGGCAGCGAAGCAGCAGCAGCTGTCCAGAACTCTTCTCCGGGTCCAGTCCAGCTGGACTTGGACATTAAGATGGGTTGAGACCAGCCTCAAACTTCCCCATCTTCCGTTTACTCTTCTTTCTTTTCTTTCCGTCGGGAGTCTAGTTAAGTTGCGTCGCGAAACCCGTCAGCACGACAACAGTTTGGCCGACTCCAACTTAAACTACTGGACTTCACTTCACTTCAGCCTCAGAGACGTCACTTCAACGACCAAACCAAACACCAGCGAACTCAAATGGGAATTTAGCTCCACAGAAGGACTTCCCCACATCACTAAGGAACGCAAGTACATCTCCAGATCCATTGCTGAACTGGTGTATGATCTGCTAATCATGTTAAATGATAGATAACCCTGTCTAAGAAACAGTAAAGGTTGAATTGATTATTTGGTTCGCTTGGTTAGGTTTTACATCTTGAGGTTTTACATCACATCTCTCCTAAACTCTTCTTTCCTTCTCTTCCTTGTCTGCAACCAGTATGAATGCGTGTGTGTGTGTGTGTGTGTGTTTTTGTTAGTTTGTTCGTAGTCAATAAAGTCTCTTTTGTATTGAAAGGAAAGTGACCTGTGTATACTTTTAAGCTAATGCCTTATACCTAGATCTTGATACCCTGCTTAAATATTAAAGTGTTTTTACTTTAGTTCGAATAGTAATATTCATTTTTGAGTCAACAGCCCTGTCTGTTCAAACGAGCGCTGGACGAGTCGTTTGTTCAGTTCAAGAGAGTCGATTCTTTTGGAGCCGCTTTAAGCTCTGTTATATTCCCTTTGAGCTAATTTAAAGTTAACGCACTACATAATTGTGTATTACGTGTGCGAGGCCCTACAACTAATATGATGAACTATTAATAATAATATAATGATAATAATAGTGATAAGAATAGTAGTAGTAATAATAATAATAAAAGATCAAGAGGTGGGCAGGGAAACGCGATAACCACAATACACTCGCGCCGACAACAACAACAGCACCAATAATAGTAATAAAAATGAAAAAAAATAAAAAACTTTAACAATAATTTAAGGGGGTGAATGTTATGTGATCAGTTTTTACCTTGTAGTATACAGTGTTTGTCAGTTGCTTTTTGATGCATTAAAAAAGTATGACGTGCAGCATGGACCAGTCCAGTGCAATGCCCAGGCTGCCATGCCCACGGCACACTTATTCAATTCAATTCATCTTTATTTGTATAGCGCTTATACAATGTAGATTGTGTCAAAGCAGCTTCACATGGAAGATTATAGTGAATTGAAACAGTGTCAGTTCAGTTTTCAGAGATTAAGTTCAGTTCAGTTTAGCTCAGTTCAGTGTGTTAATAATCACTACTGAGAGTCCAAACACTGAAGAGCAAATCCATCGATGCGCAGCTCTACAGATCCCGAACCATGCAAGCCAGAGGTGACAGCGGCGAGGAAAAAAAAACTTCACCAATTGGCGAAAGCGAAGATTTAAAAACCTCGAGAGAAACCTGGCTCAGTTGGGCACGACCATTTCCCCTATGGCCAAACATCTTGTGCAGAGCTGCAGTCAAGGCGCAGGAAGCTGGACCTCAGCGAAGACTCGTCTGTCCTTGGAGCATCACAGGAGTCAGTCTCATGCTCTCACTCCCCGATGACCACCACAGCAGCTGCTCAGGATACAGCCTGCTCCAGAAAACCTTGGGATCATCTCGTCGCTGGTCTCGGATCGCTCGGATACATATACTAAACTCACTTACTCTGTGAGTTTAGTATATGTAAGTATGTGCAAGTAGGTTATTATTATTATTATTATTTTTATTTTCCTTTTTTTTCCCCCTCTCTTAATGCTTGTTATTTTTTAATCAGTTGTTAGCCAGGGAACTATCAATACTATTACTATTATCAGCGCGAGTACACCAGTTACCACGCCCTCCCTCCCACCCACCTCCCGATCCCTTTCTCTCCCACCTCTTGAGGGAGGGGAAAAAAATAAATAAATAAATAAATAATAATATTGATAATAAATAATAATAATAAAATGAATAAATAGATTTGAGAGAGACAGAAAAGGAAAACAAATAGTACAAAAGAGGGAGAAGTATGTAAAGACCGAATTTTAATGTGGGAAAGAATTTATAAAATTTATAATAAATGTTTTTTTTTTTCTTCTTCCCCCCTTCTCTCACTTTCCCCTTTTTGATTTATTTTATTTTAAATTAGATGTAATATTAGAGACAGTTTTTACCTCTACCTGACCCCCTCTCCCCCCTCCCCTTTGTATCCCATTAAGTTGGAGAGTGAGTCAGTAACCTTTTCCCAAAATGATTTAATTGAAGTGCAATGCCATAAGGCGTGAAGATAAGTGGCCAAACATTTGCAAACACACACACACACACACACACACACACACACACACACACACACACACATATATATATATATATATATATATATATATATATATATATATATATATATATATATATATATATATATATATATATATATGAGGGAGTTGGATGGCGGAGGGGTGTCGTGGACTAAGGACGAAAGTGAAGGTATGCAACAATACAATTAGCCTATGGTTCAATACATACGATGTATTGCAATACTCCTTTATTTTACTTAAAAGCCAAGAAACGTACACTAGTTCCTGCTGTATTGTATTGTAGTAACTCAGCCATGTTCCTAAGCGGAGTTAAATTTTTGCAGTCAAACTAGACTCTCTTGCTCCCCCCTCGTCTCCTTCTTAATTAAGTATCGCCCGAAGCTTAATTCCAATACACACTCTTCTTCCTCTCCTACAACAAAGACGTGTTGTAAACCCAGTTACAAATTAATGGCCTTTCCTGCCCATTTGGGCCATCTGCCTCTCACATGACTATTATAACTGAATTCCAAAACCAACAGAAGAAAGACTTGTCTGTCTGCTGTGGGTTTTGAGCTCACCCGCCTCTTTTCCTGCCCGGGGAAGATAATCCAGTTATTACTCTCTGAACAAAAGGCCCGCGCCAGTTTCGGACAATTCACGTTTAAAAGTGTGTTTTACTTTAATGTTTTATTGCTAATAGTTGTGTATGTTTTACTATGTATGTAAGCAAGGGTTTTTCACTATAGTATTGCATGTAAATGAAACAATGCAGCATGTGTCACGCATGTAATTAACTGCATTTGATAAAGCCATGGTGTTTGATGTCCAACTGTAGAGTTCAGTATTCAGAAAACATTGATGGAAATTATAAAACTGTATCTGCAAATAGTAGTTAATTACAGAGTTTCATTAAGTTTTTGATAACAGTAAACTAAGTTTCATCATTAACGCGTGAGCACAGATTACCCCTCCCTGGGCGTGAACAACCAGGGAGAGGAGAGGCATGGCCTCGCTCAGTAGCCACGACTATTGGACAACCACAGAGTAGGCTGGCTTAAGTCCTGCCCACTATAAAGCCCTCAACCTTCGAATTTTTATTGCTTTCGTTTGGTTTTCACAAAGGGGTTTCCACGCACAAACTTTGCGTTGCACGCTTCCCGCCTTTACAACGCGCTGCCGGACATTGCTCTCGGAAGAAGCACCCCATAAGACCTGCGTCTGTCCGCCGTAACCGCACCACGGCAACGAGACCGTTCACAGGAGCCCACGCCGCTTCTGTGTACGCCGCAACTCGCATGAACTCAGTCTGACCCTGTCCTGCTCGTGTAACCGCTCCCCGGGAACACGCGGACGCCATCTTATCAAGCAGCACGGTCAGTCATTCAACTTCCCTGAACTCTGCTGTCCCAAGTCATTCAAGGATCAAGCCGCTGGAAGAATTCCCTTTCACCGAACTTCCCGCTTGCTGACGTCAAACTTTCGTCACCGGGATCACGAGGCCCACGCTCCAGAAGACGAAGGAAGAGCCCTCTTCAACAAAGACATCCCCACTACGTCAACGCACGGCAACCAATCGGCTGCGCCGGAGTTCCCTTCAACCAGCTGACGAGCGGAACTGGTCAATCGCAAGTAAACACAAACCAAACTTTTGTTCCTGGCTGAAGCTGGTGTTAATTAAGTTTAACAGTAAATCCTAGTCAGATTCTCTGCTTGGTGGTTCTCTAAGGTTGCAATGCTAAGAACTTATCACGTGCGAGACGTTTGGGACTCTTAGTTGGTCATTCTCAGTCACTCAACCCATTCCAGAACTGTGTGTGTGTGCATCTTTGTGTTTGTTTGTTTTACATTAGAGTAGTTTACTGTGTGTGTAGCTCATACCTGCCAACATTTGGTTTGTAAATTCCGGGAGACGGGGGTGGGGGGCAATACTTCATACGCTAATTTGCATATTACTGACGTCATCGCGTTCTACCATTTCTGTTTAACAGCCTATGGTAAATAAATGGGGTATTTTATATTTGCACTACGCTTTATCTAAGCTTATCAATTTAACTAAATGTATTGCTGTTTGAATACAGTATATCATTATAGATGAGTAGTGAATTTGCAGTAATCTCTCAGACGTAATATACTCAGACAAGTTCAGAAACTCTCACTTTAAAACATCTCTGATTGTGACAAGAAAAGAATAAACGGTCAAATTAAATTGTTAAAATAAAAGAGAAGCAGATAAGTTTGACTGTACAAGGGAAATACCTTCACACTCCCGGTGCTAAATCATTTGCCGTTGGTACGCAGAGGAGTGATCTGCAGTCAGGCTGCAGGTGGGAGAGTCTGCTGTACGAGGACTGGGCCACCTGTCAGTGCTCTAAGGCGGGCATCCGCAGCTCGTTGAGAAGAGTAGGGACAGTACAGTAATGGACAAACGACAGTCTATAAACATCTCCAGTAACACACAAAAAAGTCGCTAGATTTGTCGCTAGTCGCTTTTTTGAAAATTAGTCGCTAGGGGGGTCTGAAAAGTCGTTGAGTTGGCAACACTGGCGCGAACTAAAAGCATGGAGCGGGAGGGGTGAGAGGTTTGGGGATATGGAGGCGCGCAAACTGTAGCGCGGAGAGGTTGCGCGCGACCGGAAGAGCACGCGCACAAGCACCAGGTTTCAGCCCGGACTGTACCAAAATGCTGAGGAGCGGGGGTCGGATTCCGGGAGTTTACCGGGAGACAGAACAATACAGGAGACGGGTCTAAAATACGGGAGACTCCCGGGAAAAACGGGAGTGTTGGCAGGTATGGTGTAGCTTAATAAACTTGTGTTTCATTTTAAGATCCTTGTCGGAGTTTTTATGTGTTTTTAAGTTACTGCCTCAGCTATATGGTCTTGCTACCTTGCTTGTGAAACTGCTTATATTGTTATTTTGGCCAAGTAATAATATAACATAGATTTACTAAAGATAAAGTTACGTTGCTTGCTTCTAGTAGGGTGGACCAATAGATGACGTAAGCGTGGTAACCTAATTTTGACTGTGAACCAGTCGTTTGAATCTCTTGATTCAATCCCCGAGAATTAATATAAATTAATTCGAACTTATGAGCTAATTCTTAAAGTACCGGACATATTAGATGGTCTAGGCATTACATAATTGGTGGAGTATTCATTTGGGCAATAAAATGAACTAACTTTTAAGCACATAAAACCCCCGAAACACGTTGTTGATTGTTTCTATTTTTGACCGTAAAGATAGATTAGAGGAAACAGAATTCGCTACACAGGTGTCAGTACTCTATCATTGTACCATGCGTTTTATTGCTTGACTGCATACTGAAGTGTTGTTGAGAAAGTAAAACTGCTTTTAATCCGTCCGCCGAGACGAAGTGTGCATAAACGTGCACAAGATCCGTCCGCCGAGACGAAGAGCGCTAAACTGCACGGAATCCGCCCGCCGAGGCTTACTGTGCAAAACCCTGCAGTAAATTCGTTCACTGAGACGAACAGTAAAGCCGCTTTAAGAGCGCAGAAAGAGGTAGATAAGCGTGTTCCTTATTTTTAATCTCTTAAAAGGGCCCTAGACAGTAAGATTTCGTACGCCGCGAGATTCCGGCTCTGAAATCAGCTGTTTTTCTCCTCCTGGCAACTGGGTTTAGAATAAGTAAACCCACCTTTGCCGTTTTATTCGCTGAAAGTAGTGAATTAAAGAACGCGGTGTATAGATAACTGTGTTGTATTGTTGGAGAAAGTACTTGTCTTGATCAAGTTTGTGTGGTTTGAATCCACAGCCGTGTTACTGCTTAAACAGACTCTTACACGAAGTTCCGAGATCTCGGATCTCGCATTAATCTCAGGTACTCTGTAGATTATAGTTTTGCTGTGCACTGATGAGATAAATGATCTAACCAGTGCGCGTGACCGCACAGCGAGGACCCGCAGCCTCCATAGTGTTTACACAATAATCGCTAAAGCTGTGCTCATTGATCACTGATAATCAGAAAGATAAGATTCTGAATAGTGCTGTTGTGTTGTGCAGTGTGAAGCATCACGCGTGCAGGACGCTATTTTCACCATTTGGTGACTGGTCGCCATAGCAACGACCTGACCCGGAAGTCCTGAAAGACTCGCCGGAACTTCAGTCATTAGCGCATGCGCAGCTCGCCAGCGCCGACTGAAAGTAAACAAAGCCTGGAACGAGGCTAAGCTAACCGACGTTAAAACGCGTTGCATTGGAGTTTGTGTGTTTAGCAGTATCGAAGGCTAGCACAAAGCATTTGGTGGTCATTTGAATGCATTAGATGGCTGATGTTAAAGTGAACTTTGATTCACGCTAGCAGATTGTCAATCTTGGATGTTCTCTTTTCATGCTTATCCCATGTCTTTCTTCCTTTTCTCACTTGGAAAATAATTTGACAAGCGCTGAAGCTAATAAAGCGTTTACGATCACATTGTTGATTTTAATCACATTTGTCTAAACTGCTTTTACTGCATTATTTGGCCTATGTCATCAGTCGGAACTGTCATAAGCTGTTGGTTTTGTGGAAAACAAATAATAACTTAATCCCCTCGCTAGAACTTTGATGTTTCACGAGTGACATAAATGCTTTTATCGAAACCACTCAACTTGTAAGAACGACCATTTCTTACTACGGTTGATTTGGAAGTCGATTTATAAGCATAGTGTTAAGTTTAATCATAACGTTAATTGTCCGTCAGACTTTAATGACTATTTCCCTCAGTTGAGTTGTGACCATCATCTCTGCTGTTTTGAAATTTCAATTTCATTTATAGTTAATGATGCTTGGCTGCCCCATCACAATAACAGTTATAGATTAATGCAATCAAATACATTCAGACCAATTAATCGACATCTAGGAACAACCATCTCCTATGATTATCGATTTACAGGCAATGTTTAATGATTAAAGTAATCATATTGTTATTCGTCCGGGAAGTTCAATCACAACCCTCATTGAGCGATCTTGACAGCATCACTACTGAATAAGTTTTATTTTAACCTTAGGTTGTTTTGTTTGATTTAGTCATAATAGTAATAATAACAATAATCATTATTACTGTTATTATTATTATTATTATTTATTTTCTCTACTTTTCATCTTTAGTCATGAATAGTCTAGTAGTCTTAGAGCTCAATAACAGTTTGTGATTAACTTAGATAATTTGATCCATTTTAATGAAGTTTGGAAACCATTTTATGTGAGATTAATTTAGAAGTCAATTTGATTCGGTGTTGCTTGATTAATTTTAATCATAATGGTTCTTTTGTACTCTATCGTTACTGCATTGAGTATTAATGTTAATCAACATTGCTGTCTGGAAATTTTAATTTCATTAGCAGCTCAATGATGTTTGGCTTCCTCTCTTAATAACAATTACTGATTAAATGTTAATCATAAAACACTCTGATAAATAATAACGCATAAGCGTTACTACTTTTGTCCCTTTTACTAATTTGGAATTTAATATTTTAACTTAAATTCAAAATTTTTGAATTTTAAGTTCAATTCATTATTCTATTTATTTCAGGTATCTATTGGAACCTTTTGTGAATATCTCTTTTGGCTTTAGTCAAATTTACCCAATTGACTTAAATTAACCACAACTTTGAGTTCCCATTGTTTTCCCAAGCCAGCTCACGGACACAGTTTCCTTCCCTTTCCTGGTTCCTGGTTGATGCAATTGGACAGAATAACCTGTGAGTGGCTGTAACTGAACCAATGGCAGCACCCAATTGAGTTTATATGGGCAATATCCTTCAGTTAGCTAAACCCAAATTAAACGTACACGTTTCTCATTACTTTGGCTAACTAGCTAACTTGATAACCCAATAAATCAACAATTTGGAGTTATCCATTTGACAGCCCCACCACTTGGTCAATTTTAGTTTTGCCAACAGAGAAAACTATCTCTTTTGTCCCTTCTTTTCCTACTATCTTCTTTCGAGTTGACTGCTGTTGCTATTTGGGGCATTGCACCTGTGAGAATCATAAAGCAGAGAATTTTAGAAACATTTGACAAATGTTTGGGAAAATTTCAATGCTGTATTGCTGAAGTTGAACTTGCCTGATTCTCACCCTCTTTCCCTCCTCATTGTGGAATCCTACCCATCAAAGCTAAAAGCAGGTCAACAAGAAGATAATCGTCGTCAGTCCCTACGTTGAACACGCATTCAGGGACAATTTATTTGGTGTGGTGTCAATCCTATTGATTAAGAAACCAACACTGTTGTTGTTATCACAATTTCTCCTGTTTCAGAGGAAATTTTAATAACAGCTGCAGTCCTGGTGATTAGAGACCCTACGATTCAAAAGTCAGCCTAGGAGCATTCTTTTGTTTTAGATTTAAGGAAGCTAAATCATCTTTCTCTTTAGGAAAGTGCAAACACTAATCTTTACCCTGTTCTTTACACTTCTTATCACTTTTATACTTCTCTGTTTCTTAGCTGTGCCAACTGTATGTGTTTACTGATTCTCCCCACAGAGTTTACCATTTAGACGCACATCCAGCAGAGGATTACAGCCCAGAGAACTACATTCACCTGCCATTCACACACTAGAACATCGGTACACATTTAACTTCTCACTCTTAACATTACACACTGACATTGTTGTCCTCTTGTTCTGCTGTGTTTTTTGTTCTCTCTCTCTCTCTTTTATTCTCATTCCATTTCAAGGTCAGTGTCAGATCGGTTCTAAGTCCCCCCTCACTGCAACAAACATGGCCCGCACTAAAGACCCTGTTGGCCATTGGAAGGACTTAGAAGCATGGCTGAGTGTGGTAACAGACAGTTTCCTCCCTAAGGCTGCCGAAAACCTGCTACAACTGACCCAGGCTCAGCTGGATGAGAACCTATCAAGCATAATGTCTCAAGACCCAAACCAAAGCCACAGTCACAAAAACCTAGCCAAGATAACTGGAACACTGAGTCACACTCTCATCGTCTCCCTCAAGCTGAGTGACCGGCATGCCAGCCAGATCCAGCACAAGCTGACACACAGACAGCTCCGCATCGAGCAAGTAGAGCTGGAGGTTCGACAGCAAACTGAACTATCCACCAAGAGGGATCAAGAATTCAAGGAAGAGATAGATAAGCTGCGAGAGAACCTAGCTGCTGCGACCCAAGAAATGGAGCAAGCCAAAACAAACCACGCTGATGCTACCAACAAGCTCGAATATGCAGAACAGCTACTGGAAGGAGCAAAGGTCGAAGCAAGAGACCAGAAAGCCAAAAACAGAGCTCTGGAAACTCATCTAGATGAGGCGAGACAGGAAGTCAATCGACTAACACAGGAGCTGGACTACTTCAAAGAGGAGTCTGCCAGTGTCAAAGATGAACTCAAGTACGCCTACAAGCTGCGACGTGAACCTGCCAAGGAAAGATATGCACTAGCTTCACCCCTGCTAAGCAGGACAGGATCCCCTGTCCCTGAACTCGCACATAGTGAGAAAGATGAGGAACTGAGCCGAAGACGCTCACCAGCTCCTTCTGCAGAGACTGACCTCACCCCAAAGCGACGAGAGCCTGTGCTAGTCAGTCACAGATCAGCGCACAGCATGGATCTCAAAGACCTTCGCCAGGTGGTCAGGAGATCCACGCCTATCTGCAAGACATTGATTTCCACCTGGAAATGAGACCCAATGTCTCAGACAAAGATAGACTTTACCTGCTTCGAGCTACATCCAGCCCTGAAGTACGCAGCTTCCTAGACCGACAGCCAGCTCACACAAAGAATGATTACCTCCTACTCCAAGAAGCTCTAATCAATGAATTCGCTGACCCCGAATTGGAGAGAGGACTGGTGGCCGCACTTGAGATGAAGCAAGGCCGTAACGAGCCCCCTCAAGCCTATTACAGCAGACTCAGACGAGCCTACTTTGGAATGCGGAATGAACCTGAAATGGAAGAAGATCCGAACTTCAAGATTCTATTCCTGCGAAACCTCCATCCTGCTATAAGCCACCACCTGGGAGTCCTTGCATGCCCACGAACAATGACCGTGCAGCAGTTACGAGACTTGGCACACAAAGCCTATTGTAAACAAAAGATGGCTTCACAAAACAGCGCCAAAACCACCACTATTCTTGCTGTTGAAACCCAAAGTCCAGAACTGGCACTAGAGGGTGCCCAACGTCCAGACAAAAGCAAGCACTCTGCTCAAGAGGGGAAGGCAGCCGCACCCCGCAGACAACGGGACCCCCATGCTGATGCTAGACCTAGTCAAGAGGAACGGCCGCTACGATGGACCCTCTGGACGACAACGCTCTCCTGAACGTCACTGGGAGAGATCGTGGACCCAATACACCTCATTCGGCAATCAAAGGAGAAAAGGCTCGTCACAATCCAACGGTGTCTCCAAGGGACGACAAAACCCTGGATCGATAAGCCCAAGGAGTCGACGAAAGCACTCACCCCGATTCTCCACTGACCGAACTCAATCTCAGTCCCAACCAGAAGAAACTACCCCATCTGGTTTCGACCCTCAAGAAATGATGAGAATGATGATGAAAGAATTCTTCCAACGCAAAGACGATGACAGGAAGGGGGAAAAGAAGGATAAACCGGATTCAGCCTGACTAGCCGTCGAACAAAGGAGCAGCGACCACCTGAACCAACAGACCCCTGAGAATAGCACTGTACCCCCTCACTCGCAAAGAGCCCTACCTGAAACTACCTCAAGTGAAACAGGAAACATGTTCGAACACCCAGCTATAGAGTCAAACACTAACTCCACAGCTACTACCGCAGATCACAGCAGCATCCAACAGACACCTGCAGATGAACTGCCACAAATTCCTGAAAGTGCCATTCTGGTCGTCTGCCACTCCTCCGACGAACCTCAAGCCAGCCCTGAAATCCTACCTGTCCCATGCCAAACTCCTGTCCCTCAACTACTGGGCGACCTCATCGAAAGAGGCGTAGCAAGGAAATTCTACTTGTCTATCATCATCGAACGCCAAGTCCAAGTCGAAGCTCTCGTGGACACAGGAGCCGACATCACCCTAATGTCAACGGAACTCCTCGAAGAAGTCCAAGAAAGAGCCAAGAGAACCAACAGAACTCTCAGACTTCAAAAGTGTGAACTGAACCTCCAAGCCTACTCCCACACTGGCCTACAGCTGAAACAGCTTGCCCCAGTCCACCTGACAGTGGGACCAATGAGCCTCGTTCACCCCGTGTACGTGTCACCACTCAACATGTACCCCCTCCTCATTTGAAAAGATTTGCTGAACCGATTCGAACCTCTAATCGATTTCAAGCACCTAAAGATATGGACTCAAGTCCGGGAGCCATTGCCCTTCCAGCCAGTTTGCTCCAATGAGCCACAGTGTCAAGCTACAGGCACTGACCCCACGTCACTGACTACTGGCGCAACTTCCAGCAGTTGGGATCAAGACCCTTTCCTCTGCTCACTGCAAGCTCCTGACTCAGACTCCAGCCCCGTCCAAATAAAGACTGAAATAGACATTCAAGGCACCTTGGTGTCCAACGCGGCCCTAGCACTGTGGGCAGAGAACTCAGCTGTCAGCCTAAAGCTCTTCCAAGCCTTAAAACAAAGACACCAGACTCTGCCACACATCTCAAAACACAGCCGCTTCTCCCTCAGTCCTTGTTCGACAGACATGGCCACCTCCAAGATGGTCTGTGCAGTGGACATCCGATGGAACAACAGAATGCTGAGTCACCACTTCCTCGTTGTCCCTAACCTGCCTTATGACATCTACATCGGAGCAGACATCCTAGTCCGGCTCAATGCCTGTGTGGACATTATCAACAATGTCGTGTGGGCCCCTACGTCGAACCAACTGACCTCGTCAGTCAATTTGAACACCCTTCGATCTGGTCAAACCATACCAGAGGCATTTGCCATGATCAATGAGAGAGAAGTCACAATCCCTGCATACAGCAAGAGTGTCAGCGTTCGCCTCAACATGCGACCTGGCCAAACTCTCAACAGTAAGCTAGCATTCTTCCAGCCGTCCAGGACATGTCTAGAACTGGCCCTGACTTTGGAAGCCACCCCTCTCATTGACGTTTCATCACGTGCTGTGTACATACTGTTCAACAACTGCACAGCCAAAGATATCATGGTCCCTAAAACCATTCACCTAGGATGGCTCATCAACCAGGCGTTTCATGACTTCGACCTCATGGTACCTGTCATAGGCCCAATACCAGCCCAATCACTGTCTGACGAAGATGACGACACAGTGATGTTTACACGACCACATGGAAACATCACCATAACTTCTGTCCTGCCAGTGTCTCGGGAAAGTGTATGCCGATCCGAACTGACCGATGACACCCACCTCATGGTCTACGCAGTCTCAACACAGCCTACTGGAGAAACACCTAAGCCAATGGCCATCCAAACCCAAAGTCCCTCAAATGACTCGACTGAAGAACCCTATACTGGTTTCGAGGCACAGCTCCAACAGATCCTTTGTAAGGCTGACGCCCTCCACAACGAAGCGGATCGCCAAGGACTCAAAGAACTGTTGTACAAGTACAAAGATTCCTTCGCCAAAGACTCCCTGGACTGTGGCCTAACCAACATCCATACTGTGCGCATACCAACCCACCCAAGTGCGCCACCCACATTTGTGAGACAATACAAAATCCCAATTGCCTTATACAAGCCAGTACAAGAAATCATCGACTCCATGTTGACCAAGGGGGTCATTCGCCCCTGTAACAGCACATACTCTGCTCCAATATGGCCAGTGCTTAAACCTAATGGGAAATGGCAACCTACTATCGACTACCGCAAGCTGAACCAGCAGGTGCCCCTGTCACGTTGGCCTATGACTCAGTTGGACCAGGAAATCCCCAAAATCAAAGGCTCGACAATCCTCTCAACACTGGACATCGCCTCCGGATTCTGGACAATTCCAGTCCACCCTGATGACCAACACAAACTGGCGTTCACCTTTGGCAATCAGCAATACACCTTCACACGGTGCCCTTTCGGCTATGCTAATTCACCAGCGGAATTCAACATCTTCCTGAACAAAGCATGCCCTGATGCCAGAGCCAGAGGTAATCTCGTCTATGTCGATGATGTTCTCCTGAAAAGCTCAAAGGTAGATGATCACCTCAAGGAAATTGATCACATCCTTAACCAGCTGACAATCGCAGGAGCGAAGATTGCCCTTCACAAGGGACAATGGTATAAAAACCAAAGTAAATTACGTTGGCCTGCTCGTCGGACGAAATGGCATTGAACCGCAGTCTAGCCGTGCCCAAGCAATCCAAAGCATTAAAACACCCACCAACGCGTCTGAGTTAAGAGGCTTTCTGGGAGTGTGCAATTACTCATGACAGTTCATCGAAGGCTACGCCGACATTGCACGACCGCTAACCTCCCTCCTGAAGAAGGATGAACCTTTCGTGTGGGCAGAAGCCCAAGATGAAGCTATGAGCACACTCAAACAACGCCTGTGCTCTGCTCCATGCCTAGCCTACCCAGACCCAAGGAAAGAGTTCTACCTGGACGCAGGTTTCTCCAAGCATTGCCTCAGCGCAGGGCTGTACCAGCTCCACGACAAAGACAAGCGAGTGGTCGCCTATGCCAGCAAAACCCTGCGTCCCCCAGAATGCAAGTATTCGGATTGTGAAAAGTCTTTACTGTGTACTGTGTGGGCCATCCAGCGTTTCTCCAACTACATTGGAGCACAGAAAGTGATCATAGAGACATGCCACCAGCCGGTGACCTTCCTCAACAGCCAGCGGATCAGAGATGGTGTGGTCACCAATGCACGCATAGCTACCTGGCTAATGGCACTTCAAGGACGGGACGTCGAGGCAAGATATGCTCAAAACCACAAATCGTCCCTAGGAAATGGGCTAGCAACCTGCCAGAACTGCTCGACTGACATGCCGTGCACCTCAGCAGAGCCCAAAGATCCAGTACCCCCACAACTGACGAATCACAGATACTTTGAGGAAAACGTATATGTAGGAATGACCACTGCATATGTTGATGGCTGCTCATACAATCACCAGGGCAACTTGAAAGATGGAGCGGGCGTGGTCTGGCTCAATGATGACCCCTGCCCACCACAACAATTCAAACTCGGCCCTCACTCATCACAGTATGCAGAAATCGCAGCTGTTCTCATTACACTGCAACTAGCGGCATCTCACAAGGTCAGAGAACTCCTCATCTGTACTGATTCAAATTATGCTCAATTGAGCTTCACATGCCACCTAGTGGGATGGAAACAAAATGGCTTTAAGACAGCTAACAACAAACCTGTCAAGCATCAAGAACTCTTCCAGTCATGCGACTCCATTGTTACCAAACACGACATGCTCGTTTATTGGAAAAAGGTCCGTGAACATTCACGCCAACCAGGGCAAGATAAAGAGTTCAATGACCAAACGGACGCCCTCGCTAAAGCAGGCGCATTACATGGAGAGCCTTGGACGCTTCAACCCCACCCGCCCAACCCAGATGTGTCAGCCATTACCCGCCGACAGCACACCGCAAATGTGCAAAACCCCACCTCCTCCCAACTTGCTCTCTCACCACAGTTTGCTGCTACTGATCTGGTCACCCTTCAAGCTTCTGACGCAGATCTACACACTATGGTCGCTCACATCTCTGACCCCGTGGCTACTCCACTCTCAGCCGCTGACCTGGCCAAGTCCTCTGAGCTTCGTCACCTCAACTCTATCAAGCACCTGATGGATCTCCTTGATGGCATACTCACATATGTCCCCGAAGTACTCACTCAACCACCGCTCGTCATACCTCGTGGCCAGAGGGGGATGATGCTGATGTACGCCCACGATGCACCATGCGCTGGACATCATGGCGCCAAAGCCACCTACGAAACGCTCAAACAAGTAGCATATTGGCCTGGCATGCAACAGGATGTAGGGGAGTACGTAAAAGGATGCCTGGTGTGTTGCCAATTCCAACCAGCAAACCCAAACTACCGAGCACCGTTGCAAAGGAAAGGAATGACCTTCCCATGGTCGGACCTCCAAATCGACTGGGTAGGACCTTTGCCACGCTCGACGCGGGGCAACAAATACTTCCTGACAGTAGTCTGCGAATTCACAAAATGGGTCGAATGTCTCCCAGCTCCCAACGATACAGCAGAAACTACAGCGTGTCTGTTAATGAACCACATCTTCTCAAGATTCGGCCTGCCTTTTGGGGTCAACTCTGACCGAGGAACCCACTTTACAGCCGAAGTCATGCAGGAAGTGTGGAAACTTCTGGGAATTCAAGCCAAGCTTCATATAAGCCACCACCCAATCTCCTCTGATCAAGTGGAATGCACCAACAGAACAGTGGTCAGCATGTTGAAAAAGTATGTGTCTGCCAATCAAAAGGACTGGGACATCAAGCTCCCTCTTGTACTGATGGCAATCAGGGCCACCCCTCATCGCTCTACAGGGATACCCCCGTTCGAGATGATGACAGGACGACAGATGGCACTCCCATTACACCTGCTGTACCAACCAGGTGACATGAATCTCGTCACCGCCTATACCACTCACCAGTACCTGGAAGAGCTGCATCAGCACCTAAAGTCTACTTTCGCCTTTGCACAGCAACAACTCCAAAAGAGTGCGGAAGGACCTGCGTCCCTACTACGACAAAAAGGCCTCATACCAGGAATTCAGTGTCGGAGACAAAGTGTGGTACTACAGCTTCGCCCCATCACGACAAAACAGTCCTCACCGTCTGTCCAAAAAGTTCCTGCCTCACTGGACTGGACCTCATGAGATGGTTGACAAACTCTCACCTGTGGCCTACCGAATCAAAATCAGGCAAGGGCGCAGTGACCCTGTCCTTCGATGGGTCCATCGAAACCAGATCAAGAAGCACTGGGGTCCCAGCCAACCAGTAATGGGGGAGGACCACAACCACTGACACTGACCGACTGTCCTACCCTCTACACTATACTAACACAACTCCAGACAATCTAGGGAACACCTAGTTAACTGTGCTAAACACAACATTATTGCTCCCTCCTCCACAGCCCTGCTAGGAAAACTCTAGTAGAGAGGAGCCACTCCCGATTTGTGACACTACGTCACTGATCGTTAACCTATCTGCATTCCCTTATGTCTCTTGTTTCTTCCTTTTTCCTCTCTCTCGCCTTGTTTTAACTTACTCTTCTAGTCCCATCCAGGGGACACACATAGATACATGCAAGCTAAGCATAGGACTTAAATTTAGGATTGACTCTGGTCACCAAATTGTTATAATTGTTCCTGAACTTGCCATTCGCCACTCAGGGCGACATGATTTCCAAATCTAATTTGTTTCTTTTGATTCTATTGCCAGGAAGATGATTGGCCTCGCCGCTCTGATCTTCTGCGTAATGGGGGTCACACCCCAGCCGGAAGTTGCGTCGCCGGGACCAGCATCGGGGATAGTACTACGTGAACAACCGGGGTTACTGATAACGAACTGTAAAACGCATACCCAGAAGGTGTACGTTCGACTTAATCCTCGCGAAGTTGTCAGAGCTCACTACACTCCCTCAGCCTTCCAAACCACCTGGGCCGGTAGTCGTTGGACCCAGGAAATTCTTGCTCACGCCCAAGCAGATGTTAAACACATGCTGCACCAATTGCAGAAAATGACGGTAACCCAAGCTGAACTTACTGGGTACCACAAGCGTCCCAAACGATTTTTGGGCGCTTTGCTGGGGGCTGCGGCAGCTGTAGGAACTCTGTTCAACATTGGCATGAGCACCGCTAATGCCGTAAATTTGGCCACAGTAAGGCGGCATGTGGGTGAAATTCAGGCCGAAATACCTGAAATCCGCCAACAGCTCGCAGTTCAAAGCCGCGCCTTACAAACTTTTGGAAAATCGCTAGACGGAACTATTACAGTCCTTAATACGCATAGCACTCTCTTAAAAGAACCATCAAATCCATCAACAAGCTATTCTCGGTGATCCAAAGCGATTTGGCTCAAACGCAGCTGTTAACCACGCTCATGACTGACATGCTACGAGAAGTGAGCTCCTCAGTCGATAATTTGGCTATGGGTAGAATTCCACACTATCTGATACCCCTAAGTCTAGTTCAAAACGTCCTGGCTTCTGCCACTACGGGCCCCACTAGCCCTATCCAAGCTCACCTGGCTTTCTCTCTGGGCAGTGCTATTCCCTTATACGTGGACCCAGAAGCCGGCGACCTAGCCTTCTTGCTTAGTCTACCGATAATTGACACTGCTAATATTTACCATCTTAAAGATGTCGTAAACGTTGGGTTTTGGCAAGGAGACACCTATGTCAAAATTCATACCCCTGACGTCATTGCGTACCACGATAATAATGAGCAGTTGTATTTGGCTCCTAACCTGAAAATGTGCACTCTTACCAAAGAGATACATTTTCTGTGCCCTAGTAAGCCCTTCGTGCGTGACAACACTGATGGCATCTGCGGCCTAGAATCGGTTAGACCTGATACCAGCTGTCCAGTCGAAGCTACGCCACGATCCCAAGTCGAGGCGACCCAAGCTGAGCTCGTCGGTAACCGATGGTTAGTTAACACACCCGTGCGTACGGCTACACTTACGTACGATCAGCACGACACCGCCCCTCGCATTGACCTTCCCGATCAAACTTTGTGGATCACTGTCCCTAAGGGCTCGATCCTACATATTGACGATTTGGCCTTATACCATCTTCCCGAGGACGAGTATCAAACCGAACTCGAAATCTCGCAGTTTTTCAAGCAACATTCCTTCACACTTGATCCCGAATTGGAAGAAAGGATCAGGGAGGAAGGAACACAATTAATTGATTTGACCCCAGTCGACGACGCATTGGAGGCTATTGCACGCCTTCCTCCGCCTGGCTCTCCAATCATTCGGTCGTGGTCGGCCGCCGATACGGCTCTGTGCGTTTCTACTATTGTAGGCTACATAGTAACCTTGACACTCGCCTATCTCCTCCACAAGAAAGTGACCGCCATCCGAGAAGCATGTAACAAGTGCACACCTGGCACCCGGCACATTTTCCAACGTGATGAGAACCGAGAGGCTGAGAATTCGCTAACCCTAATCGAGCTGCCTTCGGCATCGCCTGCCATCCTCACCGATTACAATTAGCCAACTGAATTGATCGTAGCAACCATTATCGAGTTTCCCCTAAACCAGGGGTGCTCAACCCTGTTCCTGGCGATCGACCCTCCAGCTGATTTCAGCTCCAACCCAGATCAAACACACCTGAACCAATTATTTAGAACGTGAGGAGAACTTGATAATTACAGGCAGGTGTGTTTGATAAGGGCTGCAGCTGAAAACTGAAGGAAGGTCGATCGCCAGGAATAGGGTTGAGCACCCCTGCCCTAAACTGTCAAGTGTTTCTAACCCGGTTATACCAATTTGTCTAACACCTTCACCAGAATTCAGTCTGTGATGGAAAGTTGTTTGTGTCTTGTGTGTGCCTGTTCTTCCCTTTGACTGCCTCTTGTTCCAGTGCCTGAAGATGTTCGCTCCAGCAACATCACCATTCAAATGGGGGATATGTAGTAACTCAGCCATGTTCCTAAGCAGATTTAAATTTTTGCAGTCAAACTAGACTCTCTTGCTCCCCCCTCGTCTCCTTCTTAATTAAGTATTGCCCGAAGCTTAATTCTAATACACACTCTTCTTCCCCTCTTACAACAAAGACGTGTTGTAAACCCAGTTACAAATTAATGGCCTCTCCTGCCCATTTGGGCCATCTGCCTCTCACATGACTATTATAACTGAATTCCAAAACCAACGGAAGAAAGACTTGTCTGTCTGCCGTGGGTTTTGAGCTCACCCACCTCTTTTCCTGCCCGGGGAAGATAATCCAGTTATTACTCTCTGAACAAAAGGCCCGCGCCAGTTTCGGACAATTCACGTTTAAAAGTGTGTTTTACTTTAATGTTTTATTGCTAATAGTTGTGTATGTTTTACTATGTATGTAAGCAAGGGTTTTTCACTATAATATTGCATGTAAATGAAACAATGCAGCATGTGTCACGCACGTAATTAACTGCATTTGATAAAGCCATGGTGTTTGATGTCCAACTGTAGAGCTCAGTATTCAGAAAACATTGATGGAAATTATAAAACTGTATCTGCAAATAGTAGTTAATTACAGAGTTTCATTGAGTTTTTGATAACAGTAAACTAAGTTTCATCATTAACGCGTGAGCACAGATTACCCCTCCTTGGGCGTGAACAACCAGGGAGAGGAGAGGCATGGCCTCGCTCAGTAGCCACGACTATTGGACAACCACAGAGTAGGCTGGCTTAAGTCCTGCCCACTATAAAGCCCTCAACCTTTGAATTTTTATTGCTTTCGTTTGGTTTTCACAAAGGGGTTTCCAAGCACAAACTTTGCGTTGCACGCTTCCCGCCTTTACAACACGCCGCCAGGACATCGCTCTTGGAAGAGTCACCCCGTAAGACCTGCGTCTGCCTGCCGTAACCTCACCACGGCAACGAGACCCCGATCACAGGAGCCCACGCTGCTTCTGTGTACGTTCGCGACTCGCATGAACTCAGTCTGACCCTGTCCTGCTCGTATAACTGCTTTCCCGTGAACACGCGGACGCCATCTCATCAAGCAGCACGGTCAGTCATTCAACTTCTCTGAACTTTGATTTTCTGAAGTCATTCAAGGAGCGAGCCGCTGGAGGAATTCCCTTTCGACGAACTTCCCGCTTGCTGACGTCAAACTTTCCGTCACCGGGATCACGAGTCCCACGCTCCAGAAGACGAAGGAAAAGCCCTCTTCAACAAAAGACATCCCCACTACGTCAACGCACGGCAACCAATCGGCTGCGCCGGAGTTACCTTCAACCAGCTGACGAGTGGAACTGATCATCTAATCGCAAGTAAACACAAACCAAACTTTCGTTCCTGGCTGAAGCTGGTGTTAATTAAGTTTAACAGTAAATCCTAGTCAGATTCTCTGCTTGGTGGTTCTCTAAGGTTGCAATGCTAAGAACTTATCACGTGTGAGACGTTTGGGACTCTTAGTTGGTCATTCTCAGTCACTCAACCCATTCCAGAACTGTGTGTGTGTGCATCTTTGTGTTTGTTTGTTTGTTTTACATTAGAGTAGTTTACTGTGTGTGTAGCTTAATAAACTTGTGTTTCATTTTAAGATCCTTGTCGGAGTTTTTATGTGTTTTTAAGTTACTGCCTCAGCTATATGGTCTTGCTACCTTGCTTGTGAAACTGCTTATATTGTTATTTTGGCCAAGTAATAATATAACATAGATTTACTAAAGATAAAGTTACGTTGCTTGCTTCTATTAGGGTGGACCAATAGATGACGTAAGCGTGGTAACCTAATTTTGACTGTGAACCAGTCGTTTGAATCTCTTGATTCAATCCCCGAGAATTAATATAAATTAATTCGAACTTATGAGCTAATTCTTAAAGTACCGGACATATTAGATGGTCCAGGCATTACAGTATAATAAAAAAATGAACACTGAAATCTTACAGCTGCTGGTAGCCTATGTACAAACTGGGGAACACATAAATTCTTGCATTTAAAAAAAAAAACATGCATGTGAAGTTAAAAAACATAAATTGACCGTTTCAAATAAACAATTGTAGGTGTCTCTATGTTTGCTGGGAAGATTCAGCGAGGGATTGGAGGACTTTATTACCTTCTCTGCTATCATGCCTTCAGAGAGTAATATTTCTGCGTGATGGCACCGGAGATGTGCAGTCATGTTGGAAGTGTTTCGGTTTGAGAGGGCTATACGCAGTGCTTAATTTGTGAATTGCGAGGTCCCAGAACAGATCGGGGTAACAGATCCGGCATGTTACTTGTGGATGGAGAGGTGTCGCGCACGAAAGTGGAGAGCGGGAGAGGGAGTTGGATGGCAGAGTGGTGTCGTGGACTAATGCTGCGTTCACACCAGACGCGGAAGAAGCATCAAGCGCGAGTGATTTACATGTTAAGTCAATGCAAACGCGCGAATAGGCATCCTGCGGTGCGATACGCGCGAATGGCGCGGCGCGAATGACGCAAATTGCGCTGCGCGAATGCCGCGATACGCGCGAATGGCGCATTTTCCGCGTTTGATGCGCTTAACGCGCGAAACGCTCGAGTTGGAAAATCTGAACTTTGGCGGACATTCGCGTCGCGTTAACCAATCAGGAGCTTGCTCCAGTAAGTGCGTAATTATGACATGGCGAGTGTGCGGGCATCCCGAGCTGTATGACAGCAGTTCATAAAACTACAGAACCAGGACTAAAAAGGATCTTACTTGAAGAAAGTGAGTGAGGAAGTCGGAAAATCTGGTAAGTAAAAAACATTCTACTCAATATTCATATATGTGTATTATGTATTGAGACTGCAAGATGAAGGCAGCTAATGCAGCTTATTCACCATAACATTATTTTACGACTACTTTCCCACTAATGGGTTGATGCTTTATTCAGAGGAAGTGTGCAGAAAGAAGTGGAAGAGTCTGAGGGACACATATTTGAAGGAGAGGAGAAAAGGAGACAGAGAAGAGAAGTGGGTCAGCAGCAGGGTCAGGGAAGAAGTGGAAGTACTCTGCGGTACTGTCTTTCCTCGACCCCTTCGTCTCCCCGCGGGAAACAAGCAGGAATATGGAGAGGGGGAATGAGGAGAGTCAGGCCGCAGGGTATGAGGGGGAGACAGAAACAGCAGCAGCAGCAGAAGGGCAGTCAGAGACAGGTGTGTTTGCATGTAATATAACACAACAGGGCTTATATTTGTTTTGTGTAATGATTAAAAAGTCAAAATTAATTTCTGTCTGACAGATGCAATATGTATATTGTGTAATTATTATAGATTTTGGTAACACTTTACAGGTCCTATAATATGCACCAGTGGCGGCTGGTCAATAGAGGGCGCTGGGGCGCCGCCCCCGTCAAGTTAGACTCCTTTAATATGTCAATATTTATTATCACAAATATTAACAAAATAAACTGATTTAATTATAACATTCTAACATTTATTGTAGTCATACTAACATTTATTGAAAAAAAAAATGTCAGAACAATATTTTTTTCATATGTGTACGGGGCGCCGGACTAATGGGTGTCTATGTGGGTACACGAACTTTTGCAAAGCATGTGATATGACGATAAGCTCTAATTGGCCGGTTTTAAATTGTCCTTAGGGCGCAGCGCTCTGCGCCCCGAACCCTCCCATTTTGTTGTTAGAACTAATCATATTTGTTTTTATATGATTGGCCTTATGTGATTGGACCATTCTCACTTAGACTGTTCACTCAGCAGGAGCTCGTCAGTTAGCTGTGCTGACCTTTAATCATATAGTGAAAGCAAGTGCAAGATGAAGGAAAATTCTGTTGTATCTTTGCAAAGATATCCGTTCACAAGGCGTTTGGATGAAGAAAAAAAAAGAATCAAGGAGCTTGGACCAGATCGACCTTCCTTGCAAAACTAATGAAAACAAATTCACCAGCAGTCAAGTGATCGCGGGCGCGCATACACCCTTGGCTTTTCCAGCACTTGTTATGACAAACGGAGTTGGCTGGCAGGTTCTGATGTAAGTCATGCCTTTTACTGTTTTCCATGTTTGCTGTTTCAAACAGCATGACGCAAGAGAGGCTGAATGCATTGGCCATGCTGTCAATTGAGAAGAGACTGGTGACTGAGATGGCTGACTTTAACCAAAAGCTCATTAAGAAATTTGCAAGCCAGAAAGAAAGGAGAGCAAAATTAATTTTTAAGTAGTGCCACTGGCCAGTGATTAGGCAACATTTATGTGTGTGTGTGCGTGCACGTGTTTACTGATTATCTTGATTACTTCATTAATGATAAACCCAAATTGAACTAAAATGTACTGATTTGTGATGCATTTATTGTATGCTTTAGTCATTTTTGTTTTTTGGTACATCACCTGAAAAATGGCTTTTAATGGCTTTTAAAATGCGCCCCCCTCACATTTTTTAACACCAGCCGCCACTGATATGCACTAAATAATGCTTAAGTAATGCACATATAATTATGAGGAAAAAGCTGAACCATTTGTAATGATTACTGCATGAGCAACAAATGAACATTCTATGATTCAGAAATTAACTCTATAAATTCTTAGTAGTTAAATGAATCAAATCTCTAATATGATACCTTTCAAAATCATTAGCTAAAAATTATGTTAAGCAGATAACAGGAAGTTATAGGACAGAACTGTGACTATTGTGGTAATTAATGTGAATATTCATCATATATGTAACTGAGAAATTAGCTAATGTTTATTTTGTTATAGTAGACATTAATATAATTATTATATTATGTTTTGTTGCTTATGCAGTTATCATTCACAAATGGTTTAGCTCTTCTTCAGTTACATTAACTTGTGAGTGAATGCACAGTACTTAAGCATCAATTAATGCATTTCAGTGAACCTGTATTGTAATATTTTCCATATTTTCATAACAGAGCTGACTGGATCCTTACTGGACAGTGAGCCTGGATCCCCTCTGCCAGAACCTGCTGCTGCTTCTGCCCTTCCCTCCTGGTCCCTTCGACGTCTGCTGCTGTACCCACAGGTGTGTACAGACAAAAATGACCATGTTTACATGCATATTATATTTAAGATAATACCGATGATTTTTTATGAAGTGTAGTCCTTTTCTGCCTTCTCATTGTACAAAATGTGTTATTTCATGCAGCACCAAGAAGAAGAACTCATAGGAGGCAGAGAGAGCAGCCAACGGAGGTGGAGCGGCAGCTTCTGGAGGCACTCCGGAACCGTCTGGCACCACCTCCACGCTGGTACCTTCCCTGCAGAGGTTGCCGCCTCAGATGAATGAGTTCGTCAAATTTCAAATTCACAAATTAATATATGAAAGCAGCAGTGTTCTGCTTAATTTGGAACCATTGGAGCCCCCACAATAGTTTTTTTGTAAGCAGATGCAGCAATCTCTGCAGGGAATGAATCACACTTTTCCCTCTTTTCTCCTCTCCATCACTATGTGCCCCACTGTTCCATCTTCCAAGCAAGATCTTTTTTATTCCTGTGTGTAAATAGTTGTAGATATGTTTTTTGTATATAGTGTTATATTATTATTTGAATTTATTTATACAATTAAATGTTTTCTGAAATGACCAACATTGTTTATGTTACTTTGTACACAACAAAGTAAATCAATTTATAATTGTAACTTTACAAAAACTGTAGACTACAATAAGTAGAATACATATGGCAAACATTTGTACAATCATTATAATTATGACCTCTAAATAATCATATGGTATATATATATATATATATATATATATATATATATATATATATATATATATATATATATATATATATATATATATTAATTTTTTTTTTTCAAATTGTAGTTTTAGGGTATTCTAATGAGAATGCAGCCACGACACAGGGATTCTTTTTGAATCTGGCTCCATTTATCTTTGAAAATAAGATCAGTATAAAGGGAAACTTGTGCAAAATAACAATGAACTAAAACTATTACACATTTACAGGAGTAAAGGATTAAACAAAATTGTAATATTTACAAGACAGGTTGAAAATATTATTTACTACCTGTCTTGTAAATATTACAATTTTTACAAGACAGGTTGAAAATATTATTTACAGTATACAGCAGGTGTAATTCAAAAGAAAAGACAGTAGGATTTGAATAGTTACAAAAGGTAAACATAAAGGACATAAACACAGGAAAAATTACTCTGCAGGTTGCCAAGGGACTGCTCCCTCAGCTGAAAAGTGTGCCATGAAGCTGTCCCTGACCCTAATGGCCTCTCTGGCAGAATTGTTGGCTGCAACCCGGCCAAGACTCTGCAGTGAGTCCTCTGCACCATGCAGCAACCCCCACCCCCACCCCCACACACACAACAGGTGCCTCTCCAGATCTCCTCATAAAATTGTGGAGGACACATGTAGCCTTCACACACCTCTCCACAACATCCAGTTTCAGTTCAACGAGGTGGTGATACATCCTCCACTGAGAGGAAAGAATCCCGAAGGCATTCTCCACAACCAGCCGAGCTCTGGAGAGACGGTAATTAAAAACCCGTCTCTCTCTGGAAAGTGTGCGCCCTGGGAATGGCCTCATGAGGTTTCTCCTTAGGTGAAAGGCCTCATCTGCCACAAAGACATAGGACTGGGGTTCTCTGTGGTCAGCTCCTAGGAGAAGACGGTCAGGAGGCAGATGAAGGGTGCCACCACGGAGTCCTTGGCCAAAGGCTGAGTTGGCCAGAATCCCACCATCGCTCGTCCGCCCATAACCACCTACATCTATCACGCAGAAACAGTACCTTGCATCCACAACAGCAAGGAGAACTAAGGAAAAAGTTCCCTTGTAGTTGAAGAACTGGGAACCGGTGTTGGATGGTGCCTTCATCAGGACATGCTTGACGTCGAGTGCTCCACAGCAAAGTGGGAAGTTCCACCTCTCCTCGAATCCCTCAGCTATGGACCTCCACTCATCAGTGGAGGGCACAGGCATGAACTCATCAACCAAGCAGTCCCAGATTGCAGTCACCACATCTGGGACAATCCTGGAGACTGGAGACACCAACACGGAAGCTGCTGGCGATGGTCCGAAAGGAGTCCCCAGTAGCAAGATATCTAAAAGAGAGAGATGAAAAAAAATAATTTTTTCACATTTTAAAAAATGCAGTTTGCAATTCCATATTAGTAAAAGAAATTTACAACATTTTATACAAATCCCTTTTGTGTGATAATAAAAGTAGTATAACAATAAAAACACATAAACTGCAATAAAAATTAAAAAAACATAATAGTCCAAAGCACTTCAAAAGTAGGTGAAAAGGTTAAAAAGCCTGCCATGGTATTGCCATTATTATCATGTTGTCAGTTTTTTCCTATATGTTTGTATTTACAAAACAAATTTGTGTTTTTTCAGACATCAATCGTTTTCCCTCTCCCAATTCACATAGTTCTTTATCAAATGTACATCTTTGTGAATGATTTTCATTTATATAGTCTTTAATATATTTAATAATTTTGTTGTATTGAAAGCAACATTCAGGAATGTGAGTTTAAGCCTCAATTTATAAAATATTTACTAAACAAATCTTATTTTAAAAAGAAAACTAATTGTTGTGGGGTCATTTTTAAAATAACATTTATGAACACTGCACAAGTTGTCACAGTAAGTGAAGTTAATAAAGATCGGAGAAATCCAACACCTGCTCACGGAACGGTGGTTTATTTATTACTTGTAATTTATTACTTGGAAGTTATTTATTACTTGTAATCACACAGAATATTAAATAGTTTACTTACCGGAGACAGATGGACAGGCGCTCCGCAGGTGGAATAGAGCGCCTGTAGTTGGTGTCCTGAAGGGAAAAAAAACCGGGCCGAACGTCAATTATCTATCATGACATTGTGACTCCACCTGGCACCATCATCCGGCAAAGGCCTTATCGGGTGCCAGAAGCTCGCCGGCTGGCTATAAGCGAAGAGATCAAAAAGATGCTGAAGTTAGGGGTAATCGAACCGTCACGTAGCCCGTGGTCCAGCCCGGTGGTGATGGTTCCGAAACCAGATGGCACCCTCCGCTTCTGCAATGATTTCAGAAAGCTGAATGAAGTCTCCAAGTTCGACGGGTATCCCATGCCTCGGGTGGATGAGCTGCTGGACAGGCTGGGTGGAGCCCGATATATCTCAACCTTGGACCTCACAAAGGGCTACTGGCAACTTCCCCTCAGGCCAGAGGCAAAGGAGAAAACCGCCTTCTCCACACCCGGAGGGCACTGGCAATACCGGGTTCTTCCCTTCGGGCTCCACGGGGCCCCAGCTACCTTCCAAAGGATGATGGACATCTTGCTACGGCCCCACCAGCCATACGCAGCAGCTTACCTTGACTCGTGGGAAGAACATCTGTCCCGTTTGCGGAGGGTGCTAATGGATCTACGACGGGCTGGACTCACAGCTAACCCCGGAAAATGCCATCTAGGCCTCGAGGAAGCAAAATACCTGGGTTTCCATATAGGAAGAGGGCTAATTCAACCCCAACAGAACAAAGTCGAGGCCCTTAAAAATTCCCCACAACCTACAACGAAAACTCAGGTTGTGCCTTTCTGGGGTTAGCGGGCTACTATAGGTGTTTTATCCCTAACTTCTCATCCATAGCCAGCCCATTGACAGACCTGACCAAGAAGGGGCACCCCGAAAGGATAAACTGGTGCCCGAGGGCAGAAAAGGCATTTCAGACACTGAAAGCAGCGCTGACATCCTCCCCGGTACTACATGCACCAGACTTCAGCTGCCCCTTCATCCTCCAGACGGATGCATCCGACTCAGGCCTGGGGGCGGTCCTCTCCCAGGTCCAAAATAATGAAGAACACCCAATAGTGTACGTGAGTCGGAAACTAACCCCTGCGGAAACCAAGTACGCAACGGTGGAAAAGGAGGCCCTGGCAATCAAGTGGGCAATCCTGGAGCTGAAATATTACCTGTTGGGAAGACGGTTCACCCTCGTGACAGATCACGCTCCCCTTCAATGGATGGCCACGGCAAAGAACAATAATGCACGAGTTACCAGGTGGTTCCTTTCGCTCCAGGATTACCACTTCAACGTGCAACACCGAGCCGGGGCCTCCCACGGAAATGCTGACGGACTGTCACGCCTGTGGTCAGGATGGTCAGGTCTGTCAAAACATTCACCCCCCTCTCCACTAACGCTTTCATGTTTCCATAGACGTTCCAGGACAATTCACCACAACTGCTTCTCATCACGAGAGATCCAACCCACCTGGAGATCATCAAGAGGCAGAGATATAAGCCACCCAAGGACACCGACGAGTGAGCTTCATTTCAACCAATGACTCCACGCTAATCTCTGTCTCTCTCTTTCCTCCAGCGGACTCAAGCAGCTGATGGTTGAACCACTACACTTTCCTGCACGGCCTCACTCATTCTCCCCGGATCACCTGCACGCTTCCCGGCCAGAAGAGCCCTTCTGCACCGTATCATCCTTTTCACCCTGCACGTTGTAAATAAATCACCCTCCGGAGAAAAAAGTCTGACACAAACCCTCTGACCAAGTGTTTTATTCCCTCTAACTCGCCACAATACATACAGTTGAAGTCAGAAATATTAGCCCCCCTGAATTATTATCCCCTCTGTTTTTTTCCCCCAATTTCTGTTTAACACAGAGAAGATTTCTTCAAAACATTTCTAAACATAATAGTTTTAATACCTCATTTCTAATAACTGATTTATTTTATCTTTGCCATAATGACAGTAAATAATATTTGACTAGATATGTTTCAAGACTTCTATACAGCTTAAAGTGACATTTAATAATAATAATAATAATAATAATTCCTTACATTTATATAGCGCTTCTGGGCACTCAAAGTGCTTTACACATAGGGGGGGATCTCCTCATCCACCACCAGTGTGCAGCATCCACCTAGATGATGCGACGGCAGCCATTTTGGGCCAGACCGCACACCACACACCAGCTGATTGGTGGAGAGGAGACAGAGTGATTAAGCCAATTATGATATGAGGATGGTTAGGAGGCCATGATGGACAGAGGCCAGTGGGCAGATTTGGCCAGGATGCCGGGGTTAAACCCCTACTCTTTTTCGAAGGACATCCTGGGATTTTTAATGACCTCACTGAGCAGTATAGAGTCCCCGTCACTATACTAGTGGACCCACACAGACCGCAGGTTTGGCGCCCCCTGCTGGCTTCACTAACACCACCTCCGGCAGTAACCTAGCTTTCCCATGTGGTCTCCCATCCAGGTACTGACAAGGCGCAGCCCTGCTTAGCTTCAGTGGATGACGATGTGAGAGTTGCAGAGAGCTAGCTGCCGGCTAAAGGCTTAACTAGATTAATTAGGTTAACTAGGCAGGTTAGGGTAAATAGGCAAGCTATTGTATAATGATGGTTTGTTCTGTAGAATATCGAAAAACATATAGCTCAAAGGGGCTAATAATTTTATAATTATTTTTAAATTAATTTTAAACACCTTAAAATGGTGTTTAAAAAATAAATAACTGCTGTTATTCTAGCTGAAATAAAACAAATAAGACTTTCTCCAGAAAAAAAAAATATTATCAGACATACTGTGAAAATTTCCTTGCTTTGTTTAACATCATTTGGGAAATACTTTAAAAATAAAAAACAATTCAAAGGGGGGCTAATAATTCTGACTTCAACTGTGTGTGAGTGAGTGGCGTGTATGTGTGTGTTTTGTCAAAAAACTCTTAATCAATGCTTCATGAAAAATAATGCCGTAGTCTGTACTACTACAACACTACAATAGGTCTTTATTTATATATGAGTATTAGCTTTACTACAATGTTGTAAACACTTGATTTCCAACCACTAAAACTTAAACAGCATCATAAAAAAAGGCTTCCTTTTGAAAATCTGTTTAATTGTAAACATTAAAAGTGTTTTTAAAACAAGAATGTAGTCACAGACCAGATGACATGTGAGTTAAGTATTGTGAAAATACAAAAAATACAAAATTACAATAACATGTTGCAATAATGTTTACAGTAGTTTCTTGTTATATTTTTCACAAGTAATATCTGTCCACTGAAATTCAGTTTACAACAATGAGCAACAGAAAAAAAACAGTAGTAACACTACTTTTAGTAGAGGAAGTTTTAAAAAAATAAGGTAAATACCATCTTTTGTCATAACCATCAAACTATAACTGCACTTGATAACCACTTAAATAATTTATCGCTATTCAGGAAGAAAAAAAGCAATATGGAATTGTATACTGTACATTTGCAAAAACAAACAAACAAACAACCAAACATAAAAACTTAAATTAATTTTGTGGAAATTTTTGCTAGATTATACACCAGGACACAAATAATGACGATGAGACAGTTTAGTGTCATAGAATGAATTCCAGAGGGAAATGAATGATAAGAATTATAGAGCAAATAACATTAACGTATACAACCTCTGACAAAAAAAAAAAAAACTAGACTTAAAGGATGTTTACTGCTTTTTTCACAACCATTTTTGTTGAATAACAACACTAGAAGTGTGTTACATAACTCAAATAAAATCAAGGAAACTTTTTCATATTAATAGTAATAATAATTAATAATAATAGTAATTTCAGATCAGTTGGGGGGGGGGGGATTAATTAAATAGTTAAACATTTAGAGAAATATGGAATGAGCTTTGCCTTTTTTAAAACAACAATTTGCCTTTTTAAAACAAATATCACCACATATTTAATAATGCTAATTAATCAGCAGTTAAAAGACAAGGGAGCTGTCTGTTGAATCAATGGAAAGGATAATAATAATCTTTTAAGAAGGAAATCTTCAATTGGAGAGTGGCAAAAAAAGTTGTATCTAAAGCCCATAAAAATCAGCTGTATCAAGTATACAAATGGAAAGTATATAAAAGGAAACACAAAGGCAACCAATGAAGATGTCAAAGCACCATGACAGAAAACTCAAAGCAATTTGCCTTGAAAACAAAACAAAATGCACAAAACAAATGGGCAGAAATGGGAGTCAATGTGTGTGACAAAATCGTCTAATTGAAATGGAATTAAAAACAGAATAGCTCAATGTAAACCAGAAATACACCTAATAAAAGAAAACAAGGTTCAAGTGGGCTAAAGACAGCAAATCCTATAAAAGTGTAGATGATTGTTGAATGTGATCTTCAGTGATGAATCATGAACCTGCATTGGACAAGGAGATGATGCTGCATTTTTATCTGGTGTTGTTTTGATAAATTACATAAAGATGACTAAACAATACAATTTCTCAGCTCATTTATGATATTGCATGTCAGGAAAAGGACCGGGGGAGATGGCAATCAATACCTCAACAATCAATGCAATAATGCATACTGAATTTTTTGATACTTTTCTCATTCCATCAAAAGAAAAGATGTTTGGTGATGACAATGTAATTTTTCTGGATAATAATACATCTTGCCACGGAGCACTATTACGGCTTTTCTTCAAGAAAGACCAATCAACACAATGACATGGTCAACAAACAGTCCCAGCTTTACATCCAATTTACAGTGCAAAAAATAAATAAATAAATAAACCCTTCTTGAAAATCTTGATGCAGAATGTTGTTTTCCTTTAGTTCAGTTTAGGCTTAGAAGAAATTAGGCAGCCATAAAAGCCAGAAGAGTAGCAAAGATTGATTAATGATTTAGTTTTATTTTTCCTTAACATTGATTTTGTAATTTTATCTTTGAGTTATGCATCACATAATCAGAGTGTTCAGTTATTTAAAAATAATAATATTTTGTGAAACTTTTGTGATTTGTTTATTTGCTTTGAATTGAAAAAAAGAGAGAACATAGTCATGTGGTGATTGGTATTTTCTGAGTATAAGAACAACACATTATTTTTCATGGGGATCCATGAGGAAGCAAAAAAAGGCATTGCATTAAAGCAGGGTCATAGTAAGCTAGGGGAAAAGGGTCACAGAGTGCATAGGGCCCTGGAAATTAAGGGGTCCAGCAACAGGTTGCACGGGGGCAAGGATGATATGGCCTGCGACAAGACCCCCTGAACTTCAATTTTTTTTTCCAGGGAGGGGGCCTTCCTGGAATTTTTGTGCATAGGGCCCAAAATTGCTGGCTACGCCCCTGCATTAAAGTACATACTGTTTCAAATTTTGTCCCTCCAAAAAACAAAAACCTACCCTAAATAGTTTGAATGGATGAAAAATGTTCTTTGACACAATTTCATTGGAAACAAAATGACAAAAAGGCAGATGATGATGACAACAATAATAATAATAATAATAATAATAACAATAATAATTATAATAATGACCATGTACAAATATTAAGACTGAAGCATTTAGAATTGTTAGTGACACATACAATTTTCACATGGATATCCTACAGAAATCAGTTTGGGATCTTATAAGCTGAAGTCAATGAAATCTGCTAAGTATGTTGTAAACATTATACCAGTGACACTAGATTGTATAAAGCTGCCTTATGATAATTCTAATCACTTGAAACACAATGACTTGACTTGGCCTATTTAATGAAAAATGCTAAAGCAAAATATATATCACTCTGTAAAATGCATTATCTCAAAGTAATATCTTGATCTAAATATCTTTCACAGTGCTGACAATGTCATAAAACACATAAAAAATCTCCTGGCCACAGAATCAAGTTGATATACCTCAGCAAGGACCTAAACCAAAAATAGGTGACATGTCTGACAGGGTTGATTTAATTAATGACAGAAAATAATAAACGTCCATTAATCATAAAATGTGGATCATTATAATCGAATAGCATTTTTTTAAAACGTTATGTTCAATATATAAACTCTAAGTTTTAAAGGAATTCCAGATGAGAAGATCTTATCTACATGAAAAACAAAATGACTCCAAAATAATTGTTATAGCAACCGATATCTAATGGAGGTAATCACTGCAAACTAAATTCTTTAAATTTTGACCAATATCACAAACACATTACAAATAAACAAGTCTATAAAATGGCATTAAACAGTCTAATAATTTGTGTTTTCATAGTATAAACAAACACAAGTGCTCCAAAAAAAATAAATATAAAAAGAACATAGCAGCTGCTTTAAAAAATTTGAGCCATTTTTTTTTCTCCGTATGTAATGTGTCTTTATTTCTCTTCATATCTAATGTGTAATTGTGCAACATAATTTGCTACAACAGATGTTTGTTGAGTGCTTGGTCTCTCATTTTTGAGTTAACAGATTAGTTTATTATCTCTTGCTATCCCAAATTTTAATTTCTTTCTTCAGTTGAACAGAAATTATGATTTTTGAAGAAAACATGAAGGATTTTTCTCAATAAAGCGGACCTATCTGATACTCAGTGGACTTGAACTTCCAAACAGTAGTTTCTACACAGCTACAAAGGAATAAGGGTCATACCTAAAGAAACAATCATTTTCATGCAAAGTGAAAGTCATTTTCATGCAAACATTCTGTTTTCCCCTGGCAACCCTTCCAAACATGCCATATTTGCTGTATGTTTTTTTGTAATTATACTGTCTGTGGTGAAGTTCCTGAGTTGTCTGCAACTGTGGGCCCTATGCAGTCTAATCTTTTGGTGGAATTGCAAGGGTGTCCACACCTGAAAATATTTAAAATGTCTTTCTCTGGTGAATACATTTCCTAACTGTTAAATGATAGGACTTATTTGGAAATACCTCTATTACTCCTGTTAGAAACTGTTGCTTCTCAAATATAATCGATGATGTTTTTTTCCAACTTTGCAGTGTTGACACATACCTGAAGGCTCCAGACCATTTCTGCCAAAACTTCTGGTTTTAAAAGGTGCATACAGTTGCTGATGATCAGAGCATAGGCTTTTGGCTATATAGCAGTGCCAGACTGACCCTCTTCATCCCTAACCTAACAGTAAAGTTGTCCTAATATTGTCACATATGACATGACTTTTGTGAAGTAAAAAATGGCATGGTGCAATATTTCTAATTTTTTTTATTGGGTTTTATTTTCCAAATTATAAGGCCAGTTAAGGACCAGAACTGTGTTTCCTAAAAGCATTGTAAGAAAAAGTAGACTGTAAAAATAATTGTCCTTTATTGAGATTTAAGCTATTGTTATGACCTGTTTACCAAAAGCATTGTAACTTAGGTAGCACTTGAAAACTGTCAAAGATCTATGCAGGAGTAATCATTAAAGTTCTATAAGCACTGCAAATGACTTAATTATGAGGATTATTGAATACACCTGTATCTTTATTCTAGTACAGTGTGATTATAATTAAAGGTTTTGTACTTTATTGTACACTCAATTACTTAAAAAAGTTTTAAAAATGAAATAATAAAAATGACAGAAAAAACAAAGAAAAATTTAAATACACATCTAATTTAAGTGACAAAAAAAAACAATAATAAAATAATTTAAAATGATAGTTTTTTGTCATCATGTTTATTTTTTGGTCATATAAATTTTGTCATCATTTCTCAATAAAACTGTTTTTTTTTTTTTTGCTTTTTTTTTGAGGGGGGTTTTCTCACAAAAGTAGTTAACTAGAAAATGTTGGAAATGTGTAACCATTTTCTTTGATAGTATTTGTTTTTTTCTACTCAATGGATACAGGTTTCAATTTTTTTTCAAAATATCTTCTTTTGTGTGAACTATCCAAGTTAAATAAACTATTAAATAAAATTAAAAATGCCACATTTCCACATGGCCCTTTCAAATCAATCCATAGATCTTCGATGATGTTCAAGTCTGGGGACTGGAATGGCCATTCTAGAACATTGGATGTCCAGCGTTCTCCAGCCTCCAGCGCTTTGGCCAGAGGAGAAATGATTGTGCCCAACTAAGCCTGGTTTCTCTCTATGTTTGTTTTCCTTCACTTTTGTCAATTGGTGAAGTTTTGTTCCTTGCCACTGTCGCCACCGGCTTGCTTGGTTTGGCAATTGTAGAACTGCGCATCGATAGATTTGCTCTTCGTTGTTTGGACTTTCAGCAGTGAAAATTAAACCACACTCTGAAACTCTGAAAATTGGACAGACACAGTTTCAACTTCAATTTATTACTAGAACTTCTATGTTAAGCTGCTTTGACACAATCTACATTGTAAAAGCCCTATAGAAATGAAGATATATTGAATTGAATATTGTGTCTAAACATGAATTGCTTGGTAGATCTGGAACTGTGATTTAGATCATTGTCCTGCTGAAACATCCAACTCTGACGTAACTTCATACCATTGACTGATCCCTGAACGTTGGTCTTAAGAATCTGCTGATGCTGAGTGGAATCCATGTGGCCTTTAACACTTTAACTCTGAAAGGTTTCCAGTACCTGTGCTTGCCACACATCCCCACAGCATGATGGACCATATTTTACAGTAGAGAGCATGTTCTTCTCCTGGAAAGCTGTGATATTTTTCAGTCATGCAAAGGACCTATGGTTGTGGCATCTGTCCACAGTATATTTTTCCAAAATGATTCAGGCTTGTCCAGATGAGCCTCTTCATACCTCAAACGACTCTGTTGGCAGAATGCAGAAAAGGCGCTGGACTGTGGAATGATGTACAATCACATTATCAACAGCAAGATGTTCCTGGAGCTATTTGGAGGGGGTCAGTGGTTTGTTTGTGACCATTCTAACCATTATTCGCCTTTGCCTTTCAGATATTTTATTGGCCTACCACATCTTTCCTTCACTGTTGCTGTGGCCTTCCGTTTTCTTACTATATTTATCACTGTGGGTAAAGAGACTTTAAACTTTTGTGATATCTTTTTGCATCCTTCTCCTAATCTATGTTGGTGAATTATCCTAGTGTTTAAGTCATTAGAATGTTATTTTGAGGTTTCCATGTTGCTACTTTCTGATTCACAATACTGATAAACACAACTAGCAATCAGTTATCTTAAATATCCTTTTTCATTATTGGTTGCACCTGTGTTAGTATTGTTAAGGTTCATTGAGTCACTCAATTTTCTGTTGTAATCAATCAGCATTAAGTGAAAACAGGTTTTGAAATCCACACAAAAGAGGGTGCCCAAACTTTTGCATAGCCTATTTTTTAGTTTCAATTTAATTTCACACTTCACAATATTGCTATACTACGGATTTCTATCTGAAAAAAAACATGACATTATCTAGCTTTCTCTAGAAACCGAATGGCATATCACTGCAATCTTCTCTTAGAAAGAGCCCATGCAGCCACAGAAGGGGTGCCCACACTTTTGCATAAAACTGATTATATATAGGTAACACTTTATAATAACCGCATTTTCATTACTAAATTAAGTATTGCAACATTTACAAACCAGTTATTTAAATGTAGTCAGTGGTTTATAAGAAAATTTAGAAAGAGTAGATAAATGATTAATAAACTATTTAATGACTGTTTACACCTTATTTTTCAGGCAAACTTTTCTTTTTTACAACATACTTTACAATTATTTTATTTTGGATAAAATTGCAAAAAAATATTTTTTTCATTTGATAAAGTTGTCTAGTTAAATGTTTGTATCTTAAAACGAATATCTTTTTGTTCTTAATCACTGTCTTTATTTCCTTTTTTTTCTATTTAGACAACTATTTATACAACTGAGGGATTTACAAAGGGATTTACAAAGCATAAAGGGATTTATCATTTGTAAGGGATTTACAAAGCACAACTAGTCTTTACTTTAGATGAGCTCACAAAACTAGGAATTTGTGTTATTAAGTAATTTATTTGAATATTTCATTAAACATGTACTGACTCTTTCTGATTTACTCATGCTTACTCATAGTCAACTACGCTTAAATAACAGTTTTTTTTTTTTTAAATTACACAACACTTAATTTAAATCATTAAATCATTTGATTAATCACAAACAAAGTGTGAAAATACTACATCATATCATATAGTACATCATCTATGTGTTTACTGGTATGTCAAGTAGTATTTGTAGTAGTATGTATAAACTGCTTACTAATTTCTTACAATATCGAGAAAATACCTGCATGTTTTCTTCAAAAAGATAAAAATCGTAACCTTAGGGTAAGGAAGGTGGTAAAGTTTTCTTTTTTGGAAGTGAACCTAATCCTTTAAGTCCATTTCAAATTGTGCGCAGTTAAACTGCATGAATGCTTGAAGCAATGAGGCCTTTAAATCAAAACATCAAATCCCTATGGAGTTCAACTTTTTTCAGTACTGGTCCTTAGGACCCACTGCTCTGAACATTTTGTGCCTTCTTTAACACACCTGATTCCTAAGGTTGGCCTTATTAGGAGTGAGCTTTATGAACTGATACAATAGACCCTTTTCACAATGAGGTCACTTAACTTACACCTTTCCTGCAAATCAGTGTATCGGTGGTATGGAGCTAGTTTAGTATCAAAAGTCTTTCACGCAAAAGTCACGATGTACACATGCGTAGCCTAATTCACGTGCATAAAACCAAATTCACGTGCGTAAAATATTTAGATATATTCACAAAAACAATTCACTTGCACAAAATAAAAATACATATTCATAAAATACGTTTCACAAATGCAAAACACCATTTGCAAATGTATAAGAGTGTACAAAAAGTTTTGAATGTTTAAATCTTGCGAGTTCATCCTGAATGAGAATGTGCAAATCCTCTTTCACGTACGATTCCCCCTGAATACGTGTGTGTGTATTTTTAAGACTGTCCTGGCAGAGGCAGGCAACTCGTAACCTTTCAGCCAATCAGATGAGAGCTGTATTCAATATCACCCACTCTGCGCTCCTTTTGCGCAGTCAGTTCCTCTCCAGCACGGCGGACAGAGAAAGAGTTGCGCAGGATTCAAGCATTACATTCCCTGACTTTCACTGACTAATTTACTTTCCATTGTATCTAATGAACGTAAACAGGATGTTGTTGTGCTTTAGTTATATATATACCCTATCATTCAGTAATAAATATATAAATATAAGCATTTAAAAGGATTTATTAATGATTTACATAAATTAAGTGTTTATTTGCTTATCATGGGTTGTAGTAAACTTATCTGCTTTTCTCAGAAGGTGAAAATCGAGCATAAATCGGGCTAAAACTGTAGTCTCAGCTGTAGGCTTTATTTGACTGGATTTGATTGAGGCAGCGACTCTGAAGACAAAACTAAAGTGCTGTCCAGCTGAATATTCTGATTTGCTGGTGGTCAAGGACATTATAGCCTAAGTAATAAATTAAATGAGTAGGTTATTGTGAAAGCGGTATGATATGTTATTCTGGTTTATCTATTTTCAACATTAAATGCAATGTTTTATTTTGGTAGTGTCGTGTGTTCTGTTAGTTTCAGTTTTGCTTTGGACTAGTACGTGGATGCGTGGGAGGAATGAGCCACGACAGATGATCGTCTTTTCTGTATAACTTTTACTTCACGTCTTGAACAACGCAGATACACAGTTCACTCACACAGTACAAGTTGCATAAACACACACATCACTGTTTCTCTTGCTCCGGCACAGAACGGTGTGATGAGCATGCGACCAACCTCTATATTAAACTGAACTTCCCGTACACAACGTAACTCAGTGCATTCTCTCTGATTGACATAACTAAGCAGCCGATGGAAATGAGAACAGAAAAAAACACAGTGAATAGACTTGAAGGGACCATGCTCTCTTTACTACAGTAGTGTTGTAGCCTAATCTTGTTTAGGCGATCATTTAGACATGTTAATCTTATTTGCAGTGTTGGGAAAATAATACAATTCAATTTAAAGTCACTTAAGAAAAGGAGCTAAATGTGTTACTTTTTAAGGAAAGTAATGTGAAAATAGTCTATTGTTTTTTTTTTTTTTTTGCATTAAAAAAAGAGTAAAGTTTATTTGCTTACTTGCAGTTATTCATAAGCATTTACACTTTAATTTTATAAATGGGCTTAATTCAATATACTTGTACTACTTTTTATTTAATGAAATGTAAAAATTTTAGTTGCATTTGGAATGCAGATTTTCCGCAGATTTCCGCAGATTTTTAGCCCATCATTAATTATGTTTATTTACACAGTTAATTATTCACAATTAATCTAATTGGATTTGCATTTTAAACATTAAATAAAAGTTATAAAGAAATTATTTTTTATTTCACATATTAAGGTTTTAGTTATGAGACTCCCAAAATAATTCCGCAGAAATCCGCAGATTTTTACCAAAATTCTCTGCAGAAATAGCAAAAAACGTCCGCAGATTCCGTCTGGCCCTACTCATCACTCCTCATTACTGATCTGAATGCGCCACCTACTGGAATGATTTAGCATTTTTATTCTGCAAAGTCTTTTCTGCATGAGAGATGCGGCATAATATCAAAAATTTAATTGACCGAGCTGGGAATAATCGCATCAGTTTTAACACACACACACACACACACACACACACACACACACACACACACACACACACACATATATATATATATATATATATATATATATATATATATATATATATATATATAAAAGCTGATTTATAATAAAATTATAATTTTTTTTATTAGCCACACGTTATTCTGTTTGTGCGGTAAGTTATTCATGACCCAAGTAATAAAATAACAAACAAACAGGCTAATTATTGATAATAATTAAAAAACAAAAGCAAATAAACAAAAACAAACTTAAAACCTAATTTATTAAAACTGACGCGGTTCTCCTCAGCTCTTCTCTTCTGTGATGCGGCTGTAGGTTGGAGGGCAGGTTATCAGAGCAGTGATCAGCCCAATTTAAAATCCTGAACAGCATCAAACATGTTTGAAATGATCTGAGAGGCTCCGATTTGTGTTGAAAATGATCCCAAAAAGTATTAATACTATCTTTATATTATACATATTACTAAAGCACAATAACATCCTGTTTACGTTCATTAGATACAATGGAAAGTAAGTTAGTCAGTGAAAGTCAGGGAATGTATTGCTTGAATCCTGCGCATCTCTTTCTCCGTCCGCCGTGCTGGAGAGGAACTGACTGCGCAAAAGGAGCGCCGAGTGGGTGATATTGAATACAGCTCTCATCTGATTGGCTGAAAGGTTACGAGTTGCCTGCCTCTGCCAGGACAGTCTCAAAAATACACACACACGTATTCAGGGGGAGTCGTACGTGAAAGAGGATTTGCACATTCTCGTTCAGGATGAACTCGCAAGATTTAAACATTCAAAACTTTTTGTACACTCTTATACATTTGCAAAAGGTGTTTTGCATTTGTGACACGTATTTTATGAATATGTATTTTTATTTTGTGCACGTGAATTGTTTTTGTGAATATATATAAATATTTTACGCACGTGAATTTGGTTTTATGCACGTGAATTAGGCAATTGAATTAGACACGTGAACTACGCATGTGTACATCGTGTGTTTTGCGTGAAAGACTTTTGAGTCTTATCTGATTCCATACGGTAGTTCCATTTTTACCTTATTTTATGAATTACCAATTAGCATATGCTGTTATTCAAGACGATTAAACTACTGAGATTGTGTCCAAATGTTTCTTTATTTTTGTCAATACTAAACTGCTTTCTGAGTTTGAATATTCATTCATTCATTCATTCATTTTCTTTTCGGCTTAGTCCCTTTATTGATCTGGGGTCGCCACAGCGGAATGAACCGCCAACATTATCCAGCATATGTTTTACGCAGCGGAGGCCTTTTCAGCTGCAACCCATCACTGGGAAACACACTCTTATTCACACACATACACTATGGACAATTTTAGCTTACCCAATTCACCTGTACTGCATGTCTTTGGACTGTTGGGGAAACCGGACCACCCGGAGGAAACCCACGCGAACATGGGGAGAACATGCAAACTCACCCAGCCGAGCCTCGAACCACTGACCTTCTTGCTGTGAGGCGACAGCACTACCTACTGAGCCACCACGTCGCCCAAGTTTGAATATTGTTTATTAATATTATAATGCTATTATTATTATTATTATTATTATTCATGTATTATTTATTTATTTCCACAAGCTATTATTATTAATATTGTAGTAATAATCTTATTACTGTATGATATTGTTTCTTAAGGAAAGTATACTTGAATTGATACATTGATTCCACTTCTAATGACAGTTCTGGGCCCTCTCAGCCCTACACAGAAAAAAAAATTTTTTTTTAGAAAGAATTAGTTTGATTAGTAACAGTCAAATATGATATTGTTACTCTATTTAGTTTTATTTGAATCTTAGATATACAATAATATGTTAATAAATGTAAAATATTCTTATGCAGATAAAAATGCAGAGAACTGACCAGTGCATATAATGTAAATAGGTTATTATCACTATAAATTGCCTTTGATGTCCCACAAGATTGAGTCAGTCCTATAGGAACATAATGCGAAATAATGAAACTCTGATGTTTTATTATAATTGGTTAAACCTTTACCCACATGCAGATAGAAATATAAGTGTTTTGAAGTATGTTTTTGTCAATACTTGTCTTTCATTGAATGGATGTGATTTTGTCATGCCCCACACTGCTCAGCCAACTTCAGTGAGTCTAAAAAGTAGCTAAATTAGATAAAATTAAATTATTATCTTTAACAAGTTATTTGACAAAAAAAGTCATTTTAATAACTTTTATTTTGTTTTTTTTATTTAATAATTTTTATTTTATTATACATCATTTTGCATGTGTCCTTAAAATGTCTGTCCACCCTGTCATGATGTGGTAAATGTTGCTTTAAAAAACCCTCTGATGTACTCATTGGCATCCCCATGCCCATTTTGCCTTTCCTCAGAGGAGGTTAAAACATCTGATGTGCACACATTAAGTATCTGCAAAAGCTTTTGAACTGTGTACAAAGAGTTTAGAAAGGGAAACACTTTTCCAGCTGCCGGTACAACATGTGTTAAATAAATGCTATCTTTATCCAAAAATGTCCTCCCTGTCATTGTCCACCCTGTCACAAATCTTTTCTTGACAGGGTGGATCAAATGCATTGTTATTGACACTTTTATTTATTTATTTATTTATTTATTTATTTATTTATTTATTTATTTAATATTTTATTGTTAATTAGTTCATGTTTTTATGTTACATCACTTATAAACACGCATACTACACCAGTAGATGCAATCCATGAGTGGACAATACAAACCTTTTGGCAATATCTGTCTCTGTCTATATAAAGGATATCCTTTTAAAGTCCATAAAATCGAGCTCATTGACTGTTTGAAATAAAATATAGCTCTAAGTATTTGTATATTTATTTGAACATCTGTAATCTAATTATTTACCTTATTCTGAAAAAAAACTGTATTATTAAAGGGTCACGAAACACCAAAACACATTTTTTTGAGCTGTTGACAGTTATATATGTGTCCCACGCTGCTATAGACACTATTAGAACATATATTTCACTAAAAAGACTAAACAAATATTTGAAGCTGCGTCATGGCCATGAGATACTTGCGTGTAAATCCAGCGTGAAGAGTGGCTGTCTGTCCCAGCGAGAACATTGTGACGTCTCTGAGGGTGCAGCATTAATTCATGAGAAAGACTTTGTTCAAACCAATCAGTGCGCTCTATTGTGTAAGCGGCGTAACTTCATTATTATGCATGATAGCTTCGGAGACTGTTTACCTGTTACAGTGTACAGACGACAGAGAGACGCCACGTTGTGTTGCCAAAACAAGTGAAAGAACAAGAATTTGGAGACATGGGTCGTCAGTGTTGCATTTATGAGTGTGCTGCAACGAAGGTTTTGTTTTCATTTTCCCTCTATGAGAGCGCTGCTGGACTCACGTGTGGATTACAGTGCACACGACACGTGACAGAAATGCGTTTGTAAGGAACATTTTTTACCCGAGAGCTTTTCGCATCTGGAAATGGTGAAATCCGGATTTGCTACTCGTCTCCTTTTTAAAAAAGACACAGTTCCAGTGTGTTTGTCCTGTCTCGACAGATTTGGTGAGTGTGTGCAGTGCAGTGCCCTTTGTTTAACCCAGATGGCAAAGTTACTTCGTATCGTCAGCAGTGCTCTTTCAGTTTTTAAAAGACATACCATAGTCAAAATGATTTAGTTACTAAGTTTTCAGTATGTTAATATCACTGCAATATTATAGTACAATATTATAGACTGGAAGATCCGCTGTAAATGCTGCTCTTCGAATGTAAACACAGCAATCAAATATTGACCGTCGTGTAGAATTTTCATCGCATTTTGTGACAGGATAGTCTATACACACACGGCTTTCTGACGCTACCTACCGAGTGCATCTAACTTACAGAGAAATGCAGAGGATTTTTTCTCTGATTCGTCGTGCGGTATCAAACATACCATTAAAACTCCACTCTTCCAGCAGTTCCTTGCTTTCAATATCTCGTTTGTCACAAGCGATATGCAGGAAATGTTCCTGAATAAAAAGTTCAAGTGCCAAACTGCAGTTAATGTCAACAAATTAATAATTTGGCAAATAATTCGATTACTGATGTCCATGTAAACACAGTCCTTCTCTTTCTCTCCTGCGTCTGCGTGCCCAAACGGAAACACCCATATTTGCAAATCCTTCCCTCTTTTCCTCCCCCGTCACTCCCACCTAAACAGAGCTGGACACGCCCACTTTCCTGACTTTTTCCAAACTAGAGGTGTGAAAACACTCTGCTGAGACAGGGGGGTTTCATGGCCCTTTAAGGTGTTTAACTTGAGTTGCTTCCAACATTCTCTTTACTCCTCCAATACAATGTACAATGTAAAGATTTGCTAGTTTCATTAGCAAATTTAGGTTAATTTGAAGGACAATAATTGTTTATTTTCCCATTAATTTGCATATTGGCGACGTAGTGGCACAGTAGGTAGTGCTGTCGCCTCACAGCAAGAAGGTCGCTGGTTCGAGCCTCAGCTGGGTCAGTTGGCGTTTCTGTGTGGAGTTTGCATGTTCTACCTATGTTCACGTGGGTTTCTGCCGGGTGCTCTGGTTTCCCCCACAGTCCAAAGACATACAGGTGAATTGGGTAGGCTAAATTGTCCATAGTGTATGAGTGTGAATAAGTGTGTATGGATGTTTCCCAGAGATGGGTTGCGGCTGGAAGGGCATCCGCAGCGTAAAACATGTGCTGGATAAGTTGGAGGTTCATTCCGCTGTGGCGACCCCGGATTAATAAAAGGAATAAGCCGAAAAGAAAATGAATGAATGAATGATAATTTGCATATTGATAAAACCTAATTGATAAAAGAAGAGGCAGCATGGTGGCTCAGTGGTTTGCAGAAGTTAGTGAACAGAGAAGTTGAATTCTTGAAAACTTTAACAACCCTTTTATATTAACCTTTAAAATTTCTTGTTGTACCTGTTGTTTTTCAAATGTTCCTACATATTTAGTTCACTAAATAAAGCCTTTGTCCACCCTGTCATGCCAATGTCCACCCTGTCATCTTGTTTTTTATGAAAATAAACATATTATTTATAACCTCAGCAAAAAAATCTTGTGTGGTTTACTAATTAACCAATAAGGGCCAGTTAATATTGTTTGAAAGTTTGACTAAATATTTTCGATCTTGGGTTTTATTTTGAAAAGAATGTGCAACGATTGCATATTTTATTGGGAAATAAATATTTTGATTATTATTTTATTAACACAAATAGATTTTTTACATAATCTAAAAAGTTGGGTTGGTAAAGGGACACCTTTCTGAAAATATGCATTTTATAATCACACTGCAATGAAAATATACTTATACTGCTTTGAATTTGTCCATGACAGGGTTGACACAATTTGAGGTTTGTTTAATGTTTTTCTGCTTGCAGATTATTTGTAAAAAGTGCAGATACAGCCTAAGGTCTAATTATTACAACAAATATGTGGTTAAATAAAAAATCTCAACTTTTTTTTTGAAAATGTTGATGTCTTAAAGGCACTTTATAGTGATAATGACTTGAATTATATAAATCTGTCTGTGAGTCAGCTGTCCAGAGCAGGCTGCAAAACATGCTGGTATTGGCCATCTCCACACAGTTTTATTTATCTGTAGTAAATATATTGGTGACTGGGTAAATTCTCTGTTCTAACACTGTAGGTGGACGCAAACATTCACTGCTTCGAGTCAAATGGAAGCTGTGTGACGTCGTGAAAAGGACATATTGGGTCATGTACTGTACATCAACAGAGAGACATGCAGAATGTTTAATGTTTCAGGTATGCAGTGGTGGGTCCCCATGTTAAAGATTGCTTACCACTGGCATAGAGCTGTTTACACTGTGGCATAATCCATCATAGCTTGACAAAGTGAGTTTTTTTGACTAGTATGTCTGTGATTTTTTCTATAACAAAAAAAAAAAAAAAAAACTTTAAAATAACTAAAAAAAAAAAAGCATAATGGCCAGACATACCCAGTTTTTATAACTGAAGTGTTGAAAAAATGTTTCTCAAATCATTACTTACCATGAAGACATGAAAGTAGCACTGTCTCAGCAAATATAGTTTAAGTGAGATTTAGGACATAAAAGTAACAATGCAAATTATTTTCTTCCTTTTCATCACTGCAATTTTGATTTGATTTCTCATTGCTGACGCATATTGCATATTGAGTGAAGACTTTTTAAGTTCAAATGCAATTTCACAAATTCATTGGAATATTTCTGCATGAAAATAGTTTGGTGTCCTTCATTAGTATTTACAGTAAAATCATTAATAGAAAACACTGCAACATTGTGTCAGGTATTATTTCATAAAAATACACACAAAACACAAACATGATGGCAAATGAGTAACTACATTTCTTAAAAAAAATAAATATATACCTCTCACATTATAGTGTAGATGGGACAGGTGAGCATTGTCTGTGCCATTGCTCCTTATCTTAAAAAGTGTCTAAAAGGTGAGTACAAATTTAAACATCAAAAACAGAGAGGTACAACAGGTCAGTTCAATATTTAATATTGTATTGTTCTCTCACTGTATCTTTTGTTTCAAAGAAGAATGTTTAAAAAGGGCCTGAGTTTGTAGTTTTTCCTCACACACATGCTTAAATGTTCCCTACATCGGGTGAACAATCATTCCAGGAAAAACTGTGAATAGAGAGAAAAAGAGAGAGACAGTGTTAGTTAAACGTAATTTTTGAAAAAATACCTGCATGTAAATTCTCTTGGCCTTCAGTGTCACATGATCCTTCACAAATTATTTCAATATGATGTTTTGATGCTCAATAGTTGCCAGTTATTATGTGATTATTTATTAATAATGTATATTATTGTTATCAGTGAAACTGTTTAAAAATATTTTAACAACTTAATAGCTCTTGCACTGCATGTAATACATTGTTGATCAATACAATGTATCCTATTTTAAAAATGTCAAAGTTCAAGTTCTGAACTCTCTTCAGGCTCTACTACCACTTCCCTCTCCCTCCCCATGCACATTTGGACTCTGACGCCTGTTTCACACCGCAAGCAAAAGCAGTGTGTGAGCAGTGCGTGCGCAGCACGTATGGAGAGCAGAAGCAGCACGCAGGCGTATGCCTTTCACACCAGCTGCGTCTGCAGCGTGCAGTTCTTCAGCAGCTGCTGCACAGATCAATCTATTTCTGTCTATACGATCTAGTAACCTATTTCTCTCTCTATATATATAAATACAATTTTTTTAAACTTTACATCTGCACCAAGGCCCGCAACTTGGTGGCCACTTGGCGGCAACTTCCTCCTATGCTGTTTCCTTAACCTACAACTTTATTTTACAAATTATAAGCACTGTATGCTTCTCACGCTCTATGAGGAGTGTCATTCATGTCTGGTGCACTCAGAAGACAATCGCCCGTGACATCATGTCATTTTGTTTTTGATTGTCAGGATGTTGTAGGCCTAGTTGTAATAATATTTTTACAATATAGTTATAATGATATTTATACAAGATCAAACTAGTGTTCATTTCTCTGCTTCAGCGATGTCCAGCGGCAGAGTAAAGGCTTGTTAATTCATGCTCGTGCAAAGGATGAGAAAGACAAAAGTAATCAATGCATGCCCTTCTTTTATTTATTTTCGTGTTGACAGGTTCACAGTGCAAACAGATCCCGGGTGGAATAACTTGAGTGAACATAAAACAAAGACGATTAAAACTTTCTTCCTCTGCTTCAACTGCACAGCACACAGCACGCTCACATCATCCAGCATGTGTGTCGAACTGCACTACCCACAATACACTTCGCTATGGACTACAACTCCTGTAAATAACAGTCTTAAAAGCGGCCACTTCTATTTCCCCTCTCCTGCAACACTAGTGTGCAACTTAAGCAAAACTGATTCTAAAATTGTTTTTCATTTGGTTTGCTAAATACATATTTGTTGCAGTTTTTAATAATTTAAGTTAATTTGATTGACTATATATAAATCAGTTGATATTATTGATCCATTTATTGGGTAAAATTGCTACTTTTTATTGTCATTCAGTGTGTTTTGGTCATTATCAATGCACTGTCACTAATTAAGCATGAGCAGTGCGGCAAAAATAGACCCAGCGGCGAAACTATCGCGGCACTGCTGCTTCAGCGACGCTCACGCCTCGCGCTGATGCGCTGCTTCTGCGTGCGGTATGAAAGCTCTAATCAGTTAACATGGATGCCGAAAAAGCACGCTCTGCTCACGCGCTGCTTACGCTTGCGGTGTGAAACAGGCTTGACACACATGCAAACAAATACAATCATACATCTGCATTGGTCACTTTGTGTATATGTGTATATTATTAAGACAATGTCACTTTATCATATTTATCATATTTCCAAGTTATTTGCTCTACATATTGTCTTGCATTATACTGTACTTTTTGCACTATATACTGTTTTGCATCTGTGTTTGCACTTCTTGCCATGTGCCCTTTTAGTGTAATTGTATTGTTTTATTTTTACTTATATTTATAGCTTATATTATATATTGTATTTGTAATTTCTTTTTAAAATTCTACTTTTTGTATTAATATAACATATTAGGCACCTAGGGTCTGAGAGCAATGCAATTTTGATTCTCTGTATGTCCTGTCCATGTAGTTGAATTGACAATAAAGCTTACTTTCACTTTGATCACAGCTGAAAGTATCATTAAATAATTAAATGATCAATCAATAAATCAACCATCCAATCAATTAATCAATCAATTTATCAATTAACCCATTCATTCATACTCAATATTTTGTAGCGTACTATGGTTTCCACAAAAATATTAAACTCTTTTCAACCTTGATAAAAATAAATGAAGAGTTCAGATGCAAATCCATCCAAGAACTGCCTGAAATTTTGTTCTAATTTTTATTTTATTTCTTCTACAAATGAGAAATAAATCAGTATTACATTTTCTGAACAATTCTAGTAATAAAGTAGAAGGAAGTTACGGCTAATAAAAACTTTGCCATAACACAAGCAAATTACATTATGATTGAATTATATGTATATAAACTGTAAGTCTGTAAGTCTATAAGTCTGTAAATATGAATTATGTTATAAACTGACTATGGTGATGTGCTTAGAAGACCAATCTCACTCAGTTGTATGAAAAAGGGAAAATGAGATGCTTATGGAATTGATGAGTGCAATCTTTATGTGCAGCCACTCTTCTAATTATGAATATATTGACCTTATTTTGCATTGCAGAATTAAGCTCTTTTGTGAGACATTTTAGACATTTTTATTAATTTGCCTATGGGGGAAATGACTAATAATAATAAAGGGCAGTAAACAGTTAAATTACTTTCTTTACAAACAGATGACCATGCATAGAATAAAATAATGTAAATAAGAAAATACAAGTTTGCAACATCAAGCTGCATAATAAGCTGTTTTTTTTTTTTTAATCAATTGAAGTGAATAAGACTGGAAGTCTCAAGCCAATAAGGTTACAATGGCTGTGCCTGCTGATACATAAAAAAAAATAAGGTCAATAAGGCACAACTGCAAGATGGCACACCAGATTTTTCACTTCACCAGCACAGTACCAGCGCTGTTATGGTGCATTCAGATGCAGATCCTTGGTTTTGTGTTCATGTGTCTCAGACATGCACACACACACATACACATACACAGTGTTTCCTCATCCAAGCCTCAGACGAGATTGCCAGCTCATCCTCTTGGATGCTTGCTCTCTCATTTGATGATAATGTCTATTGTTGCACTAGAGGGTGAGCTGTCATGCTCTGACGAGAGTTCCAGGGCACTTTCCCCATCCTGGGTCTCAATTCGGGCATGATCGATGTGCTTTCCTGGGATGATTGGGATGGGGGTCTCTGTGCCTCCCTTCCCATGAGCCTTATGTGGAGCACAAAAGGTGGTGCTCCTTTCTTCTGTCCCCTTGCTTCTGGAAGTGAAGCCTTGGGAGGCCTTGTTTCATATGTAAGCCTTGATCCTTGAAGGAAAGTGTCTCATTGTCACAGAGCTGAACAACCAGCTGCCAGCAATAAGCCTGTGCCATCTGACAGGTGTGCCTTATATACTCCTTTTATTTGTTCTCACATGAAGAATGCACTCACCAGTTTCACTGGCATCTCTGTTATGTAACAAGAGTTACATACATTACAGAGATGACTCAACATGACTTCTGCTCAAAGAGAGGTACATTATTCTTGAGGGGTTGTGGAAGTACTGGGGTTAAAACAAAATGCTGAATGCATGTGAATACAAACTCACACAGTTGAGTCCTTGATTCGGATTGGCTGATTGAACGTTATTATGTGTGCAATTATTTTCAGGGAAATGCAAAATTACTTCTAGGCTGGTCTTTAACACATTTTAGTTCCATATTGCTGCACTAAATTATTTCAGTTATTTCACCTGTTCTAACAAAAACACAAATATGTTGTTGGTCCTGTTCTGACAATTGTAATATTAAAACAGTATTTAAAAACTACTTTTCACAGCATAAAAATCTACATAACATTTAATTTAGAGTAACTTTCTTAAGAAAGTGGGGTTATTTGAGCCTGCTTAATGCTGTAGGAAATGTACCCACATGACTCTATTTCTTGATGATATAAGGAAGTGCAGTGTCTTAATGATATAAGGAAGTCCAGTGACAACTGACGGAGAAATAGCTTATAAATATGAAGGTGAAAATAGAAATAGTAGGTGAGAATAGGATTAAGTGGACAAGTAGTAGGATGATTGAACTTGATAAGAGTAACAAATGACTAACATACTTCAGGAGAAGGCCAGGCCCTGGAGTGCACTGGCTGTGGAGTACTTGTTAGAGTCAACAAAAGACTGATCTGAGGGAAGTGAAAAAAGAAAAGGGCAAAGGGAAATTAAAAAAAGAGACAAGTGTTAATATCCCTCTCAACGTTAAGTGAATATATGGTCAAAGAGAAGATTAGACATTACTATGACATTAACTATGTCACAAATTGTTACAATAATGTTTCAACAACATATTCAGAGATTGTTTATGCAACCACAGTTTTGCTGACTAATTAAATTTTAGCTAAGAACTTTACAATAAAATCAGTTACCAAAAAATATATATACATAATAAATAGCTCAAACATGCTATAAAAAAAACAAATGTCAACCCCAAACTTGTCAATGTAAAAAAATTGCATAAAACACTTAAAAATGCCATTTAATTGATCTGGAATGATCAATAGAATGCCAATTTGAATGTTCTCACATGCTCCGGGAAGTAAAATTTGAGAAAGAGAATGTAAGATTGCAGGTAAAAATTGAAGTTATACAACCTTCTATTGGCTTAATATACCTGCTATACCAGGACTCACCAAAGCAAAAGGATCTGCACTCATAGATCTGTAGAAGGTTAGAAATTTGTTTTATACACACCCACCCACATTCTCGCGTGCAAGGACACAGAGAAACTCACACATATGTGTGTGTGTATATGTGCACATGAGCATGTGCACATGTGCCTGCATGCATAAGCGCTCATACACATGTGTGTACAGTATGTGTGTGAATGAATGTATGTTTGTACAGTGTTTGTGTGCATATGTGTGTATTATATGCTATATATATATTAAAAATGGACTACTTTTAGAACAATGCATGTTTTTGTGAAAAATGTTCAGGAATTTTTCAGGAAACCTACCTGCATTAAAGTGGGTAGAAGACATGAAAACATGGAAATAGAATAAAACACTTTTTTGTGTGTGTGAAAGCAGAAGATAGGTTCTTTAATTTTAGAATATGGTCAAATATGCCTAGCTAAAAATATACGAGGGCTGTAAAATTTAGGTGAAAATCATCGAATATGCTGGCAGTGGGTGGCAAAATTTTACAAAAATGCTGGCAGGAAAGAATATCCAAATTAAATAGTTTTAAAACTGTTAGTCTTCTCAGAACATCTCAGTCTTTGCAAACACAGCTGGATCATGGTTCAAAACTTGTGCAAAATGTAATGTGAGAATTGTCAAACTATTTATAAATCACATTTCTTAATGCAAAATTACGATCACTTTATGACTTTCACAAATTGCTATATATAATAATATGAAAAGATTCAAGGAATCCAGAAAAATTTAAATCTGTGTAGAGCTAGCCAAAAAACCTTAGCTAAATGTGCTGGGCCTTTGAGCCCTCATATACTGTGGCACCGAATGATACTTGAGTGAATGAAACCAGAGACTAGAGTCTGCTGCTATATCAAGAAATGGTACCTTGACTTGTTCCTCGTAGTGAAAGGTAAGCTATACATCAGTTCTGTGCAGTGATGCTGCTGTCATTTTTATTTATTAATATATTTTTCTTTCTTTTTTCTGTCAGAATTAATTTACATTTTCAAAAAGACAGTGAAAATATGTGCTTGGGTCTGAATAATTGAACAGTTTGGTATTGTAGGCACAGAGTGAACATGCTTCACTGGTCTTCTTGCTGTCCAATTCTATCTGCTATTGTTGGAAAATGTATTGATCATCATGAATAAGAGAAACAAGAGAAATTATCATATGGTTAGTTAAGGGTCTTTCATTTATTTATGCTTTTTATCTAACAAAAAATTACATTTGCATATACACTGTATATATATTCATTCATTCATTTTCTTTTCGGCTTAGTCCTTTTATTTATCTGGCGTCGCAACAGCGGAATGAACCGCCAACTTATCCAGCATATGTTTTACGTAGCAGATGCCCTTCCAGCTGCAACCCATCACTGGGAAACATCCGTACACACTCATTCACACACATACACTACGGACAATTTAGCTTACCCAATTTACCAATACCACATGTTTTTGGACTTGTGGGGGAAAAAGGAGCACCCGGAGGAACATGCAAACAGAACTCCAAAAAGAAACGCCAACTGACCCAGCCGGGGCTCGAACCAGCGACCTTTTTGCTATGAAGCGATTGTGCTACACACTGCGCCACAGTGCTGCCATATATATATATATATATATATATATATATATATATATATATATATATATATATATATATATATATATATATATATATATATATATATATATATATATATATATATATATATATATATATATATATATGATTACTTACTGTTACATAAGTAAAAAGATTAATATTTTTGTCTATGTTGTTTCAGCTGTCGTGTAAATATAATTTCACTAGACATTACATGGCAAAACTTTTTAAGGGCTCTGGGGATTTTCATGTTTTGACAGGCTGTCAGTCGTTAGCTTTTCCAGCTCAAATTTTCACCACGAAGTGGAAATCCTTAATCACTTTAAACCATCTGGTGACACGGGTGTTGTTGTTTTTGGGATGTGTTGTCGATCACCAGGCTGAAGCTCCATCTCAGGAGGAAATGCTTCAGCTCCAGAACTGCCCACTTGATGGTCCACTTTGAATGCCATGGTGGACCTGGGATTTCACACAGGCCAGAATCGAAAGCTTCAGACTAAAGGATAAAGAGGCAGCAGAAATCATAAACATGGAGGACTGGGGACGAACCAAGTGCTGCCTTGAGCACCTGGAAGGCCTTTTCTGCCGGCAGGTTTCCAGGCAATCTTTTCAGGATGGATGATAAGTTGGGGATAAAGCATCATGTCTGCATATGTCTGATGCAGATGGAGTAGGATGTCCATCATCCGTTGGAATGGGTCTGGGGCCTTGTGGAGCCGACGGAAAGGACATGGTAGTGCCAGTGGTCACCATGGGTGCAAAAGACAGTTTCCTTCTGGAGCCCAGGGTAAGGGGCACTTGCCAGTCTCCTTTCGTGAGGTCAAGGCTGGCGATGAATCAGGCTCCACCAAGCCAATCTAGAAGTTTGTTAATTTAAGGCATGGGGTACCTGTCAAAGCTGGATACCTTTTGGAAGTCATTGTAGAAGCAGAGGGTGCTGTCAGGATCTAATGCTGGATGACAGTGGTTTGACCCCGGGCTGCTGATAGAACACATTCCTGAACTGACTGACCAGAACCTAGAGCTCCACATTCTGGGGAGATGAGAGCTGCTCACACATATGGAGCACCGTGGCTTCATTCTCTGCAAAGACTCACCCTACCCTCTCCACTACAATGTATGGACCTTTCCAGGCCACCAGGAACTTAGAGGAGGCCATAGATATCAGGTTCTCTGATGAGGGGCAAGACTTGGTCGGTCTGTTGATCGAGCTCAAGGTAGATATTAGCTGGAATTCTTCTCTGTTGCTCTCAGTGCTCAGTAGAGCTGGCTGGCGATCCCGATGAGCTGGGGTGGTTGTGACATCAGCTCTTCAAACCCTGTTTAATTTTGCCCCAGCAAGAGGGGGACGGAGATCTGGGACTACATACCAGGGCTAGCTGCAACTATGACCCACTGGGCTGCAACATACTGAGTGTCACCATGTACACAGGCAATAGGTATGTTATCTTTGCTTTCAGATATGTAAAATGAGCAAAATAGAACTACTCGTATTTAGGTTGGCGGTCACAATCTTTCTCTTTAGGCTGACTTTTCAAGCCTGGGCACCACTGGAAAGGCTCTGATGGACTATACAGCCGGCCAGCCAGGTATGGGTGATGGGGGATGGAGGCACCATCGGCATGGGCTCATCAAATGGGCTGTTGACCGCTGCTCTGTTGATTGGTCAATGGATACCCAATGTCGTGTGCTTTTGGAATTTTCCACTCTTATCTGCCTGCATTTTCCACCAGCTGTGAGAAGACACAGGTGATAAGGAAAACACATTTTCCCCAGAGAATGTTTTCTTTACAAGATTGTAAGGAGTGGAAGTGAAGGAGGGAGTTGTGAATCTCCTGGACAGGATGGTGATAGAGCTCCGGCGGAATGGTTGGCCATGCAGGGGGTGGAGCGTAAGGCGCTGATCAGCCATTGGATTTGGAGGGGGAGATAAGTGTTAGCATGAAGTTCCGAACAAATGAAGCTGAACTACCCAATGCGTCCTCTCTGCTTATATCTCTGTTCCTTGAATACGCTCAGCTTGGGGCTGATCAGCACTAATCGTGTGAATGGAGAGCTCACTACACCCTCTAAGCCAAATAACTGGTCGGGCCTTCTTTAGCAGCAACAAATGCAATCAAGTGTTTTTGATATATTGCAATGCGTTTGTTACAGTGCTGTGGAGAAATTTTGGCCCACTAATCTTTGCAGAATTATTGTTATTCGGTCACATAAGAGGGTTTTTGAGCATGAACAATCTTTTTAAGGTCATGCCACATCATCTAGGACTAGGCCACTCCAAAGTCTCCATTGAATTTTTCTTCAGCCATTCAGAATTGGACTTGCTGGTGTGCTTTGGATCATTGTTCTGTTGCAGAACCCAAAGTGGCTTCAGCTTTAAGTCACTAACATATGACCAGATAATCTCCTTTAGGATATTTTGGTAAACAGCAGAATTCATAGTTCCATTTATCACAGCAAGTTTTCCAGTTCTTGAAGCAGCAAAACAGCTCCAGCCCATTGCACTACCACCATTGCATTTTATTGTTGGTGATGATGTTCTGTTTCTTAAAGATGCTGTTACTTTTACACTACACATAATGGGGGACACACCATTCTAAAAGTTAAACTTTTGTCTCGTCACTCCACAGAGCAGTTTCATAAAGGTTTCAGAGATCATCAATATGTTTTTCTAACAAAACTGTGATGAGCCTTAAAGCTCATTTTGCAAAGCAGTGGTTTTCATCTTTTGAATTTAGCTTTCTCTTAATAATAAAATCCTTATAAACTGCATTATGTGTAAAAAGAAAAGAAAGAAAAAAATCAGTAAGAGACAATGTTTTTACACCACTCTCTCACTATATATATGGAATATAATAAGGAGTGTTTCGTAATCTGACTGGAATATGTGATCCCACAGTATGGATATCTGGTGCTGGCTGATGCTCTCTCTCTCACTCCTCAGCCACTCACTCAGCACAGGTGCATTCCAGCCGCTTGAAACAGTTTTTTAGTATATTAATATGGTTACAGCAAGGGTGTAAACTAAACATTAGCTGCATTTCCAAAGTCACTTTTGGGGCCTGATCAGGCCAAAGTGGCTGGACCAGTGGCTAGCCAGTGACCTTTGGAGTTTGCACGAGTCTGGTAAAGATGGTCTGTAGGACACAGTCCTCCTGTCTTAATGCACCAGAAATGTTGTGTTAGAAATGTCGTGGTGGTCATGGAGGAGCGGAGAGCATGAGACAAATTCCTGAAAGGACAGACGAGTCTTCTCATTGATACTGTGGGCCAGTCTGAACACCCGCCAGTGAGCTACTCACACCTGCTGCTTCTCCACAATGGATATCCAGCTTTCTTCAGCCTTCAGTGCCTAGACTGCAGCTCTGCACAAGCAGTTTGGCCATAGGAGAAATGGTGCCCAACTGAGCCTGGTTTCACTCAAGGTTTTTTTTTCCTTCACTTTCGCAAATTGGTGAAGTTTGTTCCTCGCCGCTGTCGCCACTGGCCTGCATGGTTCGAGACTTGTGGAGCTGCACATCGATGGGTTTGCTCTTCAGTGTTTGAAATTTAAGCAGTGAAAATTAAACCACACTGAACTAAACTAAACTGAAATTAACTCAGAAAAATAAACTGATACAGTTTTAATTTACTATAATCTTCTATGTTAAGTTGCTTTGACACAATCTACATTGTAAAAGGGCTATAGAAATAAAGATGAATTGAATTGAAATAAAACACACCCAGGACTTAGTATCAACCGCTGCATGAAAAGAGGGCAGTTGAGCAATTTGGGGCTCACATTTTCAAAATAAAAGTCCTACATACATAGCAAAATTATATAATTTTTTTTTTTTTTTTGCAAAGAGCCTAGATCAGTGGCCACTAACAGGTGGATCAAGGTCCATATCGAAACACAAAAGCATCCCATACAGACCCGGACATACAGGCTGTAGAGGTCTGAGCAGGTCTGTTATTTCAGTCAAGCTCCCGATGGGTGTTTTCGCACACAATCGCTTCTGATATTTATTCACTCTGTCTACCCTCTGTTTGCTAAAAAAAAGTTTATTTCTCAATTGACACGAGCCAAACTGTATCTCTTTGTTTAAGTTTCATTCACTGCGATGGTGCTGATAATCAAGCTCTCTGGGTTGATTGTTAATAAATACGTGTTGTTACGTCGGTGATGCAAGCATAATGTAAACATATTCTAAATAGTGCTAATCAAAAAGTGCTCAATTATTAAGATGTGTTGACAATTATTATCTGCATAATTGGTTGTGACTGTTGAGTCAAGATGTAAAACAGAAAATGAGAAAATTTAAGCTTTGTTTTTCTTTATTTTTCTTAATTATTTTTTTTTAACATACAATTTTCAAAATGCCCTACTTTTACTTTATTAATGAGAGAACATGCAAATCTACAGTCAAATGTGTGAAGCCTGTTGCATCTTCAGGTGTTTATTACCCAATAAATATGTATAGTGTTCTTTGAACTTTTCTGTAGCCATTGTTTTTCTAAACATTTTACATATTGCACCATATCAAAACTGTGACCCTAAAACTGTGATACATACCAAACCGTGAGTAGATTAAACTATTGCACCACTAATATTTAAGTATAAACTGTAAACCGAAAACTGTGACCACAGAACCATGATATATATATGATATATTATTTGATATACATGATATACACAAGGCAACCCAGTGGCGCAGTAGGTAGTGCTGTTGCCTCACAGCAAGAACGTCGCTGGGTCGCAGGTTCGAACCTCGGCTGGGCTGGGTCAGTTGGCGTTTCTGTGTGGAGTTTGCATGTTCTCCCTGGGTTCGCGTGGGTTTCCTCCGGGTGCTCCGGTTTCCCCCACAGTCCAAAGACATGCAGTACAGGTGAATTGGGTAAGCTAAATTGTCCGTAGTGTATGAGTGTGAATGAGTGTGTGGAAGTTCCCAGAGATGGGTTGCGGCTGGAAGGGCATCCGCTGCGTAAAATCGTGCTGGATAAGTTGGCGGTTCATTCCACCGCGTCACCCCAAATAGTTTATTTATACCAAAAGAAACTAAAAAGAGTTTTCAGTGATGCCACTTTTGAACTTTGTTTTTTACATAAAAATCACATCTAAGCAGGATATGAGTGTGTGTTACCTTGAAGACCATTTCCGTTGGTGCTGGTGCATGTAGGTGGAGGTGAGGATTGGGGTCGAATGACAGGAGCAAAAGCACTCTTTTGTTTCACAGCTGAAACCATGTTTGCCGGAGAGAAGGAGAAGATTCCAGAGGAGTTGCTGCAGTTTGAGGGTAGGCTGGTGGAGGAAGCCATGGTGGGGCTGGAGGGGACAACTGCAGGAATGCAGAAGGTGAGGCTGAGAAATGCATTTCAGATTTAGTACAATACAAAGAAAGAAAAATAAATTAGGGAAGAAAAGACTTGAAATGATTTTGGGGAGGATTTGATTAGTGCAGTTGACAACTCAGGACAATCAACATAAAATGATAAATTTTCATTTAATTTTTTCAGTTGACATGGATAAATAAAAAATAGCCATTTGCAGGTTGACTCCCTATAAGACAATTAAAAACTTCACTGTTTAACTTTTTATCACACATGTTTGTAGTTACAGTAGTGACTTTGGATTTCAAACCTAAATCAGGACAACCGGAGCTGGGGACACTTGACATAAGAACACTGTAATTTGAATGGAATTTACAGCCATGTAAGTCTGTCTGTTTATATTTTTCCCAAAGTTCAATCAACAATACAATCTGTATTAAGAGCATACTGTATGGTTGCTAATGTTATCTTTGAGTCAAGAGTGCAACACTGCTTACTGCAAAGCCCCAGTGACAGATGAGTCTCTGCATTGATCTCATTGGCTAGTCTGAACAACCACCTGTTTACCTAATTGGACCTGCACCTTTTCCAAGATGGACACTCATCATGTCACGTCAAGCCTCCACTGTCCAGACTGCAGCTCTGCCCAAGACATTTTTCAAGGGAAGAACTGGTAAGCTCAGCTGAACCTGATTTCTCTCAAGGTTTATTTTTCACTTCCGTTATTTGGGGGTTTGGTTTCTTGCCAATGTTGCCTCCAGCCTGGTTGGGGCTGGTGGAGCTGCTCTCCATTGGATCCATTGGATCAGCCTTCAGCAATGCATTTGTATTACACTGATCTAAATTAAACTGAACTGAACTTCAAAGGCAACATTTACACTGATTTCATCTGAGCTGAATCATTTTAATATAACTAGAACTTCACCAGCATTCCTCCACTACATTTCTGCCTGCCTCACTGAAATGTTCACAATCTGAAATATTGTTATGGCTTTTTATTTATTAAAAAAATTTAAAAAGCCATAACAAAATTTCTTTATATACACAAAGCTGCTTTGACACAATCTACATTGTTAAAAAAAACTAAAACTAAAGATCGATTGAACTGAATTTAAAGTTCTGTCATGACAACTCTCTGAAAGATTTAGGGGTCATTCACACAGAATCTGTTTTTCTATTCCAATGTGCTGCTTTTCTATTGTTTTTCAACATAAACGTGCTTGATGGATGTCTGTGACTGCTACGCCAGCTTTTGCACCACTGTGCACATGTGCAATGCTTATTTATATGCTGTTTAAAGAAAAAATAACTCCAAATTTAATAGTGCTGCTAGGAAGCAGAACAAGCTTTGCAAATTTCTGTTTACAAGTGTTCAGCGGCTATGTCTGCATACCCTTGTGTTCTACGCTTAGTATGATAATGAATATGTATATGGCAGTGTTTATGTGTTTGGTCTTGTTGACCAAGATCTGCTACACTAAAGCTATATTACCTATTGGTGCAGAGCAAGTCATGATACTTGCTACTGCCAGTAAATTCACAGATTTGTCTCTGGAATATAGCACATTGCAGCTGCAAACATGACATACATGTAACCCCAGTAAAAGGTGGAGCTGGGATGGAGGAGGGTTTCCAAAATTGTTAATGCATCAACACTGAGGTATTTAAATGTTGAAGAGCATGCTCATTAGTTGCTTATGAGACTGCAACGACCTGTGCCATGTAGTTTGAAGCAGATTGGATAGCATCTCACTGCAAGAATCTTAGGAAGGTCACCATTTAGTGTACTCTTAGTGCTGGGTGGCATCTGCAAGAGCATCTGCTGCATAAAACATATTACAAGGTAATTGGCAGTTCATTCCACTGTGGTGACCCCTGATAAGCCAACGACAGTGATCAAATAACTTAAAACTGGGATTGCTGATCACTCTCCTCTAAATCTTTTTTTGTTCATGACTTGATAACTAATCTAAAGTTGTATGCACTCTGTTAAACGGAAACCTGGCTAAAACCAGATGATTACAAGATCTTATATTATGTGAATGCTGATTGATTGCTGCTGCCTGCTCCTGTAGCTGTTGCCTGGCTGTTTGTAGTTCTTAGCATGTATTGCTCTGCTTGAAATACTTATTTTATGTATTAGTCATTGTGATCAACCCTTTGTTAATCAAATTATTTACTAGCTACTTAAATTATAAGGATCACTTCTGTGACCACATCGTGTTAGCATCGCACCTCACATGTTTTCAACAGCACACAGTTTCACTGTTTCTAATCTTATAATGATTGTATACACTGTCTTAAATCTCTTTTATGAACACAGCGTGTTAGCATTGCAAGTCAAGCCTGTTTTTAACCCATCTTTGGCCTGTTTTCTCTGTCCTATATAACTGTTTATAATCTTATATCAAATGTTTTACTCCATGAAAGTGCATTGCAGAGCTGGTGCTAGATAAGCCTTTGTGGCAAAAAAAACAAAAAAACAACTACTCTGTGATGCACTTCCATGACCTGACACTGACTGCTTCACTTCCACTCTAACTGCTGCCTTTAATGCTAAAACAATAACAGTGCTTCTTCTAGTTAAAAAAATAGTATCCTTTGTTTAGCAATTTTGCTTTTGCTTCTAAATGGTATTTAAACTGTGCCAGCATCTCTTTAGGTGGAAATAAAGATAGTGATTAATTAAACTTAAGTTAGCATTCTATGAAACATGCATTGATGATCGTTTGATGCCTGATCACACACTCTCCTTTTTTTCACTCGGTATCAGATCATCCCAAGCTTATCCTTTACGTGCTGGCAGCATTGAGGATCTTTCTCAATGACACTGGTTTTCTGCCCATCCAGCTTTTTGTATTGGACTTCTTCACAAAAGGAGACATTATAAAGGAAGCTGAAAATTTTAACCAATTATTTGTGTTTAGCAGAAGAAATAGACTGAAGTTTGAAATAAATAAAGGATGTAAAGGAGTAATGTTAACAGAGTTTTCCATTTGGGCAGAACTATCCCCTTAACTATAATCTAAAAGAGATGTTTAAATTTGTTTACTGACAGCTATGGCAAAATACTTTCTTTACAGAAATTAATTAATTTTGATTGTTTACCCCCTTACATCATGTCTTTGCAACAGATTATGTAAAAAAAACAGATGCTGACACAGTGGTTGGACACATACTCTTGTGTTCAGTTCTCCAGAACTGTCTGCTGAAATTAAGGAGTGGCATGATATTCTCAAGACGCATCACATTGGAATGGCTATCAATGAAGTGCTCACCTTTGTACAAGGGTGAGTAATAGAATTATGAGTTAAATAGAATTATGATTCACTGCATAAATGCTTCAACTGGCATGATATCAGCAAACACGCTGATGCATGTATACTTGCTGTCAATACACTTTTTGCTTATGGCAGTGATAAAACCTTAAAATAATGTCATATAAATAAGACATTTTAAAAAACTGTAAAAAAAAAAAAAAGTTATGCAAACATTTGCAGCCAAAACATGAAGTGGCATAAAACAAAATTTGATGAATAGTTAGTTAATCTGTCAATCATTTAGCATCATAGGTGGTCCTTAACTATTCAAAGCATTCAAACTTCGCCGACTTTCAGCCGTCAATCTGCCTACATAAGACTACTAGTGTATTATATTATGTATGCCTTGGACATACACTACGTGTCCAAGTTACAAAATTATTGTATTGCAGGTGGATAGAATAAAATTAAATAATAAAAAAACACAGTAGCATTCCAGTTTAATGCAAATGTCACTGCTGATGGGCAATCCACTGAAGACCAACTCATCCGAAGTGCATCTCCACCAGCCCCAATCAAGCAAGCATCAGCACAAAAAACCAAAACTCTACAAATTGATGGAAGAAGAACAAACCACAACAAACCATCAGAGAAACTAGACTCAGTTAGGGCAACCAGTTTTCCTCTGGCAAAACATCATATGCAGAGCTGCAGTCTGGATGTTGGAGGCAGGACCAAGTAGGTAACCAGGAAGGTGTTCAGACTAGCTGATAGGACCGCAGACTTTATCTGTCACTGGACCTTTCAAAATTATCTATATATGTTTGTGTTTCCTAGTGGAAAGAGATGTGTTTTAATTATATATTTAAACTGCCACAAATGAGAATGAAGGCTGTTTCAGAGTTTATGTGCCACAAATGAGAATGATCTACTGCCCACAGTCAATCTGACATTCTAATAATAACAAATTGTACATAATTAATTGAACGTAGTGGATATGATACGTTTAAGGTAAAAAAAAAATGCAGTTTTACAGATGCTTGAAATGTGGCCTTCAAAAAATTGGTTGCTATTAAAAATCACCCTCAATATTTGGAATAATGACAAGGGCTTAACTCAAAACTCATCAAAGGTTATGCAGTATTCTTGCTTTCTTGTTGTTGTGGCTACGTTGCTTATGTTTGGAGCTCCGTCGGCTGGATTTGTAATTTTCATTTTTATCATAAAATACATCCCCATTTGTTACTATCTTCCTCTTTTACAAAGAGTAAACAAACCCTTCACACTATTTTACAACTTAATCTACATAAAATGTCTTGTCAGACGTCAGGAGCCTGATAGAGATGGTTGCTTCACCGACAATGCAAATTAACATTTCTGGACTGCTTCCTATTCACCACAGAGGACATGAAAGGTGAAGTAGACTATTTGCTCTAAATAAATAGTTTTTAACATGATGTGAAGGACAGAAGCTCTTTGTTAATAACTGGAATGATTTCTGGGAGTGCCCTAGACTTTTCCATGCTGATGGTCTGCATCCTAGCCGAGCAGGAGCCGAACTCCTGTTAGACAACATCTCAAGGATGCTTCATACTGGTTGACTGGTACTGTGAGAAAAAATTCACATTATAGCCATAAATCCCTTGCTTGTCCCACTTAAAATCACAGAAATGCATATCTGGCACACCCCATAGAAACTGTGTCTGTTCCTCTTGTTATTAGATCAAGATGTAAATTTACTAAGTGTTGTAGAAATAAAAAATCTAGTCAGGATCAAATCCGAAAAAACATTTGGAAGTTTGATCTTTTAAACATCATGTCACTTGCACCTAAAGCACTTATTGTAAATTAAAAAACAGACAATAACCTTTAAACCTTAAAAGATAACCTTAATAAAGAGAACCAAGGGCTACCTTGCCAAATGGCTTAAGTGTCTTACATAGTGAACAAGACTATGTGCACCTTGGCTACATGCACTGCATGGGCTACCTCACAGAATGGCTTGACTCTAGTGCAGTAGATAATGTGAGCCTAGGCTATCTTGTTGACTAGTTTAGCGTTCAAGCGACACAGGTATCCTTGTTACAAAATATGATGTCGCAGACTGATATAAATAAATAATAGCCCAGCAAAAACCTGAGAATTTATAAATGTAAAGATGATCATATATAATTACTTCAGAGCAATACTATAAATGTGGGTAGATCTTGGTGAACTAGGGTGGACCTCAGTGCCTACTCTTAAAAGAGCTCATATAATGCCTATTTTAAGAATCTTTAAATGACATATTTGGTGACTCCAGAGTACATACATGCCACCTATTAGGCCATTTAAGCTTTAGGTCAATGTAATTAATCACTAGTTCTTTAAATATTAAAGATCACTACCATGATTAGTGACATGCACACAATTCCACTGTTAACTCATCAGACATCAGAAGTAAGTCAGAATCAACTTCAATTCATGGTGATTAATGGAATCTCTAGTTCTTCATGATTAGTGTATCTCTTTATGTCAGTAGTGAGCAATAGTATCCCGATGCAGCCTTTATGATGCAAATTGAGATTGCATCTCTCAGAGGTGCAATGTCAGACACAATGCACTCAATGGAACGAGGGATGTCACTGTAACGGGTAAGGTTAGGGGTGGGGTTAGGTGAGCCCATTCAAAAGCATTGCATACAGCTCAGATTGGCTGCACCTAGTCTGCAGTCAGACTCCTCTCGCAGTAAGTGCTAATTATTATTATTATTATTATTATTATTAAGTAGGAGTGGTGTCACAGTTGGTATCACTTTCGCCTCCCAGCAAGAAGTTTGCTGGTTCAAGCCATTTCTGTGTGAAGTTTGCATGTTCTCCCTGTGTGGTAGCGTGGTTTTCCTCTGGGTGCTCCTGTTTCCCCAACAAGTCCAAAGACATGTGCTATGGGTGAATTGGGTAATCTATGGAAATGTGTATGTGTGTGAATGAAAGTGTATGGGTGTTTACCAGTGATGGGCTGCAGCTGGAAGGGCATCCACTGCAAAAAGCATGTGCTGGATAAGTTGGTGATTCATTACGCTGTGGCGACCCTTGATTAATAAAAGAACTAAGCCGAAAAGAAAATGAATGAATGAAAAATAAGTAGGAGGTTAAGCGTGTTAGGTCTCTAGATAAGGTTTTGGAAATAACAAGTCCAGCAAGCTCTGTACATTGTTGTGCTCTGGTTGTGTTGGGCTCTGGAGTCCTCACAGCAGGATGGTTGGGTTAATGTTAGAGATGCTAGGAGTGGGAGAAAGAAATTGCATGTTCGTTCCAACATCAAACAGGTTTAGCCCCTCAGTGACGCAGCCACTGAAAAACCTGGTGAAAGTTTCCTGGTAATTGGCGACTTCATAGTACATAATGTGGAAATAGAGACACTAACCACCAACAATTAATTAATTAATTTACCTTTGGCTTAGACTCTTATCTCTTATTTATCAGGGGTCACCACAGCAAAATGAACCACCAACTATTCTAGCATGTTTTTACAAATGCCCCTTCAGCTGCAACCCAGTACTGGGAAACACTTATACACTCTGATGAAGAATCTGAGAAGAATCAGTCAATTTAAATTAACTGCCAGTCAATTTAAATAATTAAAGGCCCACATTTTGGCCATTTTTGATTTATTTGCTTGCTTTATATCCAGCAATTGTACAATTATTTTTAAGACAAATTATTATATATGTTCGCTGCTCACTTCGCACAAAATGATCACCAATTAATGAGAGTGATTGTAAACATAAGAAAGCCGATTGGCTGAAAATATTGTTGAGGGCCAATAGTTAAACGTGACTAATGCCGGATCCAATAAAATAAATACTGGAACGCAAATCACAAATATTATTGACATTTTCCGGATAGACCTGGCTCAAATTAAGCACTGGACAAACCCTCAACAACTTGCCTAATTATTGGAGTGATGCTATCTGGAGCAAAAAAAAAAATCAACATTTCAGGTTTATCAGGGTTCAGCTGGAGAAAATCGTCTGCCATCCATTGGTAATGGAGACTAACCAATCCTGCAAGAGAGACAGTTTGTCTAGTCTGTCAGGACTAAAAGAAAAGTATAATTCCAAATCATCTGCATAGCAATGATAAGATATAACTTTAAAACTACTAATAATCTTGCTGAGAGGGAGCATATATAAATTAAAAAGAAGAGGGCCTAGGACAGAATCTTGAGGCACACCTCCTGGGTAACATCCCCGACTCCTGGGCAAAGCCCCTGAATAGGTCTGCCTGGGATATGGGTGCATTAAGAAAGCGAACTTTGTCAATGTCGCGCATATCAGCCAGGTTCAGCCAGAGGTGGCATTCCTGTACCACTAGTATGGGCATCCCTGTCTTCTCCAGAGCACAGGCGGCTGACTTGGTGGTCATAAGAGCATAGTCGTGCGAAGCTCGTGCATTACGCCAGGAGAAAAACCACCCTTATGCAGCTCAGCCAACTTCTACGCTTGGTAGAGCTGATAGGTGCAAAGCAGAGGCAGCCTGGCCTGCAAAAGTGTAGGCTCTGGCCGTGAGAGACTCAGATAACCTGCACGCCTAGGACAGGAGTCTGAGTGGACCCCTCCAGGTTGCGGCGACTTGCAGGCAAAGGTCGACCGCAATAGTGTGCTCTACCTGGGGAATCGCCTTGTACCCCCTGGCTGCTCTACCGTCAAGGGTGGTGAGGGTGGGAGCACAGGAGATCCGGGCAGAAAAAGGTGCCCTCCATGCCAGCATGAGCTCACTGTGCACCTCTGGAAGAAGGGGATGGGGAGCGCACCGCGAGCTTAGTTGCGCAACAGTCACTGCGCATGAGCTGTCCGCGAGTACCGCCTCGACATGCTGGACCCCAAGTCATGTGATGCAGTACTTGTGCCCATCATCCGGGGAGAGGAAACCACCGCACCCAGAAACGCACAGGCGGAACGACATCTTTTAAAAGACACATTGCTTGACCATGTTGCTCTCTTAGGGGAGTCTGCTCTTTTAATGCAAATGAGCTATAGGACGCCCATAGGATGGGATAGGAACCCAGTTTGACCGCCCCTGCAAACGTCATCACCCGCAATGGTAAAATTACTGCTTTCTCAGAAAACAGCTCAGAAGGTGTTTTCTCCAAACTCCAAATGTATCCCTGGCAGGGACCGGCTACCGTCATAGAGAACTGGGGCCAGTCACGTACCGTGTATATCAGCCAGGGTGGAGAACAGATTTACCACTTGAACCTGTTAAATAGATGGACCATATCTCTCTTCATTTTCGTTGACTAAAATGAGTCAAAATTAAATGTTATTATGTTATTTTATTTTGTTAAACCACATTAATTTTAATTTAAGGTAAGTTCACACTGTGCAGATTCAGGGATTGTCACTTCCTCTAACCACACTCACGGCGTTATGTATTTAAAAGACAACAACAAACAGACACCCTCTGACAAAGCTGGGAAATGATGCCTGGTTTAATGAACATAAAAGTTGAATTGCACATCTCTCATGGCCTGCACAGTCACCAGAACTAAATATTATTGAGCCACCTTGGGGTGTTTTAAAGGAGCGAGTCAGGAAACGTTTCTTCCACCAGCATCACATAGTGACCTGGCCACTATTTTACAAGAAAAATGGGCCAAAATTCTTCTGTGCAGAACTTGTATCTCTCATTCAAGCCAATCAATGGTATTGGCTGCAAAAGGAGGCCTACTGGTGATCTGGCCCATTATATTAAGTGAAAAGTAGGTAAACCCATCTCCGACACATCACCCTGTAGAAAGTATGTACAAACATAATAGAACGGCAGTGATTGAGTCTAACATTTTCTTTAATATCACAATTTTTTTTATGAAATTAGATTAAGGCAAAGTAAACAAAATGTCATTGAGCAAATACAAACCACAGGTCTGTTTCTGTTACTTATCAGTTGCATGTACATTTTAGTTGATAATAATGTTACACTTACAAATGTTCAACGTGTATTGTAAACACATTTTTATTGTTAAAAAAGTAAAAAACAACCAACAATAGATTTAGAAACAACCATTGTGTTATTTCATATTTTAAGCCACCAATAAATGCAACTGTCCTTTTGTAAACAACGACTGACAAATTAAATGCCACAGTGAATCATAAATAAAGTACATTAAAAATTAATGAAAAAAATGTAATGAAAAAAAAATTCTCTAAAACTCTTAAAACATTCAAATATTGCTTTCAAACATTGTAATAAATAATTTTACTATGAAAATTAAAACAAAGGTATGGAGGGTCATTGACTTCCACATCTTCAGGTCTGACTTTATAAGCCATGTCTCTCTTGACATCCTCAAAGTACGTGTCCTACAAAACAAAACAAGAGTACCACTACTCGGTCATTTTTATGTGCATCAACGAATGAAATCTTACCTTAGAAATTCAATAGCACAAGCAACAGCAATAATAATAATAATAATATTTTTTTTTAAATTAAATTAAACCTCGATTGATTTTAAGATATGATAAAGTCTGAGTTACTTATTAAGTTTACATGAACTGTTTAGACCACTGTACTGATAAAAATCTCTGAATTAGCAGGACAGTGGAAACATTAATAAAAAAAACAATCAGCAGCAATCTACAGATTTAGAAGACAAGTGAATACTCGTGGTGGATGAGGAGATTCCCCCCCTATGTGTAAAGCGCTTTGAGTGCCCAGAAAAGCGCTATATAAATGTAAGGAATTATTAATACTAAATTTAGATTTTATGTTAAAAACATTTAGGTCTATTCAATCACAGTGGGGAACAAAAAGCATTTAGGCTTATTTTGCAAGGATATGAACTGTGGCATACGGAAAATCAACTTGTGCCACAATAAATAATTTGTTTCACCTTTTAAAATTATTAATGAAATGCCTAGAATTATTTCAAAATATTTCAGTCATGTTCACAAAACAGAGCTACAGCCATCTGCTTTTAAAATCAATGTGGCATGTCTTCAATTACTTAATGTCTGAGAGGTAGTTTCAGCTTAATTAATTCTTTTGTTCTCCAGTTCTAACAATACATACTAGTCTTGAGAAACATGAGGAAGCATAATATCCTAAAATAGTAAGACTACTTCTCAAAGACGTCAAAATAGAATGCAAACTTACTATAATAAAACTCTGTGAACACTCACTTTTTCTATATGTAGTATTTATTAGGATGGTAAAGAATTATAATAAAATATTTACCATACCTGATTGAACCATCACCTCTTCTTCAATGTTGTTTGTTTCCCGCATTTATTTCAGTTCTGTGGCTTTGCCTTCCTGTAAGCAGCTACAGTATTCACTAAGGTCCAATATTATGTGGTTTTGCATTTTACTTGACAATGCTCAGTTTACTAGTCCAACCATAAACTAAGGCTAAAAGCACTTTTTTTGTACAAATAACAGTTAATTTACATTTCTCTGTATAGTTGCAGTTTTGTAAACTGTTAAATAAATTGAGAGTCACTGAAAATTTTAGAGGATAATATAGATTCCACAACAAATTTACAATAAACTTTTTATTTTATTTTATATAACTCATTAATTGAACTGATTCGAGCTCACCATAACTAATAAAATAATGCATGTACAGCAATATCTTAATTATGTAAATTTGTAAAAGTATTATTCATTCATTCATTTTCTTTTCGGCTTAGTCCCTTTATTAATCTGGGGTCGCCACAGCGGAATGAACCGACAACTTACCCAGCATATGTTTTACGCAGCGAATGCCCTTCCAGCTGCAACCCATCACTGGGAAACACCCATACACTCTCATTCACACACATACACTACGGACAATTTTAGGATTCGGCGACAGCAACGAGCAACTCTCTAACGTACCTTGAAACTACTGTGGCTAAACTCCTGACTGAGGTTACGGCTCTGTCTTTAAAGTGTAAAGATCTCGAAAGCAGATCAAGGAAGAATAACATAAGGCTGATCGGAATTAGCGAGGGAGAAGAAGGAAACCGTCCAACGGAGTTCGTCTCAAACTTTCGTTCGTTGAACATGGAGGAGAAGCCGCTGCTTGATCGAGCTCATAGGTCACTTCAGCCAAAGCTCAAACCTGGTCAAACACTCAGGCCCTTCATCATTAGAGTCCACTTTTTTCATATTCGTGAACAGATTCTCCAAACGGCGCGTCAAGAAGGAAGGCTGACATACAAGGGAAAGCCCGTCTTTCTCTTCCCTGACCTCACGGCTAACGAGGCCAAGAAAAGAGCGGCTTTCGGAGAAGTGCGCAAATTCATACGGAACGCTGAAGAGGCTTAATTCGGCTTTCGTCATCCCGCCAGATTTCGAATTACCTTGCCGGGTAATACAGAGCAGCTATTTACGGATCCCCACAAAGCAATGGAATATGTGAAAAACACTCTTGCAGCTGACGCGAGTGGAACAAAGACCAGTGTTATGCCTGAATAACTTAAAATCCTTTGTCTGCTACCTTTTGAGGTCATTGTCCATTCCGGATTTTTTTTTGCAAGGTACTTTATCTTTGGAATAATCTAGATTGATTACATTTTACTTGGACCAGTCTATTATTGTTTTATTATTATTTCATTATCTGATAATCAGTCTGAGAACTTGACTGTTTATTAGTCTAACAGCTAGATTTAAAATCTTTTGATGTTACCATAATTTTAAGCACTATCTGAACATATGCTGCACATTGCGGTCTGCATGCTCTTTTTTTTCTCTATCACCTGATGACGCGCTTGTTTGAGATTTTTTTATTAGCACATTCTAGACGACAAGTTCATCGTCCGTGTTTTTTGTCTCATGGGATTTTGCATACACCTGGTTAAGGGAGGTGTTGAAGTGGGTGGGGCTATTGATGTGTTGCAGTTCAGAATTTTGTTTTATATTATTGTGTTATTTTTTTCCCCTGTTTTTTTCTTGTTGTGGCTACTTGTATTTTACACAATCCATTCTGTCTGTTTTAAAATGTATCTATATATCTTCAGTAATTTATCTAATATGTATATAAATAAGTAAAATCATAAATTTTGTAAGCTGGAATTTGAAAGGACTTGGTCGTCCCACTAAGCTTAACAAAGTGATCAATCATTTGGATAATTTACAAGCTAAAATAGTTTTCTTACAGGAAACACATCTCAATGTTTCTGATCACACTAAGTTACGTAGAAAATGGGTCTCACAATTTTTCCATTCCTTATTTTACAGTAGAGCAAGAGGAGTGGTTATCCTTATTCATAAAGATATTCCTTTTAATACAATACAGCCATGTGCTGGCTGACCGTAATGGTAGATACAGTATATCATTGTGTCTGGGTTACTTTTTAATACTCCGGTTGTATTGGCTAATATCTACGCACCAAACTTTGATGATGATATTATATTTTTTTATAAATTCCTCTCCCTCTTACCAAATTTGCATTCAAGATATCTGATTATTGGGGGAGATTTCAACCTCTGTTTGAATCCTCAATTTGACAGAGCATCTTTAAGGGGAACAGCTCTTTTAAAGTCAGCAAAAATGATAAATTCCTTTCTTAATGATTATGCAGTTACAGATGTCTGGCAATTCTTAAATCCACTTGCACGTGGTTATTCCTTCTCTCATGCTCAGAGTTTTTCTCGGATTGATTACTTTTTAATTGATGACAAACTTTTACCATGTGTTCAGCATTGCACTTACAATGCAATAGTCATCTCGGATCATTCCCCTCTCACTTTAGGGTTTAAGTTTGAGTGTAGAAATGTTCAGCGTCCACTTTGGAGGCTAAATGTTCGTCTGTTAACCACTGAGGATTTTGTCCAGATTATTTCCTCCCAAATATACTTTTTTGTCCAGGTTAATGCTTCCCCAGACATTACACATATCACTCTTTGGGAAACATTTAAAGCCTATATTAGAGGTCAAATTATATCTTATGTGTCATTTGAAAGGAACAAATATAAAAAATCTATTACAGATCTGACAGATCAAATTTCCCAGTTAGAAAATCAATATGTAAATAGCCCTTCTCCAAACATAGTTAAAGAATATCTCCTCTTAAAAGCTGATTTTGACACACTTTCTACTGTTACAACAGAGGAGATGCTATTAAAACCAAGACAAGCTTATTATGAATATGGAGAGCAGGCACATAGGCTTTTAGCTCACCAGTTTCGACAGTCCTCTGCCTCCTATATAATCTCTACTATTAAAGCAAACGACATTCTACTGTCAGATCACTGTAAAATCAATAACGCATTTTTGGAATTTTATCAGTCATTGTATTCTTCTGAACAAACCTCTAATCAGGTGAACTTTCCAAGACCTCTCAGTACCTCGCATTAGTTCTGAAGATATGAAATTTCTGGACAGACCTATTTCTTTAGATGAGGTTCACAATGCTATATCAGCAATCAGCTCCTCTTTTACTAAATATGTACAATGAATCATTTGATATAACTTGTCTTCTTCAGGCTTTGTGAGAAGCTTAAATTTCTTTAATTCTGAAAAAGGACAAAGACCCTCAGTTGTGCAGTTCATATCAGCCAATATCGCTTTTAAATGCTGATGTAAAAATTTTGGCCAAAATTCTTGCTCTACGATTAGAAACTCTTCTTCCCAAAATAATTTCTACTGACCAAACTGGCTTTGTTAAAAACAAATTCTCATCCTTTAATGTCAGGGGATTATTTAATGTCATTTATCATCCTATGTCTTTATCTGTACCTGAAGTCTTGATTTCACTTGATGCAGAGAAGGCTTTTGATAGAGTGGAGTGGATTATTTAATTTATGCTCTTGAGAGTTTTGGCATTGGAGCAAGTTTTAAATGTTGGGTCAGGTTATTGTACAAAGACCCACTTGCCTCTGTTCGTACCAATAACATTTCCTCTGCATATTTTCAGATTAATCGAGACACAAAACAGGGCTGCCCTTTCTTGTCTCTTTTATTTGCAGCTGCAATAGAGCCTTTGGCCATTGCTTTGTGCCAAAACACAAATATAGCTGGTATAATAAGAGGACGACGAGAGCTATCTGGCTATAAATTGAATTTACAGAAAAGTGAAATATTTCCCATCAGTAATGCAGCCCGTGAAGTTTCCTTTACATCTTTCCCATTCAAGATATCAAATTAATTTATATACCTTAGCATACGTCTATTTAACACTTATTTTAAGCTCTTCGCTGAAAACTTTCACTCCCTATTGGAGCGAGTTGAACAAGATTTAAAGCGTTGGCCCTCAGTCAGGTCGAATAAACTCCATCAAAATGAATGTGCTACCTAAATTAATTTATTTATTTCAATGTATCCCAGTGTTTATCCCTAATTCCTTTTTTCGTAGGCTGGACAGTGCTCTCACTTCATTTATATGGAATGGTAAACCTGCTAGAATTTGTAAAGGTATTTTACAGCATCCTAGGTCTATGGGTGGAATGACTTTACCTAGTTTTAGATGTTATTACTGGGCTTTAAATATTCATCCTATACTTCACTGGCTTTACGAAGATCGTGGGGCTGATGCTTTATCATGCATAGCCATAGTCTACTTCATGCTTGCCCTCTTCCCTAGCAGCCTTAGTTTATGCTCCTCTTTACTTCCCTTATGATAAATTCACAAAACAATTGCTGGTAAGATCCACACTTAAAATTTGGAAACAAATCAGACTCCATTTTGGTTGGCAAGCCATATCCCCAAAATCTCCCATTCATTCTAATCCGGTTTTTAGTTCATCAATAATTGATAAATAATTTGCGTTCTGGTATACTACAGTAGAGGTGTTAAGGAAATAAATGACTTATACCATGAGGGAATCTTTTCTTCATTTCAGGAGGTTTGTGAAAAGTTTGATATTCCAAATAACAGTTTTTTCCGTTATCTCCAAATTCGTGATTTTGTGCGTAAAATGTTCCCTCATTTTCCAGCATCGCCTCCTAGCTCCTCATTTGATAATTTACTGGAGAGGCCCACAATTTGGAAAGGAATTATAACATCACTCTACTATAAAATTATGGCACCAACTGATACTGTACATACCATTCCCAAATAAAATCGGTGTGGGAAGACGATCTGAGAATTACAATTTTAGATGAAGATTGGGAATCAGTATACAGAATTCACAAGTCCTTTGTCTGTGCAAGACATGGACTTCTGCAGTGCAAAATTGTGCATAGTGTAAAGTGGACAAATCTAAAGCTCTCAAAGTACTTTCAGCATATAGATCCTGCCTGTAATCGCTGTAATTCCACCCCAACCACTCATGCACATATGTTTTGGTCTTGTATAAAGCCTAATTGCTTTTGGGACACTATTTTTAAAACTATATTTGTTTTTTGGGTATATCTTTCTCCCCTTGCCCACTGATTGCCATTTTTGGAATTTTGCCCACGTTATATAATCTTACAAAAACACAATCTGATTGCATAGCTTTTACTGTGCTCCTAGCCAAACGACTAATATTGCTTAGGTGGAAGGATCAGAAACCTCCAACCCCAACACAGTGGTTCCGTGATGTTCTCTTCTTCTTGAAGTTTACTTCTTAAAGACTGTCTAGAGGTTCATCAAACCAGTTTAAGAAACTTTGGGACCCATTTAGGAAATATATCCAAGAACATGTTTTATTGTCAAATATAGACCAAGTCCTTGTTTCAGCAAATTGATTTTTTTTTCTTTCCTACATGCAAAGTAAGAGTGTATTGTGTAAATGTACAATTTTAGTTTTGTTCAGCCACATTATTATTTTCCTTTTTATTTGTAGATATGTGTTGTTGTTTTTTTTTGCTTGTTTGTTTTCCTTTCTCATTGTATACCCTTAATTGATACTATCTATACTTTTTGAAATATAATTGTTTTGATTGTTGATTGTCTTTTTTAATGTTTTTTTTTTTTACTGTAATTTGCCATAAAAGTCATAAATAAAATTGTAAAAAAAAAAAAAAGAAATGCCAACTGACCCAGCTGAGGCTCGAACCAGCAACCTTCTTGCTGTGAGGCGACAGCACTACCTACTGCGCCACCGTGTCACCCTAAAAATAATATTATTATCATTATTATTATTATTATCATCATTATCATTATTATTATTATTATTATTATTATTATTATTATTATTATTATTATTAGTAGTAGTAGTAGTAGAGGTAGTAGTAATAGAAGGCCTATACTGTATGTTGAAGTTTTTACAAAAACGGGAGTGGGGAAAATATTCATAAATTTTTCTCCATTAAGAATCAAATTGTTCAGTTTATTGACATTATTTTCATGATCATGGTAATTAATTGGATGTTCCTTATTAATTGGTCAATGTTTACAAGTGGTTCTCAATGTCAATACTTTAGTAATTATCATATACCTAATAGAGAACTATCATTGTGCTAAATTAGCTATGACTTACTGCTTAGTTAATTTTCCCTCTATGTTAGGTAATAGTATTAAGTTAGGTGTTAATGTAGTACTATCTATTACTTCCTTGTTAACAAAAAGTGTTTTTTATGCAGTGTAGTGATAATTTGAATTTATAACAAATATTAACATCAATATTTGTATTTATATTAATATTGATATTTTAGCCTCACGTGGGACACCAAATAATGCAATGGTCGTTTATTTGGTTTGTCTTGAATATTAACATTAAAGGTCACATATGATCAACTTTTGGAGCTGTTCAGACAGAACTGTGTGTATAGTGTGCCCAGTCATATTGGCAATGATAAGTCTCTTTATTTGATGTAGGAGTGCCGTTTTTCCTGCCACACCAAATTGATTGACAGCTGCGTATTAACATGTCTCTGTAGTAACGCATATATTCATACCAACAAGACAGTACATGTGCAAAGAAACTGGGATTAAAAAGATTTGTTTAGCTCATGATCATCTGCACCTCAAGAATGAGTTTTGCAAGTTTAAAACGTTTTTAAAAACAGTTCATGTTTGTAATAAAGAAAGGAAAGTAAAATTGCTATGTAATTCATCACCACAAGGCGCATAGTTTCAGTACAATTATAAAAGAGTATGCTTCAATCCCAGTTTGTGGACATAAATCAGGTTTATTTTTGTTCGTTAACATAACAAATATCCATACAGCAATGTATATTAGCATGTATCCTGGATCATTTGCTGTGCAAAACAGTGCTAAGTTTATTTATGTATGTGTGTGCGCGAGCAAACAATGTGTGACTCATCAGTGCAGAAAGGCTTAAATTAACTCCACAACAAGTATCCAAGTATCGGGATCGGTGCATCCCTAATTTTGTAATCCATAATCCCTGTGTGTCTCTCTGTGCCTGAGACAATAGATTAAAAAGTAACTGTTGACTAAGTTAAAAAGAAACAGTTCCACAAGTTGTGGCGCATTTCTTGATGAAATGAACTACAGTACCATATCCATTCCTGCTGTTAACTAATAAGCTTGAACAAAAATGTTAAAGTATCACTTTAACTGGCTCCAGTTTTTCTCAGGAAAAAATTGATTTCCACTATTAAATTTCCAAAAGTTTCCAATTTTACCATTGATCACTACAGCAGGATTTGTTGTCTGTTTTTTTTTTTTTTATGTTTTGTCCTCAGTCTGAGTGGGCCAGTGCAACAATAGCCCCCATATTGCCTCATCAGTGCTATACTCTGTAGCCAATCTATTCATAACTATATTGCACCCACAAAATGTGACTATGTAGAAATAGATAGATTTTCTCTGAGAGAGAAAATGATGTGAACAAGATGAAAAGCCTGAACATTGATAATGACTTATTCAACATTGGTCAAAGGATCCAGGTAAACAGATCCTGAATTCTGACTCACTTTGCAAGCACACAGCACTTGCCTAGTCTTCTGGCCCCACAGTCTTTAATACATTCACTCACTCAGCGCATACATTTAGGAAGTGTTTTAGTTTCCACAATATAAAAGACAAAACAAAGACAATGCTCAACCACTCAAATAGCATACAACTAACTAAATATGGTGTAGCATGAATTAAAAATTGTGTGGTATGAGTCACTAGTGCAGCTGGAAACCAGCACATTAGCATTGCTAATGGAACATTACCTTGATATGGCCGAATGCATCAAAATTTAGGCAGCCATTAAATGCTAACCATTGAATTGCTGCTTCTGAACAATCTTTGCAACATTGCTGCTTATGTTTAATAAGTTGTAACATGGAGCATAAACTGAAATGTACAAATGCTTTCTTAAATCATTAAAGGGGTGTACGTAAGTTTTTGATAATAAATTGAATAAATACCATAATTTGTTTGCTGATATTTAGGAAACATGCTAAGTGAACATATTTGTTGATCCAAAAAACGCTCTGGTTACTAAAGTAACCCTCGTTCCCCGAGGGGGGGAACGGAAATGCTATGTGGAAAAACTTCCACTATGGGATTTCGTCAGAATCCAATCATCTGAAAGAGTATAAAAACGGGCCAATGAAATGCCAATGAGTTGGCAGCGTCAGCGTGCACAGCTGTCTTGAGTGACAATCAGCCTGGCATAAAAGGCTAGCATGTGCTCAGCAACGCCATCCTTTTCTAGCTGAAGAGGCTTTCACACTCAACAGCTAAGGGACAATCATTGTGGCGAAGGAACATAGCATTTCCGTTCCCCCCCTCGGGGAACGAGGGTTACTTTAGTAACCAGAGCGTTCCCCTTCGGGAGGGGAACTTCAATGCTATGTGGAAAAACTTCCACTATGGGGAAATTTATGGAAAGCGCCACAACGAAAGAACCTTACCATGTCTCCAGTGAGGGGCGCGCCACGCAGCAGTACGAGCGCACCTACATCTCTGGAGACACAGTCCTCCAACGTGTCCCCTGGCCCTTACTTACCTTACTTACCTTTTCTGGTTTAGATATACTTTTCGGGGAGTCGTAAGATACACCTAGTTAGTTTCTAGGAATTTTAGATACGACAGTACGTTGGGAAAGCGTTCAGTCCCGATAGGGAGGACGCTGCGGAGGCCACCTGCTGCCCGGAGAGGGGAGACCTGGTGGCAAGTAGCATATGGACTAGCCCTGAGAAGGGGGAGTGCACATATGAAGATGGTTAGCGGGGAGGGAAGACACGAGCCCGCCCCGGAGGGGGGGAACTACATCGTGGCTGAGTGAGCATATGGGATCGCCAGCGGGGATCACGCATAGCAGGCACCTATACCCAGAACGCGGGATGACCAGCGGGCATACCTACAACGTAACGGGCCATCGCCTGACTCCTCCGCTGAGTCAGGTGGTGGGGGCCTCGGAGGAACTCTGCAGGGTTCGCCAAGCGGGGAACTCGACTGGCAAAGTAAAAAAGGCGCACGGATCTCTGTGTTAGAGAGAGAGGCGCAGCAAGCGTTTACAACACCTACCGATTTTCCTCATGACTCGGGGTTTCCCAACACCCTTGAGGAGACCGGCTCCACTCGAAGATTGTAAAATCTAGCAAATGTATTAGGTGTCGCCCAGCCCGCAGCTCTACAGATGTCTGTAAGAGAGGCGCCGCGTGCTAACGCCCAAGAGGAGGCAACGCTCCGAGTGGAGTGTGCTCTAACTCCTGGGGGACACGGCTCGCCCTGGCTCAGGTAAGCGAGGGAGATGGCATCCACTATCCAGTGGGCCAACCTCTGTTTAGATACGGCACTTCCCTTCTGCCGACCACCATAACAGACAAAGAGCTGTTCAGAGGATCTAAAACTCTGAGTACAGTCCACATAAGTCCGCAAAGCGCGGACAGGACACAGCAATGAAAGGGCTGGGTCTGCCTCCTCCGGGGGCAGCGATTGCAGGCTCACTACCTGGTCCTTAAACGGTGTGGTAGGAACCTTGGGCACATATCCAGGCCGGGGTCTCAGGACAACGTGAGAGTAGGCCGGCCCGAATTCCAGGCACGAGTCACTGACCGAAAATGCCTCCAGATCCCCTACCCTCTTAATCGAAGCCAACACGACCAGCAGAGCTGTCTTCAGGGACAGAAATCTCAAGGATACTGAGTCGAGTGGTTCGAAGGGATCTCCCCGTAGGCTCGTGAGCACTACAGCGAGATCCCAAGAGGGCATAAGAGGGGGGCGGGGAGGAAATATTCGCCTCGCACCTCTGAGGAACCGGATGACGAGGTTATGCTAACCCACGGTGCCGCCGTCCACCGCGTCATGATGAGCGGAGATAGCGGCCACGTAAACCTTCAGTGTGGAGGGCGACAGCCTCCGCTCCAACCTATCCTGAAGGAAAGAAAGCACAACACTGATCTGGCAAGATCGGGGGTCTTCTCGGCGAGAAGAACACCATTCAGTGAATAGACTCCACTTCAGGGCGTAGGCATGCCTCGTAGAGGGTGCTCTAGCCTGAGTGATGGTATTAACCACCGCCACCGGTAGGTTACCTAAGTCTTCCTCGCGTCTATGGACCACACGTGGAGGTTCCACAGATCTGGACGAGGGTGCCAGATGGTGCCCTGTCCCTGAGAGAGGAGGTCCTCTCTCAACGGGATCTGCCAGGGGGGGGGCTATCGCGAGGAGGGAGAGTTCTGAAATCCAGGTCCGGTTGGGCCAGAGAGGCGCAACTAGCAAGACCTGCTCCTCATCCTCCCTGACCTTGCACAGTAACTGCGCGAGTAGGCTCACTGGGGGGAACGCATATTTGCGCATGCCCCGAGGCCAGCTGTGGGCCAGTGCATCCGTGCCGAGGGAACCCTCGGTCAGGGAGAAAAACCACTGGCAATGAGCGTTCTCGGGGGAAGCAAACAGGTCGACCTGGGCTTCCCCGAAGTGCGCCCATATCAGCTGGACAGACTCGGGGTGGAGTCTCCATTCTCCCGAGACTAGAAGCTGCCGTGAGAGCCCGTCGGCTGCACGGTTGAGCTCGCCTGGGATGTGAATGGCACGCAGCGATATGACTCCAGAGGAGCAGACGGCGAGCGAGCTGAGACATGCGGCGGGAGCGTACACCCCCCATGCGGTTGATATACGCCACCGTCGCCGTACTGTCCGTCCTGACCAGTACGTGTTGCCCTCTGAGCACCGGTAAAAAACGGCGCAGGGCGAGCAACACTGCCAACAGCTCAAGGCAATTGATATGCCAATGCAGCTGGGTTCCCTTCCATAGGTCCGCAGCAGCATGCCCGCAACACACGGCCCCCCAACCCGTACTGGAAGCATCCGTCGAGACGACGACATGCCTGGACGCCTGTCCCAGGGGCACTCCGGCCCGTAGGAAAGAGGGGTCCCTTCAGCGGGTGAGGGTGCGGCGACACAGCGCAGTGACAGTCACTCGGTGTGTGCCCGCGTGCCATGCGCGTCTGGGGACTCGGTCGTGAAGCCAATGCTGCAGTGGTCTCATATGGAGCAATCCGAGCGGCGTGGCCGCGGCTGCGGATGCCATATGCCCCAGGAGCCTCTGAAACAATTTCAGGGGGACCACCCTTTTCCTGTCGAACTCCCTCAGACAGTTCAGCATCAGCCCGGCGCGTTCTCGTGAGAGGCGCGCCGTCATGGTGACCGAGTCCAGCTCCAACCCGAGAAAAGAGATCCTCTGCACGGGTGCGAGTTTGCTCTTTTCTCGGTTGACCTGAAACCCCAACAGGTCGAGGTGCCGGAGCACCTTGTCTCTGTGCGTAATCAATTGATCCCGCGAGCTGGCTAAAATCAGCCAGTCGTCGAGATAATTGAGTATGCGTATGCCTGCGAGTCGAAGGGGCGCTAAGGCACCCTCCGCGAGCTTGGTGAAAACTCGCGGAGACAGAGAGAGCCCAAAGGGGAGGACTTTGTACTGCCATGCTCGACCTTCGAACGCAAACCGCAGAAACTGCCGGTGGCGTGGAAGTATGGAAACATGGAAATACGCGTCCTTCAGGTCTATTGCTGCAAACCAATCCTGAGGACGAACACATCGGATGATGCGTTTCTGCGTGAGCATTCTGAACCGCAGCTTGTGAAGACAACGGTTCAAAACGCGCAGGTCTAGGATTGGTCGTTGCCCACCGCTCTTTTTGGGTACGATGAAGTACGGGCTGTAGAACCCGCGCTTCATCTCGGCTGGAGGGACCGGCTCGATTGCATCCTTCGCCAGGAGGACAGCAATCTCCTCTCGCAAGACAGGGGCGGACACAGGGCTGACCCTGGTGAAATACACACCCGTGTACCTGGGAGGCCGTTTCGCGAACTGAATCGCGTAGCCGAGTCTGATCGTGCGGATGAGCCACCGCGATGGGCTGGCCCACGCTAACCAGGCAGGCAGAGCCATCGCTAGCGGCTTCATCCGCACGATCGCTGACGTACCAACGGTGGGGCAGCACGGAGTGGGTGGGCTCAACCGGGAAGCACTGGGGTCCCGCGGGAAAGCAGGAGGCGAGAGATTCACTCTCGTCTCGCACCCATACTCCGGAGGGGTGGTCAGGAGGGGAAGAGAAAGGAGACCGTTCTCTTGCGCTCCGTGAGCCACTGGCGAAATGCACCGATCCTGCGAGCTGGAAGGCATAGCGTCCCAAGCTGGCAGTGTTCGGGCAGTCACATCCGGGGAGGTGGAAAAATGCTCTTTCTTTGGAATTTGCGTGGCGTTGAAAAACGCCGTTGGTGTTATTTGTGGGGCCCGGCCCTCCGCCGGGGAAAGAGCAAGTTCCCTCCTCTCCGGATGGCCCGTCTCAGGGACGCTTCGCGGTCCGTTTACCGGACTTAGCGGCGCCCTGGGGCGGGGGCGCTGGCTGCCTGCGGGATGCTCGGCGCTGCCGCTTGGCCGGAGGTGCAGGCGGGGGCGCGAGAGCAGGTCTTGTGGCCTCAGGCGGGCGCCCTCGGCGAGGAGCAGTGGAGGTGGATGGTACGGCGGGGGGAGCGGTCTTACGGTCCCGCCGATAGATGACTTTGCCCATCGCATCCGACTGCTCCTTCACCGCCGTGAACTCCTGGGTGAATTCACCGACGGTGTCGCCGAACAGGCCAGCCTGGGATATGGGCGAGTCAAGAAAGCGGACTTTGTCAACATCGCGCATATCTGCCAGGTTTAGCTAGAGGTGGCGTTCCTGGACCACTAATGTGGCCATCGACCTTCCCAGGGCACACGCAGCCAACTTGGTGGTACGCAGAGCATAGTCGGTTGCGGTGCGGAGCTCATGGAGCAGGCCTGGGTCGGAACCATCCTCGTGCAGCTGGGCCAGCGCCTGCGCTTGGTAGCGCTGGTCGGTGGCCATAGCATGCAAGGCGGAAGCAGCCTGGCCCGCGGCTTTGTAGGCTCTGGCTCCGAGGGAGGCAGATAACCTACACGCTTTGGACGGGAGACGGGGCTGACCCCTCCAGGAAGAGGCGCCACGCGGACATAGGTTGACCGCAATGGCGCGCTCAATCTGGGGAATCGCCTCGTACCCCCTGGCTGCTCCACCATCCAGGGTGGTGAGGGCAGAGGCGCACGCAGATCGGGCAGAGAAAGGTGCCCTTCAAGACTGCGTGAGCCTACTGTGCACTTCCGGGAAGAAGGGGACGGGAGGCTTAGAAGGCTTCGCCTTTTTGTCCTCCACGTAGCACCCATCTAGTCGGTCCGGCCGCGGGGCTGGGGGATAAACCATCTCCAAACCCACGGCCGAAGCAGCCCGGGAAAGCACGGCCAGCATATCCGCTTCTGGATCCGAAGCCACGCTCACAACCCCGGAGGGAGGGAGCGGGTTCGGATCCTCATCGGATAATGATAGCCCACCCTCCGATGCATTGATGGACATCTGGTCCTCGGTGTCATCGAGTGAAAGGGCGACCATCCGTGAAGATGGACCGCTTCCTTCACTCGAAGCTTGGATGGAGCGCGCTGAGGAATGAGAGGTCCGCGAGCCCGAAGGCGGCGGATTAGCTCCCACCGTAACCCTCAGATCTGCCCGAGTGCCAACCGCAGAGCGGGGGACAACTGGGGTGGGTCGCCCTTTTACAAGAGCGAGCTGCGATCTTAGCTGCGCAACAGACATGACGTCGCAATGACGGCATGCACTGCCCGCGAGCACCGCATTGACATGCTGGACCCCCAGACATGCCACGCAGTGCTCGTGCCCATCATCCGAGGACAGGGAACCACCACATCCAGAAACGCACGGTCGGAGCGACATCTTTAAAAAGACGCACTGCACGACCGTGTTGCTCTTTTAGGGAAGCTTGCTTCCTATACAAACCGCTCAGTTTGAGGACCGGACCCAAAGGACGCCAGGCAAGGGAGAGAAGACCCAGCTCGACCGTCTGCCGCAGCGTAAACGCACTCTGGACCGGGAGAACAGCTCTCAATCTCTCTCTCTGTACAGACAGGTTGGAGAACCCTCAGCAACTCTCTCAGAAGCTTGTGAAAGGCTCTGAAAGCGAAAAGGATGGCGTTGCTGAGCACATGCTAGCCTTTTATGCCAGGCTGATTGTCATTCAAGACAGCTGTGCACGCTGACGCTGCCAACTCATTGGCATTTCATTGGCCCGTTTTTATACTCTTTCAGATGATTGGATTCTGACGAAATCCCCATAGTGGAAGTTTTTCCACATAGCATTGAAGTTCCCCTCCCGAAGGGGAACAATGCTGTAGTCAGTTATTCTCCTTTGAAAATGTGAATTCTGTGTTAGAATGTCTGGCTTTGTTTTGGTTTCTATAAGCCACCCACTGTTAGTTGACCCAATTGCTTGACTTTTGGAGGACAGCAGCAGCCTTCAAAATGAGACGCATATTCAGAGTTATAAAAATCCACACAAGGTAGATTCAAATTTACAAAAAATAAAAATATTACAAATTGTAAACATTAGCTGAGCAGGTTACATTGTAACACCGTGTTCTAAGAACATGCGATGCACAAGATTCCAGTAACAAGCAATTTATATATCTGCACAAGATGCAAATTGATAGAAACAATTAAATGGTTTCCTATTTTACCTCTTTTACAAGATGTACAATTAGTACAAGGTCAAGTGAACAAAATAATCTTTAAGTTCTCCAGTCCAGACTGAAACGTAGAGGGGACAGAGCTTCCTCTGTGGCGGGTCCTCGGTTGTGGAACACATTGCCCCTTGAGATTAGAATGGCTCCATCATTATCTATTTTTAAATCACTACTTAAAATGTACCTTTTAGCTTGGCTTTTTAACATTATTTTAATAGTCCTCTCTACTGCTACATTTTTACATTTTTTCAGACGTTTCTCTTGTCTTATTTCTATGTTTTTATATTTCTGTCTTTTTATTTTTACTTTGTCTTATGTACAGCACTTTGGTCAGTCTTGTGACTGTGACTGTGCTCTATAAATAAATTGAACTTGAACTACTTGGTTTCTCCAGAATATGTCTGTAAGCTTTCTGCTCAAATTACACATCAGATTATTTATTTTACAAAACTCCAACAAAATGGTAAGGCTTAAAATTTAATTAATACATATTAAACCTGCCTGATATTTGTTGGTTTTCAGTTTGCAGTTTATTTGGAGTTTTATTTTCAAGATGTGAGGTAAACTTTCTGCTGTTGCTTTCAGAGTGATCGAATGAGGCGCAGAGTAAATTGGGTGTCAATCTTACATACTGCACCTTTAAGCAGACCAGCAGCACATGAATATAAGTAAAATATCCTCATCACTCATCTTAGTTGTCTTGTTGTGATATTTTTGGATGGCATCCAGAAACATGCTGCACACACAGTTGTGTGAAAAAGTGTTTGCTCCTTACTAATTTTTAAAACATTTTTTTAAGGTTGTATCAAACAAATTTAAATATTAGTCAAATATAACACAAGTAAACAAATTAAGGGAAACCTAATTCCAAAACTGCATAGTCCTGTGTGAAAAAAAAGTGTTTGAAAAAAGCAAGCTGGTGCTTTATTTTAGTTAGATCAGCCACTGTATCAAACAAAACCCTAAAGTTATCTTTGTCTTCGTAAATTAGAGGTGACAAATAAGCAGACTTTAAAGTTTTTTATAAAGGTAAGAATACTAAACCTTTGTTTTTTTTCTATCTATCTTCAATTATCCAGTCTGCTTTAAAAAAAATAAATAATAAGGAAATTATTAGCTTATTATCAATCATCTGGACTATGCAGATTGCATAGGACCTATCAGCCTGCGCACAGTTTTGTGACAGAACTTTGTATTAAGCATTTTAACTCAACTGCTACCACTTCAGTGTTACTCCTTATTTTATTGATTTAATTAACACTATTTAATTCACAGATCAAAATCTGACAGAAGCAGTTGAACCCAATATTTGTCAAGAAGACCAAGTCATCAGGGGATTGCCTGGCTCAAATGCCCTTGTCTAGGTAGAGCATGGCCAATTAAGAATTAACACAGTCACTTCAGCAGAAGAATATTGTTGATTTTCTAAGTTGGGAATGCTATTACACACAAAGGCCCATGCTAGCCTTCCTAGAATAAGTGTACATCAAAGACTGAAGTTTGTTTGGAACAAAGGCATGCTAGAGCATATGAATTACATTTTTAATTTGTAAAATTTCTAGCTAGAAAACAACAGTTCCCAAAGATTGTATTTTATTTACATTTTAAATTTTATTTTAAAATACTTTTTTTTTTCTTCTGTTAAACACAAAATAATAAATTTTGAGCAATTCTAGTTGCTGGCATCCATTGACTTCCATAGTAGGAAAAATAATACTAGCAAATAGGGTGCAAGAAAGTACACACTAAATTACATCAGAAGAAACACAAGAAAGTAACTCAAATAAGTAGGTATAAGTGAAGAATGAGTACATTTTGATAGAATGTTCATTGTTTGGTTTACTATATACTAAATATAAAAGCAGCTTGGGCATTTTGCTATAGAAGTTTCACTTTTTCCTTAAAGAAATAAAGAAGTGTGAAGTGTGTAGTGATCACATATTGAAAACTCACTTGCGTAGGGTGAATTGGCAGCAGAGCCATTTAAGAAGTTCGGGGAGCCAGTCAGGTTGGTCATGCCGCTGTTGCCATAGCCATTCATGCTAGTAGATACTGTACTGTAACTGCTCTGCTGAGGGGTGGAACTGGGTACATAGCCATGTGGTGATACACTACTTGTGTTGCGACTGAAACCTTTAAGACAGAGAATACTTCAAATTAGTGTGGCATGATATGGCTTTATTCCACACATCAATTTCTTCACAGCATACTTGTTCAAGTGTGTATGAGTGTATGATGAGGAAAAAGAAACAAGAAAAACCATGTCTTACCCTGGTTTCCACCTTGAGATGATTCTGAGACATTCACGGCAAGCTGCCCAGTAAAGGAATTAACTCCCATCATGCTTGTATGGACAGAGCTGTTGGTGAGACCAGTGAGCTGGTTGTGGCTTCGTGGGACATTATACAGGGCCTCAGCAATGTCTGCTGCTCGCTTAAGAATGATTTCCTTAGAAAAGAAATGATCTTTTAAAAATTATCCATCATCTCTAAACTTAACACAGCATATGTGGGTGTTTTCAAACTATATGACCATAGTCTGATTTCCAAAAAAAAAGTCTCTCTGTCTATCTATTATGTATATAAACCATATGACATATTGTTGATAAGAGCTACTTTGCCGAATAAATACTTGTTGTGAGTCATAATACTGTTACTAAATTTTATAAATGCATCATTGATGCATCATCAATCATCATCATCATCAATGCATCATTTCGCTGAAAATATCCAAGTCTGCTCCGAGAAGGTGCAGCATGCGTACTGTATTTAGGCTGCTTTCAAATTTAAACACTCAACATATTACATGTTGTAATTAATGATGAGCCAGGTAAGAACCAATAAGAATTTGATTTCACTGTCATGATAAGTAACCGTTTGAAATTGTTTGTCAGAATTATTATTATTTTTTTTTTATTTTATGGCTTTAAAGTGTATAAACTTACATTATGAAGTCAGACAGGTAGACATCAGAATTCACACAGAACATTTTGAAATGGTATAACTTATTATCAAATAAATGATTAATAAATAGTCGATGCTTGTATGAAAACTGATCATTTTATTATTGTAATCCCCTTCTGTTATTTCTCTTGTATTTTCATTGTTATACAAATTGCAATAAAAAATAATAAATAAATGAAAACTGGTAAAATATCATCAAAATGACATGCTGAAATTATGTCCCTATTTTACATTTTAATGTCTATTCAAACATAAGTAAATGTTTGTTTGATATTATGATGTGCTTTCTTAACATTTGCATGTGGAAAATTTTAATCCTGTTTTCACTTTAATTAAGGCCATCAATGATCCATCACTTTGCTTATTTGGTAACACCACAGAAACTGACAATCTTTCTAGCAAGTTTAAAAACCCACTCTTAATTCTCCTCACTATTGCCAAGAAAACTGTTTTAATAACATGGAAAACAAAAAATTGCATTTATATTAACCACTGCACCAATATCCATATAGAATTAGAAAAAAATACATTAACCCATTAAAATGTATCCATTTTACCAACATCTGGATCCCATTTCTTTAATATCTTAATATATTTCAACCACCCTGAACCCACATACTCTTTCACACACAGGCTTGCTTTCTGTCATTATTACTATTTCTTCTCTCTCTCTGTCTCTCTTTACTGTAATTTCCCCAAGTTTTTCCCCCAGTTTCTGTTTAACGGAGAGAGGATTTTTTCAACACATTTCTCAACATAATAGTTTTAATAATTAATTTCTAATGACTGATTTATTTTATCTTTGCCACAAAGACAGTACATAATATTTTAGTAGATATTTTTCAAGATACCAGAATTCAGCTTAAAGTGACATTTAAAGTATTAATTACTGTAGGTTAATTAGGTTAACTAGGTAGGTTAGGGTAATTAGGCAGATCATTGTACAGATATGGCTACTAAGAATGCGCGTTTCTGCATGCGCAGTACTGCAATTTGTCACCCGCAGTCATGCGCTTTACTGCGGCTGTAAAGGCCACCTTTTCATAAAAAAAAAAAAAAAAAACATTTCTGTGCTTTACGCAATAGCCACCAGGTGGCGCAAGGAACAACCACTTTTCCACTGACTTACAGTAGTTGTCATGCGTGTTTCGGTGCATGGACAGTATTTGTGTACAAGAGCGTTCGATTCAGCTCACTCGATGCCTCCAGCGGCTGGGTTTCTTTATTTATTTATTTTGGAGAACAGGCCCGGTTTGGCTAATTGGGAGGACCGGAAGAATTCCCGGTGGGCCGGTCCGTTGCTGCTTGCACTCTCAGCAGTCGCACTTTTTCCATTTATTTGATCATAGCCTCACTCTTTTTATCCATTATTTTATTCATTATTTTGCCGCAGCTCCACATTTTTTATTTATTTTATTTATTTATTTATTAAAGTAATACTGTGGTCAAAAGTTTTGCAGGTGACTGTGTAAAACATTTCTTATTCTATTTTATTTATTTATTTATTTATTTATTTATTTATTTATTTATTTAACATGAGTTACCTATTGACTTCCACAGAAGGAAAAACAAATACTATGGAAGTCAATGGTTACAGGTGTCCAGCTTTCTTCAAAATATTTTCTGTGTTAAACAGAATTAAAAAAAGACAAGGTTTTAGGTTTTCAAAAAAAACATTTGGTATACAGTTAAAGGGGACACGAATACACATAAATTAGGGAAGTTTAATCAGCAAAACAAGTGAGTATACCAGTCTGATCTCAAGGGGAAACATAAGTATTTTACGTTTTGTCGGTTTAGTGGTTAATTCGTACTGAGTTCAGTCGTACAAAAATGTACGACTTTAAAAAGGAGGCGTGGCACCCAGTTGTTTACTTTTACATGTGCAACGACTGCGGGTACCTGAACGCGCTCACTCTCACAAAACTAAGGACAAATGCACACAGCAAGCTCTGTTATAGCTAGACAGTATTGTGTGAATTGTGGCTAAATCTAAACAAAAAAGTCAGTATGCTTGCGAGGTAAAACAGTGCTTTGTCTCCAATTTTAAATTGTCAGCCAGGAATGTTTGTATATTAGTATGTTTTATGTCACACACATAATAAATAACACGCACACACTGTAGACTATATAATTTGCAAATAAAGTACACACTTTTAAAAAATATATTTGCTTATTTAATTGAACTATGACTTGAACGATTTTCATTTCTGTGCAATATTTTTTTGCATGTAACACAATGCTTTTGCTATTTAACTTTATTTTGTTAATCAACATTAGGTGCGTTCAACATGAAGCACGGCTACAGCCGGCAATCAACGAGATTAGCCGAGCGCAGGCGAGGGCGGAGTTGAAAACGAAGCTGTCAAGCCGGACACTTCGGGGCTCAATTTGCTGCTGTCATGATGGCCGATCACATGGCAGGATCATTTATTTATTTGTTTATTTATTGCTATAACAACAAAAGATTTACAGTACACATAAAACAGAATACAGTCTCTACTAACTATAGTTCATTTTTAAACAATAAAGGAATTATGAATTAAATTTAAGTAGCCTATATAACAAACGCATGAGAAATAAGTGGAAAACGAGAGAGCACATAAAAGAAAATAAATACCCACGAATAGGCCTATTAAACAAAACAATAAGCCCAAATTCTTGGAGTTTAAGCGTCAGTCTTTGGGCTACTAGATGTTGAATGGTATGTCTATACTGTTCCAGTGCTTTATTGAATATGCTAAAAGGGGTTTACATTTATAGATATAAAACTTTCCAATATATATTAGTGTAAAACCCAAACCAAGGTGTTTTAATTAAATCTTAAAGAATGAAGTAGCTGCTTGCACTCTCAGCAGTCGCACTTTTTTCATTTATTTATTTATTTGATCATAGCCTCACTCTTTTTATCCATTATTTTATTCATTATTTTGGCGCAGCTCTGCATTATTTATTTATTTATTTATTTATTTATTTATTTATTTAAGCAATACTGTGGTTAAAAGTGTTGCAGGTGACTGTGTAAAACATTTCTTACTCCAAACGCACCGGTTTGATAGGTCAGGATAATTTTTTTTTTAGTGTTAAGACATATAATACTGTTTGGGTTACTTATATAGGTGTATATATTTTATTTTTGTATGACCACCAGAGGATTCCATCACCAGGCCTATCTGAAAAAAGATTTTAGATATTTTCTAAAAACAATAAACAATGGAGTTTATTATAATTGTATTATTCTAAAATAAATATTATTTATAAAGTATTTGGATACGAGGATATTAATCAAATCGTGCAAACAGAGCTTTTTTTTTTACAAACAGATTGTGAAAACTGCAGATAAAAATGTGTTCTATGACATCAAACAAATGTTAAAAATGAAATTAATCATCACGACAAAGTAATCAAATCGTTTGTTACAACACGAAAACCTATCCCTGCAAAGATTAAACAAAAGATGACAGAGAAGTCAAAAAGAGTGAATTTGCAGAGTGGGAAGTCATGCATGAAAAATGGAATGGATTTTCCAAGGACTGCTTAAAATGTCTCTAAAATGCAGTATTTAAATCTCATAGTTAAATAGAAACTGAGGCGTATAATTGCAAAAAGGTCCACTTTTTGAGAAAAAAGAACCACCCCTTTCACCAGGCTGGCTATGGGCCTGTATCTACATCTTTATGACGCTGTTAGCTAAAATGACATAAAACAACAGTTTTTATGTCGTTCTGTTGTATTCATATATTGTATTATCTCCAAATAAATAAATGAATAAATACATAAACAAGCGTCATTACTCTCTTTCGCTCCGTTTCTCACACACGACATGCATGCACCTTTTTAACTTGACAAAAACTCTGGAAAACCGATAGATAGCAAGCAAAGTCATTGTTGCAGAGGGCATAAACTGGGTCAAGACTCCGGCCGAATCCCCGGATATGAATCCTATTGAAATGGTGTGGCATGCTCTCAAAGATTATATTTGAAAAGTAGCAAAACCAACTACAAAGTCTGAGTTGGTTGCTGCCATAAAAAAATCTGGTTTGAGGAACTTACATCAACGGCATGCAACAAGTACATAAACAGACTGTTTAAAGTTCATCCGGCTGTGGTGGAGCGTAAGGGTGGACACACTGGAATGTAGTGGAATGTAGCGTGTGCATTGGCTAATGCATATAATTAAGTAATACTGTACATCTCTACTTGTGATCAAATCTGTTTTATGTGCATAAACGTTTTATTGTATTTTTTATTTTTATATAAAGCTTATTTTACTCTAAAAGTGTACCTTTTCTGTATTTTTTTCTCCCCACATTTTGTATTTGATTAAGTTTAAATACAGCATTTAGGTGACATTTTCTGAAATATTTTATGCTGTATTACAGTAGCTTGTCTTCTGCTTTGTCAAGTTGATTACTAAGATCATGTGCACATATTTTAAAACGACATGTCTAGACTGATTCTCCGAAGCATATTGTAATTCAAAATATTAAATTAATTAAATATCCTTCAGATAAAGCTTTACATGTAAAATAAAATTTTTTAATTTTACCCCGTCATATAAAACATAAACATTTATTTGAGGACGTAGAACACCTTTTTACTCGCGTAATAGCTGCAATTTTTTGTAGCATTTTATAAATATCTACAAAAAGTCCCATTTGTAATTTCACTCTCAATTTTCAGTTAACAAATTTATAAGTTATAAGAGAGGGGGCAACTTTTCTTCTGAACTGAAATATTTGCCTGCTATCCAGCTTTTTAAAATACAAACATGTTGTTGAAATATATATATAAAAATATTAACTAATCACGTTCCAAAAAGTTTGTAGAAAAATAAATGTATAGCCACAGTGAAGTTTATTCTTAGCCGCCATTTCTTTCATTTTCAGTGCGTTTCTTGAACTCCTTGTCCTTTTTTTCAAAAGCAAAACTTTCGAAGGCCTTTAGTTTTACACTTAGCCAGACAGCAGCTTCCCCCCACCCCCATTCCGCTTTTCGTATGCTAATGTTCCCTGCCAAACCGGTTTGAGATCCAGTTTTTTTTACTCACAAGTGATGTTAGAAATGGGAAACTAGAGGGGAAAAAAAATAACAATGAGGTGAGCTATTTGACTTAGCCTAAACAGACATTCCAAAATTGGGCTGTGTCCATAATGCTAATTGGTTGATCCGGCCCTGCTTATGAATTGTATTATTGAACGCATATGTTGTGCTCAAGGAAACAGCGGACAAGCAGACACACACACAGAGAGAGAGAGAGAGAGAGAGAGAGAGAGAGAGAGAGAGAGAGAGAGAGAGAGAGAGAGAGAGATTTTTTTTTTGATTTTTAAAATTTACTTTATTTCATACCATAATAAAGGTATCAATATTACAATGGTACATTTTACTCAAGCCATTTTGTAAATATTAATTCTCCATCTTTAACAGAGCACAACCTATCTTTATAAATCCACACATTTTCAAACTCTTCAATATTCTTAACATTCTTATAAAAAACAAAATCAAACTTGATTCTCACTTTAATTAAACTCAAAAACTTGTACCACATCTCGACAAATGTCACCCTCTATCCTTTCTTTTCTTGTTATATAAATTGCCATTTTGGCTTTTCCTACAACAAAATAATAATTCGTTCTTTTTTTCTCTTCTTTTTTTGCAAATTTAAAACCAAAAATGAAACCAATCTTAGAAAAAATTACCTTAAAATCTGCAAACATAAAACTAAACATCAGGAACAAATTTTTAAGCCTTTCACAATGTACAAAACAATGAAAAATTGTTTCTTTTTGATCACAAAAGGGACATCTACTTTCTACTGATGGAATAATTTTGCTGACAAAAGCATTAATGGCAATGATGCCATGCAGTATCCTCCATTGTAAGTCTCCAATTGTTTTGGTCAATGGTGACTTGTACATGATTTCCCACACCGGCTTACAAACATCTCCAACCTCAAAATGAGCCACCCATGGCGTTTCAACTCTTGCTTTCAATTTTTCCTTATTTAGCATTTTGACGCATAATTCATACAACTTTTTTCCTTTTACAGAAAACCAGTCCTTCTGAAACAAGTAATCGATGAGAGCGCTCCTCCTCCGTAAAAGAAGGTGAAATAATCATACTTGGAAAACTGTTCTCTTCTTTGTGTGTAAACCGTCCATTATTATAGTTCTTCACAAATAACTTTTCATCATTGTTCAACAAAACCTTTATATTGTTCAAAAAGGAGAGCACTGTTCTCTGTGATCTAAATTTCAAAGTCTGAGCCACAGCATTCACGTTTTCAAAACCACTTCCAGCTGCTTCCATCAAGTGTCTCAAAGTGATAATTTTTGCTGTAATTAAAATTCTTTGTAGTCCAAACATTGTCCGTCCAGTAACATCCAACCTTGCTCCTTTAACCAACGGTTCCTCCAGAAACCAATACAAAGATGGCATTGAAACAGTCCTTTCAATTTGCACCAGTGACTATGCTTTAAAAACACTTCGATATGACGAAAAACTTTGACACTCTCCCACTTCACATTTCATCTAAAAAAGGTTTTTTCTCAATCCAAAACCTCCCACTTTTTCCAAAATTACATTAATTCCTGCTAGCCATGCATTACTTTGCCCATACAAAATTTTCTGAATAAACTGCAACCTAAAGGCCATTTTTCGACTTTCTAGATGTAGAAGACCTTGACCACCCTTATCTCTTGTCAGGTATAAAAGACACTGTGGCACCCAGTGCATCCTATCCCAGAAAACCATTAACCACTAACCAACCATTAAGGCTTGAACCCTTGCTAGCAGACCTGCAGGTGGCTCAAGAACTGCCAGTCGATGCCATAGGGTTGTTGCTACCAGGTTATTTATAATCAAAGTGCGTCCCCGATAAGACATTTTTGGCAAAAGCCACTTCCATTTTTTAAGTTTCCCTTCAACCATCTCTAAAAACCCCTTCCCAATTTTTCTTAACAAATTGCTCATTCCCCAAAAATATTCCCAAATATTTCACACCCCCAGTAGACCACACCAGTCCACCTGCCAAAACTGTGTCCTGTGTCCACCTACCGACTGCCAAAGCGGCACACTTTGACCAATTCACCTTTGCAGAAGACACTTTACCATAATTTTCTACTTCCACTTTGATTTTTTCAACATCAATATTACCTTTTACAACCACCATTATATCATCTGCATAAGCAGATATATAAAACCTATTTTCTCCATACAGTGACACACCTTCTAAAACTCCTCTTTTGCATAAAAAGGTTCAATTGCTATTGAGTACACCATTCCTGACATTGAACAGCCTTGTCTAATTCCCCTTCTTACTTTCAAAGGGGCACTTAAGCCACTATTCACCTTTACTACACTTTCAATGTCATCATATAAAACTTTACCCATCTCAATAAATTTTTGAGGGAATCCAAAACTTTCAAAAACATTCCACAAATATTGGTGTTCAATTCGGTCACAGGCTTTTTCTTGATCTAAGGAAATCAAGCCAAAATTTTGTCCAGTAATCTCTGATATTTCAAACATGTCTCTTATTAACCCAATATTATCTAAAATGGATCTGCCTGTCACACAGTACGACTGATCTGCATGTACGATCTGCTTCATCACACCTTTCAACCCATTGGCCAAAGTTTTTGATAAGATTTTTAAATCTACACAGAGCAATGAAACCGGCCTCCAGTTGTTTATTTTTTTTAAATCTCCTTTTTTGGGTAATAGGGTTAGTACTGCTCTCCTGCAGCTCAAAGGCAGTTTACCTCTGACAATGCTATCATTAAACACTTCCAATAAGTCATTGCCCAGCAAATCCCAAAATGATTTATAGAAATCAACGGTTAGACCATCTAACCCTGGAGCTCGACCACTTTCCATGCTCATTAAAGCAGTGCACAATTCTCCCAGAGATAGTTGGCTCACCAACATCCCCTCTGCCTCCTCCTGTACTTGAGGTAGGCCTCTGAGAAACTTTTGAAGTAGCTCGTGGTCCTCTACATACTCTCTACATACTCACACTTATATAGATCCTTGTAGTAACCAGCGGCCCTTCTGCGCACATCAGCAGGTTCAGTGAGCTCTTGCCCATTTTCTGCCCTAAGACAGTGAATGATTCTGCTTTGACCATTCTTCTTCTCTAGGCTGAAGAAAAACTTTGATGGAGCATCCATTTCAGAAAAATTCTGAAATCGAGATCTGATCAATGCCCCCTGTGCTTTATTGCCAAGAAGATCTCTTAATTCTGCCCTTTTTTCAATTAGATTATTAACTTGATTTCCAGCCAATGACTCAGAATTTTGAAAAATGCCAATTTCTGTTTCTAAACATTTCATTTTTTAACCTTATTTTGAGTGACATTAAAATTGTATTGTACACAAAGTTGTTGTATTTGTTTTTTTCCCCAAATGCCACCTTCCAAAAAAATTCCAACACTTCTTTAAAATGCATATCTTGTAGCAACATACTATTAAAAACCCAGTAAGCATTTTTTATTTTTAAAAGCTGTATAAAAACATTTGCCACTACCATAGAATGATCAGAAAAAAACACAGGATTAATACAACATGATTTTACTATTTGCAATTGATGTTCAAAACAAAACAATTGATCCAATCTTGCCATAGAAATAACACTCTCCTTTATTTGTAACCATGTATATTGTTTAATGTTATCATTTAAGTTTCTCCACACATCCACTAAATCATTGGTCTCAATCAGTTTATTTAAAGCCAACCTAGAAGCTAAATGTGGCTCTAAATGATTCCTATCTTCATCATTAGCAGTACAATTAAAGTCTCCTGCAACTAAAAGATATTGATCAGGGTCACAATTTTGTATACTATTTGATAACGTCTCTAAGAACAACATTCTTTCAGTTGCCATAACTGGTGCATACACATTAATAAAAACCAAAGTTGCAACATCAAACTTTGCAGTGACCTTTAAAAGCCTTCCTTCTATAATTTCATCAACCTCATATGAGATTGGCAAAAAATGTTTTGCAAATAAAACCCCTACACTACCTCTTGTACTGCTCTTATGACTAAGAATAACCAAACCATCCCATTCTCTTTTCCATTCAACTTCATTTGAAATATTGCTATGAGTTTCTTAAGTAAACATTATGTCAATATTTTTTATTCTAGTTAACTGGAACAATTGACTTCTTTTTTTAATATCCCTTGCCCCATTTAGATTTAGGGTTGCAAACTTCAAATTAATTATTAATAGAATGTAAAGAAAACCAATCATAAATAGTAATATAGCATTTTAAAGCTAAAAGCTCTACAGTCTAATATTTGTTCAGCCCGTACCTTTGGTACCAATTTTCTCAACCTATGAAATTCTTGACTTGACAACCCCCCATTGCCTCTTTCTCTCATCAGCACCCGTGCTGATTTGATAAAAAGATTACGATCTGGAAAGAAATCCTCTACCTTTACATTCCACTTGCCTTTTGTAGTACTCAGAAATTTCTGAATCCTCTCAAGACTGTACAATTTTTGTTCCTGACTCCCGCTCAAAATGCTTGCAATAGCTGATGGTTCCTTTTCCCCAAACTTGACAAAGAAGAAGCATCAGTCGAATAGCCATCAGATAAAGCATCTGTGCTAAAATCTCGTTCATTAATTGAATCCTGACTGTTCTTTGTTTGTTTGTTTTTTATTTGGAAGCTTTTTCTTTCTGTTGTGATTTCTTTTTTACAACTGGGATCTTAAACACCGTTTCCTCGTCTTCCATCATTACACTATCCTCATCAGCTGTAGCTTCTATTACCTCTTTTATCATTTCTCCATCCACTGTTATTGAGTCCTTGTCAATCACTTCTTCTTCGGCCTCTGCATTGCTTTTCTCTTTCATCACAGTTACAACTTTACTAGATACATGTGTTTCAGAAACTACCCCAACCTCTTCCATGGCATGTGCTCCATTCTGATCATTCACTTCATTTTGTTTCTGTTTAGGGCAAAACCTGACTCGATGTGCTGTTTCTCCACATTTAAAACACTTCATAGTTTCTGTTGTAACAAAGATTACGTATTCAAAACCATCAACCCTAAATTTCAATGCCAAGTTTAATTCCTCTACATCACCCTTCAAAATCATGAAAAGTTGTCTACGAAAAGAAACTACATGTTTCAACAGTGGGGATTTGCAACCGAGTGGGATCTTTTTTATTGCTGAAACAATCTGCCCGTGTCTCACTAATTCGTGTTCTATCAATTCGTCACTGATAAACGGTGGTACGTTTGAAATCACCACCTTCTTTGCTGGGTTTACCAGCTGAAAAACACTGATGTGCTCATCGTTTATCACAATTCATTGTTCAACAGCTTCATTCACTTTCTCAGTTGACTCCAGAAACATTACGATAGCACTATTCATTCTCGATGCCGACTTTATGCACCTGTGCCCCACAACCTCTCCAACCGCAAGACTGCATTCTTCCACGGAGCATTCAATTCCGACCGGCACTTTAATACCATGCCTGCGCGTCAAGTTTTCAAACGCCATTATTTCAAATTAACAAGCGACAGCGGCCGGACAAAAACAAATCCAGCCGCTGCAACTTCCCTCGCACAACCACAACGACTTTCTATTTTCCTTCAAGCCTATATTTTATCAAAAAGCAAGAAAGAAAGAGAGAAAGAGAAAAGAAATCTCAGGCACTCACCAAACACTCTGACCCATACGCCACACACACAAACGCATGCGCACGAGAGAGAGAGAGAGAGAGAGAGAGAGAGAGAGAGAGTCACTGAGTTAGACAATAAAACACAGCTTTAATATTTACTAGGGGAAAAAACTGACTGTGTCCTAGCGGCACAATACATTAATGCCTGTCAAAAAAAGAGAGAGCAGACCAATAAAAACATCAGTGATGCGCTTGCAAACACACACACACACGCACACCCACACAAACGCACACGCGCACACGCACATGCACACACACACACACACACACACACACACACACACACACACACACACACACACACACACACACACACACACACACACACACACACACACACACACACACACACAAACACACACACACACACACACCTAGATGATTATAATTGAATCATTGTAAATATACTGATTATTATTGCTTTTATTAGTTTTATCCTAGAATGTTGATTGTTTAATGTACAGTTTATTCTGATTTATTATTTTCATTGTTATAAATTAATAATATGATATGAATGATATGATATATTGAATAATAATGTTATATAATAATTAATAATATGAATTATTGAATAATAATATGATATATTGAATAATCAGGGCTACACACGTTTCGCATGTCTGTTGTTATGGAGACAAATTCACGGCAGGTGTTTAGAATAGTTCTCTTTAAGCTAGCCTACATATTATGACTTCAATTAAATTATTTTTTTTTTAATTTATTCGATTTGAATTTTATACCTGTATGTGTTCTGTTGTCCTAGCAAGCTTAAATGCCTTAAATGCCATTAAAGAAATACTAAAGAAATAACTTACAAAATAATTAATGGCATTTAATTATATTAGGATGTCCCTAATATTTAACACCAGGTGGAAAATAACTGTTTATAGAATATTTATTATTCCTATTATCCTTATTAAATACCCATGAGTCACCTTGTGACTTTATATCTCAATTTATATATTTTATATACTTTATTTAAATTTTTAAACAAAAAAAAATATTTCCTTTCTATTAAAGATAAATGTATTTACAATCTGATATGTAGTGGGGGGAAAAAGAAAAACGTGTTCATCAGACGCTGGATTCGAACCGGGTTCATGATCGAAAACATGTTGCCATACTCCTTACGAGCCACGCCACTCACTGATTGCTGCAAGATGTGCTCTCTGCTTTTGTTGCCTCTGTCGATCAAACGATGTTGCTGCTATGTGTACATATTTCACACGCACATAAAAAAAAACTAAACTAAATTAAAAAAACATGAAATACACTGAAACTGGGCAATTAATTTAAACAGTTTCAAAAAACATAACAGTAATTTAATGTCTGTTGTTATGGAGCCGCTTAGCTCACGTGCTCTGGCTGCTACAGTATATCACTTCAGTATTCTCACTATGTTACATAACTGCCCCCTGCTGGCCATGTATTTCTTATGTTAAACCATGTTCCGTTTTGCCGTGCTTTACTGCGGAGATGTACAAGATTTGTTTAAATCACTCGCGCATTCTCAGTAGCCGTATAATGATGGTTTGTTTTGTAGACTATCGAATAAAAAATTTAGCTTAAAGGGGCTAATAATATTGACCTTAAAATGTTTGTTTTTTTTAAATAAAAACTGCTTTTATTCTAGCCAAAATAAAACAAATAAGACTTTCTCCAGAAAATAAACTATTATAGGAAATACTGTAAAAATGTCCTTACTCCGTTAAACATCATTTTAGGAAAAAAGAAAAAACAATTCAAAGGGTGCTAATAAGAATTGTGTAAGCTAAATTGTTCGTAGTGTATTTGCATGAATGAGTGTGTATGGATGTTTCCCAGTGATGGGTTGCAGCTGGAAGGCCATCTGCTGCGTAAAAAATATGCTGGATAAGTTGGCAGTTCATTTCGCTGTGGCGACCCCAGATTAATAAAGAGACTAAGCCAAAAAGAATATGAATGAATGAATGAATGAATAAATAAACCTGCTCTGTGTACTTTGTCTTTATTGAAAAACAATAAAAAGTAAAGAAATAAAACCATCAATGATGGATTTATAAAGGTTAGTAACTGTATTATGACTCATTATAAGTATTAATAAGGGAACAGGCTTTAACAATATAACACTATTCTCTTATTTGACAGACCGACTGAATTTAATTTAACATTGCAGACTGACTCTTTATTAATACAATCATGATTTACTAATTAATACTCATAAATCATGTATAATTTCATATAAACGTGCATTGAAAATTGAAACGCTAATAAGTATTAATAACACTATTATAAATGCAGCTGTAACTGTCATTATAATACAGTATAATGATTGTTGTGTCTTTATAGATATATTTATAGCATAGTTTTGACTGTTTATAAATAATTATAAACAGAGTTATAATTCATTTTAAGCACATTATAAACTTCAGAAAAAGTGTTACCCAAAAGTCTGTCTAATTGTTAAGCATAACCTAACCCTTAGCTGGTAACAGAGATCTGAAGAGTCAAGTTGACATGCAGATGCCGAGGGCTAGTGCCAAGTTCAAACTGTATGAATTTCGAAATTGTCAGATCTTCATTGTTTTTGCACAACATGACTATCTGGGGGAGCATTTAGTTGCTGCTGTGTTCACACTGCATGATGGATCAGTGACAAGAGCTTACACACTGCATTACTACACTAGAAACACAGGTCAACTCGGTCTGGCTCACAAACACATGCAAGAAGTGATAAGCAAACAACTCAAGACCATGTGCGAGACATCATAAATAAATAAATAAATAAATAAATAAATAAATAAATAAATAAATAGTAATTCAAGTGGTCTGTAAGCTAATTTGCAGCAAAAGGGCAAAGAGAAAAAATATATGTGTTAATGGTTATATGGTTGGGGAGATGCAGGCAACAAAGATTGTGCATTTACAAAGAAAGAAAAAAAGTAGAAAGTCAATAAATAATTTTGCAATTAGCTGCTGCATGGCTGCATGCAAATGTTTCTTCTAACTAATCTAAAAATGTTCTTTAATTAAATACAATATGTACAAACGCTTGAAACATTATTCCTGATTTTCAAGTATAGCCCGTTTTTTCTATAAAGCTGCTTTGGTACAATCTGCATTATATAAAGTGCTACAGAAAAAAATGGTTTGACTTGACTGTCTAGTTATGAAGGTAAAACAAAACAACAAGACAGTAAAATCGGGGAAAGTAATCACTCTTTTCTATCTCATAAATGACAATGATATAAACACATAACATTTGTAGTAATGGTAATATAAATCTTAGCATAAAAAAGTGCACTGCAGGAAATTAATAGTAATAATATTAGTCAACAACAGGTTGAGAAATACCTTTAAGAGTGTTTTTTTAGGTCTCAGAGCCAAACAATGAGAGAAACACCCATACATTTTCAAAATGTTTTAGCAAAAAACTGAGAAAGAAATCTCTTCCTCACCTGGTTGTTATGAGGCATCCCATAAAGCGATTCCACCAGATCTGCTGCTCTTTTCAAAATCACCTCCTATATGCATAAAAAAAGAAAGTATAGTGAAATTGTTTTAATAACATCAGTAATCACAGCCAAGTGGGACACACAGACTTGATGTCTGCTCAATAACTTGTGTCTGTTAGGATGAAAAAGTGCAGTATTTAAGTAAACATTTGCTTTGTGTTGATGAAGGACAATTAAATCTACAGTATGTTTGTAGTGCAACAACTTTACAGAGTCAACACTTTGTAAGAAATGTTGTGATGGTACATCAGAGATGGAATTTATATGTTCTTGCCAATGAGAAATAATTTAAAATGCACTTTTCTGAGCAATCACATGAAAGGAAAAAAAGACAATATGTTATGATTGTTTAAAGGCAATGCTGGCATGTAAGCAGCTACAGGCTACTGCAAGAGGTGAAGAATAGATGTGATCCTGAGTCAACCCAGTAGCTACAGTACTTGGACATCTCACCCCTTCAAGACATTATGAATGATATACCTGTGAGGTAAAACTTAAACTTGAGATGCACATTGTCATGAGGACTGACTTTTTTAGATGATGTGTGGGTAAGTAATTGTGAAAAAATTGTGAAAAAATATGTTAAAGATGTAAGGGAGTGCAGGTACAGGGCTTCACTCTAGCTTGACATAGTTGTTGACTCCATTATGCTTCTTCTGCCAGCTTAACTTCTTACTATCAATGGGGTCCAAAATCCTTTTATATCAGCCTCAGTCTGACTCTACCTTCATTTCCCCTGGGTCCACCATAGACTACATCAAATGTTATAATATTGACCTTATATTGACCTATCTATATATTTACTGCGGCTATCCCAGACTAAAGATTTTCTTGGACGACCAGTAGTCAAACATTAAAGTCATTAGTAGACTAATTGCCCGTTAATTAAATTTAGTATGCCTGCTTAAGCAAATACTTAAATGGTTTAAGTTTAAGGGTTGAGAACGAATGCAAATTGCAATATTGGTTTATGTTCTACAGATATACTATAATAATGAGCATTAAAAATTGGGATTAAGAATTTACAAATGATATGATTATAAATTCATTCATTCATTTTCTTGTCGGCTTTGTCCCTTGCGGGGTCGCCACAGCGGAACGAACCGCCAACTTATTCAGCACGATTTTACGCAGCGGATGCCCTTCCAGCCGCAACCCATCTCTGGGAACTTCCACACACACATTCACACTCATACACTATGGACAATTTAGCTTACCCAATTCACCTGTACTGCATGTCTTTGGACTGTGGGGGAAACCGGAGCACCCGGAGGAAACCCACGCGAACCCAGGGAGAACATGCAAACTCCACACAGAAACGCCAACTGACCCAGCCCAGCCGAGGTTTGAACCTGCGACCCAGCGACGTTCTTGCTGTGAGGCAACAGCACTACCTACTGCGCCACTGGGTTGCCCATGATTATAAATATGTAATGGAAAAAATAGCATGTAGCTTTGCTTAATATTAAGAATTTGTTTACAAAGTAAAATAATAACATTCCCACAAATTTCAACTTACAAATATACAGCTTACCAAAAAGGCTTAAGAGAATAATGTTGAAAACTGTAAGCACAGTCAGCCCATTCATTCATTCATTTTCTTTTTGGCTTAGTACCTTTATTGATCTGGGATTGCCACAGCGGAATGAACCACCAACTTATTCAGCATATGTTTTATGCAGTGGATGCCCTTCCAGCTACAACCCATCACTGGAAAACATCCATACACCCTCATTCACACACATACACTATGGTCAATTTAGCGATTGTGCTACCCACTGACCCACAGTCAGCCCAAATAAATAAATAAAAAAGAAACACTTGTATAGGGACAATAATAACTGCCAGTAGGCCTGGGCATGAGCCTTTAAATGTAACATTGAACAAAAAATAAGTGTTAGTTTCAATAAGTTGCCAAACAAATAAGCCTATACATTAAATACAACTAATAAATAAAATGTAATATAACCACATACCGAAACACTCAAAAATGCATAACTTTTAAAATAGCTTTTGAAATGCAAATTCTCTAAAAGATTGTTAGGCTGCATTAATTAGGGCAACTGGAACCAGGAACACTTTCCAAATGACATTATAATTTGAATGGCATCTACACATATAATAGTCTGTTCTCCTTATCCCAAGATCTCCATAATCCTGGACCCAGTCCGTATTTTAAGCAGATGTTGTGGTGGTCATGGAGGAGTAGAGAGTGTGAGACAGATTCCTAAAAGACCCCAGTAACAGACAAGTGAGTCTGTGACTCAATTACTGGTTTGGAGCAGTAATAAAGTCTGCCCAGCATAAACTTTGATCACTGACCTGCCTGGAGGTACTGCTGGACAGCTGATGTCACTATGATGGATCACATTTGGGTGCCATGCTCCCCTAAAGGCCCTCCAACTCAAAAGTTCAGGATATTGTAACATATTGTACTCTAAAAAATTTTAACCCAATGTTTCCTGACACCTCACCTGGTCTGTGAATCAGAGTGAATGAACAAAACATGTTTTATGCTATAATTCTGAAGCTCTAGCACAACAAATGCAAGCCAAATAATGTAACTCCATTCTCTTATGCTAAAACACATTTTCATTTCAGTCAGTTACTGTGTTACTCAGAGTTGTTATTGGCCAGTGAGAACTGTTGCATGGGATCTACTCTGAATCACCTCTGTTTTTACCTAGGAACCCTCATCAAAGTTAGCGGTGTTAGTTAACTCACAGGGAGACCTAAAGATTAAGGCTGGGGCACACTAATGGTCAGCCATTGGGCTATGTTGGGCCATCGGTCAGTGTTAGTCATCCTAGATGGTTTGGCCTCTCATCAAGTTAACATCAGAGCTTGTTAGATCAATTTATAATGTAGAATCCTGCATTAGCTGTCTGCTGAAGACAGCACTCTGATTGGTTATTCAGTAATAAATCAGAGTGCAAGAAAAAATTGAAGTGACATACCCAAGTAAACAATTTAAGTCAAGAAGGAACACAAATGAGGACTATTAGATAATTAGACATATTTGCACAAGTAAATCCATCTGTGGTAAGTGGCAAGTACTGTGATAATAGTACTAAACGCTTTGTTTACACTTTGTCTGTATGCATTACATCTGCCAGTTTCCCTTTGATGATTGAGAAAACAAATAACTGCCACCTGCTTGTGTGACACATCCTCTCATCAGAAGCAGAATGCGCGCTCCATTTCAGTCGGCTGCTGTCCATTTGCTATGTTCATTTGCAGTTTTTTTTGGTCCAGACAAGACCAGAAGCAAGACGATGTGTGCAGGCTTAATCTACTGGGCTTTGCACCACAGACCTCCTGCTGGCCACATTCAGATTTTAACATTGGACAATATTAACATCAAATACTGACAATCAGTGTTTGCCCTGTTGTTACAAACTGTTTTCTGCAATGTGTCTTGAAGACACAAAAGAAGATCCACAGGCGTTCTCAGGGCAGCCGAGAGACGTAGTTCTGGGTCTTCCCCAAGGCCGCCTCCTGCTGGCACGTCACTGTCCTCTATGTTATTACGCTCATAAGGGGTTTTTGATCTGCGTTTAACCTAAGACCTTTTAGGTAACCTAAAAGACCTGTAAGCTAAGACCTTTTTGCCTTGGGAGACCCTACCAGGGGCATTAGCCCCCGACAACATAGCTCTTAGGATCACTCAGGGACTCAAACCCCTCCACCACGATGAGGTGGCGGTTCATAGAGGAGTGGTCAAGTTAATTTCATTTGTAAATATATACACCCTTTCCTGTAATTCAGACTTGCAACACATTCCAAAAAAGTTTTCAGTAGAAATTTAGGGCAGATAATGATTTGAAACAGGTGATGTCAACAGGTGATTGTAATCATAACTTGGTACAAAGGCAGCATCCATGAAATGTCTTGTCCTTTAGGTACAAAGTTGGGTCAAGGATCGCCAGTTTGCCAGCAAATGCATGAGAAAATTATTGAAATGTTTAAAAACAATATTCCTCAAAGAAAGACACTTAAAAGATTCATTGTTAATTTCAGTGCGTAAAGGACAAGGGCAAGAGCCTAAGCTGAACTTCCATGACCTCCGATCCCTCAGGCATCAATAATCAATAATTATTATTCATCTATAAGCGAAATCACCACATGGGCTAAGGACTATTTTGGCAAACCTTTGTCAAGTACCACAATATGTAGTTACATCCACAATTGCCAGTTAAAACTGTACGGTGCCAAAAGGAAGTCCTTTTTTTAACAGTGTTCAGAAGTGCTGTTGACTTCTCTTGACTAGGCATCTGGGATGGACGATCATATAGTGGAAACATGTACTGTGGTCAGATGAATCAGTGTTTCAGGTATTCTTTGGGAGAAATAGACACTGCATGTTCTCAACCAAAGCAGAAAAGGATCATCCAGACTGTTAGCAAAAAACAGGGTCTGACATTGTATGGGGTTGTGTCAGTGCACTTGGCAAAGGTAACTTGCACTTCTGTGATGGCACCATTAATGCTGAAAAGCGCATAGAGATTTTGGAGCACAATATGCTGCCTTCAAGAAGACATCTTTTCCAGGGACATCCATGCATATTTCAACAAGACAATGCAAAACTCTGCACACATTACAAAGTCCTGGCTGTAGAGGAGGGGATACAGTCCTGAGAATGTGTGGCACGTTTTGAAGACTCTATATTGTCCACCTTAAGAACTGTTTGCAGGAAGAATGGGACAAAATTACACTGAAAACACTTCATCACTTGGTGTCTTCAGTCCATAAACAGCTTTTAGCAAGTAAACATAGAAATCACTACTTTCTTTTTTTATTTGCAATTTCCATTTAGGCCCTATTTGTTGCTGGTTTTATGATGCGTTATTTTCAATCAAATCCCATGTAGACTGTGCTAAGTACATTTGTGAACAGGGTCTGAAATGTTTTGAGCTTGTTCATTTTCAACCTTTTTCAGAAGTGGGTAAAAAATGCAATCGATCAGATGCCTCTGCCCTCACCACCCTTGATGGTGGAGCAGCCAGGGGGTATGAGTCGTTTCCCCAGATTGAGAGTGCCATTGCGGGCCTGCGTGGTGTACCTCTTCCTGGTGGAGTCAACCTTGTCTCCCGTCCAAGGCGTGTTGGTTATCTGCCTCACTCGAAGCCAGAGCCCACACAGCCACTGGCCAGGTTGCTTCCACCCTGCATGCTAGGGCCACCTACCAGCGCTACCAAGCGCAGGCGCTGGCCCATCTGCACAAGGGTGGTTCTGACCCAGGCTTGTTACGAGCCCCGCACCGCAACCGACTGAGCTCTATGGCCCACAAGTCCACTGCATGTGCCCTGGGAAGGACGATGGCCACATTAGTAGTCCAGCTGGCTAAACAAAACACCACTTTCGCTAAAAGATATACGCAAAGTTGACATAGTTTGCCTACTTAACTCGCCCATATCCCATGCTTGCCTGTTCGGCGACACTGTCGGTGGATTCATCCAGGAACTTACTCATCTATCAGCGGGAGAGTAAGACCAAGCGGCAGCGCCGAGCACCTCACAGGCAACCAGCGCTCCCCACCCCAGGGAGCCGCTAATTTTGGTTAACGGACTGCAAAGCACCCCTAAGACGGGCCATCTGGAGAAGAGGGAACTTGCTCTTTCCTCGTGGGAGGCCGGGCTCTTCATCCATCGGCACTTAAAAAACACCATCAGACCCTCAAAGAAAGAGCATTTTTTTCTTTCCGGATGTGACAACCCGAACACTGGCAGTCTGGGATGCTATGCAGGATTGGTGCACTTCACCAGTGGTTCGCGAGGGGTGGGAGAACGGTCTCCCTTCTCTCACACTTCCAGCCCCTCCTTCAAAGCCTGGGTGCAAGGTGAAGTGAGTCTCTCGCCTCCTGCTCTTCCGTGGGACCCCAGCGCTCCCTGGATCAGCCTTCCCACTGTGCACTGCCCCACTGCTGGTACATCAGCGATCGAAGCGATGAAGCCATTAGCGAGGGCTCTGCCTGCCTGGTTAGTAAGGGCCAGCCCTTTGAGGTGGCTCATATGTATGTATAGACTTGGCTACGCGATTCAAATCACGAAACGGTCTCCCGAGTTCACGGGTGTGTATCTCACCAGGGTCAGCCCTGTGCCTGCCCCTGTCCTGCAAGAGAAGATTGCTGTCCGCTTGGCGAAGGATGCAATCTAGCCAGTCCCTCCAGCCGAGATGAAGAGCAGGTTTTACAGCCTGTACTTCATCTTATCCAAAAAAGAGCGGTGGGCTACGGCCAATCCTAGATCTGCACATTTTGAACCGTTGTCTTCACAAACTGCTGTTCAGAACGCTTACGCAGAAGTGCATCCTCCGATGCGTTCATCCTTGGGATTGGTTTGCAGCAATAGACCAGAAGGAATTACTTCATGACGCATACTTCATGTCTCCATACTTCTACGCCACCGTCAGTTTTCACCGTCAGCCACCTGGCAGTTTTCACCAAGCTCACGAAGGGTGCCCAAGGCCGCGGGCATCTGTATACTCAATTATCTCGACTGGATGATTTAGCGCTCACGGGATCAATTGATTACGCACAGAGAGTGCTTCGACCCCTCAACCTATTAGGGCTTTAGGTCAACCGAGAAAAGAGAAAACTCGCCCCCGTGCAGAGAATCTCTTTTCTCGGGTTGGAGCTGGACTCGATCACCATGAAGGCGCGCCTCACTCGAAAGCGCGCCCAGCTGTTGCTGACCTATCTGAGAGACTTCAGAGGCTCCTGGAGCATATGGCATCCACAGCCGCTGTCTCGCCGCTCGGGTACTCCACATGAGACCGCTTCAGCATTGGCTTCGGGATTGGGGATCCCAAGACGCGCATGTGTCGCTGCACCCTCAGCCTCTGGATGGACCCTGCGTTTCTACAGGCCTGTGAGCCTCTAGAATAAGTGTCCAGGCATGTCATCATTTTGATGGATGCTTCCAGTTGCGCTGGGGGGCCGTGTGGTGCGGGCATGCAGCTGTGGGTCCGTGGTAGGAACCTGGTTGCATTGGCATTTTAATCGCCTGAAGCTGTTGGCAGTGTATCTCTGCACTGCTCCTTTTTTGTACCGGTGCTCGAGGGGAAACACGTGCTGGTCAGGTTGAACAGCACGGCAATGTTGGCGTACATCAACCGCATGGGAGGTATCCGCTTTCGCCGCATGTCTCAGCTCGCTCGCCGTCTGCTTCCCCGGTGTCATCCTGCGGAATCGCTGCATTCCATTCTTCCCCACCGAGCTCAACTGTACAGCCAATGCGCTCCATGGCAGTTTCGCCTGAGAAAATGGAGACTCTACCCCCGACTGTCCAGCTATTATGGGCTGCGCGTTTCTCTCTAACAGAGATATGTGCGCATTCTCGCTTTGCAGGGTTTGCCAAGTGGGAAACTCAACTGACAGAGTTCCACTGGCAACACAGCTGGCCCCAGGGCATGCGTAATACGCATTTCTCCAGTGAGCCTACTCGCACAGATACTGTGTAAAGTCAGGAAGGACGAGAAACAGGTCTATGTATTGCGTCTCTCTGGCTCAATCGGACCTGTATTTTAGCTCTCTCCTCATGATGGCCCCACCCTGGCACATCCCCTGGAAGAAGTTTGTTCTCTGGGACAGGCATCATTTGCCACCTGCGCCCAGATCTATAAAACCTCACATGTGGTCCATAGATAGAGTGTGTAGGACTTAGGTGACCTACCGATTAAGTAGTTAACACCGTCACTCAGGCTAGAGCACCCTCTACGAGACATGCCTGCACCCTGAAGTGGAGTCTATTCGCTGTGTGGCATACTTTTCACCGAGAAGGACCCCGAACATGCCAGATCAGTGTGATGCTATCCTCCTTCAGTTGGCTGGAGCAGAGGCTGTCCCTTCCGCTCTGAGGATGTGGTGATGGCGGCATGCTGGGAAAGCATTGCCTCATCCAGTTCCCAGAGGTGCAAGATGTGGATATTAATTCTATCCTGTTCCCCTCTAATACCCACTTGGAGATCTCTCTTAGGAGAGGTCTGCTCGATCACTCGACTCAGTATCTTTAAACTTTCTGTCCAGGTAGACAGCTCTGCTGGTCGCGTTGGCATCAATCAAATGGGCCGGTATCTAAAGGCATTTTTGGTCAGCGAAATGTGCCAGCATTTTGGGTGCCCTAGGTTCCTACAGCCTTCTTTTTAGACTGTGTAGTGAAACTGCAAGCGCTGCCCATGGAGGAGGCAGACCCAGCCCCTTTATTGCTGTGTACTGTTCGCGCTTTGCGTATTATATGGACCGAACTCAGAGCTTTTAGATCCTCTGAGCAGCTCTTTATCTGTTACAGTGATCGGCAGAAGGGAAGTGCCCTATCCAAACAGAGGTTGGAACATACTCACTGAACAGTGGATGCCATCTCCCTCGCTTATCTGAGCCAGGGCGAGCCGTGTCCCCCAGGAGTGAGAGCGCACTCCACTCAGAGCGCGCATCCTTTTGGGCGTTAGCACACGGCGCCTCTCTAACACACATTGTAGAGCTGCGGGCTGGGCAACACCTAATACATTTGTGAGATTTTTAAATCTTTGAGGGGATCAAATTTCCTCACGTGTGCTGGGAATCCCTGTTGAATGAGGAAATTCGGTTAGGCGGTTACGCTTGCTGTGCCTTTTTCTCTAACACAGATGAAGGGACTCGCTGAATTAAAACCAGTTCAAATCAGGCTTGGAATTGTGAGCACAAATTGCTTCATTCGCTCCAAGCCTTTTACCATCAGGATAACAAGGGGGCCAATTCATTCGACTCTCTTTCCCCACTACTCTGGGCCAGATGGACAAAGATGCACCCGCAATTTTGGTTAATCGTTAACCATCTAGACAAGGGAGCTTTCACTATCTCCTATCACAAGACTTTTGCATCATGAGAGTTTTGACTGACCAGTTTTGTGATTTTGGTGGCCATGTGTTTGCCCTCGAGACATTCCACATCCTGCTAAATGGACAGAATTCAGAGACAAAGAGATCTCTGCAAATGAATGAGAGTCTTAAGAAATACAATTCTCTTAAATGTTATAGCCAAGGCAAAATTTGATATTTTGCATAATAGCCATAGGTTTATGATGTGCTGTGTCTATTCCAACCAACCAGGTTAACAATGTGTTGTTACCCTTATAACAGGTTAAAATTATCTGTATGTGTCTGAAATGCTTCATGTTTGATGTTAAATCAAAGTCCTCTTAATTTGCAATACATTGGTGAAAATGAGAATTTAGTAATACGAACAGTATTCGTCTTGTAACATTTATGTCAGATAGTTACAATCTTACCAGAGATTTTACCACGTGAAGTCTCTTGCAGTTGGTTAATGATTAAACCTGATTACACTGGTACGGGGCGTGGCCCCGCCCATCATGACAGTCGGTCATTGGGTGACAGTGTCAGAGGGATGGATCAATACGTGTCCCTTAAAACGCCCTTGCCGCCCCAAATCTGAGCTTTTAGCATTAGCTGGCTTGAGCATAGCTGTGCTTCGGCCCCCAGTCGCCACCACGCGATTGGGTCACCACAAAACTCTTTATGCAAACCTCTTAAGTTTCGGACCGCTGAAACTTCCGCTAAACTGACTCTTGGCAGAGTCGGCTCCACGGTAACCCAAGACAACGAGCTCCACTTACGCCCGAGTGAATCACGAAGACGTCACCAAAGCCAACCTATCAGGAGCGCCACGTGTTTCGTCACTCCAGCCCGGCGAGGGAAACTCGAATCAAGATGACTTTAACAACTTGCGCAAGTATCACAACATCTGTTGTCTCTTTCTAACTTGGTGCCTATGCTTTTAAGCAGTTAAATATGAGTCAAATCTCTGCTTTTGTGGTTTCTCAGGTGATTCTAAGATCTAGTACGAAATACTAGATAGTCTGGGACTGTTTGTCAACTCATTTTGCATCCTCCGAACTGCCTGTGTGTGTGTGCGTGTGAACGTGTGTGTGCGTTTGTTTGTTGTTTGTTTATTACGTAAGTTAGCCTCATGTATCGTAGTGTAGCTCAATAAACCTTTGTTCTCCTTTTGTAAGAACTGTGCTCTTGTTTATGTGCTTCTAAGTCATTGCCTCAAGCTATAGATTGTGTTACCTTGCTAAAAGTTAACCCTATTCTGTGTTATGTTATTATCGTGGGCCACGGAAATAATATAGACAAGATTAGTAAAACGTGATGTCTCTATTTGGGGGACAAACTTCAGATAAAGTTTGAATCTTTGATCTGATTTAATCCGACTCAATTGAGTCGAATCAATAATAATAATAATAATACATTTTATTTATAACGCGCTTTTCTAAAACCCAAAGCACTTACAAGAAAGTAAAAACAACAAAGCACAGAAAAACAATAAAATATACAAAAAACACAGTAAGAAAAAAGAGATATCACAAATTAAAAACAGTCCTAAAAAGATGAGTTTTCAGTAGCTTCTTTAAACAGTCCAAGGAGCCAGCATTCCTAATGTTAGTGGGGAGAGCATTGCACAGTTTGGGTGCACCGAAAGAGAACGCCCTACCTCCCATGGTGCTGAGTTTACAAAGAGGCTGAAACAGCGTAGGACCCGATGCAGAACGTAAACAGCGAGAGGTAGAGGAAATGGATATCAAGTCACAAATGTAACCAGGAGTTGAACCATGAACCGCTTTATATGTTAAAATCAATGTCTTAAAATCAATACGAGACTTGACGAGCAGCCAGTGAAGCTGTTGGAGTATAGGAGTGATGTGAGACCGAGATGATGTGTGTGTCAACACACGTGCTGCAGAATTTTGGATGTATTGAAGAATCTTAAGAGAGTTAGCTGGTAACCCTCCGAACAGAGAATTGCAAAAATCCAAACGAGACGTGATAAAAGCATGAACAAGTCTTTCAGCATCCAGCCTTGAGAGGAAAGGGCGTAAGCGGGCTATATTTCTAAGATGATAAAAGGCAGTTTTAGTTAATTGTTTAAAATGAGGCTTCAGGCTAAGCTGAGAGTCCAGAAGAACACCAAGATTACGCACCTGCGGAGATGGTGATAAGACAGACCCATCAACTGTTAACTCAAATTCACTACACCTCTTGATGTTAGAAGGAGTGCCAATCAGTAAAATCTCGGTTTTAGAACTATTCAGCTTAAGATAATTATGTTGCATCCAAGCTTTAATTTCAATTAAGCAAGCGTTAAGCGATGACATTGATGCCGATGAATTGGGAGAAGTGTTAATATAGATCTGTGTGCCATCGGCATAGCAATGATATCTAATCCCAAATTTTTGCAGGATTTGACCAAGAGGCAATATATAAATACTAAAAAGAAGTGGACCGAGTACTGACCCTTGGGGGACACCATGACATAAAGGAACAGTACGCGATCTGTGACCCCCCACATAGATAAACTGTGAACGTCCAGAAAGATAGGATTTAAACCAATTTAGCCCAATCCCATCCACACCAACCCAGTTATGAAGTCTGTCCAAAAGTATGCTGTGAGAAATTGTATCAAAAGCTGCGGTTAAGTCTAAAAGCACTAAAATACCACAAGACCCCGAGTCAGCAATCAAGAAAAGGTCATTAACGACCTTAACTAAAGCAGTTTCCGTGCTATGTCCTGATCTAAAACCCGACTGAAATGCATCAAACAGAGCATTTGCTTGCAGGTGTTCTTGCAGTTGCCCCACAACCACCCGCTCGAGAACCTTTGCCAGAAAAGGTAGATTAGAAATCGGGCGGTAATTAGACAGATCAGAGGAGTCACTGCCAGGCTTTTTTAAAATCGGTGTAACAGCAGCAGTTTTCAGAGCGGTTTCAATAAAACCAGTGCTAAGTGAAGCATTCACAATAGTGGTAATATGGGGCATGAACACTGATAGACAGTTTTTCAGAACAGAAGTTGGGAAAGGATCAAGAACACATCAATGATTCGAATCTTCAAGATCCGAGGCATTGATATGAGCTAATAATTCCTAATCGATTTTATAACGTAGATTGATTTCTTACACAGAGATACATGCGCTTTCTCGCTTTGTCAGTTGAGTTCCCCACTTGGTGAACCCTGCACAGTTCCTCCGAGGCCCCCAGCATCTAACTCAGTGAAGGAGTCAGGTGTTGGCCCGTTACGTTGTTGGCATGCCCGCTGGTCAGCCCACATTGTTGGTATAGGTGCCTGCTATGTGCAATCCCCAATAGCGATCCCATATGCTCACTCAGCCGCGATGTAGTCCCCCCTCCTAGGCGGGCTCGTGTCTTCCCTCCCCGCTAACCATCTCTTTTTCATTTGAGTTGTCCCCCTTTTCAGGGCTAGTCCATATGTCTTATTGCCACCAGGTCTCCCCTATCGGGACTGCACGCTTTCCCAATGTACTGTCGTATGAAAATTCCTAGAAATTAACTAGATGCATTATGACTCCCGAAAAATATATCTAAATCTGTAAAACTTCTGTTGAAGTGAGATAAGTAAGGGCCACGGAACATGTTGGAAGACCACGCCTTTGTTGAAGCAGGTGCGGTCACCCTATTGGCTTGGCATAACCTCTCATCAGGAACAAGGTAAGGTTCAATCATTGTGGCGTTTTACATACATTTCCCCATAGTGGAAGTTTCCACATAGCATTCAAGTTCCCCTCCGGAAAGGGAACGCTCTGGGACGGAAATGCTATGTTCCTTCGACACAATGATTGCCCCTTAGCTGTTGGGCGTGAAAGTCTCTTCAGCTAGAAAAGGATGCCTCAGCTTGGCACGCGCTATGCTTATATTCCAAATTGATTGTAAGTAGCGCCAGCTGTGCATGCTGACGCTGACAACTCATTGGCATTTCTTTGGCCCATTTATATACTCTTTCAGATGGTTGGATTTTGACAAAATCCCCATAGTGGAAGTTTCCACATAGCATTTCCGTTCCCCTCCCTCAGGGAACGAGGGTTACTTTAGTAACCGGAGTGTTTTTTTAGAAGAAATGTTTCAAATAGAAAAATCTTTCCATAGCCCCAATGCGTTTAATCTTTTTTCTTTTTTTTTTTGCAATGTCATTCTGTTCAAACATGCAGCACCTGTGAACTAGTGCTTTTTACAGGATACATCTTCATGAAAGTTTTATTGCATGTGAAGCCTTTAATATCCTTTTAATTATTTAAATTTATTCTATACAAATTAACACTGAAATATGAGTTTTCAACACTAAAAAACGCCATAAAATCTTTGTAAAATGCTAATTTTTAATGATTATTTTTATGTTTTTTTATGTTCTAAAATATTTGTTAAACATTTTTTAAAAACAAAATATGCAAGACACTGCAAAAACAAAAAGTGTCTAGTCAAGTTATTTTACGTGATCCTCTGCATAATAATTTTAATTCAGACACTGTAACCACGGATAGGACGCTGACAACAGGATGCGGATCCAAATGCAGGTATTTATTAAAGGAATGGTCAGGCAAGCAAAGATCAATACAGGAGCAAACAGTCTTATGAGGGAAATCCAGAATCGTAGTCAATATAGCAGGCAGATGGTCACAAGGATGGCAGCAGACAGGCAGAAACAGATAATCAAGGCAAGGGTCCAAACACGGCAAAAAACAAGACAAGGAAACACTTTGAATTGACACTGTAAACAGGTAACAAGACTCGGCAATGGAGCGAGTGTATGTTCTGCTTATGTAGTGTGTGTAATCAGTTCTTGAGTGGCTTCAGCTGTTGGATGTAATCAGTGATGATATGGAACCGGTTGTGTGTGATGTGATGTTTGGAAATGTAGTCCATTAGGTGGCAGATTTGTAGTCCATTAGTGATTGTGCATGTAAACCAGCGATCTAAGGGGAGAAGATCGCTGGTGATCGTGACAGACACCTAGTTATATTACTTTAAATATTCCATTATATTTGTGAAATGAGAACATATACATACATATATAAATACATGCACACACACACACACACACACACACATATATATATATATATATATATATATATATATATATATATATATATATATATATATATATATATATATATATATATGCTGTTGTTATTTTAGTTTTTAATTCATTTAACAAATATTATAGAATTACCCCCCCCCCCCTGCCCCCCGCCCGTTTTATTTTATCTTTGCCATGATGACAGTAAATAATTATGCAAGTTATTGTATCACGATGGTTTTTTTTCTGTAGACTATTGAAAAAAAATAAATATAGCTTAAAGGATCTAATAATTTTTAACTTAAATTTTTTTTATAAAAAAAAAACTGCTTTTATTCTAGCCGAAATAAAAAAAAGACTTTCTCCAGAAGAAAAAACATTATCAGACATACTGTGAAAATTTCTGTAAATGTCAAGGACACGTTTTTCACAAAGTTGTGTATATTTGTGTTATTGTTATAAACTCTAATTAATTTGTTATAATTTGTATGTTAATTTCTGTTATAAACTCATAATATGCAATATAATGCAAAGCAGAGAATGTGCACCCTTGAAATTGTGGGAAGTTATGGGTTTTTAAAAGAAAGAGTTGCTATTGGAGCATAACAGATCACATGTTTTGAGTTACGTGAAGTGCGGGACCATTGCATTATGGGTCAAACTGACATGGTGGCAGAGAGAAGCTAACGACACAGAGCGTGAGAAAGAGTTCATTAATCTGCATGGTCTAAGAGGGCGCACACGGTAATTTATATTAAATTCTTATACATTTTGTGTATAGTGTTGTATTATGTCAGTTTACATGAATGATGTTGTGTGTAAAAACTGATGTTACTGGATTTAGAGTTGTCGCACATGTTCACATGCATACCAGCGGACATTTTGGTTGAGAGACTGTGAAAAAGGACTCTGAGAAATGCATATTTAAATGATATGTGTTTTATTTCTTGTAGTTTTCACGGTGTCTACTGCAAAAGAGAGAGAGAGAGAAACAAATAAAGAGCAAAGACATCAGTATGAAGCGTGGCTATCATTTATTTAGACCAGTGCAGCTACAGTGAAAACGTAACGCCAGCAAAGCTGACAGCTTCAAGGGTGGAACGGTGCCAGTCGGATTGCCAGAGAGAGAGATCGCGGCTTCGCGTGCAGAACTGACGTCGGATCGGCAGAGAGAGAGATCGCGGGAGCATCGCGTGCAGAGCGGACGTCGGATCGGCGCAGAGGGAGCATCGCGTGCAGAACAGACGTCAGATTGATAGTCAGAGAAGGCGAGATCGCGGGAGCTTCGCACGGTAAAGGACGTTGGATAAAGAGGAAGCACGATCGCGTGAGCAGAGATCGCGTCAGAGAAGAGGCCAGCCTTTGCACAGCTGTTAAGCTGAGAAAGTACCGCGAACTAACCTCAAGAGGGCGACATTCATCCAAGTAAACTACAGCCTTGCAAGTATCCTTTCCACAAGCATTAGAGTACAGTGTTTATTACATTGTGAAGATTTGACTGTGCTGTCTTTACATTTTTATGGACATTTGAAAAAAAAAAAAAAGAAAAGAGGAACACTTTACTGTTGTTTATGCTTTACCAGTGATATTGTTGTGAATGTTTCTACGGTTATTTTTGATTTGATAGTTAAGTAAAGTCAGTTAAGTAACACAGTTAAGTAACCACGTACTAAAGTGTTATGCTATAATATTTATAATGTCAGTCCATGGAGAAAAATCACAAAGTGGTGAATCAAGTGAGCAAATTGAGATAATTCAAGCAGAGTTAAATAGGTTAAACGAACAATTAAAATCTCAAACAAATGATGCTGAAAGGGAAAGATTAGAGTCACTTTTAGGTGATATTCATCATAAGATACAGTCACTTCAAACAGCAATGATAGAACCCACTGCTGCCATTTCAAGAAAAGATGAACCCAGGAAATCCTCACGTGAGAGAAAGTTAACTCCAAAAATGCTGGAGCTTAAGCAGCATGAAGTTTCTCAAAATGAGAGTAAATTTGTCAAGTTGTACGAAAGCTGGAAAGAACAAGTTAAAGCTACACGTACCAAACTTAAGAGTGAGTGCTCTGACCAAGACTTAAGTGACTTGATGGATAGTGTAGAAGGAATGGTAACTCAAGTAAAAACTGTGTATGAGCTTATAAGATCTCAATCAGTTCCTTCTACTGAGGTTAGAAGAAAAATGGATTCCTGTATAGCAGTAACTGCGGATATAATGGGGCTTATGAAAGTGCGTATGAGTGAAGTGGGGCTAGAGGAATTTGATGATTATGCAGAAAATGCAAGAATTCACATGGTGCTTGAAAAAGAGTATGCTCAGTCAATATTTTCAACCACAAGCTCCAAGTCTGTTTGTAGCCACCATTCAAGCTGCTCATCAGCTCAACAAAGCATCACTGCAAAAAGAGCAGAGTGTGCTGCTCAGTTGGCTGCAAAGCAAGCAGAGATGAAGATGGAGGAGGTTATTGCTACTCAAAGGCTAGAACTTAAAAGACTGGAGAATCAGAGAGATATTCAAATTATAGCTGCAAAGCTCAAGGTATACTCTGAAGCTGACTCAGGTGAGTCCAGTAGTGATAGTAGAGCAGCAAGCATTGAGGTAGCCAATTATCCTCCAGCATCTCATAAGAAAATTAAAGAAGAACAGGCATGCAAAGCGGATAATAAGAAACAGACAAGCCATACTAATGGTGAAGCATCAGTAGTACAAGCCTTGCACAACACAATGGTTCTCAGCAGACTTCCTGCACCTGAGCCCTCAGTCTTCTCAGGGGATCCACTCAAGTTCTTAGAGTGGAGAACAAGTTTCAAGGCATTAATAGAACAGCGATGCACAAATCCAGCAGATAAATTGTTCTACCTTCAAAAATATGTCAGTGGTGAAGCACAATCTGTATTGGAAGGAAGTTTCTATAGAAAGGACGATGAAGCCTATGATCAAGCATGGGAAGCACTGAATTCTCGATATGGCCATCCATTTGTGATCCAGTGTGCGTTCAGAGAAAAACTGAATAACTGGCCCAAGATTGGTTCAAGAGAGTCTGTTAAATTGAGACAATTCAGTGATTTTCTGACAGCATGCAGCAATGCTATGCCACACATCAAAGGACTACAGGTGTTGAACGACTGTGAAGAAAATCGAAAAATGCTACAAAAACTCCCTGATTGGCTGACATCTCGTTGGAATCGGCTTGTGACGATGCAGCTAAAACAATTAGAGGAATATCCCACTTTCAAGGAGTTTGCTGAATTCATGGCACAGGAAGCAGAAATAGCATGAAACCCTGTAACATCCTTTCACGCACTGAAACTCTCTGAAGAAAAAACATCTAGAGAAGTCAAGCGCTCCAAGGCTAATGCATTCATCACTAATGTGAAAGCATCAGATAAGTCAAGAATTGTGTCAAAATCGTACAGTGTTGGAGTAAGCAACTCAGTTGATGCAAACAGATCCAATAAAGTCACCACTGTGCCTTCATGTTCAAACCCAGTCACTTGCAGGTGTTGTGGAGAAAGTCACTCCATTCACAAATGCCAAACGTTCACCAGTAAGTCTGTGGAGGACAAGAGAAAGTTCATATTAGACAATAACCTATGTTTTGGATGTCTTCGGAGAGGACACAATTCAAAGGACTGCAGGAACAAAGCTACTTGTAGTATATGCAAAAAACATCATCCAACACCACTTCATGAAGACCGCCCTTCCTCAGCAGTAACAGTTTCACACACTATGCAAGCAGATCAAAACACATCTTCTCTTTCCTGTTGCGTAGACAGTGGTGATGGTGGGAGTACATCAATGATAGAACCTGTATGGATTTCTTCAACTTCCACTCCTGATAGAGAGACCTTAGTTTACGCTCTTTTAGATACGCAGAGCAGCAACACCTTCGTGGATCAAGAGTTATGTGAGAGGATGGGGGCAATTTCAGAGCCAGTAAAGTTAAAGCTTACCACAATGATGGGAAAAGATTCCGTTGTTCAAAGTGAAAGAGTTTGTGGGCTCAGAGTTAGGGGGTTTAGCTCCCATGGCCTAATCAGTTTGCCACCTGCCTATACCAGAGACTTCATTCCACTTGAACTTTCCCACATTCCTACTCCTGAAACCGCTAGAAGATGGAGTCATTTGAATGAAATTGCTCAGGAAATTCCAACGCTGCTAAACTGTAAGGTCGGACTCTTGATAGGTTATGATTGCTCAAGAGCTTTGGCACCACGCCAAGTCATCACAGGAGGTGATGAAGAACCGTTTGCTGTCCGGACAGACTTGGGTTGGAGCATAGTTGGCAGTTCACCACAGAATGCAATGTCCACTGAAGTTACAGGCCTGTGCCATGGTGTTGTTGTTAAGGAACTCCCAATACTGACACCTACCTCAGTCATCAGAGCCCTTGAATCAGACTTTAGAGACACAAGTCCAGGGGAAAAGAGCATATCACAAGATGATATACAGTTCACGCAACTTCTAAATGAGAAAATTAATAACTCAGAGGGACACCTTGAAATGCCTCTCCCCTTTAAGACACGCCCACAGTTACCTGAAAATAAGCAGCTGGCTTTGGTGCGACTGAAGCGTCTGAAAGGAAGATTCGAGAAAGACACCAAGTTCAAGGATGATTATGTTAAATTCATGGAAGGTGTCATCAAGGACGGTGATGCAGAGAGAGCAGAGCACCAACCCAAGGCAGGAAACGTCTGGTATATTCCTCACCAGGGGGTATATCACCCAAGAAAACCAGAGAAGATCAGAGTTGTGTTCGACTGCTCCGCCAAATATGGTGGCACAGCATTGAATGATCACTTGCTAACGGGACCAGATCTCACTAATGGGTTAACAGGAGTACTCTGCAGGTTCCGCAAGTATCCAATCACAATTATCTGTGATGTGGAAAGGATGTTTCATAGGTTCCATGTAAGCCAGGAGGACAGAGATTACTTAAGGTTCCTGTGGTGGGAAATGGCAATACAAGATCAGAGCCAAAGGAGTATCGCATGAAAGTCCACCTTTTTGGAGCAGCATCCTCTCCTGGCTGTGCAAATTATGGAATGAAGTATCTTGCATGGAAAAATGAAAGGGAGTATCCTGCAGCAGCCAGTTTCATCAAAAGTAATTTCTACGTTGATGATGGGCTCATTAGTGTGGAAAATGTTGACACCGCTATAAAACTGGTCGAAGAAGCCAGAAATGTGTGTGCAAAGGGGAAATTGCATCTACACAAGTTCATTTCAAACAACAAAAGGGTAATGGAGTCTATCCCTCTCAGTGAACAAGCCAGCGGAGCTCAGGAAGTGGAGCTTGGTTCGAATGAACTCCCAGTTCAGACTGTGTTGGGAGTAAAGTGGAGTGTAGTTAATGACACATTCTCATTTAAAGTAGCCCTGGATGAGAAACCAGCAACAAGGCGAGGAATCCTCTCAACAGTTGCATCAGTGTTTGATCCATTAGGCTTTTTGGCTCCTTTTCTTCTATTAGGAAAGAAAGTACTACAGGAAATGTGTCAAAAGGGCATTGAATGGGATGACCCAGTTCCCAAAGAGTTAATGCCACAATGGAGTAGCTGGCTAAATGAATTAAACAACCTGCACAATCTCCAGATTGCAAGATGTTTTGCTCCTGAACATCTAGGAACAGTTCAGAGGATCGAACTCCATCACTTTTCAGATGCGAGTAGCCATGGCTATGGTCAGTGCTCATATATCCGAATGCTGAGTGAAGATATAGTGCACTGTTCCTTTGTCATTGGCAAAGCAAGGGTCGCACCCACCAAAATCGTGACCATACCCAGGCTTGAGTTAACAGCTGCGGTGATCTCTTCAGCAGTCAGTAGCATGTTAAAGAAGGAGCTGGAGCTCAAAATTGACCAAGAATATTTCTGGACCGATTCAAAGGTAGTCTTAGGCTACATTAACAATGAAGCCCGTAGATTTCATGTTTTCGTAGCGAATCGAGTCCAAAGAATTAGAGAGATGACAAACCCTGCGCAATGGCACTACATAAACACCGAACAAAATCCTGCAGATCACGCGTCCAGGGGCCTCAAGGTGTCAGAGCTGATCACTTCAAATTGGCTCAAGGGACCTGCATTTCTCTGGGAAAGAGAAATTGTCACCACGAACACAATTCCCGAGCTTCTGGTTGGTGATCCCGAAATCAGGACAATGCAAGTGCTACAAACAGAGGTAGCAAATGAAGATGATCGTTTTCTAGAGAGGTTTAGTCAATTTTCGAAATGGCACACTGCAATGAAAGTTGTTGCTCGTATTCAGCAACTAGCTAGAGACAAGACAACTAAACCCATAAATGTTGAAGACATGAGGAATGCGAGCATCATGCTCATAAAATTGGCACAAAGAGATGCCTTCAAAGATGAAATACAAATATTGAAGCATAGTAAATTGCCACATAGTCATCCGTTGTTCCAACTTGACCCAGTGCTGCAAGATGGTGTTCTTAGGGTGGGAGGGCGATTGAAGAAAGCTTCCTTACCTCTTGATTCGCAACACCCAGCAGTCCTTCCAAGAGATAGCATGGTCCCCCGTCTCATAGTCAATTATTGTCATGAAAAGACTCAGCACCTAGGCAGAGGACAAACCCTTAATGAACTGAGAGCAAATGGTTACTGGGTTGTCAGTGGCAGCAAAGTTGTGGCGAACCACATTAAACAGTGTGTTAAATGCAGAAGAGCTCGCAGGCCAACAGAGACGCAGATGATGGCAGATCTTCCTGCTAAACATGTTGAACCTTCTCCACCATTCTCATACAGTGGGATGGATTGCTTTGGCCCGTTTCTCTGTAAGCAGGGACGGAAAGAGCTTAAGAGATACGGTCTCATATTCACCTGTTTCTCTTCAAGAGCAATCCACATAGAGATGCTGGAAGATCTCACCACAGATGCCTTTATAAATGCCTTGCGATGCTTCATTGCAATTCGTGGAGCTGTAAGAGAAATCAGATCGGATCAAGGGACAAATTTTGTCGGGGCAAAAAACGAGCTGACAAAGGCTTTGAAAGAATTGGACAAAGAGAGATTGACTGCTTACCTATCCCAGAAGCAATGTGACTTCATTTTGAATGTACCTGATGCCAGTCACATGGGAGGGGTTTGGGAAAGGCAGATCAGGACGATTAGAAGTGTTCTAAACACTGTTCTTCTCCAGAGTGCAGGAAGACTGGACGATGCTTCCTTGAGAACTTTCTTTTATGAAGCCATGTCAATCATAAATAGCCGCCCACTCACCACAGATACCATCAGTGATCCCAAGGGGCTAGAGCCGCTTACCCCAAATCATTTACTCACCATGAAATCCTCTGTCCCTTTGCCTCCGCCTGGAAAATTTGTGCCAGAAGACCTGTATGCGAGGAAAAGGTGGCGAAGAGTACAATATCTGACACAGCAATTTTGGAGTAGATGGAGGACGGAATACCTGGCAAACATCACCCTCAGACAACGGTGGCACTCTCCAAGACGAAACATAAAAATTGGAGATGTTGTCATTGTTAAAGAGGAAGAGCTTCCCCGAAATGAATGGAGACTTGGAAAAGTCATTGATGTTTGTGCAGATGAAGACGGACTTGTGCGAAAAGTCAAAATTCAAATAGGAAATAAGAAGTTAGGGAAAAAGGGTCAACGACTGACCAATCCATCAATTCTTGAACGTCCCATTCATAAACTAGTGGTACTTGTAGAGAAAAAGTAAATCTGAAGTAACATCTAATTTGGAGTTTTAAGTGTCACAAGTTTAACTAGTAGTCTTGAACCAAAAGTCAGAGAGATATGGTTCTTATATTTAGATTGTGAAATTCTGCAATTTATTCAAATATTTACGTAAATAAGTTCATCATAAATTACAGTAATTTGGTGGGAGTGTAAATGTCAAGGACACGTTTTTCACAAAGTTGTGTATATTTGTGTTATTGTTATAAACTCTAATTAATTTGTTATAATTTGTATGTTAATTTCTGTTATAAACTCATAATATGCAATATAATGCAAAGCAGAGAATGTGCACCCTTGAAATTGTGGGAAGTTATGGGTTTTTAAAAGAAAGAGTTGCTATTGGAGCATAACAGATCACATGTTTTGAGTTACGTGAAGTGCGGGACCATTGCATTATGGGTCAAACTGACATGGTGGCAGACAGAAGCTAACGACACAGAGCGTGAGAAAGAGTTCATTAATCTGCATGGTCTAAGAGGGCGCACACGGTAATTTATATTAAATTCTTATACATTTTGTGTATAGTGTTGTATTATGTCAGTTTACATGAATGATGTTGTGTGTAAAAACTGATGTTACTGGATTTAGAGTTGTCGCACATGTTCATATGCATACCAGCGGACATTTTGGTTGAGAGACTGTGAAAAGGACTCTGAGAAATGCATATTTAAATGTTATATGTTTTATTTCTTGTAGTTTTCACGGTGTCTACTGCAAAAGAGAGAGAGAGAGAAACAAATAAAGAGCAAAGACATCAGTATGAAGCGTGGCTATCATTTTATTTAGACCAGTGCAGCTACAATTTCCATGTTCTGTTAAACATCATGTGGGAAATATAAAAAAAAAGAAAAAGGGGGCTAATAATTCTGACTTCAACTGTACATATTTATTACTATACTTAATCCCAAGAGTGGTCATGACAGAAGTACAATTTCTGCCATGAAACTCTATGCAAGTGTAGGCTGATAGGTCACCCAATCTGCTCCTGCATCATTAACTACATGGCACAGTAGATTGGTTGCTGTCACCTCGGCAGCCAATGAACATGATCCTTATCATTTTAAATGCTCAATGTTGTTCTTCGATGTATGCTGCAGTGCATTTTAGGAGACTGTCCTCCAACCCAGCTCCACCTGTGTTTAGAACTGCTATGGGGGTTACATATTTATATGTTATATTCTCAGACGGCATGTCTGTGAATGTACTGGAAGGAGCAGGTCTCGGTACTTGCTCTGTCATAACAATCAAAGCAGCAGCACAGCAAAAGTGGAAATCTATGCCACCAAGCCCAAATACAACATTTCCACATATATATGGACATTTCCATATATATATTCCATATATATTCCATATATATATTATAGGTGGGCATAGATTAATTTTTTTAATCTAGATTAATTTCAAAATTAATCTAGATTAAAATGGCTCATTTGAATTTTGCCGAAGGCATTCAGAATATGTGTGCTACCCATATAATGACTAAAAAGTCATAACTGAACTAAACAAAAATTGAATTAAGACGTGGAGTATGCAGATATTAGTGGCATTATTGAAGTAAACACCACAATCAAACTATTATCATCATGTAGGACTTTTCACCATAAATTCCATAATTAGTCGGCAAATAAGTCACCCAAAATTACAGGGAACTCTTACATGAAAGCACTTCACGTAAACACATTAATTATATTATTGTCTATTAAGGCAAATAACTAGATTACAGATGTCCATGTAAGCATAATCAGTAGTGTCCAGGGACAGATCTAAAAAAAAATTATTCATGGGGTGGCATTAAAATTATGAGGGGTGGCAACACTAAAGCAAGCATCCTTGCATGGTTTTTGTGGATTCAAGGAACGCTATTATTATTCGGTGTATACACTAGGGTGCACATTTTTACATTGTCCTTAAAAAATTAAATAAAGGCTGATGTGTGATTGACTTGAACCTGGTATCTGGATTGAAAAGTGAAATAAATTAAAGGAGATGGTATGGTATGTTTAACTTCTCTTTGCTGAGTTCTATGCAAATCTGTAGCGAGTTTAAGTCTATGCCAAATTTGATTAACAAAGCATGACAAACAATGCAGACTGCATATGAATACAACTTCTCAGTGAATCAAGTTTCCTTAAGTCAAAAATAAATAATACACAACATACACTACACTGAACAATTTCGATTAGCTAACAAGGTAAGGCTAACAATAAATATAACTGATTCAAAAAATTTGCTATTTAGTTGTCATATAACTAGCAAGCAACTATCTCAGACAACACATAGATTTTTTTTTACCTTAATTTGGCATTCATTTTTTAAGTATTAAAGTAATTCAGTACCTGGATTTGTTTCTCAACTTCAGCATATCGATGGACTGGACACGGCCAAATGTGTTGTTGTCACGTGACGCCAGTTATCAAAGGTTCGGACAATCTTGAATATTCAAGCTACTGAACAATATACTTTTGAAAATAGTTTACAGTTAGGCTGTTAGTCATATATATATGCGAGGTTATCGGTCAAAAAACACTTTTGGTTTGTTAAAAGAGCCTGATTGATGATTGAGTCATTTGTTTGTGTGATGATCTCGCTGCACTAAATGTCTTTGATTCACTAAAACGAAGCAGTTCATAAGAGTTGTTTGTGCAGACCACTGACACCATTCATCAAAGGTTCGGACAATCTTGAAGATGCAAGCTACTGAACAACATACTTTTGAAAATAGTTTACAGTTAAGCTGTTTGTCATTAATATACGCAAAGATATCAAAATAACTGCTTCGGTTTGTTAAAAGAGCCGGATTGAGTCATCTGTGTGTGATGATCTCGCTAGTTGCACTAATTGATTCACTAAAACAAAGCAGTTCATAAGAGTCGTTTGTTCGGACTATGCTTTAATAAAAAGATTTTGTTCTATTATTTATGAATATTAGCGTGGAATAAAGAGCAACAACGGAAATACAGGTGTACAAACCCGGAGGGTGGTTTAATTGAACGAAAGAGAATAAGATGTAAACAAACTGATAATTAAAGGTTCGTGAAGTTTCGGTGGTGCGTTTTGCTTACTCTCAGTGTGGATGTGCTCAAATGCAGAGTTCACGAACAATAATCTGTAGGAGACAGTGGTTAGTGGCCTGCTGAAGGCGCTTGATCACCCGAAGGGATCGCTCGGTTTCTTACTAGCTCTTCCAGGTGTCCGTACTTGCTTTTCCAGGACGCTCGTCACACTATACGCTATTTTTATGTCATCAAAATAGAGAGTCGCTGCTGTAAATCAGTTGAGGAAATGCTTTTATTTTTAGAACACTAGGACACTAGTGCTGGGGTGGCAAATGGGGTATAGATCCGCCCCTGGTAGTGTCTTTGAAGAAAATGAAAGATCCAGAAGGGCATCCTACTGATTTGATTCAAAGGGCACTATTTTGTCAGACGGCTAACCGGTCAGGTATACATCCGCGCTAGTATATCAAGGTGAAAGTCATCATAGCTTACATAGAATAGACCCAGCTCAAAACCCAACTTTGAGAATAGATTAACGGCGATATTTTTTTATCGCGCGATAAGAGTCTCGCGTTAACGCAGCATGTTAACGCCGATAACGGCCCAGCACTAATATATATATATATATATATATATATATATATATATATATATATATATATATATATATATATATATATATATATTCATTACCATGATAAATCCTGAGGGTGGTCATGACAAAAATGTGAAATCAAGGTGACATTTTCACTTTTGTTAAGACAATTGCTGCATTTTTACTGCAGCTGCAACTAACAAGCACCTCGTTTTAACGGCAAAATTTCAATTACATTTTATTTTGAGGGTCCTACTATATATGCTGATCAAAAGTTAATTTACAAGTTAATGAAGTAAAGTGAAGTGAGCCTTGTCAAGTATGGTTTTACTTATGTTTGAAATGGGTCATCTGATTTTAACCCAGGAGTGCTCAACACTGTTTCTGGAGATCTACCTTACGGCAGATTATCAGCTCCAACCCTGATCAAACAAAACTAAACTAAGTTAGTAGGATCTGAAGGAGCACTTGGTAATTAAAGGCAAGTGCATTTGATCAAGGTTGCAGCCAAATGCTGCAGGAAGGTAGATCTCCACGAAAAACATTGTTCAGGGGCACCTCAACTGGGTATTGAAAGTATTAGGTTTATTCACTATCCTCATCAACAAACAAACACACACACAGTGAACATACACTCAGAGCAGTGGGCAGCTATTGCTTCAGCTATTGCACAGGGAGTAATTAGGGGTTGGGTATGAAAGGTGGATAGAGTGAGGTTCATTCACTCTCTCTGTCTTCAATTCCTGCTGGGACTAGGAATAGATCATGTAACCTTTCAATTACAAGTCTAACATCCTAACCATCAGGCCACAACAGCCCCACTTGTTCAACCTATCTCTAGGGGGACCATCAAAATCAAGTGCCAAATTTCTGTTGATGTTCAGTTTATTTGATTCAAATATTTTTTAAAGCTAATACTGGTGTTCTCTTTGAAATTATGGAAATGCTATTCATACCTTTGGCAAGCGTTCAGGGTCTCCTGGATGTCGAGGTATCACTTTCTGTAACCGCTGAAAACCATAGTCTATGGTGGGCTCGTTCAGGGCTATAGACAACCAAAAGAGAGTATTTTAAGTAATTGTAGGGAAAATAGTTATTGGTAACACTTTAGAATAACTGCACAAAATGAATCAATTATTAAGCATTAGCAAATATAATTAATTTCCTAAGCATTAACTCTACATTCATAGACATTAGTAAGCAGTTCATAACTCCAGCTACAAATTCTGTATTCTTGACATAAGCACAAGTATAATGTTCTTAATGATTGTATTTTCATACTTTGTTAATTAAGTTTTCATTGCTAAATTAACAATTGCATAATTTATTATATTTTTCATAAAAATTGAAATAATCATGGAAATGAAAAATGCAGGTTGTTACATCTAGTTCAATGTAACAGTATCAATGAGTAATTTAAAAATCACACACACACACACATTATGGCTGGGAAAAAATAATTAATAAAAAAAAAAATAATAATATATATGTGCATTGCAAGATCTTTCTCTAATAATTCTGAATCTATTTTCAAAGATTAAGTTCAGAATCGATTCTTTATTCAGATTAGATCATGACATGGCCTGCGCAGGCATGAGCTCTAAACAGAACGCTCTGGTTACTAAAGTAACCCTCGTTCCCCAAGGGAGGGAACGGAAATGCTATGTGGAAACTTCCACTATGGGGATTTCGTTCAGAAAGCCAATCATCTGAAAGAGTATGTAAACGGGCCAATGAAATGCCAATGAGTTTGCAGCTTCAGCTTGCGCACCTGATGCTTGTTGCAGTTAATCTAGCTATATGAGCACAGAGATAGCAAGCCAAAGCATCCTTTTGTAGCTGAAGAGACTTCCACCTCAACAGCCAAGGGGCAATCATTATGGCGAAGGGACATAGCATTTCTGTTCCCCCCCTCGGGGAATGAGGGTTACTTCAGTAACCAGAGCGTTCCCCTTCGGGAGGGGAACTTCAATGCTATGTGGAAACTTCCACTATGGGGAAATGTATGGAAAACGGCATAATGATTGAACCGCCTGTAAGGGGGGACTGCACCGTGGCAGTATAAGTGTATGGGATTGCCTAGTGGGGATCGCGCATAGCGGGCACCTATACCCAGAACGCGGGCTGACCAGCGGGTAGACCTACAAGATAATGGGCCAGCATCTGACTCCTCCGTTGAGCCAGATGCTGGGGGCCGCGGAGGAATATCTGCAGGGTTCGCCAGCGGGGAACTTTACTGACAGAGTGAATAAACGCACGTATCTCCGTGTTAGGGAGAATGGCGCAGCAAGCGTATAGAACACCTTCACCGAGTTGGTTCCTCAATCACCAAGGGTTACCTAATACCCTTGAGGAAACCGGCTCCACTCGCAGATTGTAAAATCTTGCAAATGTGTTAGATGTCGCCCAGCCCGCAGCTCTGCAGATGTCTGTTAGAGAAGAGCCGCGTACATGCGCCCAAGAGGATGCTATGCTCCGAATGGAGTGTGCTCGAACCCCTGGGGGACACAGCTCGCCCTGGCTCTGGTAAGCGAGGGAAATGGCATCCACTATTCAGTGGGCCAATCTCTGTTTAGATACGGCACTTCCCTTCTGCCGACCACCGTAACAGTCGAAGAGCTGCTCAGAGGATCTGACGCTCTGAGTGTGGTCCAGATAGATTCGCAAAGCGCGAACTGGACAAAGTAATGAAAGGGCTGGGTCTGCCTCCTCCGAGGGCAGCACTTGCAGGCTCACTACCTGGTCTTTAAATGGTGTGGTAGGAACCTTGGGCACATATCCAGGCCGGGGTCTCAGGACAGCGTGAGAGTAAGCGGGCCCGAATTCTAGGCACGAGTCACTGACCAAAAATGCCTCTAGGTCCCCGACCCTCTTGATAGAAGCCAACGCGACCAGCAGAGCTGTCTTCAGGGACAGAAATCTTAAAGATACTGAGTCGAGTGGCTCGAATGGATCTGTGCGCAAGCTCGTGAGAACGAGGGCGAGATCCCAAGAGGGCATGAGAGAGGGGCGGGGTGGATTAATTTGCCAAGCGCTTCTGAGGAACCGGATGATGAGGTTATGTCTTCCCACGGTGCTGCCAGCCACCGCGTCATGGTGAGTGGAGATGGCAGCCACGTAAACCTTGAGTGTGGAGGGCGACAGCCTGCTCTCCAGCTTCTCTTGGAGAAAAGAAAGCACAACGCTGATCTGGCAGGTTCGTGGGTCTTCTCTGCGAGAGACGCACCATTCAGTGAATAGACTCCACTTCAGGGCGTAGGCGCGCCTGAGTGATGGTATCAACCACTGCCATAGGTAGGTTACCTAAGTCTTCCTCGCGTCTAAGGACCACACGTGGAGGTTCCAAAGATCCGGGCGAGGGTGCCAGATGGTGCCCTGTCCCTGAGAGAGTAGGTCCTCTCTCAAAGGGATCTGCCAGGGGGGGGGCTGTCACAAGGAGTGAGAGTTCTGACATCCAAGTCCGGTTGGGCCAGAGAGGTGCAACTAGCAAGACCTGTTCCTCGTCCTCCCTGACCTTGCACAAGAGCTGCGCGAGCAGGCTCACTGGGGGAAACGCATATTTGCGCATGCCCCGAGGCCAGCTGTGAGCCAGTGCATCCATGCCGAGGGAGCCCTCGGTCAGGGAAAAAAACACTGTGAATGAGCGTTCTCGGGGGATGCAAACAGATCGACCTGGGCTTCCCCGAATCGCGCCCATATCAGCTGAATCGACTCGGGGTGGAGTCTCCATTCTCCTGGACATAAGGGCTGCCGTGAGAGCGTGTCGGCTGCACGGTTGCGCTCGCCTGGAATGTGAATTGCCCGCAGGGATTTCTGCCGCGTATGACTCCAGAGGAGCAGACGGCGAGCGAGCTGAGACATGCTGCGAGAGCGGATGCCCTCCATACGGTTGATATACGCCACCGCCGCCGTGCTGTCCGTCCTGACCAGCACGTGTTGTCACTCCAGCGCCGGTAAAAAACGGCGGAGAGCGAGGAACACTGCCAACAGCTCTAGGCGATTGATATGCCAATGCAGCTGGTTACCCTTCCACAGGCCCACGGCTGCATGCCCGCAACACACGGCCCCCCAGCCCATGCTGGAAGCATCTGTTGAGACAACAACATGACTGAACGCCTGTCCTAGAGGCACTCCGGCCTGTAGGAACGAGGGGTCGTTCCAGGGGATGAGGGCGCGGTGACACAGAGCAGTAACAGAGACCCGGTGTGTGCCCGCGTGCCATGCGCGTCTGGGGACTCGATCGTGAAGCCAGTGCTGTAGTGGTCTCATATGGAGTAACCCGAGCGGCGTGACTGCGGCTGCGGATGCCATATGCCCCAGGAGCCTCTGAAAGATTTTCAGTGGGACCACTTTTTTTCTGTCGAACTCTCTCAGACAGTTCAGCATTAGCTGAGCGCGCTCTCCGGAGAGGCGGGCTGTCATGGTGACCGAGTCCAGCTCCAACCCGAGAAAAGAGATCCTCTGCGCAGGGGCGAGTTTGCTCTTTTCTCGGGTGACCTGAAACCCCAACAGATGGAGGGGCTGGAGCACCTTGTCTCTGTGCGCAGTCAACTGTTCCTGAGAGTGAGCTAAAATCAGCCAGTCGGCGAGATAGTTGAGTATGCGAAGGGGCGCTAGGGCACCCTCCGCGAGCTTGGTGAAGACCCGCGGAGACAGAGAGAGCCCGAAGGGGAGGACTTTGTAATGCCAAGCTCGGCCTTTGAACGCAAACCTCAGAAACTGACGGTGGCGGGGAAGGATGGAGACATGAAAGTATGCGTCCTTCAGGTCTATCGCTGCAAACCAATCCTGAGGATGAACACACCGGAGGATGCGCTTCTGCATGATCATTCTGAATGTTAGCCTGTGCAGACAGCGGTTCAAAACGCGGAGATCTAGGATTGGCCGTAACCCACCGCTCTTTTTGGGTACGATGAAGTACGGGCTGTAAAACCCGCTCTCCATCTCGGTTGGAGGGACCGGCTCGATTGCATCCTTCGCCAGGAGGACAGCAATCTTTTCTCGCAAGACAGGGGCGGGCCTGGGGCTGACCCTGGTAAAGTACATGCCTGTGAACTTCGGGGGCCGTTTCGCAAACTGAATTGTGTAGCCGAGTCTGATTGTGCGTATGAGCCACCGCGAGGGGCTGGTCCGCGCTAACCAGGCAGACAGAGCCCCCGCTAATGGACTCATCGCTACAATTGATGACGTACCTGCAGTGGAGCAGCGCGGAGTGGGAGAGCTGATCCGGGAAGCGCTGGGGTTTTGCGGAAGAGCTGGAGATAAGAGAGTCACACTCACCTCGCTCCCGAACTCCGGAGAGGGGGCTTGAGGAGTGGGAGAAAGGAGACCGTCCTCCCAGATCCTGTGAGCCATTGGCGAAATGCACCGAACCTGCGAGCCAGAAGGCATAGCGTCCCGGACTGGCAGAGTTCGGGCTGTCACATCCGGAGAATTGGAAAAGTGCTCTTTCATTGAGGTTTTGGTGGCACTGAAAAGTGCCGTTGGAATTGGAGCCCGGCCCTCCACCGGGGAAAAAGCAAATTCCCTCTTCCCTGGATGGCCTGTCTCAGGGACGCTTCGCGGTCCGTTTACCGGAATTAGCGGCGCCCTGGGCAGGGGGGTGCTGCCTGCTTACGAGGTGCTCGATGCGGCCGCTGCACCAGAGGCGCAGGCGGGGACGGGGCAGCTCTCGTTAGCGGACGCCCTCGGCGAGGAGCAGCAGATGTGGATGGCTCGGCGGGCGGAGCGGTGTTACGATTACCCATCGCATCAGACAGCTCTTGAATTCACTGCCTTGAATTCCTGGGTGAATTCACCGACAGTGTCGCCGAACAGGCCAGCCTGGGATATGGGGGAGTCAAGAAAGCGAACTTTGTTGACCTCGCGCATATCTGCCAGGTTTAGCCAGAGGTGGCGCTCCTGGACAACTAATGTGGCCATCGACCTTCCCAGCACACACGCAGCGCACTTAGTGGTCTGAAGAGCATAGTCGGTTGCAGTGCGGAGCTCGTGCAACAAGCCTGGGTCGGAACCACCCTCGTGCAGCTGGGCCAGCGGCTGCGCTTGGTAGCGCTGGTAGGTGGCCATAGCGTGCAAGGCGGAAGCAGCCTGGCCCACAGCTTTGTAGGCTCTGGCTCCGAGGGAGGCAGATAACCTACAGGCTTTGGATGGGAGACAAGGCAAACCCCTCCAGGAGGAGACGCCATGCGGACAAAGATTGACCGCAATAGCGAGCTCGACCTTCAGGATTGTCTCATAACCCTAAGCTGCTCCACCATTGAGAGTGGTGAGGGTGGAGACGCACGCAGATCGGGCAGAGAAAGATGCCCTCCAGGACTGTGTGAGCCTACTGTGCACCTCCGGGAAGAAGAGGACGAGAGGTTTCGAAGGACTGGTCTTCATATCCTCAACGTAGCACCCATCTAGTCGGTCCGGCAACGGAGCTGGGGGATAAACCATCTCCAACCCCACGGCCGAAGCAGCCCGGGAAAGCATGGCCATCATATCCGACTCTTTGTCGAAATCTTTGACAGCGCTCCCTTGCCCGGAGGGAGGGAGCAGGTCTGGATCTTCATCGGACATTGACAGCCCACCCTCCGATGCAGCAGTGGACGTCTGGTCCCCGGTGTCATCGAGCGAGAGGGCTACCATCTGGTTAGACGGATCGCTTCCTCCGCTCGAAGCTTGGATGGAGCGCTTGGAGGAGCGGGAGGTCTGCGAGCCCGGGGGCGGCGGATAATCTCCCACTGGAACCCTCAGACCTGCCCGAGTGCCCGCTGCAGTGCAGGGGACAGCTGGGGTGGTTAGCCATTTTGCAAGAGCTAACCGCGGTCTTAACTGCGCAACAGTCATGGCATCGCAGGGACGGCATGAGCTGCCCGCGAGCACCGCATTAACATGCTGGACCCCCAGACATGCCACGCAGTGCTCGTGCCTATCATCCGGGGACAGGAAACCACCACATCCAGAAACGCACGGTCGGAGCGACATCTTGAAAAAGACGCGCTGCACGACCATATTGCTCTTTTAGGTGAAAGTGCAATACAAACCGCTCGGGGAGGACCGAACCCAAAGGACACCAGGCAAGGGAAAAACCCAGCTCGAACGTCTGCCGCCGCGTGTACCACTCTCTGGACTGGGAGACCGCTCTCGTTCACTCTCTCTCTTCTGCAGATTTATCAGGAAATCGGCTGAAGGAACCCTCATCGACTCTCTCAGAAGGCTGTGAAGTCATCTGAAGCGAAAAGGATGCTTTGGCTTGCTATCTCTGTGCTCATATAGCTAGATTAATTACAACGAGCATCAGTGGCGCAAGCTGAAGCTGCCAACTGATTGGCATTTCATTGGCCCGTTTACATACCCTTTCAGATGATTGGCTTTCTGAACGAAATCTCCATATTGGAAGTTTCCACATAGCATTGAAGTTCCCCTTCCGAAGGGGAAAAGTAATTATCATTGATTATTATATAGTAACTTCATACATAATGAGTATCCTGCCAAATTTACTTAATTTGGACAGATGGATAAACTTAATAAATATAGGTGAGATGAGGGTGCTGGAAACTTTTCAAATTCCTTCTGCAGGCAAAAGCGAAAACCTTTAGTTGTTAGCAGTGATCTGCTTCTCATTCAGTATGTGAGGCTTTAAGAATCATTAGAAGCCATACAGGGTCACATTAACATGAAGCATGAACACTGACTACAACAGAATTGAATGTCCCTGGCACACTATGTTGAAGTAAAACCTTTGTATTCTGCAAACGCAAGTTGTAAATGAATGTGAACCAGGCCTACTGCACTGTGGTTCAATCTATGTTTTAAAGTTTGTTTCATGCTTTAAGCTGAATACTAGTTTCTTGCAAAATATCTGGTAATATAGGCCTATTATGCACTGTCAATATTGCAAAGACAAAACACAGTAGTTATTTGAAATTAGTTATAAAACTATGCCTAGAAACAAGTTGAAAAATCTCACCATTAAACAGCACTTGGTAAATATTTAAAAAAAGAACTAAAATTGCACAAGAATGTTAATAACTTTATTCTCAACTGCATTTCTTGACATTTTCCTAATGTACAGTAGGTGAGAGTTTAATATGACTATTACCGCCGCACAATCTAACGCCGCCGCATTGAAAAAAAAGAACGTGTTTTTTAGGTATGACCGCAGTTTGTGACTATGCCGCCAGGTGGCACAAAGGGATGGGATGCGAACGGACAGAAATAATACATTAGCTGTAAATACTCTACTACTTGTAAATAAAGATAAACAATGAAACATAGCATTATAATTCCTTCATTAATTATTAAAAAGACAACTAGGCTACATTATTTAAAGGAATAAAGAATAACAAATAACCTTTGGGGCAGGCCCTGCACCAGGTTGTCATAACTGAGGGGGCATTTTAATCTCATATAGGGGCACTAGACCTGGTGACTGATTTTGGTCGCTCTTGTTCTTTTCATTTAGGCTATTTATTCACTTATTTGCTATTACTTTGCATTACTGCCTACGTTACTGACATAAGACAGTAATATACTTTTTATAGTAATGATAATATGCACAGTTTTGCTATTACTGAGTTTATCAATGAAGGTAATGCAACGATGCCGTTTACATAAACGCAGACGGATCATGGCTTCAGCGCCAAACGTGTGCTCTAAATCATATTTTATTCTCCTTATTTCTTTCCGTTTTATTTCAAATAATATAAATAATTAACGTTTAAGGTAAAGACATTAGTGTAGCCAGACAAATACCTAAAGAAGATACCTAAATTCAGAGTTATTACTGTGAAAATTGGTTACATTTTGGATTGGATAACGAGCAACTCAGTAGCCTTTTTAACTTTTTTTTCAGAATTTTACAGGTAAAAATAAAGATTTATGTTAGGCTATCATAAGTGAGTTTTTTGAGCAACAAGTCAAAACAAAGTCGATATGCTAATTGTATTTTAGCTGTTATAATAGGCCTACAATATATTTTCTGGTGTTTATTTTGCATGAGCAAATAGCAGTATAGCCTAAATTACATATATATTTTTTTAAGATTATCATTCAGCCTACCTGCAGCGCATGTGAGAGATTGATCAGCGACTGTAAACTTCACTTCGCAGACCGATCATCTTTAAGCTTAATTTTAATAACATTAATAATAATATTGAATATAATAAATGAAAATATTAATTATAGTGTAGCCCACTGTAGGAATGTGCAGTGAACTAAACATTTTTATTAGGCTACATATCCCCTAACTGAAAAATGAATGGCAGCTGCGTTTCTGCTACAATTAATTTAACGTCAAATTTCTTCTGCGTTTTTTCCCTTTAGAGCTCAAGAGAGTTGTATTTAAAGAATTAGTTAACCAAAACATGTGAATTATGCTGCTTGCCTTCATCTTATTCACTAGTTTCTCCCGTGTGAGTAGTGCGCCTCCGTCGCCGTGTTCACGCTTTAAAGGCTATATACGGGCGCACCTGACCTGACGCGGGGATGAGATCTCTGGACTACATGCCTAGCTTTAATTCACAATTTTCACAATCAATTGCTATTTCATATTATAAAATATCTAAATGCGTGTTCTGAAGGCTTTAAAACAAGTCCGCTATAGTATGCTTCAGCACCAAAACACTAGTTGCCGTGAGATTGTGTTGGTCTGTTAAATAGAATAATAATCTAGCCTAAATAAAATTAAAGTGAAATATTCACCGTTTCAGAGAAGCCTATATTAACTTCGCACCAAACTGAGGCTTTCATTTTACAGATTATAAAACATGTATGCAAATTAATGCAATATCATATGTAAACAACAAATTGTTATATGCTATGTATTACCATACTTTTCAAAAAGTCAACATATGAACCTTAAGGCTTATTGTCATTGTCTTTCATTACACTCAGCGCGCGCATGTGTATATTGTTTTACACAAACACGCATTTAAAAAAATATAAAAAATCCAATATTAGTTTTGATAAAAATATGCACTCACTTTCCATATTAACTGAAATATATGCAAACGGCTCATATAGGACCAATGTTTTCTTACAAATAATACTGAGAACATTACATATTCTATTCTAAAACATAAAATCACTTACAAAAGCTAACGTGTATTCTAATATAAATCATATAAATAAATAAATAGGTTATTTATTAAGAAATGAAATTTAATAATAATAATAATAATAATAATAATAATAATAATAATAATAATAATAATAATAATAATAATAAGTAATTATTAATAGGCAATAAAGCGAGTTATTCCGTTCGGCACGTCCTGCAAGCATAAAGAGAATATCTAGGGAGAATCCTGTTTTAACAAATATATAAATATATATAAGCTAATAATAAACTTAAATAATAAACTTAAGCTATAGGTATATTTAAAAGCGGAAATTATGTTATGTCTCCAAAGCTTGTGAAAATAAAAAAACGTAGCATACGTTAATTCTTTTATTTTATAGTGGGTTATTTATTAAGTTTCTCTGCTGTATATGACATGGGTCTGTTGGTTAGAACTTTCTGCTGTGGTTTGCATGTGTCAAATTGTAATTTACTTTTTTTTAATAAATAAACAATATCCTAAATAATAATACTAATAATAATAATAATAATAATAATGATAATAATCATCATCATTAATATTATTATTAAAGTAAATAAATTTATAATAAATCGCCTCATTATTTATTTATTTATATGATATATGCATGATATTAGAATAGTGTTAGCTTTTGTAAGTGATTTATGTTTTAGAATAGAATATGTAATGTTCAACTTCTCAATAATATTAGTAAAGCAAACACAGGCCTTACATGTGCAATTTATTTTAATTAATATGGAAAACGAGTGTATGTTTTTACCAAAACTAATATTGGATTTTATTTTAAATGCGTGTTTGTGTAAAACAATATAATTTGCACAAAGAAATGATGGGGTTGTGAACAGGTAATAATTTTGCTTTTGAACTAGATATCCAGTCAAAGCACAAAGCATCCCAGCATTATGGATATATTACTAGCTTAATATTATCATTATTAGACATTCGTGGATATAATGCGCTCTTTTAAACAAGCAGATTTTTTTTTCTTTATGCAGGCTGTTCGCTCTGCATGCGTGTGAAAGAGAAATGAACAGAGAATGAACATGCGGCTAACTGCGCGTGCGGATAGCCCATTTATTTAATTTCATAACCACCTAAATAGGTCTAAATAATTATTTACTTTTAAGACATTACCAGCGAAACATGGAGAAACGTCCGGCGCATGGTCTAAAGAGCTCTTTAGTTGAATGCTACTTCATAAAAAGTATAAAAATAAACTGACCTACCTTAAGCAGATCACTAAAATTATAATAAAAGTAACTTTGCCGCAGGACATAAATTAGCCTAAGTCCCAAAAGTTTATTTTTAATCATTTAGTTTCAGTTCAGTTTTCAAAAAGTTACTGTTCTCCTTCAAATTTTAATTGTTTTTAACTTCTTAAACTGTTAATGGCTCAGTATCTTTTATGTTTTATTTTCAATTTCAGTCACCTTGCATATGCGTGTGAAATATAATGTGGCATGACGGCATGAAAAAGGAAAAGGCAGTCAAAAGTTATAGCTAATTCATCAAAATTATATTAAAATACATCCGGATTATAAAAAAGAAAACACCTCATCAAAACAGTCTGTCTGCTATTTTATATAGGCCTGCTATATTTAAAAGAAAGCTGCAAAGTGGGCTATATTATTTTAATTCTTTTCTGTTTCTGTCACTTGCGGTTCATTGTGCGCGCCCGAGTTGTTTATATTAATTGATATATTATTTACTTTTTCTCTCGGTATCGCGGCTGTGCTTGCGCTGTCTGCTGAATAAAGGCCTAAATTACATCTAAAAAGCAACTACTGTGAAGTGATATTTGTTCTTTTTTTGGATAACCACCAAATTCAACCATGAGGAGATCCCGACAGCTTGAAATGCAATTCTAAAATGTTATTTATCTCAGGATAAAAACAATTCACTAAAATTCATTTAGTGTGATTTTCTATCTTAAAATAAAGATTGGATTGGATTAAACAATTTCACAGTGTGTAGGCTAAACATTAAAAATAATAATTAGACTGAGATAGATTTCCCCTTCATTCAGAAATAAAAAAATGAAAGCCTCCTTTTTGACCATGGAAACAGTTTTGAAAAACGTTTTCATTCAGACTTCGTAAGAGAGAACCTTGGCTATACATCACATATAGGCTATATAACAAAACGGAGTCTAATAATTAACATTACTGCCTTTTTCATTTTCATAAATATGAAAAATTCGGTGTGGGTTTTGACAATGTGTTTAATGGGGCTATAAAGATTAGCCTATCAGATGAAACGCATGGTGAAATATATGAAATACAAATGTCTCTTTTGCTAAATATTTATTTTAATAATCTATATCTTTAATATTTTAATAATCAATAATAAGGGCGATGCAGTGGCGCAGTAGGTAGTGCTGTCGCCTCACAGCAAGAACGTCGCTGGGTCGCAGGTTCAAACCTCGGCTGGGCTGGGTCAGTTGGTGTTTCTGTGTGGAGTTTGCATGTTCTCCCTGCATTCGCGCGGGTTTCCTCTGGGTGCTCCGGTTTCCCCCACAGTCCAAAGACATGCGGTACAGGTGAATTGGGTAGGCTAAATTGTCCGTAGTGTATGTGTGTGAATGAGTGTGTGGATGTTCCCAGAGATGGGTTGCGGCTGGAAGGCTGTAAAATCGTGCTGGATAAGTTGGTGGTTCATTCCGCTGTGGCGACCCCGGATTAATAAAGGGACTAAGCCGACAAGAAAATGAATGAATGAATAATCAATAATAAAAATAAAGTATGCTGCAATAAGTATATACAACAGCTTATAGGAAATAAATTAAAACTTGTCAGTGTAAATGGGACCTAAATAGGCTACAGTTTAAAGCGAAGTTGTTTGTAAGGATGTCGGGAAGGGCATGTCTATTGTTTGGTTCGCCTTGCTTATATTTGAAAATATCTGTCGGAAGAAGGCTTTAGGACCACGCGGAATTCTTTGCTGCTGTAGCTCCTGCTCAGCAACCAGCACTTCAGTTATATTTTGTGTTTTTGACATAAAAAATATTAATTTTGACGAATGCAAATCATATTTCACGACACCAACATCAATTTGCAAAGAAAATGTAAAAACTACCTGATAGGTTTTCAATAATCAATATAGTCTTCTTTTTTTTTAGCTTTTTTTTCTAATATAGATATTTTAATTAACATAGTTCATTCCAGAAGTTGCTGTGCATAGAAACATAAGTAGGCCTGCGGCCTGTGTGTAGGAATTTTGTCTCTCCATGTTTGTGAAAAATACTGGAGACATCCCCCTTCCCCCATCTCAAACCAAATGTTTGGCTATTGTGTTAATTTTCACAAGCTTTGGAGACGTATGTTTCAAGTGCACTGCAAAGGGAGTGCACTTGTAAACATGAAGATTGCTAAAACTGAACTGTAAAAACACAGATAGCAGGTAGTAATCGGCCCGAGCTCGGCTACCCTTCGGCGCCTCCGGCTCCGACTCGGCATCGGCGAGTGTTATCTGGGCCGAGTATGGCCCGCAGCTCGCTCTCGCACATGTGTTTGTGATGCGGCTGTAAAGCCCTGGCCCGATTCCTGTTAACCATATCTGGCCCGAGTCTGTCTGTAGAGTCCGGGCCGCTGCTGGCAAGGACTCGGCTTGTTTAACTTTTGTCCTGATGGTGGCGGTAATGCTCCAAAAAGCTGGTTGGCAACCGCCTTAAAGATTACAAGAAGAAGAAGAAGAAGTTTTGGAACTCGTTTTTTCCGGTCAGAAAGGTAAGGTTTTTACTGCTTTTATACTGTATAATATTCGTATTTAGTGTTCAAAACATTTTTTCACAGTGTTAGGTTGTAACAGTGTTTAGTAATTTAAAACAATTTGATACAAAATGCAACTTGTTTTAAAGAAACACGACTGAAGCTAATTGATGTGTATGCTAACGTTACAAACACGCCTGAAAGTTCCTGTTACACAATGTTAGATTGTAACAGTGTTTAGTAACTGAAAACTATTTTAATTATTTTAAAGAAACATGACTGAAACGAATTGGTGTGTATCTTAACATTACGTTAAAGAAAGTTTCTGTAGACGAATCCGTTAACACTACCATGGCAAAACGTGCTTTTTATTTCTGAGTTAACATTTTAATATACCATGGGTGTTGAAAAAATCATTTTACAGTTGTGTACTTACCCAACAGAAATAATTCTGAGTGATTATGTGTAAATAAAAATTAATCGTTTTGGATCTATAAAATATTATTGTTTAACTTGTTTATGCAGTGCATCACGAAAGTGATCTAAGCTCGATACTAATAGCTTCACAAACAGCTGAAATGGGTTTTGTTATTGGCTATCATCATCAAACATTTTCCACAATGTTAGGTTAACAGTGTTTTTAGTAACTTACAACTATCTGATCCAAAAGGTTTCTTATTTTAAAGAAATTCGACTGATTGTGACTTATTCTACTTTAAATAACAATTTTGGGCTTATGCTCAAGGGGTATAATGTTTGTTTCAGGCTTTTTCTGAATAGTCATTATTAATGTTTATAATGATTCTAGTGAAGATAAACATTTTTTATACACTTTTGTATGTTTGTTTGTTTGACAGTCCACAACAAGATCCTTGAGCATGATCAAACAAGCTCGGCACAGAAGAGGCCAGTAAATGTAAGTCATGGCTGAAAATTATGAGTTTTACTCTGTGAATTATAGTATTTGAATAGGGCAAGGGACAGTGTTGCTCAGATTTTGAAGCCTTTGCAAACTCATTGTAGTGATGACACTTCTCACTATCTAAAAGTCTTATACAGTAAAAATGAGGCCCCTAAAGATAAAGACTTTGATAACCTAGATGATTATGATATGGTGACTTCTGAAGGCTCAGTTAATGAGTTAATATTGTGGGGTTCGAGTCATCTGAAATGGAATTTGTGCCATCTTCATGGGTACAGAATGATAGATGTGCTTAACCATCTTACAAATCTATGTCTAAGAATCATAAGGCTGTCACACTGCATGAATCCCCGATTAAATCTTGTGCAACCTTCATTTACGCTACAGGTATTATAGCCATTAATTAACTTTGATAGTATTTCAGGATTTGAACTTTTTTTGGGGGGGAGGTTAACAACAATGTGATGTTTTATTATAGACACATATGAGGAAGCTCGACTCCCTTCCATAGGCAACTGTGATGTCTGACTTGCAAACAGAGGAGGACGATGATCGCCCGTCATACACCAAAAGAAAGAACAGGTTTGTTTGCAATTATTTAAAACACATACTGTCAACATTATTTCATTGATCTATTACAACCTGCAATTTTTGCCCTGGCACTATACTAAAATAATGTTTTGTTTTGTAAATGTGTCTGATCATGGGACAAAAAAGACAGAACTATAGTGACAGTGATGAAGAAAAAATATTTGGAACAAAGAGGCTGGAAAAAAAGCAGAAATTAATAATTCAGAATTAGATGCAGCACCGCAACTACCATCACCACCAATGACTATGGAAGAATCCTTAAGGACACCATCAAGATGCACAGATGCTGTACATTCCAGTGCGCCCATGAACATTTACAGTGCTTGTTCCAGTGCAGTTGGAGATCAAGACAGAACTTATTGGTACTCATCATGTCTTTGTAAGAATTAAAGACATCACTACATTTGTAAAGGCTTTATGCAGCTAGAAAGTAAAGATCAACTAGAGAATATCAGCAGTATCTAACCCTCTGTTGTATTTACACAAGTTGTATAAGCCATAGGTTAATTTATACTAATTTGTTATTTTTCTTTTTTTAGCACCACTGTCTGAAGTGTTAAAATCACAAGACGACATAAAGCAGCAACTGGTCCTGATTCTCAAAAATCTGCAAAACCAAAACAGACATGATGAAATTCCAGATGTAAGCACATTTGACCTTCCTTTGTCCAGTTTGATTTGGAAAAGCTTGAAAATCAACTAAAGGACCAGCCCGAACAAATGAAGAAAATGGTAAGTTCAAGCTCTTGTGTATTTCAAAGTGTTTTAAGTTTATTTATTTATTTGATTTTTTGCTTCGTAGGTAGCCTACTTAGGAATTATTGGTGTTTTCCACCAAGGAAGCAGTTTGGCGTATCCTGGGAAAGCTTTTGGCTAACTCCTTGGCCAAACAAATTAACTGGAGCGGGGCAAAACAAAAAGTGGCCTTTCGTGCACTCCCCCTTGGGACTGTCGTAGTCAGTAAGTTGGTTTTAAACATACATTTCAATACAATTAGGGGCTGTTCCATCTGTGTATTTCTTTGAATTATTAACCAGAGGAACAAAAAGAAATCTATATAGTCCCATTTAGGTTGTACTTATGTGAGAGCAAGCATGTTTATTTTTTTCTTTAACATTTGTACTTGTTCACTACTAATTATCTGTATATCTTTTGATCACAGATGCAGTGAGGACAAATGTCCATACCATGCCACTGATGAAGAGGTGGAAAAATGCATTACAAGGTGGCTACAACTTGCTCCTGACAGGCACGGAGGAAGGAAGGAAAGAGGGAAAGCTAATGTGTCAAATATCTAAATCACTATTTTTTTATATATATATATATATATATATATATATATATATATATATATATATATATATATATATATATATATATATATATATATATATATATATCTATATCTATCTCAAGGTTTCCACTACATTCATTCTACCATGGCGAGGCGCCACGCCAAAATTCATCCCGCCATGGCTACATTACCGCTTCTCATTCAAAACATTGACTTTTTTTTTTAAATATCGGATTATAATCGCCCCAAAACGTATGAAAAGGTAAGTGAATTATAACAGCGCAAGCTTTTCTGTAACCGTAGTAGTGCTGTGCATCTTTTTTTTTTAACCCTTTAAGGTGACATGCTGTCTGACTGACAGGTGCGTGATGCGCGAGGCTAGCTTTCAGTTAGGATGAACACAGTTTCCATAATTATACTTTATTTATAGATAAAGGTCTATGGCTCTGCATACAACAAACAAAGACTTTATCTTGCTGGAGTTTATAGCCGTTTCACTTTACCTCAGGACGCATTAATGCCGCTCTGTAGGTCTATTGGAGACGTTCATAAATATTCCTTGCAAATCTAATAAATGTTGGAGACAAATTCACTATGTAAACGCGCTAAATAGCAATTGAGCAGCGTATATTTGAGGGCGTCCTACCGCAAGCAAAAAGATCTGCATGCTCGTATTACTTAAATCATATCTTGACTAGTACTGCGTCACATTTGTCATTGAAATAATGCCAAAGGTAGTTGGTAGATTAAAAGTCCTGCCGCCACAGCTGTAAAAAATCCTAGAGGAAACACTATATATATATGTGTGTGTATATATATATGTGTATGTATATATGTAAATGACAATATGCCAAATTCTGAAGAAACATCTTCAATAACTGTAATAATAATAAACAAAAATTCTAAATAAATAATAAAATTGCACAAGATATATATATATATATATATATATATATATATATATATATATATATATATATATATATATATATATATATATATATATATATATACACACACACACACATCATCTCATGTTTTGCTGTTTGTGCAATTTATTCAAATTATTCTTTCAAGTTTATTTAAAAATTAAGTTTAGGTCTTTATACATCTGCAGTTTTATATTCATATATTTTTTTGTTTTATTGTTATTATTATTTTAATGTTTAATAAAGTTTCGAGACGTTTCTTCAGAATTTAGCAGTTCTTTTTACAACTTTGTCTTGTATATTTTACGTATTGTCATAGGTATTTGTAAGATGTTTCTTGCTATATCTTAAATTGGTTTCTATATTCAAGATTATATAAAATTTACCTGTATTAAGATGTCTTGTACAATTTTTTTAAATTCAAATCTGTTGGGAAAACAGGGTTGTTTTGAAAACTTTTGTGTATGTGTGCAATTTCAGATAATTTTGTTTTCTATAAATCTTCCTGTGTATTGTGCAGTTTTATTGTTGTTTTTCTTGTACACTACAAAACAATTTATTAAATTTGAGTATTATTTGTTTCTTGCAATGAATAAACGTTTATCATTTATTTATTTTGTCCTTTGTTTGGTTATTTGCGTTATAGGATATGTATGCTGTTTGCATTTTATTTAAAGGTTAAATGCAGTGCCTACACTTTGTGTTTACATAGCCTGTGTTTGCTGTTATATCAACTCAAATGGTTGTAATACCATGTATCAAGTATTAATGTAATACCAAAAGGTTTTATATCAAGGTATATGAAGACTTAGTCGCGCCAGCTCCGGCCCGCAATGCACATTACTCACGGGCCGATTCCGGCTCGGATGCGGCAGCGTCGGCTCGACTACGGCCGCCGCATCTGGCCGGAATCGGGCAGTGAGTCCATAGGCATCCGGCCCGAGTACGGCAGCCGGAGTCGGGCCGAGGGGTAAGTCTCCGGCAGGCGAGAATCTAGCCGGAACTGGCCCGAGTGTATTTTGCTATCTGGGAATGCTTTGAAAGCAAATTACACCTAAGAGGTATGACTTTAACGCTTAATTTTTAAAATAATTCCAAGTTTAAATTTTAGAATGTTCTAAACGAATAGGGCATAGAGGGGATAAGTGGGAATAGAACACAGCCAGCAACTATTTCCAGAGGTGTAGTTGCAAGCATAGAAGTTTCCGACGCAGTTTGCAAATGTTTGTTGGAACGACGGATTTGGACCAAATCAACGAATTATCTTTGTAGCGACACAACTTGCGACCTTAGTTGGCTAACAAGGGTTTTCGGAATCGCACCCCAGATAGGCTACACGCTAGAGAAGTGCTTTTGAAGACCAGTGCTGTGTTCTCATTTCACTATCTCCCCATGCTGCATCATTGGTAAAATAATTATTCCAAATGTGTTAAATGTGTGTTCGTAGTTGTGTAAAATGCGTGGTTTCAACATCTAAAGTTATTTATTTTCTAAAGCAGTATGGCTTTCGATTATCTCAGATTTAGACTAATTTATCTGGATGTGATTCAAATGTCGCGGGACAGATCATACAGTATAGACTCAAGCAACTTTGCCATGCTTAAAGCTTGGAGCTAGAATCTAGCATAATTAAAGTTAGTCTCTGTGTGCGGGTACACAAACTCTACGGTCCATTTAAGATGATTATGGCCAAGCAACATTCTCTGCTGCTGTCGCTTCTGCTCAGCAGGCAACACGTCATTCAGTTATGTTCTGTGTTTTTGACGTAAAAAAATATATTAGTTTTGGCGAAGGCTACAAGCCAAGTTGCTGTGCATAGAAACATACATTTCCATAAACTGAGAATGAACATGCGGCTAACTGCGCGTGCGGATATATTTATTTAATTTCATAACCGCCATTAATAGCAAAAGGGAACCTATTTTGAGTGCACGAGAGTGTTTTACATGTAGTGGCAGTTGGTCAAATATTTGTAACCTAGCCTAGAAAAATACTGGAGACATACCCCTTCCCCCATCTCAAACCAAATGCTTGTCTGTCTGAGGTGTTAATGGCGCAAAGGCCTATTGTGCTTTAACCGGAAAAAACAACAACCCGAAAACACTGAAATGGATTACAAGGGTTGCTACAGAAAATAGCCTAACAGCAATAATAATATTATTAATAATAATACTACTACTACTACTACAAATAATATTTCCCAGTGATGGATTGCAGTTGGAAGGGCATCCACTTGGTAAAACATATGCTGGATAAGTTGGCGGTTCATTCCGCTGTGGCAACTACAAATTAATAAAGGGACTAAGCCGAAAAGAATTTGAATAAATGAATAATAATAGTAATATAAAAATAAAGTAATAATCTTTACACACAGATGCCGCGCAAGCGGCCTTTTTTATTATTATTTTATATTTGAAGTGCTGCTGCCCAAACAGCGCACCTCCTTGGAATAAGCTAGTTGAGTGCTTCCCGCCAGTAGAGAGCAAGTGGGAGTGGCGTAGCTCGTAAAGTGCCTGGCAACATGTTTTGAGGTGATGGATCGTGAACCTGGTTCGAATCCAGCGACCGATGAACACGTTCTTCTTTTATTCCCCCATTACATATCAGATTGGAAATACATTTATTTTCAATAGAAAGGAAATGTTTTCTTTAAAAATTTTAATAAAGTATATAAAATATATAAAATGAGTCACAAGGTATTTAATAAGGATAATAAGAATAATAAATATTCTATAAACAGTTATTTTCCACCTGGTGTTAAATGTTAGCGACATCTTAATATAATTAATCTGTATTTACAATGTTAGTCGCCCTGCTTCACCCATATTCTCCAACCTCATGGAGAGAGAGACAGAAAAAGAATGTCAAATCATAATCACGCAAAAGCGCACCATTGCACCGTCATGAAACTATTAAAATGGTGACAACTGAAGCAAACAAATTACACATTACTGTACATGTTTAGCTACATTAAATGTGTATATCAGGGGTGCTCAACCCTATTCCTGGCGATCGACCTACCTGCAGTTTTCAGTTGCAGCCCTTATCAAACACACCTGCCTGTAATTATCAAGTGCTCCTCACGTTCTAAATAATTGGTTCAGGTGTGTTTGATCAGGGTTGGAGCTGAAATTACCTGGAAGGTCGATCGCCAGGAACAGGGTTGAGCACCCCTGGTGTATATGCATTAGCCAATGTATTTTCATTCATTATCTTAATTTATTCAACCAACAGCAACAGAATTTCTCCGGTAATAACTCTGTAAAACGTATTTAATAACTATTTCGGTTGACACAGTCAAACAGTAAGCCAAATGCTCCAAAGAGCAGCCAGGAACTCTGTTTTTACAGCTCCAGATGTGTAGTTGCAAGTGCACAAGTTTGCGACGCAGTTTGAAAAATGTTCGTTTTGGGAAACGCCAAATCAACGAACTGTTTGTAGCCTACCGACGAAACTTGCGACCTTAGTTGGCTAACGATGGTTTTGGGAAACGCACAACCAGGTTGTGAATTATATTTTTCCACTATATAGGCTAGCCTTTGCCGTGCAACAGGTAACAGTTTTGCTTTTGACTTATATACAGTCAAAGCACCACGCATCCCGCCGTTATGGATATATTATTTAAATATTATTGTTATTATTATTATACATTAGTGGATATAATGCGCTTTTTTAAACAAGCAAATTTTTTTTCTTTCTCAGCATGCGTGTGAAAGAGAAATGAACAGAGAAAATAAACAGACGATAATATACTTTGCGTGCTTATATGCCCGTTTATTTAATTCATAACTGCCACTAGTTCTGAGTGCATGAGAGTGTTTTACATGTAATGGCAATTGGTCAAATATTTGTAAGCCTGTTATAAATAATAATTAGCCTACTGATAAGTTATATAACAAGGTGAAGTGCTCCACCGGCACAATAATCTTAATATTATTTTGTAGTGTGTGCTGTGCCGTGGTTTTTATATGTGCACATGTTTAAGATTTGAGGTAATAACATCACCATTATGGTCAAAGAAATCGAAACATTGTGTTCACCCCAACGCAATTTAATAGGGCACTATAAAGGCTAAAGAACTAATTCTTATATTTGCTTTTTGCAGCCTAGGGCTATACTTCTCACCATGTATCTTTTCTAAAACAGACAGTATGTAAAAGCATGTTTATTACTAAGAAAACTAAAACAAAATTATATTTTAATTGAACACATCACATCACATAAGTTACACATACAGAACCGTCTATATAGTATAGTGAAAAGGCAAAGCTGAAAATCTGTGGTAAAAGCGCCACCCAGTGGTCAAAAGCTGCTGGCGCATGAAATACCGCCGCCGCAGCGGTATGAACGGCAGCAAAGGGACCATATTGAAGTAGTAACATCTGTATAAACAAACAAAAACATGTAATGCTCTCCTATTTATTTATTTATTTATTTATTTTTTGTTTGTTCTTCATAGTTGCTGTAAAATGGTGATTTAATGTTACATTCAGAGCTTGTTCATCCTGAATAATTCTAAAATTCTAAAATAATTATAAAATAAAAAAAAAACTTTTTTGATGGCAGTAATTTCGACAAAAGCAAATGGCGTGGTTATTACGTTAGCATGCCACCTCTGATAAAATGTTGTACACGACGTTAATTACGTAGTACGTTAAGTACTTATATTTGGCAGAAAACCTGAATTCACGCCTGTAATATTGATGTCTAACCTATGGTTTTGAGCATACTGATCTCTCTGTCCTTTTTTTATTACTTACTACTTACTGTTATTATACATTCATTCATTCATTCATTTTCTTTTTGGCTTAGTCCCTTGATTAATCCGGGGTCGCCACAGTGGAATGAACCGCCAACTTATCCAGCACGTTTTTACGCAGCGGATGCCCTTCCAGCCGCAACCCATCTCTGGGGAAACATCCATGCACTCATTCACACTCATACACTATGGACAATTTAGCTTACCCAATTCACCTGTACCACATATCTTTGGACTGTGGGGGAAACCAGAGCACCTGGAGGAAACCCACGCAAAAGCAGGGAGAACATGCAAACTCCACACAGAAATGCCAACTGACCCAGCCAAGGATCAAACCAGCGACCTTCTTGCTGTGAGGCGACAGCACTACCTACTGCGCCACTGCGTCGCCCTGTTATTATACAGTATATTGTTGTTAAATTATTACTTTATGACAAAAGATATGTGTATCTGCTACAACATCTTTTTTTTTTTCTTTCAGTGTTACTGTAACGTGAAGCCAACACTGCTGGGTGAGGTACATATAAACCATGATGTCTTTCGCAGTAAGTACCTTTTTAACAATTGAACAAGTTATATGTTTATTTCATATAAGTCTCAAATACTGCTAGCTTTAAGATGAAATTTGTGTGTATAGTGAGAGCTACCATGTGCTGTGACTCGGTGTAATGCAGACTGTTTCTCAAGTTCAAGTAGTTATATGGTAACCAGCTATCAGTTCTACTCTAGCCTGATTTAGCCATTTACTATAAAACAAAATATCATGTAAAACACAACTCTGCCTTATTGATTTCAACTTGAAATTATTGAACATTGATTTGTTGTTCTTAAAGGGATGATTCACCCAAAAAAAATGTACTCACTATTTACTCAGCCTCATGTGGTTTCAAACCTTTGTGAGTTTATTTCTTCTGTTGAACACAAAAGAAAGTATTTTGAAGAAAACTGAAAACCTGTAACCACTGAATCCCATAGTAGGACAAAAATGCAATTAGAATTACCACATAGAATTCTCACAGTATTGAAAGTTAATTACTGTACTGTTACTATGCTAATAATTACAGTTGAAGTCAGAATTATTAGCCCCCTTTGAATTTTTCTTTCTTTTTTTAAATATTTCCCAAATTATGTTTTCCAGAGCAAGGAAATGTTCACAGTATGTCTGATAATATTTTTTTCTTCTGGAAAAAGTCTTATTTGTTTTATTTTGGCTAGAATAAAAACAGTTCTATTTTTTTTTTAAACTATTATAAGGTCAAAATTATTAGCCCCTTTAAGCTATGTTTTTTTTCAATAGTCTACAGAACAAACCATCGTTATACAATAACTTGCCTAATTACCCTAACCTGCCTAGTTAACCTAATTAACCTAGTTAAGCCTTTAAATGTCACTTTAAGCTGTATGTGTCTTGAAAAATATCTTGTCAAATATTATTTACTGTTGTCATGGCAAAGATAAAATAAATCAGCTACTGTATTAGAAATGAGTTGTTAAAACTAATAGGTTTAGAAATGTGTAGAAAAAATATTATCTCTGTTAAACAGAAATTGGGGGAACAATAAACAGGGGCACAAAAAAATTCAGGGGGGCTAATCATTTTGACTTCAACTGCATGTCAACATCCACATTCTGTAATTCTAAAATTACATTTTGTGACCCAACAGAAATATTTTTGAAAATTATGTTAATGACATGGTGGCAGTTGTATATACATTTGATATACAGTATGTAGACTTTGTATTTACATTGCTATTTTAATATATATTAATTACAAAAAGATGGGAATTCTTGAAGCAGTAAGCACCAGCATGATGAACTTTATCAGACCTCCGTGAAGTTGGCACCCCATAAAAACAAATAAACCCCAAAACTATGCCAATCATTTGTGCTACGTTTGTGCTGATTTGTGCCGCAAAAACGAACGTTTGTGCTGGTTTGGGGTCTGAGATATTAAGCATTATTTTTTTGATCGTGTGATGTCACTTTCCACCCCATGTTGCTCAAATGACTTCAAATCAGCACAGGTCGTTTGTGCTCGATTTGTGCTGGTTTGTGCCGTTAAAACAAACACTGTATCTGTTTTCCTCCTTTAGATATGAGCAAAATATTTCGGGAGCCGTGAAGTCACTCTCCACCCCATTTCCTCTAAATCGCGCCAAACTGGTGTCATTCGTTTGTGCTGGATTTGTGCTGGTTAGTGCCGTTAAAACAAACACTTTATCTATTTTCGTTGCTTAGATATAATGAAAATATTTCGGGATTCGTGACGTCACTCTCCACACCAGGTTGTCTAAATCACACCAAACTGATGTAATTCGTTTGTGCTGGATTTGTGCTGGTTTGTACCGTTAAAAAAACACTGTAACTACAGTATGTTTATTGTTTAGATATTGCCTAATCAAAACACTTCGGGAGCCGCGACTTCACTTTCCGCCCCATTATTTCCTCTAAATCGCATAAAACAGGTGTCATTCGTTTGTGCTAGATTTGTGCTGGTGTGTGCTGTTAAAATAAACACTGTATCTACGTTTATTGTTTAGATATTGCCTAATCAAAACACTTCGGGAGCCCCGCCTTCACTTTCCGCCCAATTATTTCCTCTAATTTGCACAAAACAGGTGTCATTCGTTTGTGCTGTTTAGATATAACCAAAATATTTGGTTAGATTTGTGCTGGTTTGTGCAGTGAACATAAGATATTTATATTCGTGCACGAATATGTTATTTTTGTTTGCTCACAATTTGTGCTCGTTTGTGCTGCAAAAAATATTATTTGTAGGCCTAAAAATAATATTAGATCATTCAGTGGTCTCTCGACCCCAGTTGCTCCATATTTACTAAAATAGTCTCGTTGGTGTGCGTTTCATTTGTGCTGGATTTACCTATGAAAGTTTCGTTAGGGCTGCTTCTATTATTAAAATATTGAATATTGAATTAAAGATAATGCATCACCCCACCCACATGTAGGATTTTCTAAAGTATTTTAATTTGTTTGTTCTGATAGAATTTTCGTTTGTGATGCTTTATTTTAAACAACATCCGAGTGAGTGTTATGGGCATTTCAAACGGCAATATTAAACAACAGAGGCATTTAGCACCTGTAGTAGCCTCTCTGTGAAAATATAGCGAAAAGAATACAATAAAATAGTGTTACATTCGTGAAGAAAAGCATTCAAATAAGTTTTATTTATAATGACATAAATTTGCCCGCCATGTAAGCTTGTAATGTTATTTTTAAACTCTAGGAAAATTATCTGTCGAATAAGCTTACGGTATAAATAATAATAATATTATTAAAAATAATAATGATACTACTACTACTACTACTACTAATAATAATAATAATAATAATAATAATAATAAGATAACTAAAGATAACTATAAAATAACAAAATATTACATGTTTGTCTTCTACTAAACTAAATCAAAATGGTCAAAATAACATCCTACATTCTGTGCTAAAACGCACAGTGTTTAACAATTAAGTGAATGCAAATATTTTATATGATTATTATTATTAATAATTGTAATTAATCAAAACTTATCTGTAGAAAACGTGTGTGTGCGTTATATAGGCCTATAATCTACGCTTTTTCCCATAAAATAAATATTAATTAAATAAGTCCACTAAAGCTGCTTTACTCAATTGATTTAATCAAAAGTGGTAGGCCTATATATACATATATATGTATATATATATAAATATATATATATATATATATATATATATATATATATATATATATATATATATATATATATATATATATATATATATATATATATATATATATATATAATTTTTTTCATTATTTTTCATTATTTTTTAAGCCTCACAGACATGCTGGCTACTCATGAGACTAACTGTCACGATCACCAGCGATCGTCTCCCCTTAGATCGCTGGTAAACATGCACTCTCACTCATGGACTACAAATCCGCCATTCAATGAACTACATTTGCATACATGCACGACTCTGACATCACACACAACCGGTTCCAGATCTTCACTGATTACACCCAACAGCTGAAGCCGCTTTAGCTCTGATTACACTCCATACATAAAGAGCACAGACACTCACCCCAGGGCCGAGTCATGTTGCCTGTTTACAGCTTCATTTCAAAGCGTTTTCCTTGTCGTATTTTTGCCGTGTTTTGACCTTCGCCTTGTTTTCCTGTTTCTCCCTGTCTGCTGCCATCCTTGTTACCATTTGCTTGTTTATTGACGACGATTCTGGATTTCCCACATACACCTGATTGTTACTGTATGATCTTTGCCTGCCTGACATCCCCTTTAATAAAGTCCTGCATACGGATCCGCACCTCTGTTGTCTGCATCCTATCCATGGTTACACTAACGAAGTATATATCGAATGATATGACCGGTAAATTAGCATGCATGACCATGAAATTGAAGGTAAAGCAGAGTTTGTAGCAAATCATCTTTATATTGGCCAAGCCCTTTCACTTTAGAAATGAAATCTGTCAAAATGATGGTCGGGCTTCATGCTTTTTCTGATAAAAAAAAAAAAAAAGATCTCAGAATAACCTATATTGGCCTAGGCTATTTTAATATCTAAAAAATAAAGCATATCAAATGAAAATTCTATCAGCACAAACAAATTAAAATACACATGTGGGGTGATGTCATTATCTTTAATTCAATATTTAATTTCAATATTTAATATAATTTTAATAATAGAAGCAGCACTAACGAATCTTTCATAGGTAAATCCAGCACAAATGAAACACACCAACGAGACTATTTTAGTAAATATGGAGCAACTGGGGTCGAGAGACCTCTGAACGATCTAATAATATTTTTAGGCCAACAAATAATATTTTTGCAGCACAAACGAGCACAAATTGTGAGCAAACAAAAACAACATATTCGTGCACGAATATAAATATGTTATGTTCATTTCCACGGCACAAACCAGCACAAATCTAACCAAATATTTTGGTTATATCTAAACAGCACAAATGAATATGACACCTGTTTTGTGCGATTTAGAGGAAATAATGGGGCGGAAAGTGAAGTCACGGCTCCCGAAGTGTTTTGATTAGGCAATATCTAAACAATAAACATAGGTACAGTGTTTATTTTAACAGCACAAACCAGCACAAATCTAGCACAAACGAATGACACCTGTTTTATGCGATTTAGGGGAAATAATGGGGCGGAAAGTGAAGTCGCGGCTCCCGAAGTGTTTTGATTAGGCAATATCTAAACAATAAACATAGGTACAGTGTTTATTTTAACGGCACAAACCAGCACAAATCCAGCACAAACGAATGACACCTGTTTTGTGCGATTTAGACAACCTGGGGTGGAGAGTGACGTCACGGCTCCCGAAATATTTTGATAAGGCAATATCTAAACAATAAACATAGATACATTGTTTATTTTAACGGCACAAACCAGCACAAATTGAGCACAAACGAATGACATCAGTTTGGTGTGATTTAGACAACCTGGGGTGGAGAGTGACGTCACGACTCCCGAAATATTTTAATTATATCTAAGCAACGAAAATAGATAAAGTGTTTGTTTTAACAGCACAAACCAGCACAAATCCAGCACAAACGAATGACACCAGTTTGGCGCAATTTAGAGGAAATGGGGTGGAGAGTGACATCACGGCTCCTGAAATATTTTGATTATATCTAAAGGAGGAAAACAGATACAGTGTTTGTTTTAACGGCACAAACCAGCACAAATCGAGCACAAATGACCTGTGCTGATTTGAAGTCATTTAAGCAACATGGGGTGGAAAGTGACATCACACGGTCAAAAAAATAATGCTTAATATCTCAGACCCCAAACCAGCACAAACGTTTGTTTTTGCGGCATAAATCAACACAAACGTAGCACAAACGAATGGCATAGTTTTGGGGTTTATTTGTTTTTATGGGGTGCCAACTTCACGGAGGTCTTTATCAGCCCTGTCAACTGTGCTGAATGTCCACTGCCTGAAAGAGGAGAGGATGTCTGACAATTAGGGAGACTTTATCAATGCATTTTTGTGCTTTTGGATTACTATAACAACTTAACCTGGAATACAACAATCTAAACATGTTCAACTGGTGCATATTTAAAGTAGATGCAGCTTCAATTGTTGAAGTTTTTCTAAAATAAGTTTTTTTAATTTTTGTGATTTAATTTTTTCTGTAATCCATTGTTTAGATTTTATGGTGTTTTTGACTTTTTAATATGTAAATATATCTGATGTTTTATGTTAATGAACTGGTGTGATTTCATGAGTTCAGATTATGTTTTGTGGAATGGTAATATTCAGGTGACATTACACTAAACAAATGGTTATGCTTAGATTGTATGGTGTTTTTTACATTTTTGCACAAAAAAACAACAACAACACAGCAACAGGCTGCAGAAATTTAAAATATTCAGTTGGGCCAATACCATGATTGTCACAACTCTGCTCTCTTCACACTCATAAACGCACTGGAATCGCAGGAATTATCAAAACACATATTTATTACAAACTGAACACTCACAACTGGAACACAGGTCTCACATCTAGGATGACAATTAAAGGTGCTGTATGTAAGTTTTTGACTCTTTTAAAGCACAAAAATGCCATAATATGTGTGCAGATATTTAAGAAACATCCCAAGTGAACATACTTGTTTAACTGAAAAACAATGCTGAAGTCAGATATTCTGCTTTGAAAATGGTTTTTCCGTGCCGGAACGATGTCTTTGTTTAGATAAATTTCATATGCACGATGCCAGTTTAGCCAATTATATGTCAGCACCCTGGGTTGCCTTGTTGGAAAACAGCGTATTTCATTCATTCATTCAGAAAGACTCTGAAAGCATGCGTCCGTGACCAAAAAGAACAGTATGGGAGACAGATGCAGTTCCACATGAGGTTATTAATTAGCAAATTACATAAATATTACGAACGTAAACATTAGGTGAGCAGGTTACATTGTAACCGCGTGTCCTAACAACACGCTGTGACGAGAGAGGCAGTGATCAGCTATTTGGCTGTTTGCACCAGACGAGACACGGCAGAAATGTAAATACAGCCTTTCAGAAGCACAGAATAAGCACTCGCTCACGAAAAGGTAAGGTTTAGAATCTATTTAATACATGTTAACCCACTTTAACATCAATGTAGATGCTGAATCACTCATATGTGTTTAGTTCTAAAGTTAAATTTCAGACGCTTTATTGTATTTTCCAGATCTGAGGCGAACTTTCTGCTTTCAGTATATGGCAACAAATGCCATGTAAAATGCATTCAAACTAGCATTGTTAGCATTTAGCACAGAATAAAGCACACAAGGCTTACCTGAGGTGATCTAGCTGTCATAGGTTTCTGTTGTTCAGCTAAGAAATAGAAGCCATTTCTAATATATCAATTCGAGGTGTTGGTTAGGACAAAAACTCCTTTTAATATGGAAAATATTCCCTCTATCGCGTGTCGTGGCTTTTATTTAGAACACAGTTTAAATCACTCGCTCCTGTACAAAATCTGGCAACCCAGCGTACTTTTATTATGATCCAGGAGTGCAATACCTAGTTCAACCACTGGGTGTCAAACTTACATACTGCACCTTTAATGCCGGACGTTGAACTGAACTAAACACAGGACATGATTAACTGATTACATACAGGGGTGAGACACAGGTGGAAATGCTGAACACTAACAAATGGCGGGAAAACAGAAGGAATCACATGACATAAACAGAAGCACATGGAGCACAGCACAAGGGGAAATCACATGACAAACAGAGAACCCTGACATTACCCCCCTCTTTTGAAGGCACATCTTTGTGCCTTCTTAACAACACAAAATCAAGGGAGGAAGGGGCTGAGGCCAGGGAGGAGTCTCTGGAGGGAGGAGCCAAGGAGGGAGGTGGAGAACATGAAAGAGAGGACAAGACCAGGAACGAGTCTTTGGAGGGAGGAGCCAGGAGAGTAGCTGGGGAACGCAGAGAGGAGGACGGGATCCGGAAAGAGACACTAGAGGGAGGAGCCAGGAAGGTAGCTGAAGCCAAATTACCCAGGACGCAGCCAGGTGGACGACCCAGGGTGAAATCGACTGAGGGAGACGCCGGCGATGGAGGTGGAGCCCAAGACAAAGGACCAAGGCATAGCTGGAGGGAGAGAGGAGCTCAACGTAGCCAGCAGGATGGAGCAACAAGTAGCAGCCAGAAGAGTGTAGTCCAGAGGCGCAGGAAGGGTGACGACTGACCAAGGCGGAGCTGATGGACTGATGGCCCACGGAGGAGACGAGGGAGAAGAGAGCACATTGTGCAGTCGTAGGGTCGGAGGGCCGAGGCAGAGTCTGTAGCTCAGATGCTGGAGGAGCTGACACTGGGCAACACCTTCCGCTGGGCAATGCAGGTAGGCAGCACCTTAAAGCGAGCTCCACCTCTAGAGCTTGAGGGCAAGCTGGGGGGCTGACTGGCTGCCACAACGCTGGAGTTGGCTGATTGGCTGCTGAATATTTCATCAGCGGAGAAGGAGAGGGTGGGAAGTTGCTCATGACCCTGGAGTTAGCATCATTTGGGTACCTTGGACAAGGAGCGGGGTTAGTACTGTCTGGAAACAGCAGGCTTGAAACAGGTCTCTTGCTGTCAGGGAACAGCGGGCTTAGAGCAGGGATAATGCTGTCCGGAAACAGTGGGCTTGGAGCAGGGATAGTGTTGTCTGGAAACAGCGGGCTTGGGACTGGCTTCTTGCTGTCTGGCAACAGCGAGCTTGAAGCAGGGATAATGTTGTCTGGAAACATCGGGTTTGAAACGGGGATAATGCTGTCTGGAAACAGCGGGCTCAGAGCAGGCTTCTTGCTGTCTGGGAACAGCGGGCTCGGAGCAGGCTTCGTGCTGTCTGGGAACAGCCGGTTTGCAACAAGGATAACTTCACTCCAGAAGTCAATAAGTAAACTCCCAGTATCCAGCAGCAGCTCACCCTCAGCAGTGGGTGGGTGGGCAGGACTCTCACTCGGATCCTCAATCTCCACCAGGACTCCCACATTCGGTGATGTAGCCGGCTCACACACCTTGTCAGACTGTCCCCTTGAGCTCCTCCTCTTCGGTGGTTTTCCGCTCTGTTGCTCTCACTGGTGATGGCTCATTTACCGGGGGTGGCTCTCCGTCTACGGTGGGCTCAGGCAGGCGCTCCTCGCTGTAGGGTCGTATTTGGCTGGTCACTAGGTCTAGTGTGGCACTGGCGAGATCTTCCTCCTCACAGACGCTGAATGCAGATATATATATATATATATATATATATATATATATATATATATATATATAAATGCGTGTAGTTTTATTTATTTAGCCAAAGCAGACAAGAGGGCGTGCAAATCATATGGTGCCCCAAATCCACATTCAGCTGCTTAGATTACGATCAAAACAAATGTTTTACGAGAATGTTTTTATGCTTGTAGCAAATATGACACCCCTGATTGCACAAAGTACGCTAATCTATCTGTGGTCCATATAGTAATCTAGCCTGTAAAAGCTACAGTGAATGCAAAACTACGGAATCACATTACAACTACTAATAGCGATAGTGCTTTAACAGAAATCTGGCACAATTTTTGAAAATAGCCTGCGCTTACATGCTTTCACCATTCTGTATTTAATTTGATTGGACATGCAAGGAGTTCTGTCTAGTAACAAGAGAACTGATTGGTCTTTTTTGCCCTTGTCTATTCTGTTGCTGACAGCACTTTAAGACGGACGTTTTACTTCTATGCTTGGTAAGTACAATTATGTAGATATAAAGTGAGGATTTTAAGTGAAATATGCCTGTTTAAATCATTGTTATAAGTTTTTATAATAAAAGACAACGCAGCCATGATCAAACTTTGCCAGCATAATTATTAATAAACGATACCAATATTGACTTTTGATGGTATGATAACGAAGAAATCAAATAGTTTGATTTGTAATACTGAAACATTAATTAATTCACTTAATCACAGTGTATTTGTGTATTTCTGTGGAAAAAAAATTGGCAGCCACTTCTGAGATAAACGTTTCCTGCTTCCCTTATCTTGCTATTAAGTAAGGATATTTTCTTAATGGTTTTGTGATGGTATGATTATTAAAACAACATTTTTTTTTAGTTTACCAGTGAGGTGTAACGTTACATTTACGATAAAGTAAATGTAATGTTACATTACGATAAAGTTGCCTAGTATGTTTTATAAAGAAACACTATTTCTTAGCCTCTTTATTATTTCCTAATTATTTATTAGTATGTAAAGCATTTTTGTGTTAAAAACTATTGTGATTAATATACTGGCCTTGTTTGACACCAGGTTTGCATGGAGTTCAACAGAATTACGAGCAAAAATCTAAAGCAGGAAATCAACGAAAACCTGGACAGACACAGTTCGTGGTTCATGGACCTTTTTAAAACCAAAAGGGGGATTCCAAACTAGCACTTGTTAAACTTTTTACAGCAAATAAAGGTCAGTAATTATTTGTCTTATTCAACAAAATTTAAAGGATGGAAAACAAAAAAAAAATTATTTATATCACATAGTCTCATAACAATGCTTAAAATAGAGTTTTTCTGGCGTTAACAGAATTTAATGTTTTCCTTTAAAGTCAGCCCAGCCCAGGTCCGAACCCTTGTTCTTCAAGGACTGCCTATCATGCTCGGAGATGATGACTCTTCTTTCTTCAAGTCATGTTTAGTAAGTAAATCTGTTTTTAAAAGAGATAGTTCACCCAAAAATTATCACTGAACTTCAAGCCATCCAATCAGTTAAAAGAAAATTTATCCTGGTTCTTCCAAGCTTTTAAATGGGTGTCAATGGGGGATCTCAAAAAATTCTATCCATACATCATAAAACTGCTTCACAAGGCTCCAGAGGGTTTGTGAAGTGAATCAATTTGTTTGTGTAAGAAAATATACATTCTGTCAGAAAATATTCATGTTGGCTTTTTATAAACTTTGTGGCCATTCTGATAAACAAGCACTGATGATAAACCTTTGATTCCTGATCACAATATTATATTTATACCTGTTTTTCACTGGGTGTCTGATAATCGCCACACTATCCTTGATGTGCCAGTGGGGATCCTTTTGGAGGACACTGATCTTCAGCCCTCCAACTTCTTGCATTTGACTTCTTCGATTGGAATCATTCTTGAAGGCCAAGTGGTGATGGACAAAATGCAGGACCTCCCACAGGCAATCTGTCTTCTCTTTGGTCTGATTTACGCACTAGACCTGAATTACCCTAAATCAGGGGGGCTCAACCCTGTTCCTGGAGATCTACCTTCCTGCAAATTTCTGTTGCAACTCATATCAAACACACCTGCCTGTAATTATCAAGTGATGTTCAGGTCCTAATTAATTGTTTCAGGTGTGTTTGATCGGGGTTGGAGCTTAACTATGCAGGAAGGTAGATCTCCAGAAATAGGGTTGAGCATCCCTGCCCTAAATCATTTGCCAACACCTTTGATTTCATCCAGCATGTACTAATGTCATTGGGACAGAATGCCCTCAAGTCTAGAGTGCAGTCTCTGGCAAACCAGCTTTTTGTTTAAACGTCACTGTTTTAACAAAACTTTAACAACAATCTTTGTTTTGAGTTTTTCTCACTTTGATTTACATCATTTTATGAGGAATAACAGTTTGTTTAAATGGTTAAATGCAGAGTTCCACAACTGATGTGCAGCACTTAATTTGGGATATTGTTATACCACTGTAGTGTGGTTGTAAACCAGTAGTATTTCTACTAGTATACTGCAGTTTGTACTATAATACTGTGAAATTTTGATTAATGACACTGTTGAGTAGTGTTTTTATTAGTTCGCTATGTTTGCACAGAGTTTAATGTAATAGTTGTTTACAATCACATAATTACTTTATACTTGAGTGAAGTATATACAGTATGTGCATAGAGTTGTACAATGGATGTACTGCATGAGATATTTTTTATAGCCACCTTCAACCCATTTTCATTACAATATATTGTTTACTTTTTACTTTATTTTCATTAATAGTGTAACATTTTATCAATAAAAACTCAGAGATTAAATGTACTGTCTATTGTGTTATTTCAGTTCAGTGTGCACCAAGCTTGTATTCAAAAATACTTAAATATATAAGTACACGTGACATTAATACCAATTGAACATTAAAGTACAAATCAACATTTACTCAGTGCTTTTACACTAAACTGAAAACCCTAATAAGTTGACTGAACTAAATTAATTGAGTAAACTTGTTGCCTCAGTTTAATTGAGTAATGGAGTCTCCCAAAACTTGCATATACTTAAATTGTTCAGTTCACCAAACTTAGTACTTAAGTAGATTATACTTAAATTGTTCAATTCACCAAACCTAGTACTTAAATAGATTATAGTTAAATTGTTCTGTTCACCCAATTTAGTACTGGAGTAGACTAAGCTTAAATTGTTCAGTTTACCAAACTTAGTACTAAAGAGGCACATTCTTGAGGATCTTGGTTTTTAGGGATTAAACAAATGGACGTTGTTTTCCATGACTCAGGAGCCACTTCGCGATCTAATACATTTTGGAGAGCGGGGAAAATAGAAAATAAGTTCTGGCCAGAACTTATTGTAAAATTCACAAGGGAACTTTTCCGGGCCTGAAGATTTATTTGAGGGCATAGAATATATTGCACTAAAGAGTTGCAGGTGAATCTAAAAGTGCCCTATCTTCATCAGAAATGGTTGTAAGGGAAATTCTACCTAATAATTCAGTAATATCAGATTCTCCAGCAGTAACTTTTAATTTCTATAATGTTTTGTAAAAGTTTCGAAATAATTATTAACTGAAGCAGCATCGTATGTAATTGACCCATCTAAAGTCTCCATTGATTTAATTGTTCTCTCATTCTGAGATTTGGAGAGTTTTGTTTTGAAAGGAAAACAAGTTTATGTCTTTTTTGTGATCCAAATTAAGTTCCGCTCTGGCTTGACATAGTTGAGTCCAGTTTATTTAAGTAGGGACTGTACCATGTAGACATTCCAGTCTTTTTACTTCATTTTCTAATTCCTGTCTTTTTCTAGATCAAGTCCACTTGTATGCAGAAGTTTGAGATATAATATGCCCTGTAGCTCATATAATATCTGTAGATTTAGCAGCATCCCAAATAGTTGCAGATGATACTGGCGAAATTTTTTTTTTTAACCTTCCTGAACTGTTTCACAAAACAATGAATCATTTAACATGGAAGAATTAAATCTCCAGACCCTTGTGGTCCTGTGTACACTTAGCATCATGTCTATGTGGACTGGAGCATGATCGGACAAAACAATTGAGCCAATTTGGTACGCAGATTGTTATGATCACCAGTGATGTAGCGGCTGCAGATCGCTGGTAAACACGCAGATCGCAAAAAAACTACAAATCCACCATTATATGGACTACATATCCTGTCATGCACTGCTCAGACACACATGTTCCGAGATTCCATTGATTACACACTCACACAGCTGGGAGCTGCTCAAAGACTGATTATAAGGACTATTTGAACAGCACACACACATACACACGCACCAGTGCAGAGTCTTGTTTATCTGTTTGTGAACATTATGACGTGTTTTCCTTGCCTTGCCGTGTTAGACCCTTGCTTTGTTGTATTGTTTATTACTGTCTGCTGCCTGCATTTTGATCATCCACCTGTTTCTCACCATGACTCTGGATTTCCTGTATACATCTGTTTGCCCCTGTGTTGACCGTTGCTTGCCTGATCATTCTCCTAATAAACCCTGCATTTGGATCCGCACTCCTATGTCAGCGTCACATCACATTACACAGATAATGCAAGAAGATATTGAATGAGGATTAACATGTAGTCTAATCTACAATATGAGCCATAGGGGTTAGAATAAAAAGTGTAATCTTTACCTCCCCCAATAAATTCTCACCAAACATCAGAAACTGCAGACTCATTGCAAAGTTCCTAGAGGACCAAAGATGCTCTAGGATGGGTAAGTGTTTCTTAAGTGGATTTATTAATTTGTTGATCCATGACACAATTAAAGTCCCAAGCCCTTGCAGTACTGAATAAACAAAAAGTAGGACTTTAGATATAAATTACGTATAGTGATAGATTTGCCATATACTGTGCCTGTAATTAACACACATCTTTCATCCGAGTTGTTAATCTGACATTCTAAATTAAAGGGGAATTGCCTACCAAGCACAATAATTGTGCCTCTCTTCCTGGTGTTTGCTTTACACTATGTAAAGAATATCTGTCCAAACCAATCTCGTTTTAATTCTAGGTGTTCTGAATCAGATAAGCGTGTCTCTTGTAGTATGGCAATAGTAGTTCCTTGTTTTTTCAGATAGGTTTTTTATTTTTTCCTTTTAATCACATGTCCTAACCCTTTAATAGTCCATGTAACAACCCTGGTCATATTGTACATAGTCATAAAACAGAAAAAAAGGAAAAAACAAAAAAGCTGTAAGTTTAAGACTGCATGATACCTAAGACATATATAAGGCAGACGAGAAAGATTTTTGTATTTTCCATGAAACCATACGTATTAATGTTTATATACAAATGCTTAGGTAAATATTAACATGCATAGTTATGTTTAGTCTTTATATTCTTAGCACAGTATCTTGGGTAAATTAGAAGTGGTTTGGAAAGTGAGTTATGCATAGGAAAATATTTAAGACTTTTAAATATGCAAATGCCAATAAGTGACACTCTCCAGTGACCCCTTCACAGGGTCATCCAGTCACAAATACTTCAGAACTTTTCAGAGCTTTGCTGTATATTACAGCAAGGACTTTCATGGTGTTTGCATTTAGAGTATTTCAAGACTTCTGAAACAAAGCTTCAGGACTGTCACCTTCAGAAATCTGTGATTTGCATGTATCGGATTAGCCAGACTTCCTCTCCTCAAAGCTCAAAAGACCCATGTCTGCTTGTTCCATGCATCAAGACCTGCAGGAAACTTCAGCTTCTTTCAACCACTGCATCAACAGCAAAAGTATGAATATATCAATTTCTATCAGAGACCTTGGCATAGTATGTTTCAGTATAAGATATTCTATTTAGATGTTTTAACTGATATTCTTTAATAACAAAAAACTTCTTCTGTTGTTTATTATTTTAGAATTTTTAGAAAGGTTTACCTTATTAGACTCTAGCTTGTCTTTAGAAAAGGTAACAGAGTAATGCATCACAATCCTTAACTTAATCAACTTCATGATTCATGCCTATGCACTTCATTTGTTGTACATTTAGTCATTTTAGTTACCATTGTTTATTCTTTATTCTTAATAAATACTCATTTATTACAATTGTGTCTTCCTTGTGTTGATAATATATTAAAGGGCTCTACAAGTCAGATGATCTCACCATCCTTCATATTTTGCCAGATAATAAACTACATTAAAATTTGTATAATTTTCAAAAATTTACTTACAAAAAATTAGCGAAGTACAAAGAAAACAGCTAAATGCATCAATAGCTAAAGATGAATTTATGAAGGCCTGATGGTTTTAGTATAGAATTTTATAAAGAATTTCACACTCTGCTAATGGAACAACTGCTTCAGATGTTTAACTTTTCTTTTGAAACTAAATTTTTGCTTTGATCTCATAGAGAGGCTAATATTAACCTTATACTTAAAAAAAGAAAACCAGAAAATGAGTGCTCTTCATATAGACCTATCAGCCTTCTTAATAATGATTTTAAATTACTGTCCAAAGTTTTAGCATTGAGATTAGAAAAAATAATGCCTTTGATTATAAAAGTTGATCCAACTGGGTTTATTCATGGACGCTATAGTGCTAATATGCAAACGTTGCTTAATATTATTCAAATACCACATCAAAACCTCGGTTGTATGATAATCTCCCTGGATGCTGAAAAAGCATTTGACCAGGTTGAATGGGAGTTTTTGTTTTATACACTTAATTGTTCTGAGGTGGGTAAATCCTTTTTACAATGGGTTAAGATAATGTATGATAGTCCAGTAGCAGCAGTTATCACAAATGGTAGGCACTCAGAGAGTTTTCGCTTGGAAAGTGGTACTAGGCAGGGCTGCCCCTTATCACCCTTGCTATTTGTTATGGTTATTGAACCTCTAGCAGAGGCAATGAGGTGCAATCCACATATTGCTGGTATTCTGATAAATGATAAACAACAAAACATTGGTTTGCATGCAAACAACATTCTTTTATATGTTAATTAACTAGATAAGTCAATTTCAATGATTATGGAGGTTATTGATCAGTTTAGTGAAGTTTCAGGCTATAATTTATTTTAATTTTTTTTTCTAAATCTGAGGCTATGCCCCTGGGGAAGCAAAAGTCCCAACCCCAAAATGATTCCAATTCTACTAAATTGCACTAGAATAAGGGATGTTAACAGCTGGTTCAGTTCTTTTATTTGAAACAAAAAGAAACCAAGACTAAAATTGATTTAGGTGCAACTTTCAGGAAATAAAGGTCTTGCAGTTCCGGATATTAGGTTGTATCAGCTGGCCACCCAATTTCGATATGTTTTTGAATGGGTAAGAAATGATCCATATTCTGTCTGGTTAGACATTGAGTCAGTCAACTTAAGTGATGGCTTACCAATTTCATTGTTCAATCTACCATTTGTATTGGATGTTCAAAGATACCCTGGTCTAGAGCAAAACAGGATCATAAGTAATACATTAAGAATGTGGAAAAAAAAGGAATTGGGAAGGAAAAGGCCAATTTTTGTCCCATATCACGCCAACACAAGGACATTTAGATTTTGAACCTGTAATTATAGACGATAGTTTTACATTGTGGAGAGATGCTGGTATAACCACTATAAAATATTTATTTCAAAAGGAGATATTGTCATCATTTGCACAGCTGAGAATTAAATAAATAAATGTTTGATATTTACAAATTATAAGCTTTGAGCAGAAAAATATTGTCCCTGGATTTTCTTGTCATCCAACCCCAATAAAAAAAACACAAATAAAGTGTTGTTATGAAACTTTGTTGCTAGGAGCAAAAGTTAATAATGAGGCAACCCTAGATGTTTGGCAGAAAGATATGGAATGCTCAATTGATGCAGACACTTGGAGGCACATTTGGCAGTATGCTGGCAATATATCAATCTGTAATAGAACTAAAGAACAACAGTTCAAACTTTTGCATCATCTCCAAATTACCCCATCACATAGACATAAGATTAATTCAAATTATTCTCCATATCTCCAATAATACATCCATATCTTAGCAGGGTCCATCATGGTTTTGAGTCCCCTTGAAACATTTCCATTGTGTTACGTGAATATTTGCAAATATCGTGACTAATTGCAGCGCATTTCTTAAGTTGTTTGTGTTGTGAGAATTTGCAACACATGTGCTGTCAAATTGATGAAGATCTTTTCTTTATTTGCTGGTGTTTTTTGTAATTGCATGTGCGTTCTTAAATTGCAGCGCGTTAAGCTCCCTCGGCCACCGTAAGATTAGGTCTTAAATTTAATACAAGATGTGTCTTTGACTCGCTTAAATTTTGTTAGGTCTTGCTGATAATAATTTGGAGAGTGCAACAAACAGGAACCTTGGTTAATTTATGCATTCTTTTGTTATTAATATTACTTTGTGTATTGTTATTTGCCTTTTTTTTCATCTTCATTATGTGCTGTGATGATGCTGGGATGTTGAGAATTTTTTGGTTGTAATCTGTGGTTATTGTTCTTTTGTAAAAAAAAAATTGTACAATTAATTTCAACAATCTTTGATTGTTGATTATTGGCACAGTAAGAAACTGTGACTGGTGCCCAGTTTAAAAAGAGTTTTTTATCTGACACGCAGACTCACCTTAAGTGAAAGATTAAAATCCTAATGTTAATCTTAATACTTATATTAATTTTGATATTCGAGCCAAACCAAAGAAATTATCAGTACATATTTTGGTGCTCTGTGTGAGGCTAAATTATCAATATTATTACCAATACCAAAATATTGATGGTAATATTTGTGATAAATTCAAAATAACACAACAATGTGAAGTGTGAGCTCAAAATACCACAATTTTTTTGACTTTTAAAACTGCCCCTTTTAGGCTTTAATCCAAATTGTGCTATTGTGGTGCCTGTAACTTTAAATTTAAATGAGACTGTTCTCTCAGCACACTTTTCAATGGAGAGGTGGGCTACAAATGTCTGTGTGTTACCATAGCATCAGATTCAAAACAAGACTAAAGTTATCGCTATAAAAACATCTGAAAATGTCAAAAGAAGTGGCTCAGATAAAGGCAGTCAATGGAGAATAGTGTTCATTAGTGCATCCTAAAACCGAACATTTATAATGCTTCTGCAACAAAGTGTCACATTGATTGGGATCTATTTGCAGGCTTTTATTAATATTGTGGTCAAACAGGCAGTGGTCAAAGGTCGGCGTACAGAATGTAGCAGTATAAGCAAGATAGCAGTCAAATAACAGGCTCAGGATCAGGGCTGGCAGCAAAAAAGTCCGAGATCCGAGATCTCACTGCTGGATGCTAAAAGTGCAACAAAAATACTCTGTTCCACTGTAACATCCTACTTAGATGAGATATGTTCTGTCCGGGTAACCCTGCTGCTCAATAAACCATCACTCAACACCTCACTGATTGAAAATTGCTGACCAGTTTCTTTCCTTGCTTCCAAAATTCGTACATTTTTATCTCACAATAACCTGCTGAATGCAAACCAATCAGCTTTCAAATGTGGACATTCCACTGAGACTGCACTATTTTCAGTCACTGAAGTAACAAATCAGGTTCAAATCATGCATTCTGCTTTTACTGGACCCATCTGCTGCTTTTGATAGAGTGAATCAACAGATTCTACTGTCCACCCTTTCCTCAATGAGCATCACTGGAACCCTGCTCTGCTAGTTGGAGAGTTACCTCACCAGAAGATCATTCAGAGTTGCCTGGAGAGGAGAAGTATCTAAAGCTCATCAACTGGCCACTACAGTACCTCGGGTATCTGTTCTAGGTCCCCTACTATTCTCTATTTACACACCACTTCTTTTTATTTCATCCAGATGACCCCACGTTAGTGGCAAGAATCTTACACTGCCTGGAGGATAACATCACCTACTGCTTAACAAACTGAACTTGTTGTATTCCCTGCAACATCACACATATAACATGACTTCTCAATCTACCTGGGATCATCCACCATTACCCCATGTAATTTAGTAAGGAATCTTGGAGTGATCCTAGATGATCAGTTGTCCTTCAAAGAGCATATTGCTAGAACAGCTCGATCTTGCAGGTTTGCACTTTTTAACATGCAAAAAAACTAGACCCTCCTTAACAGATCATGCTGCACAACTTTTAGTCCAAGCTCTTGTCATTTCAAGGCTGGACTACTGCAATGCTCTTCTAGCTGGTCTCCCATCCTGCACTCTCAATTTGAAAGGACAATTCCTTACACACTAAAGTTTCATACATTTACAAAGAACAGACGTGAGCACGATTGAACAGAAATCATTTAACAATTTTGCATGAGGTATTTTAGATACCGGAATAAGTATTGAATTTTTCCAGGCTAATGGTACAAAACCATTGTCTGGAAATCTTTGAAACAGTCTGGGTTACTAGGGTAACCCTCGTTCCCTGAGGGGTGGAACGGAAATGCTATGTGGAAACTTCCACTATGGGGATTTTGATTTTGTCAGAATCCAATCATCTAAAAGAGTACATAAACGAGCCAATGAGTTGGCAGCGTCAGCATGCACAGCTGGCGCTACTTACAATCAATCTTGGAATATAAGCGCAGCACATGCCAAGCTGAGGCATCCTTTTCTAGCTGAAAAGCCTTTCACGCCCAACAGCTAAGGGGCAATCATTGTGGCGAAGGAACATAGCATTGGGAAAGACATGAGCAGATGGGGGGGAGGGACTACATTGTGGCTGAGTGAGCATATGGGAACGCCAGCGGGGATCGCACATAGCAGGCACCTATACCCAAAACGCGGGCTGACCAGCGGGCTTGCCAATAACGTAACGGACCAACACCTGACTCCTACGCTGAATCCAAAGATCTGGGCGAGGGTGCCAGATGGTGCCCTGTCCCTTAGAGAGGAGGTCCTCTCTCAAAGGGATCTGCTATGGAGGGGCCATTCTGATATCCAGGTCCAGTTGGGCCAGATGCGCAACTATCAAGACCTGCTCCTTGTCCTCCCTGACCTTGCACAGTAACTGCGCGAGCAGGCTCACTGGGGGAAATGCATATTAGAGCATGCCACGAGGTCAGCTGTGGGCCAGTGCATCCGTGCCGAGGGAGCCCTCAGTCAGGGAAAAGAACCACTGGCAATGAGCGTTCTCGGGAGAAGCAAACAGGTCGACCTGGGCTTCCCCAAAGCGCGCCCATATCCTGGACATAGAGGCAGCCGTGAGAGCGCATTAGCTGCATGGTTGAGCTCGCCCGGAATATGCTGGAAATATCTGTCGAAATGACAATATGTAGGAATGCGGGGTCGTTCCAAGGGCTGAGGGTGCGGTGACACAGCACAGTGACAGTCCGTGCGACATGCCTGTCTGGGAACTCGATCGTAAAGCCAGTGGTGAAGTGGTCTCATATGGAGCAATCCGAGCGGCGTGACAGCGGCTGTGGATCCCATATGTCCCAGGAGCCTTTGAAAAGATTTCAGGGGGACCACTATTTTCTTGCCGAACTCACTCAGACAGTTCAGCATCAGCTCGGCAGGCTCTCCGGAGAGGCACGCTGTCATGGTGACCGAGTCCAGCTTCAACCCGAGAAAAGAGATGCTCTGCACAGGGGCGAGTTTGCTCTTTTCTCGGTTGACCTGAAACTCCAATAGGTTGAGGCGCCGAAGCCTCCTGTCTCTGTGCGTAATCAATTGATCCCGTGAGCGCTAAATCAGCCAGTCGAGATAATTGAGTCGCTAGGGCACCCTCCGCGAGCTTGGTGAAATCCCGCGGAGACAGAGAGAGCCTGAAGGGAAGGACTTGTACTGCCAGGCTCGACTTCAAACGCAAAGCGTAGAAAGTGACGGTGGCGTGGAAGTATGGAGACATGATCTTCTCTCGCAAGACAAGGGCGGACACAGGGCTGACCCAGGTGAAATACACACCCGTGAACTTAGAAGGCCGTTTCGCGAATTGAATCACATAGTCGAGTCTGATCGTGCGTATGAGTCACCGCGAAGGGCTGGCTTGCACTAACCAGGCAGACAGATCCCTCGCTAATGGCTTCATCGCTATGATTGCTGACGTACTAGCAGTGGGGCAGCTCGGAGAGGGAGGGCTGATCCGGGGAGCGCTGGGGTCCCGCGGAAGAGCAGGAGGCAAGAGACTCACTCTCACCTCGCACCCAGGCTCCAGGGGAGGGGATGGAAATGTGAGAGAAGGGAGAACGTCCTCCCACACCTCACGAACCACTGGCAATGTGTACTGATCCTGCGAGCTGGAAGGCATAGCGTCCCAGACTTGAGAAGAGCAAGTTCCCTCTTCTCCAGATGGCCTGTCCCAGGGACGCTTCGCTGCCTATTTATTGGACTTAGCGGCACCCTCGACAAGGAGCAGTGAATGTGGACGATTCGACGTGGGTGGGGGGTCTTACGTCCCTGCTGATAGATGACTCTGCCTATCGCATCCAACTGCACCGCCATGAATTCCTAGGTGAATTCACCGATGGTGTCGCCGAACAGGCCAGCCTTGGATATGGGCGAGTTAAGAAAGCAAACTTTGTCAACTTCGCTCATAGAGGTGTGAACCTACACTGGTCTCACGGTTCGGTTCGGTTACGATTATCATGCCATTGATTCGGTTCAATTCGATATCTCGGTGCATCACGGTGCATTGACGATTCTTTCCATACACAGTTTTATATTTTCTTCACAGCACAACAATTCTTGTATTAAAATGTATAATATATTTATATTTATATACTGTTTGTAAAACAATTTTGTCCTTTAATACAAACAGTCAGATATATAAACTGTACCTTTAAACAACACGAGCATTTATAGACCATTTCGAGGGATGTAAACCAAAAAAAAACAATGGCCCTAACGTGTTTTACATTTTTAATTTCCATTGCTTCTGAGAATCCAAAAAGGTCCACATATTGATAAATAGTGTTATGACGACTGATTTAAAGTCAAGTTATGATTGAATTGCCTCTTGTTACAGTCAGGAAATAGTTTAACGTCAAGCAGGAAATGTTCATGGGACAATGACATGACCACATTGAAATGGTCTATAGCAAATAAACAAATATAAATATCCTGCTCGCTTTCTGCCTTGTCTACCAAGTTCTTTCTTACACCCCTTTGATTGGTCACGCGCTCAACAGAAAGGGCTGCGATTGGCTCTTACATGCTGGCGCTCTACACAGATGCACTTATGGGCCACAGTGAGACAGTGAGAAAGAAATGGAGATTACTTTCATTCTCTTAATCACCGTGAAATAGGGGCATTTGCTGTAAGTTTCAGTGAAACAGTGTTCAGCAAACACACACGCAGTGAAATTGTGCACATTGTGTGTTTTTCGTAGTTAGAGCGTTGTAAATAATCGCGCTCGCGGCTCGCCTCTCTCGCCATAGTATGCTACGGCGACATAGCGCATGTGAGATAAATGACGTCAGTATAATAATCGGTTATGATTATTACTGAACCGATACCGAATTGTCCGCGTCTGCATCGCGGTGCACCGAAGAAACGATTAATTTTGACACCCCTATTCGCGCATATCTGCCAGATTTAGCCTGAGGTGGCGTTCCGGGATAACTAATGTAGCCATCGTCCTTCCCAGGTCACACGCAGCAAATTTGTGGTCCGTAACCTACAGGCAGATAACCTACACACCTTGAAAGGGAGACGAGGCTGACTCTACCAGGAAGAGGCACCAGCGGGCCCACAATGGCACTCTCAATCTGGGGAATCGACTCATAACCCCTGACTTCTCTACCATCAAAGGTGGTGAGGGCGAAGGCACACGCAGATCGGGCAGAGAAAGGTGCCCTCCAAGACTGCGTGAGCCTATTGTGCACTTCCGGGAAGAAAGGGACGGGAGGCTTAGAAGGAATTCGCAACAATACATACTGCTCTGGAGGACTGGACCCAAAGAATGCCAGGCAAGGGAGAAACCCAGCTAGACCATCTGCCTCAGAAGCTTTGTGAAAGGATCTGAAGCAAAAGGATGCCTCAGCTTGTCACATGCTGCGCTTATATTCCAAGATTCATTGTAAGTAGTGCCAGCTGTGCATACTGACGCTGCTAACTCATTGGCATTTCTTTGGCCCGTTTATATACTCTTTCAGATGATTGGATTCTGACGAAATCCCCATAGTGGAAGTTTCCACATAGCATTGAAGTTCCCCTCCCGAAGGAGAACCCAGTTGTTCCGGACACTCTTTTAAAACTTTTTCCTTCAGGCCATCTGGGCCAAATGTCTTGTGTGATTTAACATGACAAAGCACTGCAATAACCTCTCTTTCCTGTATGATCATGGTCTGTTACTGAGTCTCAGTCACTGCTATATCTACATTATTAACAATGAACTCATTTGAATGATCAAATCTTGAAAAGTATGTATTAAGATCATTTGCAAGACCATAGGGATCCTCACATTGTTGAACTCTTTCCTTTTTTCTACCCACACTGTACAAAATGCAGGGTTCCACACAATTCATTCATGTTGTCCCAACACAAATTAAGTTAACTTAACACTTTTAACAAATTTATGTGGATTGAACATAACAAATTAAGTTGTCCCAATGAAAGCTCAAGAATTGTGTTGTTTTAACTCATTTTAAATAAGTAGTTTAAACAAGCAAAAAAAAAAAAAAAAATACATTTGAGTGCAATATATATATTTAGTCCCTTCCATGCCTCACAATTTCTGTTTTAAATTTCTGCTCAACCTTTTCTTTATATTGTGTCTGTGCACCTTTTATCTAACATTCAACTACTCAATTTAACTACTTTACCTTCTGCTGACCATTCTGAAAAAAAAAAAAACTTTTTTGTTCATATTTCTAAACATTTTAAATCTTTAGTTATCCATGGCTTGTTATTTGGATAAATTATAATGCAGTATCTTTGTTGAATTTTGTCAACTGTCAACGTTTTGCTCTTTTACTCTAGACACATAGATAAAAATACCAACACAAACAAACAAAGAGAAGCACGCAAGTGTCTGGGGTCAGCACATGCACATGTGTGGATTCTATTTTAATTCATTTTTATGCAGTAAAGAACATGCAAACACTGCAAAATATTTAGCAATAAACTCTACTGACTGACTTCATATGAGAAATCTAACTCTTTTACACAAATTTAACTTAAAACATTTGATTAAAAAAATCAGTAGTTTCACTTTCATTCAGCAAGATTTCATTCATGCCCCTGTGACAAATTCTGAGCTATTGGATGTGAATATGAAGTAAGGACTCATAAAACGAAGAGTGTTGTTTGGATGGAGTTTGATACCACTCGCCAAAGGAAAAGAAAACTTCTGCTGCCAAGTGACACGCACAACACAGAGGCCAGTTAATTTCACACTCATGCTCCATCACGCTACTACAACTCACAAGACAACTTTTTACCTCAACAAGAAATCTCATCGAAATTTAATTCAAGTGGCACAAGATCTCATCATATATACATATACATATATATACACAGGGAGTGCAGAATTATTAGGCAAGTTGTATTTTTGAGGACTAATTTTATTATTGAACAACAACCATCTTCTCACTGAACCCAAAAAACTCAAAATATCAAAGCTGAATATTTTTGGAAGTAGTTTTTAGTTTGTTTTTAGTTTTAGCTATTTTAGGAGGATATCTGTGTGTGCAGGTGACTATTACTGTGCATAATTATTAGGCAACTTAACAAAAAACAAATATATACCCATTTCAATTATTTATTTTCACCAGTGAAACCAATATAACATCTCAACATTCTCAAATATACATTTCTGACATTCAAAAACAAAACAAAAACAAATCAGTAATCAATATAGCCACTTTTCTTTTGCAAGGTCACTCAAAAGCCTGCCATACATGGATTCTGTCAGTGTTTTGATCTGTTCACCATCAACACTGCGTGCAGACACTGTTCAGAGAGGTGTACTGTTTTCCCTCCTTGTAAATCTCACATTTGATGATGGACCACAGGTTCTCTATGGGGTTCAGATCAGGTGAACAAGGAGGCCATGTCATTAGTTTTTCTTCTTTTAGACCCTTTCTTGCCAGCCACACTGTGGAGTACTTGGACGCGTGTGATGGAGCATTGTCCTGCATGAAAATCATGTTTTTCTTGAAGGATGCAGACTTCTTCCTGTACCACTGCTTGAAGAAGGTGTCTTTCAGAAACTGGCAGTAGGACTGGGAGTTGAGCTTGACTCCATCCTCAACCCAAAAAGGCCCCACAAGCTCATCTTTGATGATACCAGCCCAAACCAGTACTCCACCTCCACCTTCTGGCATTTACCGATCCAGCCACGGGCCCATCCATCTGGCCCATCAAGACTCACTCTCATTTCATCAGTCCATAAAACCTTCAGTCTTGAGATATTTCTTGGCCCAGTCTTGACCTTTCAGCTTGTGTGTCTTGTTCAGTGGTCGTTTTTCAGCCTTTCTTGTTTCTGAGTATTGCATACCTTGTGCTTTTGTGCACTCCAGTGATGTTGCAGCTCTGAAATATGGCAAAACTGGTGGCAAGTGGCATCTTGGCAGCTGACTTTTCTCAGTTCATGGGCAGTTATTTTGCGCCTTGGTTTTTCCACACGCTTCTTGCGACCCTGTTGACGATTTTGAATGAAACGCTTGATTGTTCGATGATCACGCTTCAGAAGCTTGGCAATTTTAAAAGTGCTGCATCCCTCTGCAAGATATCTCACTATTTTTGACTTTTCGGAGCCTGTCAAGTCCTTCTTTTGAGCCATTTTGCCAAAGGAAAGGAAGTTGCCTAATAATTATGCACACCTGATATAGGGTGTTGATGTCATTAGACCACATCCCTTCTCATTACAGAGATGCACATCACCTAATATGCTTAATTGGTGGTAGGCTTTCGAGCCTATACAGCTTGGAATAAGACAACATGTATAAAGAGGATGATGTGGTCAAAATACATACATACATACATACATACATACATACATACATACATGCATTACAGGTGCTGGTCATATAATTAGAATGTTCTTCACAAAGACTTATTTCACTAATTCTATTAAAGAATTGAAACTTGTATAATGTATACATTTATTACACACAGACTGATAGATTTCAAGTGTTTATTTATTTTCAATTTGATGATTTTGATGACAACTAATGAAAACCCCAAATACAGTAGTCAACTGAAAAGTATGAACATGGAAAGTATGAGCATGCACAGTACTCTATACCTAGTTGGGGCTCCTTTTGCCTAAATTACTGCAGCAATGCAACTTGGCATGGAATCGATCAGTCTGTTGTCCGCAATAAAACACATAGGTGTGTTAAAAACCAATACCTGTTGTGTTGTTTTTAATACATCTGTTTTATGAGTGAATACCCAGGTCAACTACCATCTGTGTGCCAGTTGCTAAAGGTTATGCCCTGAAGTTCTTGAGTTCTACAGTATCGAACTGTACATGGTAAGTTAACTTATAAAGCTTAATTTTACCTATATGACAGCTAAAATTTTTAAACATTGTGCTATAACTAAATCAATTTATTATGTATTTGTTTATTTCAAAAGAATCTGATAAGTTTCTGTGAAAATGGCTGAATGCTCAGAAGTAAATGAAAGAGAAATAAAATAATGAACTTGCTATCTGATTCTTTTTTTTTTCAGTGTCAGTGGTTGCCTCCTATAACTATGACACCATCTATAGAAGCGCTTATCTTCTGTAGATTTACATGCTGCTTTCTTCCCTCTTTCTCACTGGAATGAGTAATTCATTTCATAAGATCCACCTGTTCACCAGATCAGCTATTCTTTTCTTGTAATTCAACTTCGATATAGAATAACATGTAAAAGTATATTAATTGTGTGTGTTATGATGTAATATCAGCAAGAAAGCACAAAGTAGGTAATTAAGTAAATATATAACTAAGTCATCAACTTGACCTATGACTTCATGAATTAGGCACTGATCAAGTTAAAAAATGAGGTAAAACCAAAGCAGTCTGATTTAAATATGATTTGTTGTCAGGACAATGCAATGCAGTTTGAGGAAGGTTAATTCTTTGATGCAGATTTATACATCTCTTCTGAGCTACATGCTTTATGTAGTAATATGCTTGAAATGAGTCAAAAACTTCATCAGTCTTGATCTGAAAAGGCTTACCTGTGTAGATGAATCTTCCTGGTGTGCCCTTGCAAAACTGTTTGGATTTATAGGAAAGTGTGACCTCTACCACCCCAGGGATGTGGCGAGGAGGGGTCTGAACTCTGATTGCATGAGGTGTTATGAGCTGTAATGACAAAATGAGACAGGATATTTTAAAAAAGGCAAAAAAGGAAGGTCTATTAAAATAAGTATAACATGTGGAAAAGCCACAGGCAGTGGCAGTTTTTTCGGCTGACCCTGAATGTACAAAACTTGAAATTGGCCAGTTGCTATTGGGCACACAATTATACATTCAGGTTGTTTTGAACTGATTAAAAAATACAAATACCATTAGTCATGAGTTGGGCAGGGTCAAGCACCTGTCAGAAGGGTAGAGAGTACTGAGAACAATTGCTTATAAGTAGGTCATTTAGCATATGACTAACACCTGTGTCTTTGCAGTGATTGACTCCATAAGACCAAAGGTAGAACACATCAGTGAGAGAGAGAGCTGGAGTAGTGAGTGACACCAAACCAAGAATCTGAGGTTAATAAAGTATTACGCAACATATTTCTCAAAAAGCACAACAAGAATGTATTTAGAAAATGAAACCACAAAAAATATGTACGTGTATACATATATGTTAAGGTTTCCAAGCTTAAAGGGTGAATAAGACTTTTCTCCTTTTTTGTAACTATTATTTTCTATATAATTTCTACATATTTTTATTACATATTGTTGAATATGTACGCATATACAAGGTGTGCACAATTATTAGACAAGTTGTATTTTTGAGGGTTAATTTTGTTATTGTACAACTACAGTGCTCTTGGTCAATTCAAAATGTTAAGAAACCCTCAAACCTGAACTGTCACGGTTGCAGGTTGTGCACACTTCCTGGTGTGTCTTTGTTATTGTCACGTGGTTTTGTTTTGTCATTCACGTGCGCAGTAGTAGCGTTGTGTTTTGATCACGTGTTGTTGATCAGCTGCTACCATCATTCCTGTCAGCTCTATCTAATTATATCTCCTATATAGGTGTTTGACGTCCTTTTGTACTTTGTCAGTTCGTTTTTGTTCATTGTCACTCTGTGTTTCAGTAGGACGCTCGGTACCGTTTTGGACCTGCCAGCCGTTCCGAAATTCATGTTTGATCTGGACTGGTCTGGACTCCTGTTCTGTAGCGCACTATTTTCTGTTTTGGTTCTATTATTTTTGATTCCGTTTTTGTCACTGGTCAATAAAGACCTTGCATTTGGATCCGGGTTTTGTGATTTTTGAGATTGTGACATGAACATTTACGTAAAAAGTAAATCTACATCCATATAAGAGATAAGAGAATATAAGAGAATGTCTGCATGTACACCATTATTAGACAAGTATTAGTGTGCAGAATTATTTATTATTAGTGTGCAGAATTATAACTAAATGAAAAACAAAGATTTTTCAATCTCACTTGTTTATTTTCACTTGAGAATAATAACTGAGAATAATAAACAAGCTAAAATTTACAAAAACATTTCTAAAAATTAAAAAAAAAAAACTGTGACCAATATAGCCACCTTTCTTTTTGATAACAGTCACAAGCCTTCCATTAATTTCCATTCTCAGTCAGTAAGGTTCTTGATCTGGTCAGAATCAACTTTTTGTGCAGCCGCAACCACTTTACAGACACTGTTCAGAGTGGTGTACAGTTTACCTTGACGATAAATTTCCTGCTTAAGAAGGGCCCAGAAGTTCTCAAGAGGGTTTGAGTCAGGTGAAGGGGGCCATGTCATTACTTTTTCATCTTTAAGGCTTTTACTGGCCAGCCACATAGTGGTGTACTTAGAAGCATGTGATGGAGCGTTGTCTTGCATAAAAATCAGTCTCAGACTTTTTTTTTCTGTACCACTGCTTGAACAAAGTGTCTATTGAAAATTAGCAGTAAGTCTGAGAGATGATTCTGAGTCGATTTTCAACCCTAAAAAGGTCCAAATAGCTCATCTTTAATATAACCTGCCCATAGCAGTACCCCGCCTCCACCTTGCTGGAGTCTTAGTCGAAGTGGAGCTCTGTGTCCATTAGTGATCCAACCACGGGCCCATTCAAGGTCTGTCAAGAGTTACTCTCATCTCATTAGTCCAGAAAACCTTTAAATAAATTTGTCTTCAGATATTTCTTTGCCCATTCTTGACAACGTATGTGTCTTCTTCAGAGGTGATCTGGTTTCAGCCTTTCTTACCATTGCCAAGTCTCTGAGAACTGAACACCTCATACTTCTTGACACTCCAGGTAGGTTGTAGTTGTGGAATATGGCAGCACTGGTGAATAATGGGTTCACGGTGAGTGTCTTTTCTTATCGACACACTTCTTGCAACCCTGTTGACTATTTGCTACAAAACGATTGATGGTTCACGTCCCAATATCTTAGATATTTCAAAGATATGACATTTTTTGACTTTGCAGAGTCAGTTAAATCTATTTTATAGCACATTTTTCCTGAGGAGAAGAAACTGCCTAATAATTATGCACACCTTAATATAGGGCATTGATCTCCTTAGCCCACACCCTCCCTCATTATACAAATACACATCACCTTTTATGCATTAAGTTTGCCATTTGATACAAATGCTTCATTCTGACATCTATGGCATTTTGAATGCAGTGTTAAGCCGAAGTCACACTAGAGTTTGAGCTTGCGAAATTCTGTCGTACGGCGCTGCAAAAAGGGGCAGGATTAAACAAGATAATTAGACATTAAAAAAATGCAAGCGATTGCTCCATGTTTTAAATTTCTGTCCAGAGAGGTCGTGTTTTGATCCTGGATTGGTCTCACACAGTCAAGTGATTCGATTTCACAGGTCAGAGTACAAGCTTGAACTTTGCACTGCAGCAACCTGCGAAACTCGACGCATGACCCTGCGTTTCCGGTCTGACGCATTTGTGTGCATATGAATGGAAGTCTATGGGGAGTAAAGTCTGGTGTGACCGCGGCTTTACATTTTGAAGGAAATATGAGGCATTTTGCAATTTACATGTGCAGTTTTGAGAATTGTGTGTAGAGTTAAAAAAAATGACATTTTAAAATATATTTTTTACTTTTTTCGAGAGCTTTGGACCTATAATTTTGCTGTTTATCTTTATGCATCCCTTACCCGAAGAGCACTGAGACACTAATAAAACCCCTGAAGCACTTTTTGTTTGATAAAATATATAAAAAAAGGCTATTTGTGAGAGTTGTCTGAGAGTAAATGTTCAGCAGTCAGTCAACAGACAGTTAGTAGACACTGGTGCAAATAATTGACGTTTTGTTTTTCATGTTTTTTTTTTTTTGTTTTTTTTTAAGAATTATTCTGTTTATCAAGGTGGCATTTATTAAATGTAAAAAAAACAAATTGTTAAATATTAATCACAATTTTAAATAACTGATTTCTTATTGTATGTAGTTTTAAATTAAATTATTACTCCAGTCATTATTGCTTTTATTACTAATAATTATTATTATTATTATTAATATTAGAGTGATTTCTGAAGGATAATGTGACTAAAGACTGGAGTAATGAAGCTGAAAATTCACCTTTAAAATCACTGGAATGGAATCAATGGAATAAATTACTAATTAAATAATAAACTACTTTTGAACAGTTATTTTATAATGCAATAACATTTTTAATAAATGCAATAAATGCAGCCTGGTGAGCAGGATAAGCTTATTTTAAAGCATTTAAAATTCGTACTCATGCCAAAATTTTGAACAGTAGTGTACCTTAAACTAAAATAACAGTTTATTGAAAGTTAACGTAAATGCAACAAATAGTTCATAGAGCACATACATGTTTGAAAATAGTGTGGACTAAATAACTTTACGTATGATTAAAGTTTAATTGTGATGATGTTGTGTTGCTACTTATAGGCATCTGAATGTGTATAAATACAGACTACTAAAAAGCTTTTAGTTGTAGAAAGATACAGAAAACTTGAGTTTTTGTTGCATGTCTACTAATACACTATTTAACCTCTAGAGCCCAAATTGGTAACATACTACTGACCAAATGTTCAACAAATGTTTACATGCTGTAGATGTTGTAATGATTGCATAAGAACATTTTAAAAGACAATCTACAGATACTACCCAAATGAGAGTATGCATATATGAACTTGTAATTTAACTTATGGTCCGCAGACTATCTATAGGGGACCATCAAAATAAAGTTTGACCAATGTTTGTTTTTTTATTTATTTCAGTCAAAAAGAAAATAAAACTGCTTACCACAAGCAATCAAAACTTTCTTCAAACATTTCTTCTTTTCTTCTTACTCTCACTTGAACTGTATTACATTAGTGCTGAAATCTGGGAGGAGGACATGCAGACCCTGACATCAACACCATTTGTGGATGTTATCAAGGCGCTTTCAGGTCTTCATCAATAATAACACGATGCACTCCTGGACCTGAGAACTGAGCAGGAACAAAGGTTCCAGGCTGATCCAGATCCCGAAGGAGGACATTTCCAAAGTGATAGATATGTTCCAAAGCTGTTTAACCATGAGGTTTATCCAGTGGAATCCCCTATTGTCCCCCCCTTAATTCAAGTTACAGAAGATCTTTCTAAGAAGATGGTGTAGGCAGGTGGCTGGCCATGGACCCAGTGGTAAGTACAACTGATTCCACTGCTGTGTGGGTAGGAACAACTCGTAGCCCAACAACTACCAGTTCAAAACCTTCTGGTTTATGGTGACCTCAAGTGAGTCATTTCCCAGTGGACCGGTTGCAATCCAGAGGAACAGTGCCAGGAGTTGCACTCACTGGAACTGAGTGAGAGTGGCTGGCCCTTTGTGTTTGCTCAGCAGCTCCTGAACACCACAGGTAGCTAATGGCTGACAACAGAGGCAATAAGGATATCATTGATATGGTGGTGCTGGAGCAGTTCATAATCCACTTGTTCCCCAAAAACAATAAAATCTTTCTAGTACCACTGACCAATGTCGCTGAAGGAGGCCATCCAACTAAAAGAGGACCACCTGGTGTATTTAAGGGTTGGCGAGTTGACGTCAGCTAGCAGATCTCCCCTATTTTTAGTATGTTTTTTAAAAAATTTACAGTAACTATAATAAAAAATAAAGCTTACTGATATTGTAGGATATGTAGCTTGCACTGACAGGCATAATTTGCGTTGTTATGACAAAGACTTTGCTTATAGACACTGTTTTGCATTTCATTTACACTGAATCAAACACAACATTGTTTTAACATTGTTCCTAGCCTTTTGATACTAGGAAATGAGATGGGTCAGACTTGACATTTTTTAGGTCTGGTTTAATGTGATATAGCATATTTATACTGATTTCAGAGCAGACACAGACCTGCTTTATGGCTGCAATAAAACAGCTTTGTAAAGATGACTTCAGACTGTAACCAGGGTGCAAATTATACATTGACACTAGCAGGGAGGGGGGGTGGAGTGTATTAGATAATGAGGGGATAATAAGATGATTCTGACCTATACGCTAAGCTCTGATGATTTATTTCATATGGTGTTTATTTCAAAGACTTTTCAAGCACTTTGCAGGTGCATTTTTCATACTGTTCCAGCACTTAAAAATTGTGGTAAATTATATCTTTGAATGTGCATACTCAAATTATGCGAGTTTTAATATTCTAACGTTATAGTATAGCATAGGTTATAGTATACTAATATTCTAAAAAAAAAAATATATATATATAAATTAATTCATTCATTTTCTTTTCGGCTCAGTCCCTTATTAATCTGGGGTCGCCACAGCGGAATGAACCGCTAACTTAACCAGCACATGTTTTATGCAGCGGATGCCCCTCCAGCTGCAACCCATCACTGGGAAACATCCATACACTCTCATTCACACGCATACACTACGGACAATTTTAGCTTACCCAATTCATATGTACCGCATGTCTTTGGACTTGTGGGGGAAACCAGAGCACCCGGAGGAAACCCACGCAAACACGGGGAGAACATGCAAACTCCACACAGAAATGCCAACTGACCCAGCCGAGGCTTGCACCAGCGACCTTCTTGCTGTGAGGCAACAGCACTACCTACAGCGCCACTGCGTCACCCTATATATATGTAAATATTGTATGTTTGCCCAAAGCTCGTTATCAACAATAAATGCTGTCTCTCTTAAATATCATCTCTCTCAATGCCATATTTCACTTTAAATTTAAATTTATTTTAGTGATCTGATTTTTCCAAATGCTGAATATATTTAAACTCTCATAATTTAAATTTTTTTTTATCTTTTCACATAAAAAAAAAACAATTATGCAATTATCATAAGATGTTTTTTAACGGTATTATTAGTAAAAGATTGGCCTATTTTAGTTGACTACAAAAAATTGTAAAAATAAATAAATAAATAAATAAATAAACCAAAATCTCCAATGGGTGGAACCATCTCTATTTTTGTCACTGAATTGTTCATTCAGGTTCGTTCAAAGCCATTTGATGAGTTTTTGACATAATGCAAAATAATTACATTTTCAATCGGTTTCAAACGCTTTATCCGGAATCTAAGCACCTTCAAAACATTCGATTAAAATAGATTAAAATTCAAGCATTTTCCAGGACCATGAAGACATGTGACTCTCAAAGAAAACATATTCTAATATTAATTTTTCTAAATTTTTCCAAAAGTTGAGATGTTTGCATCCTTGCACCAAACATGAAAGATTGTGCTGTTAACTTCCATGTGTGAGGATAGACATCTATTAAAGCATATATATATATATATATCCCTTGTATGGTGTTCGGGTCTGTGAGACCCGTTTTCAGTTTTTTTCAAAAGAAAAATTAAACAATTAATTATTTTTTCAACCTGAAATTCATGGTCTTTGGCTTATTTTCTGTGAAGAACATAAATCCGAACAAATTTTCAATGACCGCATACTGCACCTCCCCCCACGCATTTACATTACATACAAGGTGTTCGGGTCCACTGGACCCAGGTCTAATAAAAGTGTTGAAAGTGTAGGTCCAATGTTCCTACACTCTGTCTTCCTCCTTTCTGGTGCTGCTGTTTTCTTCCCCTCCCCCCCTGCTCCCGCACAAAGCTGCAACATTGTTGAAAATTCAACTATCAACACTGTCTGCTCTTATGTTCCCGCACATTTTACCCCCTCTCTTGCGGGAACCAAGCTTTATTTTCTCATATCCTGTCCCACCTGCAAATTAGGGGCATAATACTATAAATAAGACTTTGCCAGTGTGGTTCCTTATCACAACTGATCAAGATGGCCAAAAGATTATCTGCTGCGAGGGCCTTGCAAATGATTTTAGAAGAGAGAGGAGCTTCTGATGATGATGTCAAGGAAGAGGTTTCAGAATATGAGGATCACATTTCTGAAGATTCAGAGTCTGACAGTGACTTTGAAGAAGAGGATGAGGTTGAGCACCATTTAGTAACAAAACGAAGACTATCTAGGACAGGAGCTTCTAAAGAGAAAGCTGACCATGGTGGGAACAATACGGAAAAACAAATCTGAGCTTCCACCCCAACTGATGACTATAAAGAACAGGCCTGTCAAGTCATCCAAGTTTGTGTACACAGCTGACATGTCCCTGGTCTCCTATGTGCCAAAGAAAGGCAAGAATGTGGTACTCATGAGTACACTGCACAGGGATGGAAGAGTCTGTGGCCACGAAAGGAGGGGTGGACAACATGGACAAGCTGGTGACTGCCTACAGCTGCAAAAGGAGGACCCTACGCTGGCCTCTGGTGATATTCTTTGACATGTTGGACATCTCAGCATACAACTCCTTTGTCATCTGGATGGCAGTGAACGAAGAGTGGAACAGGGGGAAGCTCCAGAGGAGACGCCTCTTTCTTAAGGAACTGGGAAAGGCACTGGTGAGACCTAAAATCCTCAGAAGACAATGTGTTCCAAGAACACCAGCTTCTGCAGCCATCCTGAGACTAATTCAGGAGGAGAATGTTGACGCCCCATCCACCCGACCTACAGAACCACCATCTGCCGAGCCTGAAGTAAGTGTGTGATGCTGTTGCAGTAAATGTCTGACATTTATGCTTTGCAAGAGAGGTGTTAGTAGCATTTCTGATTGTTTCAACTAGGTTGTGGCCAGCAGAAATAAAAAGAAGCGCTGCGAAGTCTGTGGACCCAAGTTGGATAGTAAAACTCAATACACATGCAGCAAGTGTAAGAAATACATATGCAACACACACACAGTAAAACTCTGCCCCTCATGTTTTGGATAGGCTGGTGTAAACAGGCAAAGAATTCAGTGGGGCTTATGTGTCAAGACTGATGTTTTTACTGTATGTGTTCAACTTGTGCTATGTAAAATGTTATTTGTTATATGAGTTATATGTCTAATGAAGTTCAAATTAATAAAAATCAATAGTTGTGAAACATATTGCTTCATGTGTAAATGTGTTGTGTCTTTCTACTCACTACACTTGATTATAACTGATTGTATTTTTTTCATAACATTATTAAAAAAAAAAAACGAGAAGCACATTAATTCATCAATGTGATCTAACAAAGGTAAAGGGGAAAAATGAACCATGTTTGCTGTTCATATGGCTTGTAATTGGGATGAAGTAAACATTTGTTGAGTAATTTAACATAAAATTGTTTGATAGTGTTAATTTGGAAAGCCAAAACTCTAGCGGGTCCACCAGACCCATGAACACTGGCTAAGTAACAAAAATACGAACACCACACAAGGGATATATATATACATATATATATATATATATATATATATATATATATATATATATATATATATATATATATATATATATATATATATATATATATATATATATATATATATTTTTTTTTTTTTTTTTTTTTTTAAGAAAAGTTTCAAACACTTACGGAATTTATCTGTATAGGCTAGATCTACTGGTCTTCAGATTCTAGATTCAGACAGCCTACTGAGTATTTTCTTGCATAATGAGGCTGCTGGGGGCAATCATGCATTCACAATGGTATGAACTGTTATAGAGGTGGTCAAATGTATATTTATATTAAATTATATTACATATCTAAAAGAAGCTAAAATAATGGCTAAAATCTTGGGCTAAACAGGAGCAGTGCAGTTATCACTATGGAGAATTTGATCAAGGTGCAGAATGAGCAGCACTGAGAATATAATAGACACATGAAGCTGAAATAAATTTGTACCAGCAAATAAAGTGCTTGTCCTTTTCCATTTATCTAGCTCCAAATTTCTCGTCAAGTGGCAAAGACCCTTCGAGTTCAGACAACTAATGAACAATATATATTATGAAGTGGTTAATTCATAGTGAGAATACGTTCATACACTTAATGTGAAAATACATTCTTAGTCATTAAACAAGAGGTGCTGTAATTTTAAATTAGTGATCAGTAATAGTATGTCTAATAGTAGTAATAATAATTATAATAACAATGATTTCATTTTGCATGGGTGCTTATTTTGAAATCTGCATAAATTGTTTTCTGTCATGACCACTCTGGATTTAGTATGGTAATGAATATGTATATGGAAATGTTGATGTGTTTGGTTTTGGTGGCATAGATCTGCTACGATGCTGCTGCTGCTTTGTCATAGACCTTCCATGTCTATGTGTCTACGTTCTATGTGTCTATGTTTATCTTGTGTTAGAGCACAAGGCTCAACCTGTATTTGTGTTCACCATGTGCTCCTCTGTTCCTCCCTCCTTGTTTCCAGATGCCACGCCCCCTTGTTTAGCCCTTGTCTAGTTCTTGTTAATCTCAGTATCTACACCAGGGGCCTGTTTCAGAAAGGAGGTTAAGTGAAAACTCAGAGTATTTTAACCCTGAAATGAGAGAAACTATGGGTTTTCCGTTTCAAAATGGCAGGTTTGTCAAACTCGAGAAAGTAGGGTAAGTCAAGCCTGTTCCTGAAGGAGAGGTAACTTTAACTCAGAGTCAGTTACCGTGGTAACTTACTCTGTGAACCTAACCTGGTCAGGAGCAGGTTTTATTCTCTAAACTCAGAGTTTCTGTCGGTCTCCTGCCCTTTTTTAAAGACGAAGCGGTATTTCTCACCTTAGATTTACGTTTCCACACACCTATTTTAATGTGCATTTTGGATATGGGCATAAAAAAATCGATTGATGGAAACGCCAAGATGCACATAACTTTTGAAAATAGGCATAATAAACATGCGCATAACTGAGTAGGAGAAACTTTTTATTCGATAAGAAAAGATGTGCATAAACTACGATGGAAACACTTTTACTAAACAAATTCCAGTATACGCATTAAAAAAGTTTGTTATAAGAGATCATATGATGATGAAAATGTGTGTGACTGGACAAACCAACAGGCTGAGCACGTTGTAAAACATCTGAAATGTTGTTTTGGTCATTCTAAAACGCCTTAAACCGTTTCAGTATTATTATATTATTAATTACCTCCAGAGAGTCTGCAGCGTGTCAAGAGCGTCTGTTCTCCGCATCTAAAACGCCACCACGTGTTCATTGTGTGTCGGCATTGTCTTTTGAGGCACAAGTCATTTATTAAATAAAAAACAGTAAATTCTGTTTTTACTGTTGATATTTGGCGACAGTTAATCAGCAAGTGACAATTTTGTTCTCTTTGATTCGTTGGATGGAAACGCTGCTTTATTCGCACATCTTTTATGCGATATTCCAGTTTTGCACATAAATTTCATTCGCATTTTTGAATGGAAACATAGCTAATACATTTCAGTCACACAAAGAACAAACTCACGTACGAGAATAGTTTGTCCTTTTTTAATAATTAATTAGCTTAAATTCACTTAACTTCCACTGGCACATGTAACGTTACTAACTAGATTAATGGTATTATTACTCCTTCTAAAAACTATTTTTTTAGTTCTGCTTACATTATAAATGTCATATCATCCTCTACCACTCGAACAATAAAAAAGGCAAACACACAAGTGCACTTAAATCTATTAAAACTTATCAACCTGTGTAAAAGTGGGAACCTTAAATGAAACATTTCCACTGAACATTAAACTAAGGTTATCTGCATTCTTGTTTTGTCAGATTTGTTGTAGATGCGCTATATAATGCGCTAGCCTATTTTATGTAATTTAATGCAATTACATCTGAAATAGCTTCAAAATTATGGCCACTTCCCCACTTTTTCAAGTAAAAATTTTATAAACGTCACACATTACATTACTTTTTTTATTATACTTTATTATTTAAATACTTTAAATGTAAACTTGCGCGTTAACTTGAGCAGCTATGTTTTCCCACGCTAACTGTCTCTGTTTCACTGATGCAGTGGTGTTGCTTTTTTCAATATATGGTCATATTTGCTATAACTTTGCATGAGCACATCAAATTCAGCTGGAGAACTCGTAATATCTGCGCTCCATTGATAATGCCTTTTTATAGTCACAGTGTGCGCGCTTAACTCTGAGTTGGTCTACTCAAAGTTGATTGATCTAACCCAGATCAGCTATTCTGAAACCAAAAACTCTGAGTTTTTAATCTCTCTGTAAATCAACTCAGAGTTCAAGTTTAAACTCCGTGTTGGTTGAACCTCCTTACTGAAACAGGCCCCTGGTCCTCATGTTTTTTCCTACCTTTATATTGTGCTCTCTTCCATCATGTCTTTGTCGGTTCATTGTTGCCTGTGTTTACATGTTGCTGGTTACACAACTGTGATCATTTCTTTGTGTGGTTGTTTGTGAGTTTGAGCTGTCTTTGTCTCATGTTTGTCTTGTCTGTAGGCTTCTAGCGTCCACCCTGTTCAGCTTATCCTTTTGTAGTTTTCTTGTTTGACGTATTTATATTCTTTATCTTGTTTGTTTAATTTAGTAGTTTTAAGTGTTTAGTTCCCTTTTATTGGTTATTTCTTGTTTTATTTTCAGAAAGTTGAATCTATATTAATCTCTTTTGCCTTTTTATTTTCAATAGTTTAAGTGTTTCCTTTTTTGTTTTATTTTAGTTGATTTGTTTTATTTAAGTTCCCCTGTCTGTCTTTGTCTTGTCTTTCTGTCCCAGCCCTACCGCTCTGTGAGTCCCTGGCTGCTACTGTCCTCTGTCAGGCTAATACTGGTGAGATGACAACTCTCCAGGATCTCTGGTCTGCAGTACCTCGTCCAAGATCTTCACCACCTCCTGTCAAGGCCACTGTACCAAAACCTACTCCCAGTATGATAACAGACATGCCGTCTGAGATTATAACATGCTGCTGCAAACATAATATATGTAACCCCAAGCAGGAGAACATGAAGACATACAAACCAAATGTAACTGATTAGGGATAAACAAACATGGCAAAAGCAATATACGTCGTCAACTTAAGTTGAAGGAATGGACAATGATACAACAACCACCAAAACAACAAGCAGAACTATCTCCAATACATGTTAATATATTTATTTTTCTTTGCCACCATAGGCTATGCTACTGCATTTTTTTATATCTGGTATTTATTGACCGGTTTACGATAGTGAAATAGACTATGTATGCCTGGGCAACCTTGCCAAACATCTTTAACACTAATGAACTAGATTATGTGTGAGCCTTGGCTACTGCCGACTAGCTTAACACTTGTGAACTAGATAATGTGAGCCTGGGCTACCTTGCCCACCAACTTAGCATAAATTGTGCAATATATGTTCTTGTAGCAAAATACAATGTGGCAGGCTGATACAAATAAATAATCCAACAACCACCTGATGAGTAAAATTAAATTATGATTATATATTGCCATATTCTGTGGGTTCACCATGTGAGCTTCAGGTCTTCAGTTCTTTAGTTGAACAGAAAAGCAGATTAAATGCCCCTTAAATGTAATTTTTTTGTCAAGAAAAAACACATTCCTTACAAAAATTTTGTGACTTTCAAGTAAAATTCATGACATAATGTTTCACATAAGTCTGTGTATACCATGAGAAAATGTTCCTTCAATTTATGACCACATATGGTAAAATAACTGACAATCTATCTATGCAATTATACAGCAGTGAAATTATTATTTTATTAATTAATTAATTTATTTTTTTTATATATGAAAAAATAAAGACCTTATTGCCACTGTTTCATATTGTTAATATTGGCAACATTTATCTTGCATTATATTCACTAAAGTCTGATTGTAGTAGTCACACATAGGGCTCTATTTTAATGATTTAGGCACAAAGTCTAAAGTGCAGGGTGCAAAAGCATTTAGGGCATGTCCGAATCCACTTTTGCTAGTTTAAGGATGAAAAAATACGCTTTGCACCACGACGCATGGTCTAACAGGGTTGAGCTTATTTTCTTAATGAGTTATGGGTGTGTTTTGAGAATAAACCAATCAGAGTCTCATCTTCCATTCCCTTTAAGAGTCCGTTGCGACGTGCCATGGCACATTTGGTATTTACATGGCGAACTTTGTAAGAGAAAAAAACTGAACACTTCACTAGCGAGAAAACAGTTAAACAGCATCTGCAGCGAGAGGATAAAGAATGAGCCTCCAATCGGTCATTACTTTCACTTTCTCTTTCTCTCTTTCGGTGATAAGGAAATGGTGTTTTACGCACAGACATCCATGTACATATTTATTTTTGTTTGTTAAATGCAAAGATTTGATTCAAAACTATTTCTAAATTGAGTTTTAATTTCCAGCAAACTAATATATGAACAATAATAATAACGTGTGCTCAAAATACTGAGTTAAATCCAAATACATATGATATGTCCCATATGGTCCAAAACCTGACAGGTGGAGAAATCTAAACGTGTTTTTATTAAAACAAATATAAATATGCATATAATAAATAATACTGCTAATAATAATAACATTATGCAACTGCAAACTGTCATGAATAAACTAAAAAAAAAACCCAAGATGAAGAACGCATGGAGGCACTGGTTATTATATTTATGTAGAAAGTAATAATTTTAGTAATATTTTAATCTTTTTAAATATTTTTTATTTGTAAAGATATTTGCATATTGTTGTACATCCTGTGTGTTTTAAGCAATGTGTAAGTGAGGCGCAAACCTAACGTCCTCTGCGCTGGACTTTAGACCTGCATTCAGCTGGTCTACTGCACAGTCTATTCCTCAAAATAGCAAGGCGCCAACATCGCGTCTTAACACTTTTCTAAACCGAAACACCTACGAGTCCCCAAAGTGGCGCAATTGGATTTGCTATTTAAACAACGTGGTGGAAAACGGGAAAATTGGTCTGAAAATACTAACACATAGGGGCAAAATTGATCTTGTGCCTTATTGCATCAGGTGTATGATAGGGCCCATGGAGTCTTAGCTCACGATAAAAAAAAACATATTACACTACCAGAAATGTCTGAGGAATAATTCACAGCACTAGTCACTAAGTTGGGACATTTTGTGGATTTACAAATTTCCTGTATAAAATTGTGGATCAGTTGTACAAAATTCTCCGCTTTATGCATGCACGATTTGAACTTACGCACATACGCATAAAGTTTCAGTTCGGCTGCTTCTTGCAAAGCTTAATAAAAGTTTTTTTATTCCTTCAAACTATCTTTTAAACGTGTGGTATTGTTGTGCATAAATAAACTTTAGTAGAATTGCGGCAGTGCTCCCATGTTTGATGTTTCATTCAGTTGTTTGTGATCTAGTATGCTTATTTGTCCTCGGAATGTTGCTTGTCGTGTTTATGTAGATATTGTATTTGTTTTTTTTAGCAAAAAATTCATAATGATCATACAGTAACAAGTGCGCATGAGGGCTAGACCAGCACACACATATAGTAGAGTGATGCTCTGTTTAATGAAGCTAAATTTATTTCATAAATGTATAAATAAGCTTTGCCTAGTTTGTTTATTATTGTCTCAGAATAGCGGCTCAGTGGTACAGTGGTTAGCGCTCTCGCCTCACAACCACAAGGTCAAGGCTTCGAGGCCCGGCTGGAGGACTTGCTTTCTGGCAACGCAGTGGCGCAGTAGGTAGTGCTGTTGCCTCACAGCAAGAACGTCGCTGGGTCGCAGGTTTGAACCTCGGCTGGGCTGGGTCAGTTGGCGTTTCTGTGTGGAGTTTGCATGTTCTCCCCATGTTCACGTGGGTTTCCTCCGGGTGCTCCGGGTTCCCCCACAGTCCAAAGACATGCAGTACAGGTGAATTGGGTAAGCTAAATTGTCCGTAGTGTATGAGTGTGAATGTGTGTGTGTGGAAATTCCCAGAGATGGGTTGCGGCTGGAAGGGCATCCGCTGCGTAAAATCGTGCTGGATAAGTTGGTGGTTCATTCCACTGTGGCGACCCCGCAAGGGACAAAGCCGACAAGAAAATGAATGAATGAATGAATGAATGTCTCAGAATAATATAGTTTTCATACAAGATATAATTTTGTAAATTTGCAACTTTGTATCTGTCATTTCATAACTTTTATTTATGTTTATCTTTTTATTCTTGTTCTCTGGCAGAAACCACACATTTTGTACAGATCCACACAAATAGATAAAACAGAGAATGGACATGTCCACTCTGGAGTAGCTGCAGTTCTTTCTGACAGCAAAATTTCATCAGTTAAGTTCCATCTTACTGTGAACAGAATATCCCACAAAAATATGAGGAAAATGCATGATATTTACCATCAAATTTTACCATCAAAGATTGCATGTCTCAGCTTGCATATGAAAGTCTGCATCAAGATACTATTGGATTGTGTTAACATTTTTGAACTTTTGGTTAAAAAAACTATATAATTATGCTATAAATATGTTATATAATTCTAATTATATATACATTTAATTGCCAGTGTAAAAGATGCTTGTGTGTACAAGTATAGTACAATAGTACAAATACTATTTGTTAACATTTACATTTTAATATACAAATAAACTTGGAAACTTGAATTAATTGGATCACAATGGAGCGACAGTGAGAAAATGCAAAGTTCTTTAAAAGAAAAATGTGTGTATGAATGGCTTGAAGGCTCACCTCGCTCCAGACCAACATGGTGCCGAAGATGACTTGCAATCCATCAAAGAAGTTGTCTCCAATGATGATGACAGTAGCACCTCCTGTTGTCCACCCTTCACTGGGACTAATGGCTTTGATACAAGGTGCAGCTGCTTCCAGAAACACGACAGGACCAATTAAAAGAACAAGAAATATGAAAAATTACTTTAATAATGAGTACTTGTAGCGGTCTATTGTCTGAGCATTACTTAAAAACATAGTATATAATTTAGTACAAAAACTATTTTTGTTATGCTGGTTGAAGATCTCTTCATACCTTAATAGCACTCATTAGGATAAGTGAACTAAATATATTTGTATGTATTTTGTATGTAAAAAGCATATCTTTGTCCAATCAAAATGTTCTGTTTGAACAATACAATAGGTTCTCCTACCTGTCAAGATATAGATTTGCATCAACACCCTTTTTGCACAGACAGGAAACCTCATCAGTACATACTACAATAATAGTACATGTGGGACCACAAAGAATCGGTTATTTAAAGGTGCATTTTGTAAGTTTGACAGCCAGTGGTTGAACTAGGTATTGCACTCCTGGTTCAAAACACACACAAGAGCAGGTTGCCAGATTGATGACACCAACAACAGCATGCCTGATTTAAATTGTGTTCTAAATAAAAAAAAGGCACGCGATAGAAGGAATATTTTCCATATTAAAAGGACTTTTTGTCCTACACAACACCTGACATTTATATTTTAGAAATGGCTTTTATTTCACACACATGCACTACAGCCAATTTAGCTTATTCAATTCACCTATAGCGCATGTCTTTGAACTGTGGCTGAAACCGGAGCACATGGAGGAAACCCACGCGATTACAAGGAGAACATGCAAACTCCACACAGAAATGCCAACTGACCCAGCCGGGGCTCAAACCAGCGACCTTCCTGCTGTGAGGCGACAGCTTCAACTGAAATTCACTGAAAATAATAATTTTCTTAGACATCACCACTAATGTGTAATGGCAAGCGTAATAAAAATATTTTCTTAAAAAAACAATGAAAAACAATAAAAAACAAATTCTTTTTTATAGGAATTTAGGATTTAGAAAAGAAGAATATGTGGTAGATACAAAACTACAAATTGTGGATAGGTGGAAAACCATTTTTTTGGGGGAGACAAGAACATATCATATCTCCTATGGCCTATACTAGAGTAAAGCAGTGATTGGTTAGTGATCAGTTAAGAAATTAGTGTTTGCACATTTGTGGATAAGTGTAGCATTTTGATTGCTTGTGTTTGGAAAAGGAAAGCAAGTAGCTTCCGGTTAGATGTTTGTGTTTTAAGTAGAGAGTTGTGTGTAGTGTTTTAAAAGAAGTGTTTTATGCAATTAAAAGGGGGTTCAAGGCTGAGAAATAACTTCTGGTTTTGGAGATTTGTAGTGTAGTTTTGCATTTTGAGTGAAAGGTTTCAGAAATTGTGTTACATGAAAATATTTTGTGTGTAAGCAGTTGGAAAAAACTAATTAACTTATAACTTCAACAGCATCGCTGCCATTGCTCTGCATGGGGTGAATGACACCAGGCAGAGGCTGACAAAGATCCTGAAGGGGGACTGATCGAGATGGTCTGACACACTTTACCCGTGATGCAGATCTTTGTTTCTGGACTGCTTCCTACTTACCACCAGGGAAATAAAGTTTTTAGAAGACTTTTTGCTTTGATTTAATGGCTATTAACATAGTGTGAGAAACAGAAGCTGCCCTTTGTTGGTGTTTGTTGATAAAAGGAATGTTTTGTGAGACCGTCCTAGGCTTTTCCGTGCTGATGGTCTAAACCCCAGTAGAGTTGGAGCGGAACTCCTGTTGTACAACAGGATGCTTTGTTCCATTTGACTGTTCATTCATTCATTTTCTTTTTGGCTCCAATTCAATTCAATTCATCTTTATTTGTATAGCGCTACATCTACAATGTAGATTGTGTCAAAGCAGCTTCACATGGAAGATTATAGTGAATTGAAACAGTGTCAGTTCAGTTTTCAGAGATTAAGTTCAGTTCAGTTTAGCTCAGTTCAGTGTGGGTTAATAATCACTACTGATTATCCAAACACTGAATAGCAAATCCATCGATGCGCAGCTCTACAGATCCCGAACCATGCAAGCCAGTGGCGACAGCGGCGAGGAAAAAAACTTCACCAATTGGCGAAAGCGAAGATTTTAAAAAACCTTGAGAGAAACCTGGCTCAGTTGGGCACGATCATTTCCCCTATGGCCAAACGTCTTGTGCAGAGCTGCAGTCTAGGCGCAGGAAGCTGGACCTCAGCGAAGACTCGTCTGTCCTTGGAGCATCCTTGGAGCAATAAAAGGCTTAGTCCTTTTATTATTCTGGGGTTGCCACAGTGGAATGAACCGCCAACTTATCCAGCATATGTTTTTCGCAGCGGATGCCCTTCTAGCTGCAACCAATCACTGGGGAATATCCATACACACTCATTCACACACATACACTACAGACAATTTAGCCTATCCAGTTCACCTATACCACATGTCTTTGGACTTGTGGGGGAAACCGGAACACCCGGAGGAAACCCACATGAACACGGGAAGAACATGCAAACTCTACACAGCGACATTCTTGCTGTGAGGCAAACGTGCTACCCACTGCGCCAACGTGCAACCCTCTGTTTGACTAGTAATTTAAAATTCACATATAGCCAATTAGACTCTTGTTCGTCCCACTTAAATCACAGAAATGCATATCTGGCTCACCCCATAGAAATGGTGTCTGGTCTTCATATGATTAGATCAAGAAGTAAATTCACTATGTATTCTAGAAAAGAAATCTAATAAGGATCAAACCAGAAAAACAGCAAATAAGTGAAAATAGACCATAATAAACATCAGGTCACCTGTACCTAAAGCACTTATTGTAAATTAAATAATAACAGACAATAAATTATCTGATCTTTCTCTATTTCCACTAGGAATAAGCACCTCTACAAACTCATAGAATATAAATGCAAGCATAGCATAATTAAAAGATTTAAGGAATCTGGAGGAATTTTAGTGTGGACAAGCACTGCATCAATACACTGCATTTTTTTTATCTATAAACAATATCACCACATGGGTTCAGGACTACTTTAGCAAACCTTTGTCAAGTAGCACAATACATAGTTACATCCTCAAATGTCAGTTAAAACTGTACTGTGCCAAAAGGAAGCCCTATGTTAACCATGTCCAGAAGCAATGTCAACTTCTCTGGGATTTGGGATGGACCATCACATAGTGGAAGCATGTACTGTGGTCAGATAAATCAGTATTTCAGTATTTTTGTCAGTGCCCTTGGCAAACTTGTACTTCTGTGATGGAACCATTAATGCTGAAAAGTACATAGAGATTTTGGAGCACAATATGTTGCCGCCTTTTCCAGGAACACCTATGCATATTTTATGCAATGCAAAACCCCTTTCTACACACATTACAAAGTCATGGCTGCGGAGGAAGAGGATACAGGTACTTGACTAGTCTGCCTGCAGTCCCAACTTGTCTCCAATAGAGAATCTGTGGCGTATTTTGAAGTGCAAAATGTGACAATAAAGTCCCTGTATAGTGTTGCCCACCTTAAGATTTGTTTACAAGAAGAATGGGACAAAATTACCCCTGAAACCCTTCATCACTTGGTGTTATGTGTTGTTAAAATGAATGGCAACATTACAAAGTGGTAAATGCATTACGGTTTCAACTTTTTTTGAAATGTGTGTTTATTTTGAAAAACATGAGAAACAAAAAAATAATGTTTGTTGTATTGTTTACAATGAAATACAAATCAAAGTACATTTAGAAATCACTACTTTCTTTTTTATTTGCGTTTTCCATACTGTCCCAACGTTTTCTGACTTGGTTGTAACACTGTTGCTAAACTAACAAATAATCGGCCATCGCCGCAAATTAATAGTGATGACTTTCAGTGATAAAATAGAAAGCTTAAAACAGAAAATAGAAGATTATAAACTTTCTGCACAGTCTTATAGTTCAGATACATTACATGCATCCCACTAAATCAAAATAATTTAAAGTGCTTCAAAATCATAGAACAGGAAGAACTAGATAAACTTATCAATATGTCTAAATCAGCTACATATATGTTAGATCCTACAAAATTACTGAAAGATTTGCATCCTTTAGTAGAAAAAACCTTGTCTTAATGTTATCAACTCTTCGTTATCTTTAGACCACATTCCAAATCCTTCCAAGCTAGCTGTTATTAAGCCTTGTATTAAGAAACTTGATCCTAGCAACCTAGCTAATTATAGGCCATTTTAAATCTTCCATTTATTTGTCTAAAATACTAGAAAAAGTTGTATCTGCCCAATTATGCTTCTTTCTACAGGTTTCAGGCCTCATGATAGTACGGAAACCGCTAAAGTGAAAATAACTAATTTACCATTAGCTAATGACGGAGGCTGCATCTCATTACTAGTTCTACTTGACCACAGTGCTTCATTTGACACTATAGGTCACGATATCCTCACAGACCGTTTAAATGATACAGTTGTCCAGGGACCAGCTTTACGATGGTTTAATTCATACTTAACTGACCATTACCATTTGTTACCTTTGTAAATGTAAATGGACTGCTTTCACAAGTCAGGCCTGTGACGTATGGAGTGCCTCAAGGATTAGTTTTAGGCCCTTTGCTGTTTACAATATACATTCTACCCTTGGCAGACATTATTAGAAGACAAGGGATCAGCTTTTACTGCTATGTAGATGATCCTCAATTATATATTTCAACAAAACCTATTGAGACATCTGAACTGTCCAAGTTAATTAGATGTATTAAAGATGTAAAAGACTAGATGACCAACAATTTCCTTCTTTTAAATTCAGACAAAACCATACCTGCCCCCCAAAAAAAAAAAATAAAATAAAAATAAAAAAATAAATATGCTAATCTGGAGCTGTTTCATTGTAAATAAACTTCTGAAACGATCAGAAATACGTTTTTATTATTATTTACAAAGGATATAATAATTAGTATACATTAGAAAAAGTTGCAAATAAATTAGCAAACAGTTCAGCTCATTAAAACTATTAGCTATTATAAAGAAATAGAATCAAGTTATCAAATCTCATCTATTCTTCACTGTATAATTTAAACATTCTGATTAAAGAGCAGCGAATGAATCTCTCATTTAGATTGTTTTTGGTTTGATTACATTAAATAACAGCTGTCACTTTAAAACTGCACATATCTATAATGAAAGCATTTGACTGTTTACCTAACTGTTTATGCTCATTTAAGACAAAATTTGTTGTGTTTAAAAGAAAACCCAACAAGATCGACATGTCTAGATGTTGTTGTTATTATTATTATTATTAATTCATTTATTTTATTTTCGGCTTAGTCCCTTTATTAATCTGGGGTCGCCATAGCGGAATGAACCGCTATTACTATTATTATTATCATTATTATTATTATGATGATGTGTATATGTCTGTTCAAACACGCACCCAAAACCCAGTGTCCTCTTGAGCTTAGCTTCAAATCGCGTACGTACAGAATCCGCTTGGGAAACAGTGTCTATTATCACTATGGAGAGCATCAGCTGACAGTCATGCATCTTTATATGAACTGACTGTTTTGAGGATTGCATAGGGGCAATGGCGCCTGTAATGAAAAGGAAATGAATCCCGGGAAAAACAGGAGGGTTGACAGGTATGGACAAAACAGAAGTGTTACTTATTGGGACAAAATCCTGCACACAGCAGATCTCACAACTCAATCTGGATTTAGAGGGATACAATATTAATATCAGCTCTACTGTAAAAGATCTGGGTGTTATGTTAGACAGCAACTTAACCTTTGAAAACTATATCGCCCAGGTCACAAAAACCGTCCTCTTTCATCTGAGAAATATCACTAAGTTATGAAACATGCTATCTATCTCAGATGCAGAAAAGCTACTGTAGTTCATGCTTTTATGACTTTTAGACTGGATTATCGTAAAGCTCTGTTCTCTGGTTTCCCAACATTCTCTATTAATAAACTTCAGTTTGTGCAAAATGCAGCTGCCAGAGTCAAGAAGTTACTTGACCTTACTAGGTCAAGAGAATATGACCATTTCACCAGGGCGTAATTTGTGCCGGAACATGCCAGATCCGGAACCTCTGAAATCTTATCCGGCACCTCAGTTTACCGATCCGTAGCATCTATCCTTGTTACAGCTGACTCACTATGGATCCAGCGGTTTTATTGGTCCATCTACAGCAAGGTAACAGTTCCCTCAAGAATCATATCCTGAACTATTTGAACTTTGCTAACAACACCCATTTGCCAGACCATATGCTCATTGACTTTTTTTTATACAGTATGGGTTAAACGAGCCCCTTAAAAGCAAACTCACCGGTGTTGATTCTCGAGGGAAATGCACGCTACAGGAATTCCTCGACCTTGCACTGTTGTCTGTGGGCTCTTCCTTCACTGTTGGTGAGATGGAGGAAGACAATCCTAAATATTTTTTTGGGGGGGGCTGTGTACAGCAAGACCCGCTGGCAACGGGGTTTGCTGGACAGTCCACTACATCGATCATGCTGATATCACCAATACTCCTGTCTGCTATGCAACAACAACACCCGCGAACTGCGGGATTTGCCACTCACAAAATGGCCGCCAACGATACCCATTAGCAAAACTGGTGGGCTGCGGGAATTGCCTCTCACAAGATGGCAGACTCCAGCATAAAAGCTCCCAAAATGGCTACAATTAAGAGGCAAACTCACACGGTGTTCACTGGCAAACTGCTGGTGACCCAGATGGCTTCCTGTCCCAAGTCTGCTCCTGTCATGATTCCTGTTCTCTTTCCTGTTCTTGAAAAGCCATCACCTGAGCCACCAGAATGGCCACCACCACCTGAGTTACCTGAACTGCTACCACCTTCAGAGCTGTCAGATCATCAGTCACTGCCAGAGCTGCCAGATCCTCCACCGCCAGTGCTACCAGAGCCGCTGCCATCAGAGCTGCCGCCACCAGAGCTGCCAGAGCCACCACCACTGCCAGAGCCACTGCTGCCACCGCCGCTGCCAGAGCCACTGCTGCCAGAGCCACTGCCTCCAGTGCTGCCAGAGCTACTGCCGCCACCGCCCGAGTTTCCTGAATGGCCGCCACCGCCCAAGTTTCCTGAATGGTCGCCGCCGCCTGAGCTTCCTGAATGGCGGGCGCCAGATCCACTTGAATCCCTCGAATGGCGGCCGCCAGATCCCGTTGAATCCCTCGAATGATGGGTGCCAGATCCCCTTGAATCCCTCGAATGGCGAGCGCCAGATCCCCTAGAATCCCTCGAATGGCGGGCGCCAGATCCTCTCAAATTTCCTGAATGGCGGGCACCAGATCATCTTGAACATCTCGAATGGCGGGCATTAAATCCCTCTGAATCCATCGAATGGCAAACACCAGAGTCCTTTGAAGTCCTCGAATGGCAGGTACCAGATTCCCATGAATTCCTCGAATGGCGGGCGCCAGATCCCCTTGAGTCCCATGAATGGCCAGAGCCGCTACCTCAGTCCCACGAATGGCCAGAGCCACCACCTAAGTTCCATGAATGGCCAGAGCCGCTACCTCAGTCCCACGAATGGCCAGAGCCGACGCCTTAGTCCCACAAATGGCCAGAGCCGCCACCTGAGTTCCATGAATGGTCAGAGCCGCCACCTTAGTCCCACGAATGGCCAGAGCCGCCACCTGAGTTCCATGAATGCCCAGAGCCGCCACCTGGGTTCCATGAATGACCAGAGCCGCCACCTCAGTCCCACGAATGGCTGCCAAAGCCGTGTGATTTCCCAGAGTCACTAGAGCCGTGTGACTTCTCTAAGCCTCCTGACCCACTGGGGTTGAAAGAACTGCCAGTGCCTCTTGAACCAAAGCCTGCTGACCCACTGGGGTTGAAAGAACTGCCAGTGCTCCTTGAACCCAATCCTCCTGACCCACTGGAGTTAAAAGAACTGCCAGTGCCTCTTAAACCAAAGCCTCCACGATCCAGGCCCACCGCAGCCCTACGGTCCAGGCCCTCTGCAGCTCCACGCTCCAGGTACACCACCGCTGCATGGTCCTGGCCCTCCATCCCTCCCCCTGGTCCACCTCCGCTCCACCTCCCGCCTGAACTGTGTTAGGAGCATCTGGAAGCCGCTCCGTAGAGGGGGGGCTATGTCACGATCACCAGCGATCACAGCCAGAGATCGCTGGTAAACACACACACGTTCACATGAACTACAAATCCACCATGTTCATGGACTACATATTCAGTTATGCCACACACACACATTCACCTGCTCCAAATCACGTTTGATTACACTCACAGCTGAAGCTGTTTTTGCACTGATTACATGGACTATTAGAACACCTCTCAAACACACAGTTGTTGCTGAGTCTTGCAATCTGAACAAGTGAATATTATGACGCGTTTCTCCTTGCCTTGCCTTCTGTTTTAGACCTTTGCTTTGTTTTGTTTGATTATTCCTTGTATGCCGCCTGCCTTGTGACCTTCTGCCTGCTATTACGACTACAACTCTGAATTTGCCCATATACATCTGTTTGTTCCTGTTCTGATCATTGCTTGCCTGACCATCCAGCTAATAAAGACCTAATAGAGCTAATAGGATCCTCACTCTGTTGAAGCGTCTATCCTTATTACACTAATGAATATTGACACATAATGCTTTTTTGGCTTGTGCTACAAATATACCAGTGCAACATAAGACTATTCCATAAATATAGGGCAAAACATAAAAGTGTAACAGCACCCAAACTCTAAATAGCAAAAATTATCAAACCAAACTAAATTTAGATTTATCATTAATGTGAGTTGTGCAATCATTGTGTAATTACAGTGACCTTAGGCCTCCTTCTGTAGATGACACATGTTTTTGTCAATGGATAGCAAGGTAAACTAGCTCGTTTAGCGTGTTCTATTTGTTGCTCTCTGTGGCAGTCATGGATCAAGCAGCTAAGTAAAGAAGGGACCACCATGGAGAAAGGTCAGTTTGCTTATTAGAGCTGTTTGCTCCCCTCTGTGTTCAGTGCTCATGCTAGCAGGCAGGCAAAGAAAGCAATTTATCTAGCAATCGTTTACCTGCATTTTGCCCCTAAGAATAAGATATGAGATTTGAGACATAAGGAAAGCAAAGGACGTGATGGGAAGTTGTAAAAAAGTTAGAAAACGGAAGTTAGAGTAAACACTAAAATTTAAGCCACTTATGAGATATCAACATGTTGGCCATTGTAACGTTGGCTCTAATATATATATTAGAGGTGGGCATAGATTAATTTTTTTAATCTAGATTAATCTAGATTAATTTCGAAATTAATCTAGATTAATCTAGATTAAAATGGCTCATTTGAATTCTGCCGAAGGTATTCAGAATATGTGTGTTACCCAAATAATAAGTCTTTGAGAACGGGTTTCTCAAGCCGGGTGTCGCATTAGACCAGGGTCTCATCTCCAAAATGTTTCCAAAATGCATCACAAACTGCTTGAGAAACTGTTCTACTATGAAAATTGGTGATGAAAATAAATGATGTTAAATAAGATGTACTTGTGTTTACTAACTGTTTATTCAGTTAGACATGAATGTTGAACTGTAGGCATACATAAGCTCCAAACAGCGAATTCTGATGAGCTTAATCTGACTAAAGTCATCACTGAAATGGAATTAAGAAGTGGAGTATGCAGATATTAGTGGCATTATTGAAGTAAACACCGCGGTCTTTAGGACCTTTCGCCATATTTTCCGACAAGGTCCACACGTGGCTGTCAGAAAGGACAGCACACACACATACACAAACACACACACATCGTGAAATGCGGAAGTTTTTTTTCTTACCATTTGGCATGCGTCATTAAATTCCATAACTCTCTCACCTGTCCTTACTCCGTATTTGCGTCTAATACCCCAGTTTGTCACGAAGGAATAAATGAAAAGTGAAACTGCCAAGCTGCAGTTAGAGCCTCTGCTGATTTGATTCAAAAGAGCAGACGGCACACCAGTCAGGTATACATCCGCGGTAATATAGCAAGGTGAAAGTCATCATAGCGCGCGTAGAATAGACCCAGCTCCCAACCCAACTTTGAGAATAGATTAACGGCGATATTTTTTTTATCGCGCGATAAGAGTCTCGCGTTAACGGCCCAGCACTAATATATATATATATATATATATATATATATATATATATATATATATATATATATATATATATATATATATATATATATATTATTTTATTTATTTATTTTTTTTTAAACTAATAAAATTTTTTCAAAAATAGTTATATATCTAAGACTAAAACAGGTCATTATGTATAAAAATATATATCAATCAATTATTATCAGACAACATTTTGCATTTGATTCACAAACAAATCTGTGAAACGCTGTTAAAATAAATTAATTGTAAAAAAAAAAAAATTATCAATATATAAATATACTATAATGAATTGCTTAATTAATGAATCAATATTTTATAAAAAGCAATTCTTCACTGACACATCTTTAATATTGTCATTATTTGGTTTTAGTTTTTAAAAAGCTATTACATTAAAAAAAACTAAAATCCAGAAGTTTAATCTGTACCTAATATTTATGTTTTTCCCTTTTTTTTATTTAAAAAACATTTCTAAAACCCAATCACAAGCAGCTTTATATTACTATAAAAATAAAAACGTCTTGTGTTCAGTAAATCTTCAGTTCATCTTCTCTTATTTGCATGTAAGATGATAGAAATAAAAAGACATCCAGACCCGAAGGGTATAATGAGCGCAATAACATAGATACATTGGTGATTGGTGTGGTGGTAAAGTATAGGCAAGATGAGGTGGAATCTGTGGCAGTAATCTTTCCATAAGAGGAGGTTTTTGGCGAATACTGAAATGGTAGCTGGATTAAGCAGATGGAGATGCATGGATCCATCTGATAGGATTAAACTTTCTGTGCTTTTCTCTAAGCCATCTGTTCACCATGCTGCTCTAACACATGCCACACACACACACGCACACACACACACACACACACACACACACACACACACACACACACACACACACACACACACACACACACACACACACACACACACACACACACACACACACACACACACACACACACACACACTACCACGCACACAAGCTTAATTTAAAATGTAAAAGGTCTCAAACATGAAATACAAAATACAGAGGTAGGCATACAGGTAACACATATTTAATACTACATGAAAAGTTTTCACTTTTTGTATATCTCTCATATCTACCACAAACAGTTTAGTTCTTGAAGGTCTCTGCTAACAAGTTGATCTGAATGAAGATGTGCGGAGCGCTGGGTCGCTAAGGTTGGACTTCAAAACCACTGAATTATTAATTCCTGTTATGCTTTGCACATGTCCTTACTCCATATACTAAATGAAATATACATTTGTTTCTACTTTTTCTCCTTTTTTTCGTTTGATCCTTTTTTTCTTCTTCTTTGTATTCTTCTTTTTCTTTTTCTTTTATTGTGCTTATTGTGGTATCATACTTTATTCAAACTCTGTTTAAGTCAACCAGAGTATTTCATTGTGTTTCCCCACATTTGGATTTAATATACTTTTATTTTATATCTGTTTGACTTTTTTCTTCCTTTCTCTAGAAGCAGGGATGGGTTAAAGGAAGAAGGGAGGGCACAGGTTGGTGCTTTTAATTAATCTCTGCTTCATCTTTTACTCTCTCCGCACCACTGAAGATGTGACTTGAAGGGCCAAAGCTCACAGACGGATCTGACAGCTAAGCTTTATCTCTCACCAACTCATTCACATATACTAGACGAAGGTTAACATTTTTATCAACACACTTTTAAGACAATTTAGCCATGTGTGTGGTTATTGTCAGTGGATTACTGAATATTTCATGACAGCTTAATAAAATGTGACTACACAATCTGTGAAGGTTTTGTTCACACACTTATCTCATCTTGCAATTTAATGTTATCCTTAATTTAGTCATATTGCAAATCATTTAGGATGAACTGGTAAAAACTTAATTGTTTGAGCCGATTAAATCGAATCTAGTCAACAAATAATTGATCAGAAAAACAAAAGTCCACACATTTTTCAGCTAAACTGTTGATGTTAAATACACAGTAACTCACCATGCTCCAAATATGATGGCGTTCCTTCTGATTGGTCCAGTCGTCGAGCTCTTCTACCATGTTTGGAGTTGTTGTGCACAAACATGTTGTCTGACACAGCCAAAACGTGTCCTTCTACACTCACTGTCGTTGACACAACCACCTGTAAAAGGTAGAGCACATTACTTAAATTAAGTGTAAATTTTACTTTTTAAGTGGGAAGGGTATTTGAAGTGAAATATGTTATTTATGTGCTTCTAGTGGAATTAGATGAAAGTGCTACAACAGTGGTACTGTGATTAAAGCACTAATCATTATAGTGCTGGGCACTAATTAATACAGTATACAAACACACCTCTCTGTCTATTCCACAATGTCCTACACTCTTCAATTAATTGGTGATAGAGTTTGGCTCAGATTGATTTACTTAAAATGCACACTGAGACGATGACAAGAAAGTGTGAGGGTTGATTTTACTTAGACTTAAATGTGCTCTGCAATATAACAATTAAAACGTTGAAATCCAAAGAATAGGACAAATGAAAAGATGCCCAGCATAAACTATGACACATTCTTGCCCTCTACCCTGAACTTTTCTTCCCCTCTGGTATTGATAAATATTCAGGTGGGTCTGGTAAGAATGTTTTATTCCCTATCTTTGATAACTTTTGATTTCGTCCCAGTGAGTAAATCTTAAAGTTACTGGTTAACTTAAACAAAAAAAAATATTCATTGCTTTCCTTGGGTATTTAAAGAGAAGGACGAAAAACAGATATATTCAAACACACTTCCTATTACTATGTCCCTATAGGTTGATGCATATGTCTCTAAAACCCGACAGGTGGAAAAATCTAAAAAAAAATGCTAAAAACAAATACAATTATGCATAAAATAAATAATAAGAATAATAACATCACTAAACAAATGTAAATTGTCATAAACAGATTACAACAAAGCTGGATTCCACCCAAGGCCCCCGCATCTGAGGAGGTACAGTAACGGTCTTTATATTTATGTTATTTGTGTATTTTAAATATATTTATATATATATATATATATATATATAGGTTCATCATCTACTCTTTAATCTTTTGCTTAAGCTTTTACTAATGGGCAGAAGGCAAGCCATTGTATAAATCTGGTTGATGCTCGCTGTAATAGAGAGACATGATGACTGTCCAGCTAGTTGCTTCTCTCTGCGGATGAGATGCTAAGTGTGGACCTTCAGCCATGCGATGGAGGGTGTCTCCCTCACAGTTGCACTTACTTACTCTGGATGTTGTAGGATGCAAGTTGTGAACCTAAATCAGATGTAACGCATGTAGATGTATGAATCAGAAAGAAACTGATCTGTCTACATTTCTGCAGAGTTTGAATTATGTAGCCAGAAAAAACTATATACACTTGTATTCTGAAAGACAGCCCATGTTTTTAGTGCAGCATTTTTACATCCAAGCAGAATCTTGGCAGAAAGCGCTTTTACTGAATCTGGTCAGTTCTTTAATAATGCTCTTGTAAGGTAGTGTGAGTGGGAATTGAGCAGACATAAGTTGTCTGATCAGCGATAAAGAACACTTTAATGGTTAGAAGATTGTAGAGAGTTTACAGTTCTTGAGTTTGAAAGTATAGCAAAGCAGCACAGTGATTTGGAGTGTAGCTTAATATGAGTGGATTTGTATATGAACGCATTTGATTATAACAACAGCATAATGCTAGCAATGCTACTGGTGCTCTGAATGGTTTCATGTTAACTATTAAATGGATTGTAAAAGGGGAATCTGAGTCATTAGTGCAATATTTAGTAAAGTCACAAGAGGGCACTATTGTATTGTATATACAATGCAAATGTGTAATTCAGAAAAAGTACTTTGACAAAGGGTTAACTAAGTGGTACTCATTCTGGCACAGTTGGTAATGGGCCTGTTTGTGGGACAAATATAAGTTTTCCCTTTGACTTCTACTTCTGCATTCCTAACTTTCCCATCATCTCCAGGAAAAAACCTTTGTCGCTTGTCCACAGAGTTTGAGGTAATTGATGATCAACAATCATGACAACCATGCCTGACTGCAGATTCCCTGTGCAATTTCTGCCAGATTTGCAACTGTAGGGAGATAGGTGCGAAGGAATCGTTTACATAATTGGTCTGCTAAAAGTGGACTGTGTCTCCATCTTCATTTGCTTAGAAACTCAGATTCAAGGTATTTTACCTGCAGGAAGATTGAGTCAATCCGCCTTATAGGCAATAAGTTAATTACTTCACAGAGAGCTGATTTTCAAGATCTTATCTCTCTTTCCCAACAGCCCCCAAAATGTGACACTCCAGGGGGGTTGAACTTAAAATTAATCTGGTGGCTGGCCAATTGCTTTTTGTAGGGAAGGACTGAGAGCAGTGAAATCTTCCTTTAGTGTAGTTGCCACCTCTGAAATTGGTTCCTTAATCAGAGATAATATCGAATGTCTTGCCTCTACATGAGATGATTCTTTGAAGTGACATTAGAAAAAAAAATCTGTGTCCATCTGACAGTTAAATTTAACCCCCCATTGTTTCTCATGTATGCGCCCAATCTCATTGAGATAAGAGCTGAAACAATTAACTCCAGTCGAGTAGAAAGCTGGTTAAAAAAAATGCAATACTGAAGGAGGGGTGTCCTCCTTTCTGGGAATGTTGGGGTGACCGCTCCACTGTTTACAACCTAAGGATGTTCTCTGGTGCTGCCAAATATCCTCCTGGCCTCTTAATATCTAGTACTTATAACATACCTCAGCAAACACTCTCTGTTCTCCAGGAAGGTTCCATCAAAGTCCTTTATGATGAGTCTGCTCAGGGGATGCTTAGGGTTGAGAACTATGGGGTGAATGGTAAATTCACCAAGCTGCTCTGTCCGCCTAAGTCAACCACCAACCTTGATTAGCTGCATAGTACTGTCATACTCTGTAGCAAGTTACAGGAGATGACTGGTCATTGATAGGGGTTTACCAGACTTAAGACGAACCATCTTAACTTGAAAACTTGGGTTTGTGCTTGACAAAGTAGGGTTAGTTCAAATTATTTACAAGCTTCTGCTGTTAGCATGTCAGTGGTAGCAGGCCCATGCAAGACTTGCAGCTATAAGTAGTTCCTTATAAGACTCAAACTGGTTGCAATTAGGCAAGGCCAAGTGGAGCACAGGATTTGTAAGTCCACAGAATGTAAAGTGTTTTAGCCTAACATCTTCAGAAGTTAGTTGTGGGAGAGGCCTCTTAAGCCACTGATCTGGAGACAGGATAAGGAATGATGGCCTTGACTCCATCTGCTTTCTTAAGGGAATCTAGGTGGTTCGTGGAAATTTTTCCATTCAAAAAAAGTTGCCAGATGACGCATAGCTGGTGCGAGGGATCGTACTCAACATTTGGACGACACGAACCACTTATTCTAATGACTACTTGTCACTTTTGCAAAAACGCTGCCATGTCGTCGAAATCGGCCCTAGGCTGCGAACAGACGCTTTCGGGGGTGCCCAAGGGCTTCGTAGGTCACTCCCGGGTCCTCCTTGGTGCCCCCAAGTGGCTATTGGTCCCCCTGACTGCCATTTTGTCCACAAAGTGCCTATATGTCCCCCTGAATGCCTATTGATCCCCCCTCATCTTCCTCATTGTCCGCAGGGTGCCTATTGATCCCCCTGACTGCCTATTGTCCACAAAGTGCCCGTTCATCCCCCTGACTGCCTATTCATTGTCGTCTTCCTCATCGTCCGCAGGGTGACCGTCGGGCCCCAGGTACCGCCTGGACATGCACGCCAGGCACCGTTCGTGCTGCCAAACTCTCGTTTTTGGTCAAAGGGAGAAGTGTTTCCAAAATGGCTTAGAAAGGCAGCAGGAGTCTTTTTGGTCCCCAGCGAGTAGCGAAACCTCAAGTCCGGGACCGAACGGTCCCTTAGGGGCCGAACGGCTGAGCGTTCCACGTTCAACTTTCCCATTCATTTTCACAGGTGTTTCGTGGACAGCGCCCGATTGGCCCCAAACTGACATATATGTTGCGTCACGGGGCCCTGGGGCAAGCCCGGAGTTCTGCCCAAAAAAGCCCCCCATGACCGCGAACCACTTATGGAGTTTCCATTGAATAAGTTAAAGGTGGGACAAGGCCGTACAGGGGGGTCAAAAGGTCGCAGGACCCCCAACTTTGGCACAGAGTACCGCTGCCAGCCCCACAGCCAGGTTCCGTGGCCCTAGCTGCTTCCTGAGCCTTTTAGGCCTGGCCAACAGAACTGCCCTCATAGGCCTCCTCCCATAGAGCTCTATGTGAGACAGAGGGCCGTACGAAGCGTTTCAGAAAATGGTTCGGATTATCCCCTGTGTTAGCCCTCTCGGTAGACGACCGAGGGCTTTGTGATGCAACTCTGTGCCAAATCTGGGGCCCCTCGGGCCCCCGGTGGCCAAAGGGGGACCGATGACACGTGTAACCTATCCTATTCGTTTTAATAGGTGGTTTGTGGACGCCCTGCGGAATGGCACTCGGGGTCCCAAACGGCTCCGAATTGAAATGGGCTGACCGGCAGGGGCCCCTCAAACGATCCGCAAAGTTTGGGGCCCGCAAGTCCTTTGCATGTGCTTAATTGGCTGAGCGGGGGAGGGGCGGATCGGGTTATTTTCTCTGAATATTTCTTTCAGATTTTTTTTAAGTGCTTGCCCTGTGCCGAGGGGTAAAGGATGGGAATATGGGGTGCACGGGGCCGTGACGAGACAGCAGTCGAAGCTCCAACGGTTTTGCGCAAAAATAAATGTCACTTTGACCGCTCAAACAAGAAGGTCCCACAAGCAGCTTATTTGACGGGGCCTGTGTAAGCTGTCCGTGGACAGTGCTTTTTTAGGCCACAGAAGCCATTTAGTGAGCTCTGACGTGGAAGACACTGCTTGAAGAGGATTCCTGACCCCCCTGATCTGCCGAATGAATCCCAAGCTTTCGAAAGTGCAAAGTTCACCTCAAACACACAAAGTCATTCAAGAGACAGTCTTGCAGTGCATAGGTGAAAGAGGCCTGCGTGAAAGATTTGGTCTGCGGTGCCAATTAAGAGTTGCGTTCGAGTGAGGCGCTTGTGCTCTCAGTATGGTGTTCAGGGCCCCTAGGCTGCCAGCAGGCCAAGTTCAGGGGCCGATCCGGGGCCCATGACACGTGTAACTTATTCCATTCATTTGGTAGGTGTTTCGTGGACAGCGCCCAATTGGCCCCAAACGGACATATATGTTGCGTCACGGGCCAGTGCTTTTTAGGCCACAGAAGCCATTTGGTGAGTTCTGACTTTGAAGACACTGCTGAATAGGGATTCCTGACCCCTCTGCTCCCCCAATGAACCAGAAATTCGTTCCTGCTGTGAATGATGACCCTTTACCGGGATGTCCAAGGACAGCCTACCTAGGCCTGGTCAGATAAGCCACAGGTGGGATCTTTTTTCTCGATCCGTCCACTCGAGCCTCACAACCTCAAAAAGTGCCAAAAAACCCATTGAGGTGGATATGCAAGTCCCCCTGGGGCACCTCCAGGCGTTGAAATGTTGAAATTCCACTGTCCACGAACAGCCTATTTCATAAAATGGGATAGAGATTTTTTGAGTGAAATTTTCAACTTTCTCCAATCATCTTCAAATTCACACCATGGACATGGCATGCCCAGATTAGAGCAGGAAGTCTGGTTTTAGCTTGCTAGGCCTTGTAGAAGCTGAGATCTTGACATCCCACCTGCAATCTATTCCATTCGTAAAAATAGGTTGTTGGTGGAGAGTGGAATTTAGAAGTGTTAACACCAGGGGGTAACTCAGGGGGATGTGAGGATCCACCTCCACATGTTTGTTTGGGGACCTGTTGAGGTTTGACCACTTGGGTGGATCGATCAAGTAAAACATCCCACTTGTAACTTATTTGACGAGGCCCAGGTAGGCTGTCCGTGGTGGACAGTGCCTTTTTAGGCCACAGAAGCCAATTGCCGAGCTCTAACGAGGAAGAACGTGCTGGACAGATATTCCACAGGTTGGATGTTATTATATCATGCTCAGAAATATAAACATCAATGGTTAAATTTACCAAAAAAAGGCTGTACACCACTATTGCTGCATTGTAACCAAAATCCTCTAGGGACCTCACTGAGGACTATAGCACCTTGGGAACAGAAAATGAAAATGCGTATTTGATGGTAGCAATTAATTTGTGAGGTGGAGACCACTTAGGTGGATGGATGACGTAAAACCTCCCACCTGTAGCTTATTAAGCTGTCTGTGGAGATCCCACCTGTAGCTTATTAAGCTGTCTGTGGACATCCCACCTGTAGCTTATTAAGCTGTCTGTAGACATCCCACCTGTAGCTTAATAAGCTGTCTGTGGACATCCCACCTGTAGCTTATTATTCTGTTTGCGGACATCTCACCTGTAGCTTATTAGGCTGTCTGTGGACATCCCACCTGTAATAATAATGTTAATTCCTTACAATTATACTGTATAGCGCTTTTCTGGGCCCTCAAATCGCTTTACACATAGGGGGGGAATCTCCTCATCCACCACCAGTTTGCAGCATCCACCTAAATGACGCAACAGCAGCCATTTTGCGCCAGACCGCACACCAGCTGATTGGTGGAGAGGAGACAGAGTGATTAAGCCAATTATGATATGGGGATGGTTAGGAGGCCATGATGGACAGAGGCCAGTGGGCAGATTTGGCCAGGATGTCGGGGTTACCCCTACTGTAGCTTATTAGGCTGTCTGTGGACATCCCACCAGTAGCTTATTAAGCTGTCTGTGGACATCCCACCTTTAGCTTATTAAGCTGTCTGTGGATACCCCACCTGTAGCTCAATAAGCTGTCTTTGGACATCCCATCTGTAGCTTATTCAATGGACCCTAGGTAGGCTGTCTGCGGACATCCCACCTGTAGCTTATTTAAGCTGTCTGTGGACATACCACCTGTAGCTTATTTAAGCTGTCTGCGGACATCCCACCTGTAGCTTATTCAATGGACCCTAGGTAGGCTGTCTGTGGACATCCCACCTGCAGCTTATTTAGGCTGTCTGTGGAAATCCCACCTGCAGCTTATTTAGGCTGTCTGTGGACATCCCACCTGTAGCTTATTTAAGCTGTCTGCGGACATCCCACCTGTATCTTATTTAGGCTGTCAGTGGACATCCCACCTGCAGCTTATTTAGGATGTCTGTGGACATCCCACCTGCAGCTTATTCAGCTGTCTGAGGACATCCCTCTTGTAGAAAAACAGGTTTGAATAAGCTACTGGTGGGACGTCCACAGACAGCTTAATAAGCTACAGATGGGATGTCCGCAGACAGCCTACCTAGGGTCCATTGAATAACCTACAGGTGGGATGTCTGCAGACAACCTAATAAGCTACAGGTGGGATGTCCGCAGACAGCCTAATAAGCTACAGGTGGGATGTCTGCAGACTGCTTAATGAGCTACAGATGGGATGTCCGCAGACAGCCTTCCTAGGGTCCATTGAATAAGCTACGAGTGGATTGGCAACTTTGGCGTTCTGAGGGCCTGACCCGCCCATCGTGGCCACATTGGTGTCCAGGGGGACTTGTAGGTCGTTCCCGGATATTTAAGTGTTCAGGGGAACATATAGGCTGTTCGTGGCCACATAGGTGTTCAGAGGGACAGATAGGCCATTCCCTGATATTTAGGTATTCAGGGGGACATATAGGCTGTTCGTGGCCACATGGGTGTTCAGAGGGACAGATAGGCCGTTCCCTGATATTTAGGTGTTCAGGGGGACAAATAGGCTGTTCGTGGCCACATAGGGGTTCAGAGGGACAGATAGGCCATTCCCTGATATTTAGGTGTTCAGGGGGACATATAGGCTGTTCGTGGCTACGTAGGTGTTCAGGGGGACTGATAGGTCGTTCCGTGATAGGTCGTTCCATTGCTCGTGAGACAAATAGGCCGTAAGAGGGCTGGGGGGACACCGTCACGTCCGAGCGTGTCCACGGGCCCTCCCCTCGGGCCCCGGGTGGTCACCAGGGGCGGGAAAAATCGTCCCGGGGGCGGCGCGTAGTGTCCACGAACAGCCGTCCGCCAACCCCCTATTAAGCGATCCGTGGTCCCCTGTCCTCGGTCGGCGCCCTAAGGCAGTTTAGCTATTTCAGCCAAAGTCTTGCCTTTTGTGTTATCATCCTCGGGACTAGACTTGCAATCAACATGATGTCAGTTCTTGGAATCTGTTAACTCCTGTAACTTGGCTATTCTTGTTCTGACAAACACCTTAAATTGGCAAGAGTCAGTTTGAATCTATGCCAGCACAGTCCTGGAATCTGACCAGAGTGTGAGCTGACTTTTAGGCAAACTGAGTTTAGTAATTTGGCCAGTTGCGCTCCTGTAAAAGCAGCAGATAACTCAAGCCGAGGTATGACTGCTGTTTCTTTGGCAAAACTCTAGAAAGAGCAGTTTTTGGAGGTATGCCACTGAGCCATAAACTCGTTCTGAAGCATAATCGAAAATATGTATGCTTCTGATACGGATTATCTAACTCTGAAGTGACATAACATCTGGAAATGGAGATGTGCTGAATATCTGGTAACTCTTGCTCCCATCCTTGCCAGACGTGGAGCAGCTCCTTAGGAAGCTGAGGATCATCCCATTCACTTTTCTTGCCCCAGAGATGCTCAACTAAGACTTTACCTCTCATGGTAAAAGGGATGATGTACAGCAGTCATACTGACTGGCTAGAAATTTGAAGATATGGTGCATAATAGGAGTAAAGCATGTAAAGGGGCGATACTTGTATGACAGTCTGTTAGATGTACAGTGCCAGTATAGTCCAAGTGTGGATTCTTGTGCATCAGGTTGCTCTTGGGGTAGCCCCAAAACCAGGGTACGTGACTTAGCATCAGACAGGATAGTGTCTAGTACTTGAGGGAAAGTGTCCCACTGTCTCAGATAAAATACTCCAGTAGCTAGGAGGCTGTGTAACTTGAATGCCAGGTCCCTGGCCTCTTCCTGAGAATCAAAACTCTGAAGGAAATTGTCTACATAGAAGTGCGTCTCTATGCTCTTGCTGACACCTTCCCCTGGCTGACTATGATCAATGATGTGCTTCTGGAGAGCAAAAGCAGGTCAGCAACGTCTCTTGCATGGGAGAACTTGCCACTTATACAATTGGGGGTGGGGAGAGGGGCGTGGATGGATGATCTTTGTTGAGGTCACCTGGTAGCTGTCGCAAATGATGGACACACCTCTAATGTTGTTGCTCAATGCAACAGTCTCTTTACAGACTCTCAGGAGGACAGACATCAGGGAAGGACCCAGTGTGGGACCAGGAAAAAGCCACTGGTTGAGAATTTTCCCTCTATTTTGGAATGAACGGTTAAATACGACTCTGTTCTTCCCATTATGATGTGTCATGGTGGGGGATATACCATGACTCCTTGGCTTGAGCCAACTGATTGGGAGATATCACTTGTGCATGTCCAGCCTCCTTTAGTTTGTTCATCTCTAACTGGTAGGCTCTGGCTTGGGTGAAATCTCTGGCTAGTCAGTTCTTGATGTCTCTGAGACAAGGCAAAGTGGTATCTGGTGAGCTGCAAGAGGTTCATATTTTCCACTCACAACAATGTTGTGGCATATCTGGTATCTCTATCTATCTCAACTCAAATTGACTTGGACTCAAGCAGTGAAAGATCCTTTTGATCTTGCTTTGAATGAGTAATGAGTTTCTCACTGCAGTACGGTAGCTAGTTGCCACAATTTCTATACTTGTCTATATAGATCAGAATGTAAGTGTAGAGTAGCTGTGAAGTGACACTGCTGGCTAGGAAGGTTGTTCTTGATCTTTTGTGTGAGCCCATGTAAAGTCAAATCCCAATCCCAGCGTCTTGGCTGTAAAGGCATTACGTATCTTTAAGGAAGTCTTAGGTTGTGACACTGGCAACAATGTGAAAGTTACTAAAGCTCCATGCAGAGTGTGAAGGTCTTGTCTGACAGTATGAAGAACCAGTTTTCAGGTCTGTCAGTCAATCTAAGCGGCTGTGCTGCTGAATTCAGGAGGATGGTGCGTTCAGACCCATAATCCAAGAAGGCATTGGTCTCTAAGCAATGACTGCCATTCCTCAGAAGTACTTTACAAATCTTCAGCAAAACATGTCGTCTGTCAGTGGGCCGATCTATATACAGTGTTTCTGTGGTTGTGTTCACTAAACAACTTTGTGCACTGCTGACTTTAGGTGTCTCAGGTAACTTAACAAAGGATCGAACAAAGAGGATGTACAAATGGCGGCTATAACTTTTGCAGGGTGTCTTGAGATTACACTATGTGTAAGCGAAACTAGAACACCCATTCAGGTAGTGGTATTGAGCGTCACAGTATGGGCAGAAAATTTTCTTATCTCTGGACTTTGGGAGATTTATCTGGAGTGTCACTACAGTCTTTCTCTGTACCAAGGAAGATATTTGTGGCCTTAGTTGGCTGTCTTGTGTCTCTAAGATTGTGTCCCCTCTTATGGTCGGACACTGGCTTACTAGTTGGAGGAAAGAATCAGGTGTTGTTCTCTTGAACTTGGAGCTCAAACTCTAACCACACAGAAAGATCCAACTAGAAAGGTCTGGGAACCCATTGGGAGTATACTGATTTTCTAAAACTTGTCTGCAGGTCATGTGGAAGCTTACACAACAGTCAAGATACATGGGAACCGTACACTAACTCCATGTATCCTTTATTGCCCAGTTGTTGAAGCATACACACAAGAAAATAGACTTTCATTGCAAACATCCGGAATGGTCTCATCTATACTTGTTCATCTCATGATAGACATTAGATATGATAAACATTTGTCATAGACATTTGTCCATGAGCTCAGTTATAATCTGAAACACCAACTGATGTGGCTGTGCATATTGCTGGTTAAGTGCCCCTATAGTATCTGAAAACAGATATAATGAGTTGCAGTAAGAATTAGAAAAACTTCCACTAATTCAATTTATCAACAATTAGAAAAGCCTCCACTAATTTCAAGTTATCAACAAGGATTTGATATACTTGAATTTCTCTGTAGCGTCCTATGGCAGAATATTCTCTAAAGCTATATGCAGCCTTGAGAACTCTCTTGGATCTGGCTTCACAAAGTTTGGAATGGTGGGAGCTGGCCCCCTATATGTACTCTCGACTGGGCAAACTGTGTTGAGCTGTAGCCACTTTTACCTTTGTCAACTCTGTCATAGAGCTTCTGTGGAAAAAACTGATAATGTGAGGAAGTAGTTGGAAGTGATATGTTCTCCGACTGCTAAAGCTTCGGTTCTAAGTCATGTAGGCAATCTTGATTTTGCACTGTTGCTCAGTCTCTGAGGTAGCTTGGATCAAGGCAGAGGGTTTACTAGAAACTTGTAGAGTGTGGATGCAGGGTCAAGGAACAGGGGAAAATGCACTATGTGGATGATGACTGGACTGTTCATTCACTGCAAGTAGGCTCAACTTTTTCCAAAGCCTTATTCTTTACTTTAAGCTTTCTTTACTGCTTATAAGAATGATGTCACAGTTCCTCAGTCTCTCTCCGCAACAGCTGGAACCAGAATGTCTGATGACAGCTCAGGATTGTTTAAAACATGTGATCACTGTTGTTCATGCTCTTTACTAGGACATAGCAGCCTTTTCTACAGCCCTTATTATTATTAACAAATAGGGACACATTAGAGACTAATACTCTTGATGCTGAGGCTAACAACGGTGTAATGGGTACATATTTTTAAAGAATTTATTCACCTGATTTTCACCCATTAGAAAGAATTCAATCTAGAAGCTGCAGTAATACGTTTGAGTCCTACCTTAGCTCCTTCTGCAAGGAGAACATCTTCAATCAAAGTATTTACTTCTGGAACACACCTAAAACCATTCCGATGGGTGAAAGGCGATGCTCCCCTCTGAGGGGTAGATGCCATCCTGCCACAAGCACACAAAACATGCACTAAATAAACAAACAAACAAAAAAAAATGCAAACAAGCAAACTACCCTACTCCTAAAAGTGCATTCAAAAAAAGTGACAAAAGGAAGGGGGGGATAAGTACTTTTAACTTTTAAAACCCTTTCTAATATAAACCATTTCCCAAAACAAATCACTTCTCAAAACAACTAAACAAAAACAACAACAACAATAATATTTCTTTATCAAAATTTTATCCTCTAAGATCTTAGATATACAGATAATATACTTTTTTTGCAGTGTTTCAAATCTTATTGCTGCAATATTTGATTCATAGCGTATAAGACATTGGTCTCCCTCTGCAACAGGAAGATAGAGCAGCCCAGGAGGAAGCCAATGATGGCCATTGCAAAAGAATCCACAAATGCCCTTTGAACCTTCACAGGTAGTTCTTTATGAGGATGTTGTATTTGTGGATCCATTCAGGCCAAATAAACTGTTTTGTTGATAAACTTGTGTGGTCAGTGGCTGTGCAGGTTCTTTCACCTATCTACTTCATTTGTATGCATTTTTTAGCCATCTCCACCTTTAGCCACTGCCCACTCCTAAAACATATTATAGTAAGGACAACTCTGTCTCAGACTAATTTTCAGACTTGTGTTAGACTTGCAGACTTGTTAAATGCTGTTTGACTGCAGAACAACCAACACGTCTCAATAAAGAATTCTGCTCGTAACGAGTCTTCTGGACTGGGTTCTCATTTTTCAACACTAGGCACCCTCCTCTGTATGAAAGCGGTGGGAAAATACACACAATAACCCGGTCAAACACACCTTCTCAGTTCTTCTTTATGTACTCATCTGTTCCAAAATAAATACCAAGAAGCTTTAGGTCATGCTTTTCCTATTTACACTCTTTTGGTAACTGAGGAAGGTCTGTACTAGGCCAGTCTCCCATCAATAAATAGTATTTATTTAATTGTTTATTTTTTCCAATTTATACATGCAGAGGTAGCTTTCTAAAAAAATGCTCAAACACAAAACTATATTCTCAGCATCATTTGAATAATGATCAGAGTTTCATCGACTGCATATGCTAGAAGATTTACTTGGGGAATTTTAGTGCAACCAGGAACTCCAATACTATGCAGTATTTTTGTCAACAGACTTAAAAAGGGTTTAATTGAAATAGCATAGTGTAAACCTGACAGAGGACATCCTTCCTTTATTCCTCTCATTACTGACTGATTTACTCTTTTCATGCTGTAAATATCGCTGTACATCCGTCTAATATGACCAAATCCAAGAGTAATGAGAGGGAATGAATAAGAGTGATCCACTCTATCGAAGGATTTTTCATGGTCCAATAAGTGAAGTACAGTGTTCAAATTATGTTCAAGTTATGTTTGTTTGCCATTATAATAGTGTCTCATTCATTCATTCATTCCTTTTCACCTTAGTCCCTTTATTAATCTGGGGTCGCCACAGTGGAATGAACCGCCAACTTATTCAGCATATGTTTATGCAGCGGATGCCCTTCTAGCTGCAACACATCTCTGGGAAACATCCATACACACTCATTCACACACATACACTACGGACAATTTAGCTTACCCAATTCACCTGTACTGCATGTCTTTGGACTGTGGGGGAAACCGAAGCACCCAGAGGAAACCCACGCAAACGCAGGGAGAACATGCAAACTCCACACAGAAACGCCAACTGACCCAGCCGAGGCTCGAACCAGCGACCTTCTTGCTGTGAGGCGACAGCAGTACCTACTGCACCACTGCATCGCCTAATAGTGTCTCTAACAAAAAATTGTCTAATATTGTTCGGTTACAGATACAAAAAACTGATCATTGTGAATAACAGATTCTATGCATTTTTATATATATATATATATATATATATATATATATATATATATATATATATATATATATATATATATATATATATATATATATATATATATATATCAACACACAACAAGAAAGCGGTGCCAATTCTTTAAAAAACCAAGGTCAACTTTCTTAGGAATTAAAGTTAAAAATGCTCTCTGGCAAAACAAAGGCAGGAACTCCAGTTCAATACTTTCCACCAAGACATCATATCAGTCCTGACCAAGCAATTCCCAAAGAACCTAACATAATTTGACTGTAAAGTTGCGGTCACACTGCACTTTTCATCCCATAGACTTCCATTCATACAGATGTGAATGTGGCAGACCGGAAACACAAGCTTATGCGACAAGTTTTGCAGTTCGCTGCATTTGGTTAGCTTACAAGTTACAAGCTTGGTGAAATCTGACCAGCAAAATTGCATCATGTGGCTGCGTGAGACAAATGGAAGATCAAAACTAACCTCTCTGTACAGATATTTAAAATATGGACCAATCGCTTGCTTTTTCATGTCTAATCATCTTGTTGAATCCCGCCTCTTTTCGCAGCACCATAAGACAGAATTTCACATAATCAAACTCTAGTGTGACGGTGGCATAAGACCATCCAGTTCAGAGACTTTCCAGAATTCAACTCAAAAACAGCTTTTGAAAGTTCAGCCATTGTTACAGGGTTCTCAAGTCTTTTGTTCTTCTGATACTTGTGGTAAGTTGCTTAGAAGTACATCAGCTTCACGAGCCATAAGCAGGAATATTGAATTTCTTCCATCTCTAACGGACAGGGGCTTTGAGAAATAGGCGGAAAAAAAGCTTATTACTGTAAACCAACTCTTTGAGGGAAATGTAATGAAATCTTTCTCCCAACTAAGAAACAAGTTTAATCTACCCTCCATTACAGATATTTACAAATAAGGGACTATTTGACAAAACATAAGAATTGGGAACAGTTCAGAAGAGAACCAACAAACATAGAAAAAACAATTGATTCATCTGATTGAAAACAATTCAAGCATTTCCATTCCCCCCCTCGGGGAACGAGGGTTACTTTAGTTACCGGAGCGTTCTAATATTTAGCAACTGAATAAATGAACAATAATAGTAAAGTGTGGTCAAAAAGCTTTATATATAAAGAGTTACATAAACTTGGTTCCCCTTCGGGAGGGGAACTTCAATGCTATGTGGAAAAACTTCCACTATGGGGATTTCGTCAGAATCCAATCATCTGAAAGAGTATATAAACAGGCCAATGAAATGCCAATGAGTTAATGACAATTAACTTGGCATAAAAGCCCAGCATGTGCTCAGCAACGTCATCTTTTTTGCTTTCAGAGCCTTTCACGTTGCTTCTGAGAGAGTCTTTGAGGGTATCTCCAACCTGTGTCTACAGAGGGAGATTAAGAAGCAGCTTCTCCCGGTCCAGAGCGCGTAAACACATTGGCAGACGGTCAAGCTGGGTTGTTCTCCCTTGCCTGGCGTCCTTTGGGTCCGGTCCTCCAAGAGCGGTATGTATATAGGAAGCAAGTTTCCTAAAAGAGCAACACGGTTGTGCAGCATGTCTTTTTCAAGACGTCGCTCCGACTGTGCGTTTCTGGTTGCGGTGGTTTCCTGTCCTCGGATGATGGGCACAAGCACAGCGTTTCATGTCTGGGGGTCCAGCATGTTAATGCGGTGCTCGCGGGCAGTGCATGCCATCATTATGATGTCATGCCTGTTGCGCAGTTAAGATCGCGGCTCGCTCTTGCAAAAGAGCGACCCATCCCAGTTGTCCCCCGCACTGCGGTTGGCACTCGAGCAGATCTGAGGGTTTCAGTGGGAATAAATCCGCCGCCCTCTGGCTCGCGGACCTCTCGCTCCTCCACGCGCTACGTCCAAGCTTCAGGTGAGAGAAGCGCTCCATTCTCGGATGGTCGCCCTCTCACTTGATGACACCGAGGATCAGATGTCCATCGCTGCATCGGAGGATGGGCTGTCATTGTCTGATGAGGATGCGAACCCGCTCACTCCCTCCCTCCGGGGTGGAGAGCGCGGCGTTGGCATCTAAAAAGCAGACTTTGCGGCCGTGCTTTTCCAGGCTGCTTCGGCCATGGGTCTGGAGATGGTTTATCCCCCAGCCCCGTGGCCGGACCGACTAGAGGGGTGTGATGTGGAGGATATAAAGAAGGCAAGACCTTCTAAGCCTCCACGTCCCCTTCTTCCTGGATGCGCACAGTAAGCCCACACAGTACGCTGCGTGCGCCTCCGCCCTCACCATGCAGGCTATGGCCACCTACCAGTGCTACCTAACGCAGGCGCTGGCCCAGCTGGTTCCGACCCAGGACTGAGCGTGAGCTCCGCACCGCAACCAACTAAAATTCACATTAGTGGCCCAGGAATGCCACCTCGGGCTAAACCTGGTTGATATGTGTGATGTTGACAAAGTTCGCTTTCTTAGCTCACAACCAGGCAACGCAGGCAACCAGCGTCCCCCACCCCAGGGCGCCGCTAAGTCCGGTAAACGGACCGCGAAGCGTCCCTGAGATGGGCCATCTGGAGAGGAGGAAATTTGCTCTTTCCCCGCTGGAGGGTGGGGCTCTTCATCTAACGGCGTTAAAACGCCATCAAATCCTCAGAGAAAGAGCATTTTTCCCCTTCCCTGGATGTGACAGCCCGAACACTGCCAGCCTGGAACGCTATGCTACCCATGTACTTTCATGTCTCCATACTTCCACGCCACCGTCAGTTTCCTGCGGTTTTGCGTCTGAAGTCGAGCTTTGCAGTACAAGTCCTCCCCTTTTGGCTCTTTCTGTCTCCATGGTTTTCACCAAGCTCGCGGAGGGTGCCCCAGCTTCGGCATACTCAATTATCTCAGCGAATGGCTGATTTCAGCGCGCTCGCGGGATTAATTGATTATGCACAGAGACAGGGTGTTTCGGCACTTCGACCTATTGGGGCTTCAGGTCAACCGAGAAAAGAGTGCAGAAAAGAGTGCAACCCCGTGCAGAGCAACTCTTTTCTCGGGTTGGAGCTGGACTCGATCACCATGACGGCGCACCTCCCTCTAGGACAAGTGTCCAGGCATGCCATCGTTTGACGGATGCTTCCAGTACGCACTGGGGGGCCGTGTGTTGCGGGCATGCAGCTGTGGTTTTGTGGTAGGAACCTGGTTGCATTGGCATCTTAACTGCCTGGAGCTGTTGGCAGTGTATCTTACGCTGCACCGTTTTTTACCAGTGTTAGAAGGGAAACACGTGCTGGTCAGGACTGACAGCACAGCAGCAATGGTGTATATCAACCGCAAAGGGGATATCCGCTGTCGCCGCATGTCTCAGCTCGCTCACCGTCTGCTCCCCCGAAGTCATACGCGGTGAAATCGCTGCATTCCATTTTTCCCCGCTGAGCTTAACCATGTAGCCGATGCGCTCTCACGGCAGTTCGTCTGGGAAAATAGAGGCTCCACCCCCGACTGGCATGCGTAATACGCATTTCTCCAGTGAGCCTACTCGCACAGATGCTGTGTAAAGTCAGGAAGGACAAGGAACAGGTCTATGCATTGCGCCTCTCAGCCTCAATCAAACCTGTGTTCCAGCTCTCTCTTTGTGATGGCCTCTCCCTGTCATGTCCCCTGGAAGAAACTTCTTCTTTGGGGACAGGCACTGTTTGGCACCTGCTCCCAGATCTATGGACCTCACGTGTGGGCCATAGATGGCGCGCTGGGAAAGCATCGCCTCATCATCAAGTCCCCAGAGGCACGAGACGTGGATATATTATCCTGTCCCCTCTTCTACCCATTTGAAGATCTCTCTTAGGAGAGGTCTGCTCGATCACTCGACTCAGTATCTACATGATTCTGTCCAGGTAGACAGCTCTGCTGGTCGCGTTGGCATCGGTCAAATGGGCAGGTATCTGGAGGCATTATCAGTCAACGAAATGTGCCAGTGTTTTGGGCCGGTCCACTCTCACGTTTACCTGAGACCCCCGCCCACCTAGGTGCCCTAGGTTCCTACAGCGCTCGTTTAAACTATGTAGTGAACCTGCAAGCGCTGCCCACGGAGGAGGCAGACCCAGCCCCTTTATTGCTGTGTCCTGTTCGTGCTTGCGTTTTATACGGACCGTACTCAGAGCTTTAGATCCTCTGAGCAGCTCTTTATCTGTTACGGTGATCGGCAGAAGGGAAGTGCCGTATCTAACAGAGGTTGGCCCACTGAACAGTGAATGCCATCTCCCTCGCTTATCGAGCCAGGGCGAGCCGTGTCACCCAGGAGTGAGAGCGCACTCCACTCGGAGCCTGCATCCTTTTGGCCGTTAGCACGCGGCACCTCTCTAACAGACATGGTAGAGCTGCGGGCTGGGCGACACCTGAGCATTTGCAAGATTTAGTCTTCGAGTGAACTGATCTCCTCACAAGGAAACCCCGGTGAATGAGGAAATTCGGTCCTTTCTCTCTAACACAGAGATACGTGCGATTTTTTCACTTTGCCAGTCGAGTTCCCCACTAGGCGAACCCTGCAGAGTTCCTCCAAGGCCCCCACCACCTGACTCAGCGGAGGAGTCAGGTGATGGCCCGTTACGTTGTTGGCATGCCCGCTGGTCATCCCGCGTTCTGGGTATAGGTGCCTGCTATGTGCGATCCCCACTAGCGATCCCATATGCATTATCAGCCACGATGTAGTCCCCCCTCCTAGGCGGGCTCGTGTCTTCCCTCCCCGCTAACCATCTTCTCATTTGTGTACTCCCCCTTCTCAGGGCTAGTCCATATGCTATTTGTCACCAGTCTCCCCCTCCGGGCAGCAGGTGACCTCCGCAGCGTCCTCCCTATCGGAACTGAACACTTTCCCAACATACTGTCGTATTCAAAATTCCTTGAAACTAACTAGGTGTATTTTACGACTCCCAAAAAAATATATCTAAACAAGATAAGTGAGGGCCAGGGGACATGTTGGAAGACTGCGCCTCTGGTGATGCAGGTGCGATCGTGCTGCTGCATGGCGAGCCCCTCACAAGAGACGTGATAAGGTTCTTTCGTTGTGGCGTTTTCCATAAATTTCCCCATAGTGGAAGTTTTTCCACATAGCATTGAAGTTCCCCTCCCGAAGGGGAATGCTCTGGTTACTAAAGTAACCCTTGTTCCCCGAGGGGGGGGAACGGAAATGCTATGTTCCTTTGCCACAATGATTGTCCCTTAGCTGTTGAGCGTGAAAGCCTCTTCAGCTAGAACTGAACTGAACAAAACTGAACTTCTATGAAGACTGGACTGAAGCAGTTTCAATTTACTAGAACCTCATCTATGTTAAGCTGCTTTGCACAGTTAACATTGTAAAAGCACTATAGAAACAAAGATCAATTGAATTGAATTTAACAGACAGCATCAGGCCACTGATACACTCATACACAGAATTCAGCCCAGTTATCTGATTTATTGGAGTAAAGCAGTAGGAAAACAAAGCAAACTTGAATGTTATTTAGACCTAAAAGATTATACAACAGCGACATATCTAAGTTCAGTAAAGAACAGTAAATTAAGAACAACAATTACAATATACAAACTGAATAACCACAGTCTGACGGTAGAGAAGGGCCAATAGTGACAGAACTAGCAACCCAGAGAGAACCGCATCTTCTCACACTGTGCCCAAGCAGAGGTGGAGACAGAGCAACACTTCTACACCCACTGCACAAACTATCAGCACATCAGAGAAACTTTCTACCCCAAATTCCAGCTCATTTACCCTGAAATCACTAAGTTAGACCATAAAGCACAACTTTAACATGTATTAGTTGAAAAAGCTGATTGTATCTTAGCGGCACAATACTTTAACGCCTGTCACAGAAAGAGAGAGGAGATCAATAAAATCATCAGTGATAAATTTGCAAACACCACACACGCATGTACAGATGAGTGTGCACATACTCACACACACAGAACACAGATAATTCTAAATGGTTATAAATTAATCAAAAAATGCTGATTGCTAAAAATACTGTTAATTATAATGTATTAATATTGTTTAATCCTAATATAATGATTGTTAAATATACTGTTAATTATTGTTTTTTTCTTCACTACTACTATGTTATTTGTTTTCATATGTTCAGTTTAAAGTGAACTTCACAAATGCTTTACAAATAAATATGTAACATTAGTCATGCTAATATAATAAGCTTGATTTTGAATTTGAGAGAGAGAGAGAGAGAGAGAGAGAGAGAGAGAGAGAGAGAGAGAGAGAGAAAGAGAGAGAGAGAGAAATAACCAGACAAACACAGGCCAAGATACCTGAAAAAAGAACATTTTAGAATATAAATAGCTTACCTGAAAGCGGCGCATGTCTCGTGGATTTCCTGCATTCTTCAGACAGTTCTGATTGCATTTCAGGAAAAACTTGAGGAAAAACCTGCAAAAGAACCATAATGTTTGTTGTTATTGTTGTTGTTGTTTTACTTAACTTTTTTTTCTTTTACAAAAAGTATAACGTTGCTTTAGATCAGGGATTCTCAACCAGTGGTGGGCAGCAAGCTTAAAATTAACTCTTAATATTATACTATCATTTTTGGATTTCATCATTAATATGCTATATTAAAATGATCGAAGTAATGCAATTTCCCTTTCTATGATTGATTACTTCAAACTCAGTGCAAAAACAGCCTCATGATCGTAAGTGTTTGTAAAGTCCTGTAAATGTTTTATAACGGATGCGCGCCCATACAGGTAGATCTAGCGAGGCTCAGTGGTGTTTCTGCTATAGACTGTAAAATAAACTTGCATATGAGACTCAGACGCGCTCTGGCGGAGCTGTTCACTGTTCCTGTCAGTGATCTCCCAATAATATCCTGCTGCAAACGAAGATCGCCATCAGATCGACTGGTTTACTGTATTTTACATTAGTCTGTATATTTTTGAATAGTAGATATTCAGTCAGTCCGGTTTAAAGCAGAAGCTGGTCTTTTGCAATCTTCTTGTTGACCTGTGGCTCTCTTTGAATCTATGTATATCTGTGTAGCTGGTTTGAGCCCCGGCTGGGTCAGTTGGCAATTCTGTGTGGAGTTTGCATGTTCTCCTCATGTTTATGTGGGTTTCCTCCGAGTGCTCCGGTTTCCCCCACAGTCCAAAGAAATGCACTATAGGTGAATTGAAAAAACTAAATTGCTTGTAGTGTATGTGTGTGAAAAAGTGTGTATGGGTGTTTCCCAGTGTTGGGTTGTGGCTGGAAGGGCATCTGCTGCGTAAAACGTATGCTGGATAAGTTCCACTGGATAAGGTTCATTCCGCTGTGGCGACCCCTGATTAATAAAGGGACTAAGCTGAAAAAAAAAATTATATATATATATTCATTCATTCATTCATTTTCTTGTCGGCTTTGTCCCTTGCGGGGTTGCCACAGTGGAATGAACCACCAACTTATCCAGCACGATTTTACGCAGCGGGTGCCCTTCCAGCCGCAACCCATCTCTGGGAATTTCCACACACACACATTCACACTCATACACTACGGACAATTTAGCTTACCCAATTCACCTGTACTGCATGTCTTTGGACTGTGGGGGAAACCGGAGCACCCGGAGGAAACCCACGCGAACGCAGGGAGAACATGCAAACTCCACACAGAAACGCCAACTGACCCAGCCCAGTCGAGGTTCGAACCTGCGACCCAGCGACGTTCTTGCTGTGAGGCAACAGCACTACCTACTGCGCCACTGCGTTGCCCATATATATATATATATATATATATATATATATATATATATATATATATATATATATATATATATATATATATATATATATATATATATATATATATATATATATATATATATATATATATATATATATATATATATATATATAATCTACACACAATACCCCATAATGACAATGTGAAAAAAGATTTTTTGAAATTGTTGCAAATTTATAAAAAAAAAAAAATCACATATACATAAGTATTCACAGCCTTTGCCGTTAAGCTCTAATTTGAGCTCAGGTACATTCTGTTTCCATTGATCATTCTTGAGATGTTTCAGCAGTTTAATTGGAGTAAATTGAGTTGATTGGACAAGATTTGAAAAGGAATACACCTGTCTATATAAGGTCCCAAGAATGACAGTGCATGTCAAAGCACAAACCAAGCATGAAGACAAAGGAATTGTCTGTAGACCTCCAAGACAGGATTGTCTCGAGGCACAAGGCTGGGGAAGGTTACATAAAAATTTCTTCTGCTCTGAAAGTTCCAATGAGCACAGTGGCCTCCATCATACGTAAGAGGAAAATGTTTGGAACCACCAGGACTCTTCCTAGAGCTGGCCGGCCATCTAAGTGATTGGGGGAGAAGGGTCTTAGTCAGGGAGGTGCTCAATAACCCGATGGTCACTCTGTCTGAGCTCCAGTGTTCTTCTGTGGAGAGAGGAGAACCTTACAGAAGGACAAATATCTGTGCAGCAATCAGGCCTGTATGGTAGAGTGACCAGACTGAAGCCACTCCCCACCTGGAATTTGCCATAAGGCATCTGAAGGACTCTCAGACCATAAGAAACAAAATTCTCTGGTCTGATGAGACTAAAACTGAACTCTTTGAAGTTCACTCCAAAGAGTTCAGTTTTAGTCTCACCAGACCAGAAAAATTTGTTTGGAGAAAACCAGGCACCGCTCATCACCAGGCTAATACACATCATGCTGTGGAGATGTTTTTTAGCAGCAGGAACTGGAAGACTAGTTAGAATAGAGGGAAATATAAATGAAGCAATGTACAGAGACATTCTGAATAAAAAATCTGCATCAGAGTGCTCTTGACCTCAAACAGGGGCAATGGTTCATATTCCAGCAGGACAATACCCCCCACCAAAATATCAATGGAGTGGCTTCACAACAAATTGGTCGGTTTCCATCTAACCCGATAGAGCTTGAGAGGTACTACAAAGAGGAATGGGCAAACATTCCCAAAGACAGGTGTGCCAAGCGTGTGGCATCATATTCAAAAAGACTAAAGGTTGTAATTGCTGCCAAAGGTGCATCAACAAATTATTGAGCAAAGGCTGTGAATACTTATGTACATGTGATTTTTCAGGTTTTTGATTTTTAATAAATTTGCAACAATTTCAAAAATTATTTGTTCACATTGACATTATGGGGTATTGTGTGTAGAATTTTGAGGAAATAAATGAATTTAATCCATTTTGGAATAAGGCTGTAACAAAAAAATGTGGAAAAAGTGAAGCGCTACAAATACTTTCTGAAAGAACCATATCTAAATAGGGGCGGCATGGTGGCTCAGTGGTTAGCACTGTCACCTCACAGCAAGAAGGTTGCTGGTTCGAGTGTGGAGTTTGTATGTAGCTGAACAAAAATGAATGAATGAATGAATGAATGAATGAATGAATCTAAATACACAGCCCAGTGCTATATTTTAGCACCTTTACCGCCTGGTTAAACTATTGGTATTTTTGCAGTTCCTCAAATTTAAGAGGTTGGATATCACATTATAAGGGAGAGGCTTTTGTGTGAAGTAATTAATTTTGGCTACTAAATGCAAAACAATGGCCATAGCTGCCTGTGCCATATTCCTGTTTGGTAAAAGCCACACCATGATTAAATGAGCCCATGTGAACAGCACAGCAGTATAAATTATTCACAGGCTGAGATGGCAATTACGGCTATGAGCACAACCAACATTAATATTTTATGAGGGCTAACACACACTTCCAAGTGAATGAGAATGAGAGGGGGGGTGGGGTCTCCCGTTGAACTTACCCACTTGCTTGTTTTATTTTTTTCAGCTTCTCATGATAATCTCTTCTGCATGATTTTAAATAAGGGCATTAATTTATCCAAATCCATACAAAGAGTATTTGTGTTGCATTATTTCATTTATTAAAAAAGTAATAAAGCAGTTAAAATGCGTTTAACTGCAAAAACATATCCCTTCGTTTACACACAATTTCACTTTACAGGCCTGGCATCCATAAATATTAGACATGCTAACAGAAAGCAAACATGAAAGTATGCTTAATCTAATAATTTGTTGAATGTTATGGAATTGTGTCCTAATGTGGAAGTCAAAATTGAATGCTGACAGCAGCAGCATATTCTTGTGTGTTTATGTGTGTCATCAAAAAAAAGAGGTAATGGTTTATTTGGCATAATTTGCTGATTAAATTAAGTTTGGATCAGTGTAGAGGTGCTCCGATCAGGATTTTTGGGGCTGATCACAGATTGCTAATCACTTGAAGCCATATCGGCCGATACGATCACAGATTACAGGGTTGAATTGAAGCCTTTTATCAATCAAGTTTATTACATGGATATTACAAATATCATATGACAACTGCATTTATTGACAAGCAACATACCAACCTAAAACATAGCAGCCTGTGCTTGGTTAGCTAATAAGAACAGTTTAAGACAGAGATGCCCAAACTAGGGCCCACGGGCCAAAGTTGGCCCATGTATCAATGGATTGAGCACAGTTCAGAAGTCATCAGTGAGCAAATCAAGGAAAAGGCATTGTGTTATAACTGGAATTCTTATGTTTCCATTATAATAGGTTATTTATAAAATGTTTAAAAAAATAAATAAATAAATTAAAAAAAAAAAATAAATAAATAAATAAATAAATATATATATATATATATATATATATATATATATATATATATATATATATATATATATATATATATATATATATATATATATATATATATATATATAATGCATTAGTTAATATGATTAAAGTAATGTTTTCTAGTTATTTTGAAAAAAATGAGGAAGTTATCCATGGCAACTTTGTAATACAGTTTGATATATTTACCTTCAGCTCATGCCCTTTAATCCAGTTTGGTTTTTGGCCCTCCATAAGAAAAAGTTTGGGCACCCAAGGTTTAGAGCTTGACAATTACAACTTTCCAGAAGAAAATATAAAAAAAATTATGAAATAAAACAAATGTAGCTCTAGAAACTTTAGGCAGAAATAAATGCCAGAAAAAAGGCTAGAGCTAAAACATTGTTTCTAATCAGTAAGCTCATATTTCAGTAATATACTCATATACTAATATCAGAAAGCAGTCCACAGTCCTGGGGCTTTAGTGCATCAGAGAAATGTCTTCATACCTTTTAATTAAGAAGACAATTTTTTTAATAATTGAACAGTAATTTTTAATTAAAAAAAATAGTTTAGGTTAGAACTGCACCCCTTTAGAAAATAAAATGTAAAAAAAAACCAAAAGTTGTTGTTTTTAATATTATTGTTACTAGTATTAATAGTAGTCTATTTTGTCGTGTTTTCATGTGGTCGTGTTTTGGATGAGATGTGTGAATGGCCCTAACAGCATTACGTGAGCACAAATGATCATTTAAAAATACACTATCTTCAGTGTGATGCGCCAGCGATTGTTGAGTACCCCTGCTTATGATGTGACAGCAGCTGTTGCGTGAGCTCTTCAAATGAGATAAAGAAATCATATTTTCCACTAATATCTACAGGCTACCGGTGAGCATCCGGAGCTAGTCACAGTCAGTTGATTAAGCATAGAGGGTGCATTTCACAAACACCCTGTTCTTGCACCATGTAAAAAAATCGTCTCGCATGATTTGCATTATCTGATCGGCCCTTCTGGATTGCCTTCATGGAGAATCAAATCAGGGAGGATCAAACAAGCAATTATCGGCCGATAGTGATCGGTGACTGATCGATCAGGGGTGCGTTTCCGAAAACTAACGTTAGCCAACTAAAGTCGCAAGTTGTGTTGTTACAAACATAGTTTGTTGATTTGCCGTTTCCCAAATCCGTCATTCCAATGATCTGCAGTGGTTTGCATGTGTCAAATTGTAAAAGTAGACTTTTCAACAACAAAAAAACAACACCACCAATATCCTACATAATAATAATAATAATATTAATAATAATCATCATCATCATCGTCATCATCATCATCATAATTATTATTAATATTATTATTAAAGTAGGTTCCTAATAAATAATAAATATTAAATTTCATTTCATTTATTAATAAATAGCTTTATTATGTTTTAGAATAGAATATGTAATGTTCTCAACAATATTTGTAAAGGAAACATAGGTCCTATGTGTGACATTTACATATATTTCAATTAATATGGAAAACGAGTGTCCATGATTTTACCAAAAATATTATTGGATGTTTTTTTAAATGTGTGAGCGTGTAACACAATATAATTTGCACAAAGAAATTATGGGGTTCTTCTCTAAAAATGTTGTTACCACCCCATTTAGAGCATCATTATGGGCATGATTCAAACAATGGATCTGCGACAGAGAAACTACGGGTTTTGGGAAACACTCATCACTACATTGTTCTTTTCCCAAACAATGCATCTACTATGATAGTTCAACCACAAGTTTTGTCGTTGTTTGGGAAACGCACCCCAGAGCATCCTTAAATCAGTGTACCCAACTTATTTTCTTACACACAAGATATATTCTGTATTTGTTGCAAGACTATCACTTTGTTACAAAATAATCTGTCAGTGAATTAATGCATGTATTACAAGCGACATAGAAGTATCTCACTGAAAATGTTATGACTTAGTTTACCAAACATAACTGGGTTAATACAGTATGTACAACGCTCATACAATTGTAAGTTAACCTACTGTACCCTGTCATTTATATTACTTGCTTAAACTATAGGTTCAAAACAGTTATTTATTTATTTGTTTATCATATTACAATTTTAAAATGCTGAATAGAGCAACTGATTGTACAGTTTTGCTTTAATATGGCTTCAAAATGCGCCATACAGTACACTGAATATTTTGAACATCTGAAACACTTCACAAACAGTATATGAATCTCAACAATTGTGAAATTTTATTCCACATACTGGGAGCATCAAACAAAAACTGATCCTTGGCTGCCAGCATGCACTGCAGCAGAACCATGTCACCACTGTCAAGACTGATATGCTAATTATTGATATATGTGTGTTTAAAATGTGCCAGGTTCTCACAGAGTTAAGCCCAGAATTACTATTATCAGTATAAAGTCAAATCACTTGTCAAATAGATTAGCAATACTGTAAATTAAGCTGGTGATGCTCTTTATGATTGTGCCAGTTATCAATCCAAAAATGAAAATTACCCCATAATTTACTCATCATCAAGGCATCATAAGTGTGTATAACCTTCTTCTTTCAGTCCATATTAAACATATTAACATATTAAATTGTGTTCAGCCAATTTATCAAGCAGAAGTAAAATTTCTGTTTGGCCTACAAACCTTGAAGCAAAAATGTGTGAGTAAGAGCAGTTGGATGGTGTCTCGTGCATATTCAAAATCAAATTCCAACGCAGCAACGAAGGAGATCCAACAAAACATCATATTCAGACAGATTTTCCTCCAGTAAAGTTATGATAAGTATTGAATTCTGTATTTATTGAATTGTGTTTAAGTTTCACCAAGTGCAAGTCTCAGTAAATTTGACATAAAAACGAACATCATCGGCATTAATTTAGCCTGCTGCCTTCAACATAATTTTAGACACAGTAATGTAAATTACATAACTGTGAATTCACACCTGTAATATTGATGTCTAACCTATGGTAGCATACTCAAAATCAATTTCTCTGAGTACTTTAAGTTACTATTTATTGTTATTAAATTGTTGTTTTATAATAGAAGAAACACGTAGAGTTGAAGTCAGAATTATTAGCCCCCGTTTAATTTATTTATTTTTTCTATTTAAAATATTTCACAAACGATGTTTAACAGAGCAAGGAAATTTTCACAGTATGTCTGATAATATTTTTTCTTCTGGAGAAAGTTATTTCGGCTAGAATAAAAGCAGTTTTTATTTTTTTTTAAAACATTTTAAGGACAAACTTATTAGCCCCTTTAAGCTATATATATTTTTGATAGTCTACAGAACAAGCCATCATTATACAATACTTGCCTAATTACCCAAACCTGCCTAGTTAACCTAATTAACCAAGTTAGGGATTTAAATTTCACTTTAAGCTGTATCGAAGTGTCTTGAAAAATATCTAGTAAAATATTATTTACTGTCATCATAACAAAGACAAAATAAATCAGTTATTAAAAATTAGTTATTAAAATGATAATGGTTAAAAATGTGTTGAAGAAATCTTCTCTCCGTTAAACAGAAATTGGGAGACAAAATAAACAAGGAGGCTAATAATTAAAGTGGCTAATAATTCTGACTTTAACTGTATGTGTTCTAACATATTTCTTTTTTTTCTTTCTGTGCAACCGTAAAGTAAAGCCACCATTGCTGGGCAAGGCGCAAATAATCCGCAATTACTTTCACAGTAAGTACCTTTTTAACAATTGAGTTTATGTTTATTCCATGTCAGTCTCAAATTCTGCTAGCTCTAGATGCAACTTGTGTGTAGTTGCTTTAGTAAGAGCTGCCATGTGCTGCGACTTGGTGTAGTGCTGACACGTGAGGCATTTCTCAAGTTCACGCTGTTCTGTTAGCAGTTCTCTGTATCGATTTTGTAGAAGGAAATATTAAGTAAAACACAACTCTGCCTTATAGATATCCAGCTTGAAAATAGTTAACATTGATTTGTTGTGCATGGTTCTTAAAGGGATAGTTAAAAATAAAAATGAAAATTAAAATTTAGTGCTTATTTACTCAGCCTCGTGGTTTCAAACCTTGTGAGTTTCTTTCTTCTGTTGAACACAAAAGAAGATATTTTGAAGGAAGATGAAATCCTGTAATTATTGACTTTTGTAGTAGGAAAAACAAATACTATGAATGTCAATGGTTACAGCTTTCCAGCTTTCTTCAGAATATATTCTTCTGTGTTCAACAGAAGAAAGAAAAGCAAACAATTTGGAACAAGTTAAGAGAAAGTAAATTATGACAGAATTTTCAGTTTTGTGTTAAACAGAAGCCTGTTTTTTTTTCTGACTTCATTTCTCACAATCTAGTTTTGAGAAATAAAGCTTGTAGAAGATTGTTTCTTTGGTTAAATGCAACTTATGATATTTTAAAGAATTGCTGTAAACAAACAGGTGCCCGGCCACAATGACTTACATTTTACATGTGATTAGGTAATTTACCACATAGCATTCTCACAGTATGCAAAGTTATTTACTATACTGTTACTATGCTAATAATTATGTCAACAACCATATTCTTTCTTGAAAACACTTAAAATTACATTTTGTGACCCAACAGGAGTAGAATTTCTGAAAATGATATTGATGACATGGTGACATTTGTAAATATATTTGATATATGTAGACTTAGTGTTGACATTGCTATTTTATATTTTGTACATACAAGGATGTTCAATAGGGAGAGGGAATCATGGCATAATTTTCATTTTTGGGTGAACAAACCCTTTAACACAAGGGGCTCTATTTTAATGATCTAGGTGCAAAGTCTAAAGTGAAAAATCATTAAGGGCATGTCTAAATCCACTTTTGCTATTTTAAGGATGGAAAAAATACGTTTTGCACCACAGCAAATGGTCTAACAGGGTTGTGCTTATTTTCTTAATGATTTATGGGTGTGTATTGAGCACAATGTGCATTAAACCAATAAGAGTCTCATCTCCCATTCCCTTTAAGAGTCAGTTCATCCAATGTGCATTTGTTACTTACATGGTGAAATTTGTAAGTGGAAAACTGTATGCTTCAATAGTTAGTTAAACAGGCCATCATGGTGAGGATAAAAAAACAAGCCTCCTCCATTTGGCCTTTTTACTTTCTCTTTATTTTACTTTTACTCTTTACTTTACTCATTTACTTTCGTGGATAAGGAAACGGTGTTGTACGCACTCCACTGAAGATATCCATCAGCCTATATATTAATTTAGCTTGTTAACCACAAAGATTTGTTTCAAAAATTCTAAATTCAGTTTTATTTTCCAGCAAACAAATAAATGAACAATAATAAAGATGTGTGGTCAAAAAACTGAGTTATATCCAAACAGACATCCTATTGACCCTTCGCTAGTTACTGTTGTTACGGCTGTCAAGCTTTTATGCCTGGCACGTCTATTACAATATGTATGCGCCTGTGTCAGACAATGTCAGGGATATAATTAGTCATAACAGGTGAGATTTCCGAGAAAGCGAGACAAAAAACTGCAGTATGCATTACAGGGCTATATTCAAGACATAATAGGCAACCGATTAAAAATAATTTAATCAAATAGCCGGCAGATACGCTGACCATTCAACAGCTTAGTTCATGCACAGCAGGATAGGTGAAATTTAATCTAATCTAATCTAATATAATAATAAAAAAATAAAAAAACGTAATTTCTCTTTTTTTGACCAAAAAGCCTGATAGACTAATTGTTGTGCAATGAAATATAGCGTTACTAACCAACGAGAAAACACGCATGGACGCATGTGCTTCTACATAATTCATTCATAGAAAGATCACCTTGATGGATTTGTGCCAAATATTAGCATCATTGACCCATAACAATGTACAGTACCTTTAAATGTCAGTATGTTTGTGTGCTCTTTCTCCAGTTTCTATTCTAATTTGCAGCTAAGTGGAAAAAATAAATAAATTGAAATGCAAATCAAAGTATAAATAGCAGAAGTGAACAAATAAGATTTTCCTTACCAGCAAATATTAATCAGACACCAAATATAAAAGCGAAACACAAACACTAATAACGTAGTTACCAATGACTAAATCTCTAAAAGACGGACGAAACTACTTAAACAATTATTCGAAGTAATTTTTTATGCATCACTCTGCAGTCTTCATAAACATTTATTCATTCATTCATTTTCTTTTCGGCTTAGTCCCTTTATTAATCTGGGGTCGCCACCAACCACCAACTTATCCAGCATATGTTTTACGCAGCGGATGCCCTTCCAGCTGCATCCCATCACTTGGAAACACCCATGCACTCATACACCACGGACAATTTAGCTTACCCAATTCACCTATACCATATGTCTTTGGACTTGAGGGGGAAACCAGAGCACCCAGAGGAAACCCATGCCAACACAGGGAGAACATGCAAACTCCACACAGAAATGCAAATTGATCCAGCCAAGACTCGAACCAGCGACCTTCTTGCTGTGAGGCGATTGTGCTACCCACTGCACCACCGTGCTGCCCTGTGTTCATAAACAAGATAATTAAATAACTTAAACTCAAAATAATCTTCCTTGTTCATTTATTTGACAAGTAACTTTGTATTGTAGGATAACACATTTCTAACATTCAAGTACATTAAGGCACATTTTTACACCTGTAAAATTTAACAGATGCAGTTGAAGTCCATATTTTGCCCTCCCGTTAATTTAAAATACAGTGATGTTTCCCAAGTGATCTAAATCAAACCAAGGTGATTTGTACAGTATTTGCAATAAAACACAAGTAATTCTTCTGGAGTCATAATAAGTCTTATTTTTTATAGTTTATTTCTTGAATAAAAGCAGTTTTAAATTTTTTAAAAAACAATTTTAAGTCAGTATTATTAGCCTCTATTAAGAAATAATTACTGTATATTATTGATAGTCTACACAGCAAACCAGTTATACAATAACTTAATTATTAATTATTCCAACTTTCCTAGTTAACATAACCTAGTGAAGTCTTTAAATTACACTTTATTCTGAATCAAAGACTATAGAATATTTAAAGGGACTTTAATCTGAATACAACTATCTTGCAAAATAACTAGTAAAATATTATGCCATGGTAACCATGGCAAAGATAAAAAAGTAGTTATTAGAAATTAGTTAGTTAAACTATTATGTTTAAAAAACGTATTGTAATAAATCATGTGTTGATGACTCTGTCACTTTGGCTTTATGTCACGAATGAAATCAAAAACGAATGAAGGCAAAACTAAACAAGTTGAATATCACTTTTACATGAGTGTGACTAAAAACTAAATTTGATCAATGTATTACATCTGTTCTTCGGCACTTGTCGACTGTTTGTAAGTTCAAGACTGCATTTCCTAACGTAAAACTATGTACACAATTTCTAAATAATATAGCTTCTGCATAGCTGAGGACTTCCTCTATTAAAAGTTTTGAAATCGCTATTGAATACAAAAGTCTAATATAATCAACAGTGGACATTTTAATAGTGTCTCACAACATCCGCATGACTGAAGTTGAATCTTTTTATTACCTGTGTCAATTTGGGGGTTAACTTCTGACAAATGCGGGGAACTGATGCGTGCAGCACCGTCACTGACAGAGAGAGCGAGAGCGCGCGATAGCAGAGAGAGCGAGTGCACGCGAGAGCAAGTGCATGCAACACCAAGAGCGCAAGAGAGAGGCCTTAATCATATCTCCGCAATCTGCCACCGATGGCTGATCTCGCTTCTTCGTGGCGTTTTGACACAAAAATACCCATGCATACGTCTCCAAAACCCGACAGCTGGACAAATCTAAACTTCTTTTTATTAAAACAAATATAAATATGCATATAATAAATACTACTACTAATATTAATAACATTATACAAAAGCTAATTGTCATGAATAAACTGAAGAAAAAAAAACAGATGAATAAGGCATGGAGGTAGTCCTTTTTATATTTATGTAGAAAATAATACTTTTTGTAATATTTTAATTCTTTTATTCTTTTTCATATGTAAAGATATTTGTGTACTGCTGTACATCCTGTGTGCTCTGCGCTGGACTTTAGACCAGCTTTCAGCTGGTCAACTATTTTAGTTCCTCAAAATAGCAATGCGCCAACAATGCGCCTTAACACACCTCCTTTCTAGACCTGAACACCCATGAGTCCACAAAGCGGCCAAATGGATTTACTATTTAAACAACAATGTGCAAAGCGGGACAATTAGGATTGCATTGGTCTGAAAATGGCAACAAATTGCACCAAACATGTCTTGCGCCTTATTGCAGGTGTATGATAGGGCCTAAGGTGTTTATCACTAGTGTTTAATCAACATTTAATCAATCACTTAATTATGTCATTAACTTTAACTTTAACACTGCTTGGATGTTTCAACACTATTATATAAAACTAAGCAGTGTTAATTCTTCAAGACTGAAAAGTTCAACAATATGTTGTGTGATGTGAATATGACTAATTGAGCTACAAACACAAATATTAGATGAATAAGTACATAGAAGTTTGCAACTTGATGTTATCTTTAATTGTTACATTCCAATTGTAACACATACAGTCTAAAAAAGCATGACTTTAAAAGATCTGATGATTTGGTATACAGTACACATTACAGGCAGTATATTGTATTGTCCCAACAGGACATTGACTTTTCAGCCAAAATCACACATAGTCTCATTCTGGCAAGAAAGATGATCTGACCTCCGAAAAACAAAAAAAAAAAAAAAAAATTCCAATACAAAACAAACAATCCAATGATAGAAACAAAAAGAAATAGAGAGCAAAAAGAGTAAAAAGAAAAGAGACACTACTTTAGTGTCTATTGTAAAAGGCTGAAGTCAAACAACTCAATATTTAATGAGAGCAAGATTGATTTTGGGGGCTAGCTTAGGGGTTGTGTGTGGTGATCTAGCTAGGAAATCATTAGCCCAGCTAACAGACAAACACACACTCACAGAGGTAGGGCTGATTATCGGTTAGCTGGGCTGGATCCCATACATTCAGGGCTGGCAAATTTATTATTTTTTGTTTTCTTACCAACAACAAACCTCCTATTCTTTGTTTGTTTGTTTTCTCTGGGGAGGGGAACTGAGTGATGAGTTACACGAGACGAGACAATACAAAATGAGAATGAGAGTTTGACGATAAGAGTATAATGGTAAAAATTACCACCAGGCTAAATTTTTATCTATTTTTTTTTTCTTTTTTTTTTGCTTAACTATCAGGAATGGAATACCCAGGATTGTTGAACATAAAAGCCAGAAAAGGATACATTCTTCCAGCCTTCAATAATCAGTCAGTTGAAGATATCTCATGGTGAAAGGATGTGAAGCTGGTTTGAAATTCATATGCACCTTGATGCCTTGAATGCATCCTTTGAAGGCAGACAGCCCTAGCATATTAGTCTGTTTGGCAGAAATTATAGATTTAAAGTAAACAAAAACAAGTCTTAAATTATGTTTCCCAATGAACAAAAGATATTAAATATGTTGTTTGGTAGGGTTATTGAATCAATGTACATGATATTATTGTACTATACCTATATCACAAATGCATGCAACAACAAACAACTAAATGCATGTAACAACTAAAATAAAACAATACAACTAACCATAATAGAGAGAAATGTTTGATTCCCACTCATAGCTCATAGAATCTTAATAAAGACTGGTGCAGTGCCTGTTTTTACATTGTTTACTATACATTGCTAAGCAACTTAGAATAGATGCCAAATGACGTTTGTGGTGTTTGTACCCTCATAGAAAACAAAATGTTTTGAATCCTAGTAATAGAGTGGACTTTTACTTTTTTGGCAGATTTGTCAATCCCAGTTTCTTAGCAAATCCTGTCTCGTGGACATGATAATGTTTATACTGAGACAAGATAATACATGGCTGTCAATCAATATCACCAATTAGGGAAAACCTCACTGCTATGTCATGGTGCAGTTGGCCTCAAAAACGCGGGAATTTGATCCTAGTTAAAGGTGCTGTATGTAAGTCTCAGATATTTAATAAACATGCTAAGCAAACATACTTGTTTGTCTGAAAAACAATGCTAAAGTCAGATATTCTGCTTTGAAAATGTGCGTTCCGTGCTGGAACATCTGTCTTTGTTTTGGTCCCTTCACTGGCCCAATGCCAGTTTAGCCAATTATACTGCAGCACCCTGGGTTGCCTTAGTGGAAAACTGTGTATTTCATTCATTCAGTCAGAAAGGCTCTCAAATTATGCGTCCGTGACCAACATGTGACCAGCGGTGGACAGTAGTAGACTCCGAAATTAGTTCCACATGAGGTGGTAATTAATTAGCAAAGAAAATCAATAATACGAACGTAAACATTAGGTTAGAAGGTTAGATTGTAACAACAGGTTACGTGATAAGATTTGCAGTGATAAGCAGTTTGGCTGTTTGCACCAGACAAAACACGATAGAAATTTAAATACAGCCATTCAGAAGCACAGAAAAGTTCACCTTACCAACGAAATGGTAAAGTTTATAATGTAATAAATATTAAACCGCCTTAACATTATTAAATCACTGATATGTGTTGACTTGCGCTAAGTCACAGTTTATTTTCTTTTCAAGATCTGAGGTAAACTATCTACAGCTGCTTTCAGTAGTAAGGCAATAAATGTCATGCAAAATGGCATTCAAACTGCCATTAATAGCATTTACACTGAATAAAGCACATGAGGTGTGTACCTGGGGTAATAATTGTCAGTTTATACTGTTGTTCAGTCGTAAGAAATAGAAGCCATTTCTAAAATATAAATTTCATGTGTTGGTTAGGACAAAAACTTTTAATATGGAAATTATTCATTCTATCGCATGCCGTTGCTTTTATTTATAACACAATTCAAATCAGTCTTTAGGTTCGTTAGTCAGGCTCGTTTTTGTTGATGTCATCAATCTGGCAACCTGTGCTTGTGTGTGTTTTGAACCAGGAGTGCAATACCTAGTTCAACCACAGGGTGTCAAACTTACATACCATACTACATTACTACAAACACTTACATTTTTGTTCAAACAGCTTGCATGATTTGCAGTTTCTTGATAAAACGAACACTACAGGCAGTATGATGCAGTCAAATATTGTTCTTTTCCCCACTACAGTTGTGAAACATTTACAGGGACACATTATCGACATGTTGTTTTCATGCAGTTGTTAATATCACCCTGCACCCCAAGATCGGTTACTCACTGGAAGTTGCATTAGTAAGGCCAGCATGGGGTGCTCACACTGTGGTCTGTGTGAGTCAGAATGCCCAAGTATAGTGATGGAGACACTAGGCTATAATGTCAGTGAGCATGCACCGTCTTTTGGATGAGATGTTAAACTGAGGTCCTGACTGTGATCATTAAAAATTCCATGAAACTTTTAGTAAAGTGTAAGAGTGTAAAACCTTAACATCCCCTCATTGCCTCCCAATCATCCCAATTCACTGAATTGGCTTTATCACTGTTTCCTCTCTCCACCTGCAGCTGGTGTGTGGAGCAATTGGCTCTCACTCAATTGTAAAGCGCTTTGCATGTATGTCAGAATTCATAATTTGCACTGCAGCATAAATATCAAGTGTTTATATTATCTGTGATGATTTTTTTTTACAATATTACAATATTCTAGAGGATAAAAAAACATGTTGTGTTGCTAGTACCAGTAAACTAATCCAAAATGTATTTGAGCATCACCTATGAATTATTGGAGTCACATAATATCTTATAATTATGTGCCTCCACTATTTTAGAAAGTAGGAACATACCTTCACAATCTTCTATTACGTATGAAGTTGTGTGCTATTTTTCATTTGCTTTGCCTCAGTAAAATGTATCTATGATACCTTGTTATAAAATCTTTTTGGATTCCAACACAAAATCTTCTAACACACGCTTTGACTGGAATTGCTTACTGCTTCCCCGCACAAAATCCCTCCTCTGGCTCCATATCTTGTGTGTGGACTTTCAGGTTCACTCTCTCTATGCTCCTAACATCTGCTCACTGTTGAACTACACTTGGATTTGCCTATCTAGCTCCATGACTGCTGGTTAATTAGCGGATGGAGATTAGGGAGGATAACAGGCAGGGAAAATCTCCTGATTATTACACAGAATCCCTGAAAGAGTTGCATTATATCAGAGATGCCATTGCCTTCTTATTTTTTGTCTGTTTAATTACCGAGAGTGGGTCACATTGAGAAATTCTACAGATAGACATGATATATGATCGGCATAGCTGAGAAAACTTTTCTAGTGGCTAAAAAAAGAATTTTCAATTAAAAAGTGTGAGGACAAAAACTACATTGAGTTTTCAGAAAAGGCAAATTTTCAGAAAAGGCAAATAGTAGCAAGAGACTGGGTTGGACTCAAATGTTCTATTAGACCAAATTCAGAAAAAGTCATACAATGATAAGTGTACTGGCAGTCTCTATTATTCTTGGGGGGGAAATGCACAAAAACTGGGACACCTTTACATCTTATTTAATTCCTTTAATGTGGGGGAAACCGGAGCACCTGGAGGAAACCCACGCGAACATGCGCTACAATTATTGATAGATTTACATAGTTATTTAATGGTGTAATGGTTGTTGAAAATGCAGCATTGTGATCACATGAAATAATTACATTTTAAAATATATTCAAGTAGAAATCAGTTACTTTAATGTGAAGATATCTGAAGATCTGAAGACAATATCTGAGAAATTTTACACTGGTAGCACAGCAATATGTGTGTATTGTGTTTATTGTGTTTAACTCAATATGTATGCAAATAAATATTTGGGTCCTGGCAAAATGTGCCCCATGTCACAAAACACTCCCTTTTCTCAGAGTAGAGTTGAGAGTAAAATAAATCAATGACAAGTCAAACCAGGACAAAGAAGTCGTCGACACCCATGAGATATTTGGCATGCTAAATATCTGGAGTTGTTGGCAAAATGTGTTCTGATTGAAAATAACATCAGCGATTACCTACAGCAAACGAGAGAGCGGCATCTACTGGTATGGGTATCTGCAGGCCAGCGGAAGGTTGGGAGAGAAGTTAAAAGGGCTTCTTTCAGTCTATTTGGACCCAAGAAATGGAGGAAAAACTAGTGGAAATTTGTCAGGAGCACCCAAGTCTTTTTGACATGTCATCTAAGCAATATCACAACTGAATCAAAAAAGAAAAAAGTTGAGGAGAAATTGCTAATTCTCTTCATAGGCCAGGTGAGCAAAATAAGTACATTTTCTACCCCACTAAAGGCTTCTTTCTCATTATGTAGTAAATAACAAAAGATAAACTATGTGACCTCACGTTGTTTCCATGTCACTTCTCACTTCCATGTCACTTCTCTTTGAGGATCGAGACAAAGTTGTCGGCGATTCTTCCTTCTCTAAAGTCATGCAGTGTGAAACCCTCTATCGTTGATCTATTTGCAGTGTAAACAATGCAGCGATGAAATGCTACCCCATATGGTCATGCAGCATGAAAACATCTGTGACGCGACTACTTTGAAAATCGTTCAGTCTGAACTCGGCATAAGGTGAATGGCTCAGCCATGACAGCCCTCTAGGGAGTCTGATTTGCCATAAGTAGGCCAATACAGAAATGAGTGCAGACTCTCAATCTAGACTAAGAAGGTTTTCTTGAGTATCGATGGAATTGCTCATAAATAAATAAATAATAATATTATTAATAATAATAATAGTAATAATAATAATAATAATAATAATAGTACATGATATATGGATGGATCCCATGAAAGGAATCTTATTCTTAGAGTAAATTTACACTGTTGATCATAAGACTAGGTATTGGAAAGTGGTTATCCTACCCATTAACTTCTTTATGCTTAGTTTCCACAAATGGATTTGGATTATACTAAACACTATTTTTGAAAAAAAAAAAGCAGTGAGTGAATACAGTCCATGCACATGCTCCAATGAAGAAATTTAATAGCAAGTGCATTACATTGTTATATTACAAATACGTAATCTCATACTGAAAATCTCAGGCAAGTGGCAGTAAGAGTGGCCTCAGGACCTAGCCATCGGTTCATTTTTATTCAGGTTAAATCTTTTATTTAGTCACAACATCCTAGTGTCATGCAATATTCATGGCAGCAATGTTTCTCCTCTAATACTGCTCGTGTCTTGTAACGACCTGTTATCTTTTTAATATTTCCTGAACAAAAGCACTTTTTTCGATCAGACTCTACAGCTCACCTCCACTAGACCTGCATAAAACATCAACCGTTGCATTAAGGAGATCTTAATGCAAGATGTAGGTGTAATGTAGGTTGGTTGGATGGATTTAAGAAAGTGGGTAGGCCCTGATATTTAAAAAAAAAATCTTTAAAATTTTTCGAAATCCTCACAGAATAATGTGTGTTACTGATTTTAGCCATGTTGGGGAACTTGCTTTAAAATTACAATCAACCCTCTATATTGTGAGTAAATCACCTGCATGTGATTTGATTTCATGTAAACTCCACACAGAAATGCCAGCTGGCCCAGCCAGCACCCAAACAGTTTAAAGCTGAATATACTTACTGCATATCCCATAGAGTAAACATACTGAATGGCTGAAAACTCTAACTAGATAGTGAATTATTGCCATCTAGAGTGTCACATCAAAAAAACTATTATTATTATTATTATTATTATTATTATTATTATTGTTGTTGTTGTTGTTGTTGTTAATATTATTATTATTATTATTATTATTATTATTATTATTATTATTATTATTATTATTATTATTATTATATTAATAATAACAATATAGGCTAGTCTTGCTGTTGTGTAATCCTCATTAATTACAACAGGGACCAATCTGACAGGGTCCATTGTTCCTATGCAGGGTTTTCACATACATGTACCTAGCAAAATCCATTGTGATACTGTAGATAGATCTGTTAGGTGTAGGACTAAATGTGACTGTTAAAAAAGCTAGAACTTTTCTTCTGACAATATTTAAAACCTTTTTATTGAGAATTGACGTATGGTATGGGACTGGGTTTGACAAACATGTTTCTAACCATATCTAGAGTATGTATGTGTTTAATGAAAACTTTAATGAAACTTTAATACAAATTATTATTTTGTGTTTTTTGCTGTTCAGTTTTTGTATGCACAGTCAGCATTGAGGAGAGAGTGACACATGCAGCATTTTCTGTGTGTTTTTGTGTGTTTTTTAATATTTTATTTACTTTTCCTAATTAACCAAGTTAAGCCTTTAAATTGCATAGTAAGCTGAATATTAGAATCTTGCAAAATAACTAAGAATGTGTTTTAAATAAATCTCACCCTTAAACAGCACTTGCATACATTTTTGCAGAGGCTCTATGAAGTTGACAGAAAAAACTTCAAATGAAGTAAGTAAAAGTGGTATTTATAGTTATTAAAGGCTTTCTTAAATAAATGCATAAATTATTTGTTTTGTTTTTTATTATTCCTACAGGTTTGGAGCAACATGAGGATCAGTGCTGAACATTTTTTAATTTTTTTTCTTTAGTTGGAGCTTGTTAATTAATTAATTAAATAAATTTTTTATTGGATATGTGATTGTGATAAATGTTGGCAGTTGCTTTAAAAGTATGCTATATACCATGGGGTTCAAACTTAGTACGTGAAGGGCTGTAGCCCAGCAGAGTTTAGTTTTCACCCTGCTTCAACATTACCTGTAGATTTCTAACAAGCCTCAATTAGTTTGATCAGGTGTGTTTAATTAGAGTTACAGCTTAAAGCCGCGGTCACACTGGACTTTACTCCCTATAGACTTCCATTTATATGCACGCGAATGCGTCAGACCGGAAACGCAGGGTCATGCGTCGAGTTTCGCATTTCGCTGCGTTGGAAAGTTCAAGCTTGGTGAACTCTGACCTGCGAAATCGCATCACTTGACTGCGTGAGACCAATCCAGGATCAAAACATGACCTCTCTGAACAGAAATTTAAAACATGGAGCAATCGCTCGTATTTTTTAATGTCTAATCATCTTGTTTAATGCCACCCCTTTGCGCAGCACCGCACGACAGAATTTCGCAAGCTCAAACTCTAGTATGACCGCAGCTTGAAGCTGTGGTCACACTGCACTATTCTCCCCATAGATTTCCATTCATACACATGCGAATGCTGCAGACGTTGGAAAGTTCAAGCTTGGTGAACTCTGACCTGCGAAATCACATCATTTGATTGCGTGAGACCAATCGAAGATCAAAACATGATCTCTCTGGACAAAAATGTTAAGTATGGACCAATCGTTAGCTTTATTAATCTCTAATTATCTTGTTTAATCCCACTCCTTTTCGCAGCACCGTACAAATTACGCATGTAAGATGATATGTAAATGTTTGACACCTGTGCTATATACACTTCAGCTGTTGTCTATTAATTTAACCTTTTTGTTTCATTGTAAATAGAACATGTATTGATGATATATGCTGCTTTAATTTTGTTAGACATTTTCTGTTGTATATTTGTTTGCTGCCAAAACAATAAAATACATTTGTCTGAAAAATTTATATGCTTTCTATTTTTAATAAGTTAAGAATACTGATTAATTTTAGGAACACTACAATAACTATATATGGCATACTATTAATGTGTATGCAGTATAATGCTGTAAGTTGTAACACTAAAGTACAGTAATTAACTGGTAAGCAGTTTCCAGTTAGTTACCGCTACTGCTCTATTACAGTAATTAACTGGCAACACTGTTGCCAGTTACTTACTGTAACCAAACTATTACAGTGACTAACTGGCAACAGTGTTGCCAGTATTCTACTGTAAAAAAGCCTGGTAAGGTCTAACAGTGTATGGTAAGCTGCTTGACACAATTTACATTGTAAAAGCGCTATATAAATAAAAATGGATTGAATTGAACTGAATTGAAGTACATGAGTGAAATTAGGTAACCTTATACTGAATATATTCCTGCTTACCTGGTGAATTATTTTTGTTCTTTATGGGAGTTTCCCTTCTTTTAGCTTTTCCAGAAGGTAATTGCACTAAGCGAACTTGAAAATCTGCTAGTTCAACAGGAGATTTTTAAGGATATTTAAAATGCCGGTTTCATTACAAGCAAGTCGACTGGCATGTCAGGGTCACAGCTTTTAAAAAAGATAAGAGGTGTGGGGATGGAAGGTTGTTAGGGAGCCAGATATGATATAATATGAGATATTGGGGGACAAAAAAGATAAAAAATAATGTAATGGCAAAGCTTTTCATAAGGTATATCAGTGTTTACTCAAATTCTGCCCCACAATTACTGCAACGGCATCACCAACACCAGTTTTTGTGCCAGCTGACGCAACAGGGGAGATTTTCTTGCTGAGAAATGGGAAGACGATAGGAGAGCAAATGGAGAGATGGCTGAGGACGTGTTGTGGCCCCCGCCGTGTTTGTCAAACAAATTAAACGTGTTGGAGATTCCTCACCTGCCTTGCACACCACTGCTGCATATGGCCCACCCATTCAAAATAAGGAAATATGCATACATTAGCATACCTAATAAACAGCCCTCTCCATTTAATATGCAAATGTGCTGAAATATTACTGAACACCGTCTGTTCTAAATGAATAAATTTGAATTGCAATTAGAATAATCCTTTATAATTAATGGAAACTGTCAATTTTGGTTCAGGAGTAATTTGATTAACAGGATGATAGGATGATGGTTGGGGCCAGTTGAGTGTTTATGTGTGTGTGTGTGTGTGGGGGGGGGGGGGGTATGACGTGTTAGTAATGGCAATAAAGTGATATACCCCTTCATTATTGATTACACTGTATAATAATCCTTGGGAGATTGGCCTAGTCCACAAATACTAGCTGATTTGAATTTATGTGTCAGTTAATCCTGAACGCTGATGAGAGCATCGGAGCTGTTGTCCTGCACATGGAGGTGAACAACACAAGGCTGCAGCACACAAAAATCCTAAAGAGGGACTTCAGTAGCATGATGGAGATGGTTCAACGTACTTCACCTATGACCCAGAGCATAGATTCTGCACTGCTTTGCACATACCAACGAAGACACAAAGGTTCAGGTGACTGTTTGCTCTAAATGAATGGTTATTATCATGGTGTGAAAAACAGAAGCTGTCCTTGTTAACTGGAATTTTCTCTGGGAACATACTAGGCTTTTTAGTGCTGGTGGTTTGCACCCAGCAGAGCTTGAGTAATTCAAAATTCACATTATACCCATACAGACCCTTGCTCGTTGAATTTAAATCACAGAAATGTCAATGCTATCTCACGCCAACTCATAACTTTTAGATTTAGTGGCTAATTCGTACAAATGCATACAATCTCATTCATACAATTTAGTACTATTTGCTTATCACCCAATGACGGTTGGTTTTAGAGGTGGCCATGCCTCCTTTTTAAAATTGTACATTTTCGTACGACGGAACTCACCCACTAAACTGACAAACATAAAATAGTTATGAGTATGCATACAGTATATCAAAACCCATAGAAATGGTGTCTATAAGTGTACTTCCTGGGGACTAATGTGTCTTGTATGTAACTGCAATCTTTTTTCTGTAATCCTTTTGTCTTTTCTCTCTCTGCCCAGAACCTCAAGCTTCGTCTATGTTAGCCTACCATTGTAAGATAGCACAGCATTATCCCTGATCGTATCACCCATTACTGTTGTCACTCTATTTATTTATGTATTTATTATTATTTTATTTATTTTTTTATTAATTCATTTATTTATTTTGCAGTTTAGTTTTCTAATATTATTGTTTTTATTATTGCTTTTTTATATATATATCTTTCTTTAGGCAGTTTATTTAGGATTTGTAGAAATGGGTTTATATATATTTAAAAAAAAATCTCTGTATAAACAATGTAATTTGTACTTGGCATAAAAATAAAGGAAAAAAGAAAAAAGAAACGGTGTGTATTTCTCGTATGAGATCAAGAAGTAAATTTACTGTGTTCTAGAATAAACTTTTCAGGATCAAATCAGAAAAACTGCAAATAAGTCAAAATAGACATCAAGTTTGGTCATTTAAACACCACGTCGCTTACACCTAATGCACTTATGGTAAATTAATTATTAACAGACCATACAGTTCATTCACTCTGTTTTACTGAAACATGGCTTAATCCAAAATACTATATTAGTTTAAATTAAGCCACCCCTGGATAGTTGTTTCAGGATATGTTTATAAGCATTAGCCTCATCGGACTGGCCATGGTGGTGGAGTTGCATCAGTTTTAGTGATAGTCTTAATGTTCATCAGAGAAACTGACTTATGTTTAATTCTTTTGAAGTGTTGGGGCTTAATGTTATGCTTTCCTTAAAAAACATGTCATCTCTAGCTTTAATCACTGTCTATTGGCCCCCAGGACCCCTATGTTAATTTTCTAAAAGAGTTTGCTGATTTTATTTCTGACTTTTTAATATTAACAGCATACTAATTGTGGAAGATTTCAACATCCACACAGATGACACTTATGATACATATGGACTCCCATTGCTTAAACCATACATTTGATCTATTTTTGTTACATGGAATTGAGGTCATTGATCTAGATCTCAACCGGTGGGATGCAGACCACTAGTGGGCCTTAGCAATCCTGCAGGTGGGCCATTAACTTAAAACTAACTTAAATATTATACTATAATTGTTTCATTTCATTATTAATGTTTTATTAAAATTATCAAGGGCGACGCAGTGGCGCAGTAGGTAGTGCTGTCGCCTCACAGCAAGAAGGTCGCTGGTTCGAGTAGTGTATGAGTGTGAATGAGAGTGTATGGATGTTTCCCAGAGATGGGTTGCAGCTGGAAGGGCATCCGCTGCATAAAACATGTGCTGGATAAGTTGGCGGTTCATTCCGCTGGGGCGATTCCAGATTAATAAAGGGACTAAGCAGAAAAGAAAATAAATGAATGAATGAATGAATGAATGAATTAAATGATCAAAGTAATGGTCTTTCTTGTGTTTTGTAATTGATTACTTCAGACAGCCTCACAACTACTAAATACAGAATTAACTGTGGTTAAAACTCCCAACCACTGCACGCCAACATTTCTCAAACATAAAACATACTGTCAACCAAATGTAAAGGTAAAGATGATTAAAGTTAAAAATAATAACGTGCTTGTGGGTACATCACATCTGTAGTTAGTACACATAACTACAATGATTCACAAACTATGAATGAAGTGAAAGTGAAAGTCTCTCTTTGTGTATTTTCTGTGATCTAGTGATCTAGAAGGGGTTTGGGAATGAAGAGTGGGGGGGGGGTGGAGTTGGAGCATGGGGGGATAAAATGGCGTAAGATAATTGAGAAACGGGGGTGGGGTTGTGGCTGTTGGTAAGTGAAGACCATGGAGTGGTTAAGGAGGATCGGTAGGGGGCCTTCCATAACTTACGGGGCCTTAAGCACATTGCGTAGTACACGTATAGGGCAGATCGAGGTAACACTTTATTTTGATGGTCCATTTGAGTATTAGTAGACTCTCTGCTTAATATCTGTTGATATGCTCCTTCAACAGACATTTTCCACTAACCCTAATCCTAATCCCAACCCTAACCTCAACCTAACAGTCTACTTATAATCTAATGAGAATTAGTTGGCATGTAGATGCAATGTAACTTAAATTCAACAAACAGACCATCAAAATAAAGTGTGACCCACATTGATACTGAAGACACTATATAGTGTAAAAATGCAAATTTATGTACAACCAACCTTTACACAACTCCTCAACTTTTTTTTGTTTGACTAATGTAATGATGTGCACCTTTGTCAAGCTGTTTTGGAATGATAATTATTGTGAAAAGCAATATACAAGTAAACTTAAATTCAATTTTAATGAATTTGTACTGTATTTTACATTTATTTGTTTATTTTTAAACAGATATGTATAGTGGATATTCAGTCAGTCCAGTTCAAAGCAGTTCCAAACCCTTTCAAGCTAACTGTTTAAAGCCTCTTATTAAACCACAACTTGATCCCAGCAACATATCTAATTACAAAAATTCATCTTTGTGACACAGACTCAGACAACAGCCTGTACTCAGTAAAAAAATCTAATATTTTCCCAGAATCATTCGTCTCATATAATAAGGGGGATTAACATAATATTTATTTTTCATTCTATTTTTATGTTGGAATCACTTTCTATAGTATTTAAAATAGATCTGTACAGCAGTAGGCTATGGGCATACTGAAGTAAATGATATAAATAAAACCAAAGACATCTCTATCTGGGTTTTATTTTAAATCGAATTTAATGTAAACTATGACTTACTGGCATGATTTGTGCAGTGACCACCTCTGTTCACTCTCCGTTTGATTGCCGTCCAGCACGGCAATGTAGAGTGGCCGCGAGAAACGAGAGGCACGTGGTACTGTATGCTGAGAAACATCAAGATAAGTCACAGATTTACAGACTCTGTAGCAGACGCAAGTTAACTACAGGCTCAATCTGACGACTCAGTGCACTTTAATTTTCTTTTTATTTATAATAGTAAGTTTTGAATTAGTTTTGGAGAGACAGGATTAAAATAATTCTGTTATATATGAAGTATATATATATATATATATATATATATATATAAATATATATATATATATATATATATATATATATATATATATATATATATATATATATATATATATATATATATATATATATATATAGATATATATATATCTTAAAGTTTGTCTATCTTAGATATAAAATAAATACCAGTGGTGTAAAGTACTTGAGTAAATGGACTTCGTTACTTTACTTAAGTATTTTTTTGGCTACTTTGTACTTGTACTGAGTATCAAAAATATAAGCAACTTTTACTCTTTACTTGACTACATTTTTGATTGAATATATGTACTTTTTACTCCACTACATTTGAACGGATGCTTACCGTTACTCATTACATTGTGATTGTGCACGACAAGTCGGCATCTTTATCTACCACAGCTAATTTGTTGGGCAGATGAGGCGATATCGTCATCTGCAGGGTGCTGAAGGTACTGTATGCTATTTATGAGCTAAATCATGTGAACGTGAATTAGCAGCTTGCCTAATACCAGGTGTTTAATTAGCAACATGGCTGCAGCCAGTGATGAAGCCGAAGCTTGAATTTATATGTAGTTTACTAAGTTGAAAAATAACAGTGCTCCTCTTTGTTTAATTTTAATACAGAGAAAACATAATTAACCAATTGAAAAACTACTCAAAATAAAAATATTGCTCCCCTCTGATACTGAGAGATGAATCACATCAAAGTCAGCTCAGATTTTTTTACTACGTTTTACTACTTTTTTTTTTTTTTGATAAACTGTTTGTGCCTTTTTTGAACATTTGAGTTTGACTGAGACTTTTTGTTCTATTTTTTAAATATATTTTGTTCTGCCATTTTGAAACATTAAGGTGTTAAATTAAATTTATATATTAGGAAAATTAAACCTTTCTTGGTGTTCTTTGAGCCTACATTCAGTATGAGTAAAATACTTAAGTTCTTTTAAAATCGGATACTTTAATACTTTTACTCAAGTTTTATTTTAATTGGTGACTTGTAACTTGTAATGGAGTCATTTTTACAGTAAGGTATCTGTACTTTTACTCAAGTATGGTGTTCAGATACTCTTTACACCTCTAATAAATACATGATCAAAATAATGGTAAAAATGTAAACCTGCATATTTTAAAACAATGTTATGATGTATTCGGTACAGTGGAGTTTGTTGTTCAATGCGCCACCTGGTGGATGTTCTGTGAAGCACAACACATTTGTTTCAATTCCAAACAGCGTTTGGACGCTATGCTGCGGCTGGCCGCACAAAGAAATAAGGCGAGCTGCGGTAAAAAAAAAAAAGGCTTATTTTTAATTGCCCCATCTGTATGGGCCTCAAATATATTTATATCATTTATATCTAAAATACTAGAAAAAGTTTAGTAAAACAGAAAAAGTCTGCAAAATTATGCTCCTTTCTACAGATTGACAATGTTTTTGAATTGTTTCAGTCAGGTTTCAGGCCTCATCATAGTACACAAACTCATTCATTCATTTGCCTTTAGCTCAGTCCCTTATTTATCAGAGGGTCACGGAATAACCCCCAACTATTCTGGCATATGTTTTACGCAGACGATGCCCTTCCAGCTGCAACCCAGTACTGGGAAACACCCATACACTCTCACATTCTCACACACACACACACTACAGCCAATTTTTGTTTTACCCATTTTTTGTTTTACTTATACGAACACAAGGAGAACATGCAAACTCCACACAGAAATGCCAACTTCTTGCCGTGAGGCCACAGTGCTAACCACTGAGCCACCGTACTTCCCAGTACAGAAACTGCACTAGTGAAAATATCCAACAATTTACTCTTAGCTGTTCAAAAATACAGGGACCAAATTCTCAATCACAAATATTTGCAAGATCCAAAACACTACAAACATGAAGAAAAGAAGTAAATGGAAACAAGGAAATGCTGATTAGTGAATTATATGATTCATTTTAAGCCATGTCCTTTGAAAGCCAGTATCGGAATAGAAAAGATCTCTAAAGTTGTGAAGTAACACAGATGGAGGGTGTGAAATACATCACGAAAGCAATGCTTGATGGGCTTTTCAGTTTCTTTTCCAAATAAATCCCACCAGCATTATTAAAACAGAAACAGATTTTTAAAGCATTTTGGTGAGTAGATCGGGGGTGTGGTGCAAACACATCTACAGCTGAGATCATCTATTTGGGAAATAGAGGAGCAAAAGCCACTAAAATGTTCCAATTGCAACAGCAAATCTTTTTCAGCATACTGTAGCAACTGAATGAGAAGGTACAAACATATACAATCCCCACTAATAAACTTAAACTAATATAACATAACCTAAGGTAAACTTGCATATTAATAGCATCATATAACTGGTGTATAACATGTCGTGCAAATGAAATATATATTTTTACAGTATGTGGAGTAAAACTAAACTTTTAATGGGGTCTTTTATTGCGGACAATTGTTCTTCAACATTCATTTAAGTTGCTAAGACAGTAACAGTTTTTTTGATGTAAAGTTCACAAAATCAGCACAATAAAAAATAAGAACCACAACTACTCAAACTAAAAACAAGAAATCCTACAAAGTATTGAACATTTTGAGAGTTAAAACAGTGGACATTAGAAATGGAATACAGGTCTTCCACTTTGCCAGATTGTTCTAGAAGCAATTAAGTGTTTTCTGGCAGGTTGCTAGTGTTGCTGGCCCTCGTAATGGTGTCCTTTACACTCCAGTCAGAAGTAGCTGTCGCTCAGCCCTGCCAATAACCAACCGAAGATGCCATACCAATGTAGCGACTAATTAGCAAATTACATTGAAAAAAAGCAGATACCATAATTAACAGTTATGGCATTTAGGAGTTGTAGCTTTAATTAGTACAGAATGGGTGCTTGCATTTCAGCGCTGCCTCACTCTCTCGCTCTTTCTCCAACTATACACATGGGAGCACTCCGCACATTACCTCATTGAGTTAAGTCCAACATACAGTAACTATGATCAATAAGCTTGGGCAATGTTTTACCATTGCAAACACATGCTTGGATTCATCTAGGTTATGCAAAAGAACTGTGCATTCAATAATGTTTCTATGCAAGTTGCAAGACACTGGTATTGCGTACATTATCAAGTACCACAACATCATCAACAAAACTGCCTCTTCATTTATTCCACTTCTCTTTGTTTGCTATCTTTCATTCCGTTTTAAATGGTTAATTTTTACATAAATGTACACTTTGTATGTGTGTGCTTCCCTTACACACAATGGGCACTCTTTTACTATGTTTTTTTTTTTTTTTCCATAAATTAAAGTCAAATCTGTGGTTTTAATTAAGTGACACTAATGAGCTCGTTGAAAGAAGGCTACACTAGTAAAGCAGTGTTTATAAAGGGTGTCATCCCTGATGAGTTTCCTCTTGCCCCCTTATACTATAGCCTTAGGGATGAGGACTAAAAATGAACTCAGGCATTAAGCTGCATTAAGGTTTTAATTATATTTTATATTTATTCACTCATGTTTTCAGTTTTGCAAGGTGCTATAGTTGTAAGTTTACAATAATACAGATACATTCTCACTAACACAATCTGAGGTTTTTCAAAACAATGCATGTTCAGTTATGTGGAACATGTTTTAGAAATAAACTACAGTGTTTGTCTTGTGTAATTCATTTATACAATACAACCCAAACAAAAGCAACCTGTGTTTTAGACCAAACGACAACTGAGACGTTTACTTGACTTTTATTTTTTTTTTACTTGACTTTTGAAATTTATTTCAATTTTATACATGCCTAAAAATATGTTTACATTTCTAATTACGTTTTAGGGCAGATAAGACATCATCTTAAAAAACGACATTGCAGTTTGTTTTTTGAGAACAGATTGAGATGCACTGTATGGGCCTGTTTACACCAAGCGGCAACCTCCTGCTCTCCCTCGGGAAGCCAATACGGAAGTAACTGAAACTGCAATTCATCAATTCATTAAAATTCCGCTAGTCCTGGCTCCATATGGAGCAAATTTCTATTGACCCCACTGCTAGAATGGCCAACTTTACAGCAGACATAAAGGTGTTTACAGCCTGGTACAATTTTGGTTTATATAGCTAATATTATCCTTCATGACAACTGTGAGGGGGGTGAATTTTTTTATAACTCATCGGTTTCCTTTATATTAGGTAATATTAAGTTTGCATAATTAAGGGCGTGTCCACTTGAGTGACAGTTAGGTCTCGCTGGTCGCCGTCACTTCACCTCAGCTGATTAGCCACTGATCTCGGCATATTCATCGTATTTTTGACAGTCGCTTTACACAGTCAGTTGCCTGGAATTATTTCTTACAATTATCAGATGATATGGCATGCTGTGTGCACTTAACTGTGCTCACAAATCATTCACGTGGCCTCCATTTCCCATGTGAGTGAAATTATATACTAATATACCATCTCTATAAATATGTTTGTTTTTATTTAAGATCATTTATCATTTATATTTTTCTTTAGTCCTGTAATGCACTCCGGAATCTGACAGATTGATTAGCTGTAGGCTCTAGAACAGTCATCTGAAATGTTGTCATACAGTGTTATGCCTGGATTTCATCAATAGCCTTGCATTTACTAACACAGACTATATTTGAAGTGTTTGGAAGTAATTTGAGTTTTCCTCCTGTTGAAAAATATCATAAGAAAACAATGTTTAGTGGCTCAATGTATTACAACAGTGTTTTTAAAAGTCTAAACTCTTTTATTATTATTGATATAGTATACAACCAATCACATATGGTCAGAACACAAACGAGTCGCAGGTAATGAAGTACTAAGCGTTTTTCCCGTAGGAAAGTCTGTCTAAGCCAAATGCCAGCATCCTCATAATGCCAGTCTGTAGCTCCGCTCACGCTCCGCCTCTTTGCCCTTGTTTGTAATCCCGCGGTTTGTGCCATGACGCGAGAACAAAATGCAGACGGTTGACCACGCCTACTGGTAGCTTCTTTTGGATTCTTCATAAACCTATGGGTGACGTCACGGATACTACGTCCATATCTTTTACAGTCTATGGTTTACTCCTATTCACTTCATGAAAAGGGTTCCACTCACTTTACATTTGGCCACATAAATTTGTCTCCACTAAACAAATATCAACATGTTATTCAAATCCCATGCTACAGTACACGCAAACTCAACTAGGTTACAATAACTAAAGCATTAGATGTGCTGGATACTAGTTCATTAATATTATTTTTACACTATTTTTGTTGTAGTTCTGTGACTTCTGTAACTTAGTTTACAGAAGTCTGCATGTTGACTTGCTGATCTTTTTTATACAAGTCAATCCATTTTAAAAATCTGCTAAATAGAAGGAGAAATATGTAACTCAATATGGCTGCTCTAAAGAAGCCCTGCCTTTAAGTAAAGTAGCCAATCATCGATCGCTATAGACCGACAATACTACTGTACAACAGCCGGTGACCTCTCCCACCTGCAGCTTCTCCACGATGGACGTCCAATGTTCTCCAGCCTCCGGCACCTAGACTGCAGCTCTGCACAAGACGTTTGGCCAGAGGAGGAATGGTCGTGCCCAACCGAGCCTGGTTTCTCTCTAGGTTTTTTTTCCTTCGTTTTCGTCAATTGGGGAAGTTTGTTCTTCGCCGCTGTCGCCATTGTCTCTCATAGTTCGGGACTTGTGGAGCTGCGAATCGATGGATTTGCAAATGGATTAATTGAATTGGTCCTTGCATGTGTTTTATGGTGTTTCTGCAGCTTCGTTGTTATGGACCATTTGGGGTCAGCAAACCCGTTAAAATCTGTATGGTTTTGAAATCTATAAAAAAAGAACGTACAATCTGTCCCATCTGACCTCATGAATTCCCGACTCATTGTCATATTGGAAGAAGAATTTCTTCAGAAGACTGGCCTGAACAGATGCAGCAATATTCAGATGATATTGTGTCACATGTAAGTTATTGATTTGTATGGTAGTTACATAGTTTGATTGACAGGATGACGTCTAATCGCATCCTTCAGAAACGGCTATAAAGAAGGTTGGTGTTGTAATCTTATTCCCTTTGAGTGTGCATTAACTTATGCAACCTGATTTTATTATAACCTTTAGAAACACAATTTAAGTGACAGTTGTTGTTACATTTCACTATGGCTTAATACAGTCTTCTATTTGGAGTCCAATAGATTTTCAAATATTACAATGTGCATACGTATTTATTACGTAGGCTTAACACAGCTTTGTATTTACTTGTGTTCCATAAAACCTAATCTCAAATGCACAGTCAGCTTCCAGAGCAATTATTGCCCTTATAAATGGATAATCTAAATTTGTTATACAGATACGCACAAGATATCATTAAAACTAAAAGATTTACATTAATTTGCAACAACATACTATCCAAAAACAAAGCACTCTGCCTAAACAGAATAAAATATAATGCTATATTTTTCTACTAGTTTTCCTTTCCATTCACAGAGGCACCACAGATGCATGATATGTCCCTGTTGTTAATGGTGCCATTGGAAATTAATTTAACATGTCATTGCCAGAGATGACATCTCAAACTGTCATCTGTGGCACTGACAATGTGTTGCATTAACACTGTTATACAGTATATGGTCATTATTAATTTTTTACAGTGAAGTACAGGAGTAAAAATGTCATATGTGGTTTTAACAACAATATGCATTTAGACTTGTCTAATTTCATATGAAATTTTGCTCCAGACAACCTCCTAAAGTTGTTTGAGCGATCTGATTTAAATACATTTCAGAGGGCATTTACACCTGTTCTTTTTTAAATGATCATACATATACTGTAGCTATCTGGGGTGCATTTCCCAAACAACGATGTAACTCACAGCTGAACTATCATAGTACGATGCATCGTTTGGGAAAAGAACGATGCAGATACGAGTGTTCCCCAAAACCTGTAGTTTCTCTGTCGCAGATCCATCGTTTGAACCATGTTAGTTATAACGTAAAACGCCCATAATGATGCTCTAAACGGGGTGGTAATAACTTCTTTAGAGAAGAACCCCATAATTTCGTTGTGCAAATTATATTGTTTTACATGCTCACACATTTAAAAAAAATCCAATATTAGTTTTGTTAAAAAACATGCACTCATTTTCCATATTAATTGAAATATATGTAAATGGCACATATAGGGCCTTTGTTTCCTTTACAAATATTATTGAGAACATTACATATTCTATTCTAATTCAACATAAAATAACTTACAAAAGCTAACACGTATTTTAATCTCATATATAAATCATATAAATAAATAATTAGGCTATTTATTAGGAAATTAAATTTAATATTTATTATTTATTAGAAAATACTACTTTAAACCATAGACTGTAAAAGATATGGACGTAGTGTCCGTGACGTCACCCATAGGTTTCTGAACACTGCAAAAGAAGCCACAAGTAGGCGCGGCCAACCGTCGCCATTTTGTTAGCGCGTCATCGCGCCAAACGCGGCATACCAAATAAGGGCAAAGAGGCGGAGAGTGAGCGGAGCTACAGACATGCTGGATTCTCAGCATTTTGCTTAGACGTGGCTTAAAACAGACTTATTACTTTGGGAGAACGTTTAATACTTCATTACCTGTGACTCGTTTGTGTTCTGACCACATGTGCTTGGTTGTACACTATATCAATAAAGTGTTTAGACTTTTAAAAACACTGTTGTAACACATTGAGCCACTAAACATTGTTCTTATGACGTTTTTCGACAGGAGGAAAACGCGAATTACTATCAAACACTTCAGATATAGTCTGTGTTAGTAAATGCAAGGCTGTTTATAAAAATCCAGCAGTAACACTGTATGAAAACGCTTCAGATGACTAGCCTACAGCTAATCAATCTGTCAGATTCTGGAGTGTATTACAGCTCTAAAGAACATTTAAATGATAAATGATCTTAAATAAAACAAATACATTTATAGAGATGTTATAGAAGTATATAATTTCTCTCACCTGTGAAATGGAGGCAACTTGAACGGTTTGTGAGCACAATTAAATCCACACATCATGCCATATCATCTGATAATTGCAGGAAATAATTCCAAAAGGCAAATGACTGTGTAAAGAAACATTAATCAAAACAAAAACGATGTATATGCCGAGCTTAGCGGCTAATTAGCCAGAATCAGCTGAGGTGACGAGACAGCGACCAGCGAGGGCTAGCTGTCACTCAAGTGGCCACGCCCTTAATTATGCAAACTTAATATAACCTAATAAAAACGAAACGGATGAGTTATAAAAAAATTCACCCCCCTCAGAGTTGTCATGAAGGGTAATCATGGCTATATGCACCAAAGCCATCGTTTGTACCAGGCTGTAAACATGTTTTTATCAGCTGTAAAATGGCCAATTTACCAATGCAGAAAGAAAGCCCTTGGACTTCCTGGAGCCAGCCCCCCAAGGCGAGTCGATGAATTGCAGTTTTAGTTACTTCCGTATTGGCTTCCCGAGGGAGAGCGGGAGGTTGCCGCTTGCTTTAAACGAATAGGGCATAGGGGGGATAACTGGGAATAGAACACAGGAACTTTGTTTCTTACTACAGCTCAAGAGGTGTAGTTGCAAGCATAGAAGTTTGCGACGCAGCTTGCGAATGTTCGTTGGAACGATGGATTTGGGAAACGCCATATCAACAAACTATGTTTGTAACGACAAAACTTTCGACCTTAGTTAGCTAACGATGGTTTTCGAAAACGCACCCCTGACCAGAAAAATAATTGTACAAAGTGACGAAGTGCATAAAGCCCATTTGTTTGTGCAGACCTTATAGTAGTTTGAATGACAATATCAGTATTGTGATTTTGATCTTCCAAACTTCGTTTCAATCTAGAAATAATTGTAAGGGCTTTGTGAAGAGTTTCATTCACTCCTGTAAATGTAGCCCCATAGCAAACTCCTAAATCAGAATATGAGTTGTATCACACCTACAGATCTATAGTGGGTTGCATTTCTGAATACTTTTTTATTTCTATTCTACTCCAAAGATATCAGAGCACCTTCAACCCTGAAGTAGCATTGCATATGGGCCAAATGATGGCCGTTCAACTTTAATTCTCTCTCCTTTGTGATTGTCATGGATATGTTGAGCATTGTCTTGGTGAAAACTTGCCTTTCAAACGACCTAATCCTGCCCAGGATAGCCTACTAAATTCCTCTGTTAAAATGCATCTTTGTTACTGTTCCATTCTTGTCTTTTGTACATTAATTTCTTGAATATTCATAACGTTGATGCAGTGCTTGGTTGCTTTTCTCTTTTGTTTTTGCATTTTGTTAAATATTCAGAAAGCGGATGCAATTAACATGTTGTTAATGAATAATTAATTAAACTAAAGCAACCCCCAAATTTATGCACTTCAATTACTGAAACCGTAAATATTAAAACACAGTCCTGCTGCCTTTAATCAACCCCTTTTTAGTGTGTGTCCTTACATTCAAATGAGTATTTATGAGTTCATCTTGATCCACAGTACAAGTGTGTTCATATGTGTGCTCATGCATGTGCATGTTTGATTGCATTCTGCTAAACCCTAAACAATCTCCAAGTTCAAACTCCATGTTCAGATCATATGGACTATACAATCAACCACAATATCAAATTTGTGGCAGCTCAAAATAGTTTCCTGTACATGTATATTCCACACCCAAAGACTTGTCTTTTCCCTTTTGTTCCTTCTGCAACAACAACAAAGAGAAAAACATACTGACCACTCTTTTCTATTTATTAAATAATTTATAAAGCTGGACATTTGTTGAAACAACAGTCAATACGTTCTTCAAAATTCTTCCTTTTGTATTTTCCTTTAATCCCAAACTACAACATGATCAAATGCTTCATTAACTGATTTCAGTTCACTGATTTACTAAGTAAAACACAGTACATTGGATTAGAGTGTAGGAAAGAGTCACCTGATTTTGTTCAAACATGAAAATGCGCAAACGTTTTTGAATTTTTGAGTGAACAGTCCCATGCCACTTCCAGGAGTATGTTACAACCAGGGGCAGACTTAACCAATAAGCGAGGTAAGCAGCCACTTAGGGCCCGGGGAATTAGGGACCCCCAACCAATGGCAAGAAGCCTATATTAATCCTATAGCTCTTTTATACATTTTCTAACATATGTTGTAAAATCTGTCTATAATCGGTAAGATTTTAATGTTATTACTTCTTTTCAAAACCAGGGCCCCCCATAAATAATGGAACGTTCCTTCTTTAGTGCGCATGCGTGAGATGTAAGCGCTTCAGTTAAAAACACTGCCAGCCAGTGTTGCCAACTTAGTCGACAACAAATGTTTTGGTGCGTTACTGCCACCTCTCGCTCTGGTCGGTGACATCGCCAACCAATTAGGCCAACACAAGAAACCAAGAAACTTGCTTGATGGAAAATGGAAAGATGACTGAGGGAGAGGAGGTATATATATATATATATATATATATATATATATATATATATATATATATATATATATATATATATATATATATATATATATATATATATATATATATATATATATATATATACATACATATATAATTCTGACTATATATATATATATATATATATATTGTCAGAATTATTAGCCCCCTGAATTATTAGCCCACCTGTTTATTTTTCCCCCCACGTTCTGTTTAATGGAGAGAAGATTTTTTTCAACACATTTCTAAACATAATAGTTTTAATATCTCATTTCTATCAACTTATTTCTTTTATCTTTGCCATGATGACAGTAAATAATATTTTACTAGATATTTTTCAAGACACTTCTATACAGCTTAAACTGACATTCAAGGCTTAACTAGGTTAACTAGGCAGGTTAGGGTAATTAGGCAGGTTATTGTATAACCATGGTTTGTTTTAAATATTTCCCAAATGATGTTTAACAGAGCAAAGAAATTTTCACAGTATGTCTAATAATATTTTTTCTTATGGAGATAATCTTATTTGTTTTATTTCGGCTAGAATAAAAGTAGTTTTTAATTTTTTAAAACCCATTTTAAGGACAATATTATTAGCCCCTTTAAGCTATATTTTTTAATATATATTTTCTAATTACCCTAACCTGCCTGGTTAACCTAATTAACCTAGTTAAGCCTTTAAATGTCACTTTAAGCTGTATAGAAGTGTCTTGAAAAATATCTAGTCAAATATTATTTACTGTCATCATGGCAAAGATAAAATTAATCAGTTATTAGAGATGAGTTATTAAAACTATTATTTTTAGAAATGTGTTGACAAAATATTCGCTCCGTTAAACAGAAATTGGGGAAAAAATAAACGGGGGGGCTATTAATTTAGGGGGGGCTAATAATTGTTACTTCAACTGTATATACATACACTTTTTAACATGCAGATTATTTTTCAAAAATGCTAGGGCCCCCTACCTGGAATTGCTTAAGACCCCCTAATCCTTAAGTCCATCCCTTGTTACAATCCCAGCCACAGTGCTGAATTATGGTCTTATTGCCTGCTCATTACACCATGTGTGCATCTGTGTGTATGCTTGGCGGCTCATTAGGACAAATCTAATTATTACCGCTGCATGCAAAAGATTGCTGGTCATGTTGTTTGCAAAGAGGGAAATGTTGTCCTTGTTGCACCCTTTTTAGTAGTAGAAGAAGTCAAAGCAATGAAGAGAGGGGGCCTTTCCAACCCTGCTAATTGAGATTTGTTTCTGGGAAGGCACTGATGCTGAGCATAACAAGAGGAACTTGACTATATGCCACAAAAAAAAAAAAAAAAAAATGTAACTATGTACTCCAAAAATAGGCATCACCATGCAGCGATACATGCTTGCTCAGTACTTCAGGTCGCTTGGCACACATTACAGAATCATATAGCCAGAAATGCTGAGGCGTTCAGACAAAAAATAATCTATATGTCTGTGTTGGCTTGTTTTATAAAACACTAGTGATTTATCTTTAGTATCAGCAAGATTAAGCTGCACTCCATATAATGATGATACTGCTGACACTTCGTACCTCATATGTCTTTCAGTGCGAGAAAAGGGAAAAGGATTGGAACTTCTCTCTCATCCCATTTTGCGTATAGCTTTCCTTTCCTACTACCCCCTCTCCTCTTTGCTCATGTTCCTGGTGAGGGATGATATGTGACAGCAAGCCAAAAATGCCGTTAAAAAAAGGCTTCCTCCTCACTTCCAGCAGTATGTTTTAGAGTAGCAGAGAAAATGCTCTGTTTCAAGTCGTTGTGAAGCCTGGAGAGGGTTCTGACAGGTATCAGTGACTGCAGAAGTCAGAATAGAAAGTGTGTGTGTGTGTTTATGTGAGTACTCGTGTGTTCAAGACTGCACCTGTCATACAAACATGCACACATTATAGTGGAGGAAGCTGACAGCTCTCTGACTGTTGCAAAGGCTTGCGCACCCATTCGGGAGCAGATGCCATGCACCTACCATCAGACACAATCAAACGTTCTTGCTAGCTGCCTTGCCATTGCCTTGTTTTTGTTCCCCCTAACAGGATCATAAATAAATGAACTGGTTTCAAAAGGAAAAAGGGCTTTGAGAAGGCAGACTTGTCAAGTAGTTCACATTCAGCTGTACCTGATTTGCCATCACATTTGCTATTAAAATGTTTTCTAACAGGACCACACTGCATAAAGCACCAGATATTAAGTTGTCTTGTTGAAAACCCCATAACAAGCAACCAAATCACTTCATAAAAACATGGCTTTTGAATTATTAGTGGTGCGTGCTAAAAAAAAACGTCACTCGTGCTATCACACATGCTAGAGTGAGAATAAACCTGTGACACTATTAACTTTGCAGTGTAAATCATCATAACTGATTGACTTCACTTGGAAAATGAAGTACATTTTTTGTGAAAGAACATTTTACAAACACAGACACAGTCTTCTGAAAATGAGAACACATTGTCTGTCTTGATGCTTTAATGTGATGTACAGCTATACATACTGTGAAGGTCTCTGGGATTGACACCACAAAGTTCATTCATTAATTCAACCTGATGCAGATTGATAAATCGTTACAAATAAATTTATTAGAACTGAGCACAATTTTTTTGGTTTGAAAGTACAAGAAAGTACAGACATGTAGCATACTTCAACATGATTTCCATTATAAGAAAACTTGATCAACATGATCACATGGCTTCATGAAATGTAAGACACATACAGGTACATATATATATATATATATATATATATATATATATATATATATATATATATATATATATATATATATATATATATATATATATATATTGAAAATATATACCGAAAAAAATAAACAATTGTGTCTTTCATTCAAAGTACATTTTTATATTGGATTAAGTGAAACATTATGTTTTTTTATTTTTTTAAGCTGTTTTATTCAGTTTGCCTTAAGGCAAAAAATAAAAAACTAATCCCATTGAAAAAATGAAAACATGAAAATATTTTTACTTTAAATCAACAGATTTCATGTCATCAAAGCACATAAAAAGGTACTGCTTGTGTGGCTTATTTGCTATTTAGTTTTTATTTCTAATGTCAGTTTGATTACCATATTGAATGACATTTATAATAATAGTAAAAACATCAACAGATGACAGTACATTTTTATGTTGGTTCAAAGCAAAATTATACTTTGATGTAAGTAAAATTTATAAAGTAAATAAAAATGATAATAAAGTGAGCTATATTTCTTACTTTGTGTAAATGTATTTTTTTTTTCTTGAGCACAATAAATGTTTGATTTTGATGTCTGAGTGAGTGAGTGAGTGAGTGAGTGAGTAAGTGAGTGAGTGAGTGAGTGAGTGAGTGAGTGAGTGAGTGAGTGATTACTCAATTCGCTTATGAATATATATATATATATAGACTAGAGTTGGGGAGTAATAGTTCCCCTTCGGGAGGGGAACTTCAATGCTATGTGGAAAAACTTCCACTATGGGGATTTCGTCAGAATCCAATCATCTGAAAGAGTATAAAAACGGGCCAATGAAATGCCAATGAGTTGGCGGCGTCAGCGTGCACAGCTGTCTTGAATGACAATCAGCCTGGCATAAAAGGCTAGCATGTGCTCAGCAACGACATCCTTTTCGCTTTCAGAGCCTTTCACGAGCTTCTGAGAGAGTCTATGAGGGTATCTCCAACCTGTGTCTACAGAGAGAGATCGAGAAGCAGCTTCTCCCGGTCCAGAGCGTGTATACGCAGTGGCAGATGGTCGAGCTGGGTTGTTCTCCCTTGCCTGGCGTCCTTTGGGTCCGGTCCTCCAAGAGCGGTATGTATATAGGAAGCAAGTTTCCTAAAAGAGCAACACGGTTGTGCAGCGCGTCTTTTTCAAGACGTCGCTCCGACCGTGCGTTTCTGGTTGCTGTGGTTTCCTGTCCCCGGATGATGGGCACGAGCACTGCGTTTCATGTCTGGGGGTCCAGCATGTTGATGCGGTGCTCGCGGGCAGTGCATGCCATCATTGTGATGTCATGTCTGCTGCGCAGTTAAGATCGCGGCTCGCTCTTGCAAAAGAGCGACCCACCCCAGTTGTCCCCCGCACTGCGGTTGGCACTCGGGCAGATCTGAGGGTTTCAGTGGGAGTAAATCCGCCGCCCTCGGGCTCGCGGACCTCTCGCTCCTCCACGCGCTCCATCCAAGCTTCAGGTGAGAGAAGCGCTCCATCCTCGGGTGGTCGCCCTCTCACTTGATGACACCGAGGATCAGATGTCCATCGCTGCATCGGAGGATGGGCTGTCATTGTCTGATGAGGATGCGAACCCGCTCGCTCCCTCCCTCCGGGGTGGAGAGCACGGTGTTGGCATCTAAAAAGCAGACATGATGGCCGTGCTTTCCCGGGCTGTTTCGGCCGTGGGTCTGGTGATGGTTTATCCCCCAGCCCCGCGGCCGGACCGACTAGATGGGTGTTATGTGGAGGATATAAGAAGGCAAGACCTTCTAAGCCTTCCGTCCCCTTCTTCCCGGAAAGTGCGCAGTAAGCTCACGCAGTCTTGGAGGGCACTTTTTTCTGCCCGATCTGCGTGCGCTTTCATCCTCACCATCCTTGGAGGGTTGGTTGTCATTGTCTGATGAGGATTCGAACCTGCTCTTTTCCTCCGGGATGATGGGCGTGGCGTCGAATCCAGAAGCAGACTTTGCAGCCGTGCTTCCCAGGCAGTTTCGGCCGTGGGTCTGGAGATGGTTTATCCCCCAGCCCCGCGGACAGACCGACTAGAGGGGTGTGATGTGGAGGAGATAAAGAAGGCAAGACCTTCTAAGCCTCCACGTCCCCTTCTTCCTGGATGTGCACAGGAAGCCCACGCAGTGCGCTGCGTGCGCCTCCGCCCTCACCATGCATGCTAGGGCCACCTACCAGCGCTCCCTAGCGCAGGCGCTGGCCCAGCTGCGCGGGGATGGTTCCGACCCAGGACTGAGCATGAGCTCCGCACAGCTATCGACTGAAGTCGGCTGTGTGTGCCCCAGGGAAGGACGATGGTCACATTAGTGGCCCAGGAACGCCACCACGGGCTAAACCTGGTGATCTGCGTGATGCTGACAAAGTTCGCTTTCTTAGCTCACCCATATCCCAGGCTGGCCTGTTCGGCGACACCGTCAGTGAATTCGCCCAGGAATTCACGCCGGTGAGCGAGCAGTCGGAGGCGATGGGTAATACCATCTCTCGGCGGGATCGTAAAACCGCTCCTCCCCGCCGAGCCATCCACATCCACTGCTTCACGCCGAGAGCGCCCGCCTGCGGCTTTGCTCGGTCGCCCCCGCCTGCGCCTCTGGCCAAGCGGCTGCGCCGAGCATCTCGCAGGCAACCAGCGCTCCCCGCCCCAGGGCGCCACTAAGTTCGGTAAACGAACCGCGAAGCGTCCCTGAGACGGGCCATCTGGAGAGGAGGAAATTTGCTCTTTCCCCGCTGGAGGGCGGGGCTCTTCTTCTAAACAGCGTTAAAAAACGCTATCAAAACCTCAGAGAAAGAGCATTTTTTTCCCTTTCCCGGATGTGACAGCCCGAACACTGCCAGTCTGGGACGCTATGCTTTCCAGCTCGCAGGATCGGTGCACTTCGCCAGTGGCTCGCGGAGCGAGAGAGAACGGTCTCCTTTCTCTCCCCCTCCCAGCCCCACCTCCGGAGTACGGGTGCGAGACAAGAGTGAAGCTCTTGCCTCCTGCTCTCCTGTGGGACCCCAGTGCTTCCCGGTTGAGCCCACCCACTCCGCGCTGCCCCACCGCTGGTACGTCAGCGATCGTGCGGACGAAGCCACTTGCGAGGGCTCTGCCTGCCTGGTTAGCGCGGGCCAGCCCATCGCAATGGCTTATCCGCGCGATCAGACTCGGCTACGCGATTCAGTTCGCGAAACGGCCTCCCAAATTCACGGGTGTGTATTTCACCAGGGTCAGCCCTGCGTCCGCCCCTGTCTTGCGAGAGGAGATTGCTGTCCTCCTGGCGAAGGATGCAATCGAACCGGTCCCTCCAGCCGGGATGGAGAGCGGGTTTACAGCCCGCACTTCATCGTACCCAAAAAGAGCGGTGGGCTACGGCCAATCCTTGATCTGCGCTTTTTGAACCGCTGGCTTCACAAGCTGCCGTTCAGAAAGCTTACGCAGAAGCGCACCCTCCGGAGCGTTCGTCCTCGGGATTGGTCTGCAGCAGTAGACCTGAAGGACGCGTACTTTCATGTCTCCATACTTCCACGCCACCGTCAGTTTCCTGCGGTTTGCGTCTGAAGTCGAGCCTGGCGGTACAAGTCCTCCCCTTTTGGCTCTCTCTGTCTCCGCGGGTTTTCACCAAGCTCGCGGAGGGTGCCCCAGCTTGCGGGCATCCGCATACTCAATTATTTCAAGCGACTGGCTGATTTCAGCGCGCTCGCGGGATTAATTGATTACGCACAGAGACAGGGTGTTTCGGCACTTCGACCAATTGGGGTTTCAGGTCAACCGAGAAAAGAGCAGCCTCGCCCCCGTGCAGAGCAACTCTTTTCTCGGGTTGGAGCTGGACTCGATCACCATGACGGCGCGCCTCCCCCGAGAGCGCGCCGGGCTGATGCTGGCCTGTCTGAGAGAGTTCGACAGGAAAATGTGGTCCCACTGATATTATTTCAGAGGCTCCTGGAGCATATGACATCCGCAGCCGCGGTCTCGCCGCTCGGATGCTCCATATGAGACCACTTCAGCATATGCTTCACGATCGGGTCCCTAGACGCGCATGGCACGCGAGCGCGCACCGGGTGACTGTCACTCCGCTGTGTCGCCGCGCCCTCAGCCTCTGGATGGACCCTGTGTTCTACAGGCCCGCGGGCCTCTAGAACAAGCGTCCAGGCATGTCGTCGTTTGACGGATGCTTCCAGTTCACGCTGGGGGGCCGTGTGTTGCGGGCATGCAGCTGTGGTTCCGTGGTAGGAAACTGGTTGCATTGGCATCTTAACTGCCTGGAGCTGTTGGCAGTGTATCTCACGCTGCACCGTTTTTTACCGGTGTTAGAAGGGAAACACGTGCTGGTCAGGACGAACAGCATGGTGGCGATGGTGTATATCAACCGCAAGGGAGATATTCGCTGTCGCCGCATGTCTCAGCTCGCTCGCCGTCTGCTCCCCCGGAGTCATACGCGGCGCAATCGCTGCATTCCATTTTTCCCCGCCGAGCTCAACCGTGCAGCCGCTGCGCTCTCACGGCAGTTCGCCTGGGAGAATGGAGGCTCCACCCCCGACTGTCCAGCTGTTATGGGTGCGTTCTGCGCACTGGCTACACAGCTGGCCCCGGGGCGTGCGTAATACGCATTTCTCCAGTGAGCCTACTCGCACAGATGCTGTGTAAAGTCAGGGAGGACGAGGAACAGGTCTATGCATTGCGCCTCTCAGGCCCAATCAAACCTGTATTCTAGCTCTCTCCTCGTGATGGCCCCTCCCTGGCATGTCCCATGGAAGAAACTTCTTCTTTGGGGACAGGCACCGTTTGGCACCCGCGCCCAGTTCTATGGACATCACGTGTGGCCCATAGATGGAGCTCGGAGGACTTAGGTGACCTACCGTTAGGTGGTTAACACCATCACTCAGGCCTAGAGCACCCTCTATGAGGCATGCCTATGCCCTGATGTGGAGTCTATTCGCTGTGTGGTGTACTTCTCTCCGAGAAGGAAACCCCAAACATGCCAGATCAGTGTGATGCTATCCTCCTTCAGTTGGCTGGAGCCAAGGCTGTCCCCTCCGCACTGAGGGGTTGGCGTGGCGATCATCCCCGCTCTGAGGATGCGGCGATGGCGGCGCGCTGGGAAAGCATCGCCTCATCATCCAGTCCCCAGAGGCGCGAGACGTGGATATATCCTGTCCCCTCTCTTACCCATTTGAAGATCTCTCTTAGGAGAGGTCTGCTCGATCACTCGACTCAGTATCTATATGATTTCTGTCCAGGTAGACAGCTCTGCTGGTCGCGTTGGCATCGGTCAAATGGGCGGGTATCTGGAGGCATTTTCGGTCAGCGAAATGTGCCAGCGTTTTGGGCCGGCCCACTCTCACGTTTACCTGAGACCCCGGCCCACCTAGGTGCCCTAGGTTCCTACAGCGCTCGTTTAGACTATGTAGTGAACCTGCAAGCGCTGCCCACGGAGGAGGCAGCCCCAGCCCCTTTATTGCGGTGTCCTGTTCGCGCTTGCGTATTATAACGGACCGTACTCAGAGCTTAGATCCTCTGAGCAGCTCTTATATGTTACGGTGATTGGCAGATGGGAGTGCCATATCTAAACAGAGGTTGGCCCACTGAACAGTGAATGCCATCTCCCTCGCTCATCGAGCTAGGGCGAGCCGTGTCCCCCACTCGGAGCGCGCTCCACTCGGAGCGCGCATCCTTTTGGGCGTTAGCACGCGGCGCCTCTCTAACAGACATTGTAGAGCTGCGGGCTGGGCGACACCTGAGCATTTGTGAGATTTATCTTCGAGTGAACTGATTTCCTCACGAGCGGTGAATGAGGAAATTCGGTTAGGTGTTGTAAAACGCTTGCTGCGCCTTTCTCTCTAACACAGAGATACGTGCGCTTTTCTCGCTTTGTCAGTTGAGTTCCCCACTCGGCGAACCCTGCAGAGTTCCTCCGAGGCCCCCAGCATCTGACTCAGCGGAGCAGTCAAATGTTGGCCCATTACGTTGTAGGTATGCCCGCTGGTCATCCCGCGTTCTGGGTATAGGTGCCTGCTATGTGCGATCCCCGCTGGCGATCCCATACGCTCACTCAGCCACGATGTAGTCCCCCCTCCTAGGCGGGCTCGTGTCTTCCCTCCCCGCTAACCACCTCTTCATATGTGCACTCCCCCTTCTCAGGGCTAGTCCATATGCTATTTTGCCACCAGGTCTCCCCCTCCGGGCAGCAGGTGACCTCCGCAGCGTCCTCCCTATCGGGACTGAACGCTTTCCCAACGTACTGTCGTATTTAAAAATTCCTAGAAACTACTAGGTGTATTTTTACGACTCCCCGAAAAATATATCTAAACCAGAAAAGGTAAGTAAGGTAAGTAAGGGCCAGGGGACACGTTGGAGGACTGTGTCTCCAGCGATGCAGGTGCGCTCGTACTGCTGCGTGGCGCGCCCCTCACTGGAGACATGGTAAGGTTCTTTCGTTGTGGCGCTTTCCATAAATTTCCCCATAGTGGAAGTTTTTCCACATAGCATTGAAGTTCCCCTCCCGAAGGGGAACGCTCTCGTTACTAAAGTAACCCTCGTTCCCCGAGGGGGGGAACGGAAATGCTATGTTCCTTCGCCACAACGATTGTCCCTTAGCTGTTGAGTGTGAAAGCCTCTTCAGCTAGAAAAGGATGTCGTTGCTGAGCACATGCTAGCCTTTTATGCCAGGCTGATTGTCATTCAAGACAGCTGTGCACGCTGACGCCGCCAACTCATTGGCATTTCATTGGCCCGTTTTTATACTCTTTCAGATGATTGGATTCTGACGAAATCCCCATAGTGGAAGTTTTTCCACATAGCATTTCCGTTCCCCCCCTCGGGGAACGAGGGTTACTTTAGTAACCAGAGCGTTACATGTAACAGCGTTACGCAATTTAATTACAAAATAAATGTAACAGTAAAGGGACTAAGCCGAAAAGAAAATGAACAAATGAATGAACGTAACAGTACTTCGTTACAGTTACTGAGAAAAAAATGTGTAATTAAATTACAGTTACTTATGAATGTTAAAGATTACAAAAAAAATCTGGGATATGTTGAATAATATTAATCTATTACGATGCCTTCTGCTAAGGCCATATATTAAAGCGGTGCTATTCTGCTATAACTACATTTCTCAGTAGTGTGGCGGTATTGTTGCTACTTTCTAAATCAAATAGCTTTTCTGTAGCGAAGCTATTTTTTAAGTCAAGTAGCGCAGTAGCGTCCACACAAGCTACATTTACAGATCACGGACCAATAAGTGACGGCAGCGACATTCACAGAGCTGTGAGGCCGGTGTCTAACCGATGAAAGTAAATCCATATGATCCAAATGTTCTATTCCCACTTATCCCCCTCTGTCTTATTCATTTAGAACATTCGGTCCCACTTTAGGCAACCCAGTGGCGCAGTAGGTAGTGCTGTTGCCTCACAGCAAGAACGTCGCTGGGTCGCAGGTTCGAACCTCGGCTGGGCTGGGTCAGTTGGCGTTTCTGTGTGGAGTTTGCATGTTCTCCCTGGGTTCGCGTGGGTTTCCTCCGGGTGCTCCGGTTTCCCCCACAGTCCAAAGACATGCAGTACAGGTGAATTGGGTAAGCTAAATTGTCCATAGTGTATGAGTGTGAATGTGTGTGTGGAAGTTCCCAGAGATGGGTTGCGGCTGGAAGGGCATCCGCTGCGTAAAATCGTGCTGGATAAGTTGGCGGTTCATTCCGCTGTGGCGACCCCGCAAGGGACAAAGCCGACAAGAAAATGAATGAATGAATGAATGAATGGTCCCACTTTATATTGTCGCTTATACCTGTGAACTTACATGGTAATTAGATGTGTAAGTAGTATGTAACTACAGTGTATGTACACATGTTTACATAGTATTTACTTTTGTATTACTGGTGTAACAACAATATGTACTTGCAGATGTTTTCCCACTTCCACACCTGTTTGCAGATCATGCACTTGTGAACACTGTATGGCAGAACTAATGCTGCATTAGAAGGTTTCACCTTGTGATACCAGTGTACTTACATGGTAACTCCACAGGAACTGTCCACTTAATATAAAGTGTAAAATGGTCACAAATTACTGTGTAACTTGTAGAAATATCTTCTATGCAACACTTTAATAACAGTGTAGTTACATGGTAACTCCACAGGAACAGTCCACAATATAAAGTTTAAAATAAAATTCATTTTCGTTTCGGCTTAGTCCCTTTATTAATCTGGGGTCGCCACAGTGGAATGAACCGCCAACTTATCCAGCATATGGTTTACACAGTGAATGCCCTTCCAGCTGCAACCCATCTAAGTCGAAAAGAAAATGAATGAATGTATGAACAGTAATTTGTGACCATTTTACACTTTATATTGAGTGGATCCTGTGGATTTACCATGCAAGTACACTGGTATCACAAGGTGAAACCTTCTAATGCAGCCATACAGTGTTCACAAGTACATGATCTGCAAACAGGTGTGGAAGTGGGAAAACATCTGCAAGTACATATTGTTGTTACACAATGCACTTACATAATTCTTGTTACAGATGTGTACTTTCCTAGTGTTGTTACCAATGTCCTGTTACACATTTGTACTTACACATACTATTCAGTTGGTTGTTACATGAGTGTAGTTACACCAGTAATACACAAGTAAATACTCTGTACCAGTGTGTACATACACTGTAGTTACATACTACTTACACATCTAATTACCATGTAAGTTCACAGGTATAAGCGACAATATAAAGTGGGACCGAACATTCTAACATTTAAACTTGGAATGATTAAAAAGAAAAAGGCATTAAAGTCATCTCTCCTAGTTGTAATTTGCTTTCAAAGTATTTTTACAGTTCAGTTTTAGTGATCTTCATGTTTACAATTGCGCTCCCTTCACAGTGCACTTTGAAAACATTTATGTCATTTTGAACACAGCCTCATGACAGAAGCTATAGGTGACCTGCATTTAAAAGCGGAATTTATGTTACGTCTCCAAAGCTTGTGAAAACAAAAAAAACATAGCGTACGTTAATGCTTTTAATTTATAGTGGGCTATTTATTAAGTATCTGTACTGTATATGACCTGTTGGTTAGAAAATTTCTGCAGTGGTTTGCATGTGTCAAATTCTAAAAGTAGACTTAAAAAATATTTAATAAAATAAACAATACCATACTTTAATAATAATAAAATAATAATAATAATAATCATCATCATCATCATTAATATTATTAATAATAATTCTATTAAAGTATTTATATGATTTATATATGATATTAGAATATGTGTTAGCTTTTGTAAGTAATTTTATGTTTTAGAATAGAATATTTAATGTTCTCAATAATATTTGTAAAGGAAACACAGGCCCTACATGTGCCGTTTACATATATTTCAATTAATATGGCTTTTATTTTAAATGTGTGTTTGTGTAAAACAATATAATTTGCACAAAGAAATTATGGGGTTCTTCTCTAAAGAATTTGTTATTTCACCCCGTTTAGAACATCATTTTGGGCGTTTTATGTTATAACTAACGTGGTTCAAACCATGGATCTGCGACAGAGAAACTACGGGTTCAGGAAACACTCGTCACTACATCGTTCTTTTCCCAAACGATGCATCGTACTATGATAATTCAGCTGCGAGTTACGTCGTTGTTTGGGAAACGCACCCCTGGTCGGTGACGTCGCCAACCGATTAGGCACAACACAAGAAATTTGCCTGATGGAAAGATGACTGAGGGAGAGGAGGTCTATATATATATATATATATATATATATACAGAAGTTTACTGTAGTAAAGGCAACTATACTATGGTAATTACTATTAGTTCATGATAGTTACTAATGACACTACATTATGTAGTATAGTTTATTAATGAAGAGTTGTAAATATATATACAACATAATGCATATTTATAAACTAAATATTTCCCTTTAATATAAGTTACTGTAGTACTTTAAATGTGTAACACCTGGTTTTATTGGATTTTTTGCTTTTGCTGTTATATACTATAATTTGTTTCTGTTTGGTACAGCATATTATTTACAGTAAATAATTGAACTGAATAGATATGCCTCATACTGTATGCTTCATTAACAGTTTTATTGATCACTAAGATATGATTGACTTGGATTTAAGTTGCTTCAATTTAAAAATGAAAATTGCAAACATAGCTTAGATGTATTTTTTATTGCAAATGCCACAAAAATCACCCTGCTCAACTAACAAAAATTTTGATTTTGTAACAACAGTAAACAATATGTTTGTTGTAAGGTCTGGTTTTGTGGTGGCTGTACTTTAAAATTAAATTAATATAATCTTAATTCAAGTGATAAGAGATTTTGAAATTCTAACAGTGCTATTGTAAGGTTACATCTGCTTGGCATAAATGCTTGAAAATGATTTAGTTGAAAATATCCATTAGAAGTAAAAAGTAAATGTTAATAGTAATCAAAAAGTAATCAGATGAATTCAGTTACTTTGCTTTTATAGTAATTGAAAAGGTACGCTACTTATTACATTTTAAACAGGATAATTTGTAATCTGTAATCTATTACATTTCCAAAGTAACCTCCCCAACACTGCTCCAGACAGTCATAAAGCTCAACCAGAAGCACATTCATACGAATATGTGTCTTTAATTTACTTGTTTCTTGAACATCCTTAAAATTATTTAACTTACTGCAACATTAAGTCTGTTTTTCTTTCTGATTAAACTCTTCACAGCTTGCATGAAAAAGATGAGAGGCTGTCAGACCTCTGCCTTAAAATTGCTCTCTTAAAGACAGCAACATTTCTTTTAATTAGCATTTCAGCATTGATCAAAGATGAGTTACCTCTGCTGTAGGAAATATTGATATGCAACAGGAAAACCCTGGCACGCAAGCATCAATCCCTGCCAGGTATGATGCTGACATCGTTAAGATCCATGCCAAGTTGGCATGCTACCGATCTGTTGTAGACACTCTTACAAGAAAGAGGATGACACTTTGACAACTGTCACATATTCATGGAACAATAATTGCTTAATAATTTAGCCAATATAAACATATATTTTACAAAGAGGATGATTATTACAGAACAGATGTGATAAACACACATACGGCAGTTTGGGTAATATGGAAACAAATCAAAAAGGGGGGTCAGTTAACTCCTAATAATGATGCAAGGTTTACAGAATAGTGTGGGATAGTGAGCAATCAAACACGCATTTGTAAGGATGGCCTAATCTCTCCATATTATCAGACCCCAAGAACTGTTATAGAATTCCATGAGGCAAGACCAGGAGAATCGTCATGCAATAAAACAATAAACTTTCTAATCCGAGAAGAAGACAAATCGATCACACATCCTGAGCCTTCCTCTCTGCCCTCGACTTCTCCAGCAAAACAGGTCACTGACACGTCACTGAATGTCTAAGTTCTCAATATGGTGTATCTATAATTTTTCCCTTTCATGTTTGATATCATTTTAAATGTCTCTGTGTGGTAAAGTTGTCTCAATTTCACAGTAATATTTCACAATTTCATTTGTATCTGTTGATTTGGGTTTTGACTTTGATAAGATCTTTGCCAGATGCTCCATTCCAGGGAAAATGGTTTTCACATCAGCTCATGACCAGAAAGGGGGCTTTGTAAAGCTTTTATTGTCTTAAATTTTAGATTATTTGTTGTGATTTGGGTATATAAGGGAAAGGTGCAAAAGTATCTATGGGATCCTGTAGCCAGGATACTCCTTTGCAGTGTGTGAGTCTCTGAGCTCTGCACCAAGACTTACTGTATATGCTGCAATGTACATGGTCAGATCTGTCTCTAACTCTTAAATTAATATTTGAGTAATTGATGTTGTACATTTTAATTGGTTTATTTTTGTTTTATTGTGTAACTTGGCATGGAAATCTTTACCTGACAAATGAGATGTTATATTTGCTTTATTTAATGTTCTACTGAAATCATTTATATCAAATAGATTATTTAGGATGATGTTTCCGCAACCTTAGACCAGGATTGCTCATACATTCAGGCTCAATGGATAGAGCATAGGGCACAGCATATGAGACATGTTGATTCTGACAATCACTGACTTTGTATGATATAATATAGTGGGTAAATCAACAATTCTTTATGCATGAGCAAGCATGGGGCGGCCTAATGTTACTAAAAGAAATTAGTTTACAGTTATATCCTTTGTCTTAGAACCACAACTGGTGAGGTTGTGTCCTTGAGCATACTGTATGTAAATGACAAGCATAACACTCTCTAAGTCACTTCAGGTAAACAATGAACAATTAAGTGAAAAGGCGAAATGATTAAAGTATAGTCAACTATCTATATTTATTCATCATTCATGAATGTGACACGTTTGAAATTTAATGATCACTTTGGAGTCTCAGATTAAATTCGGAGCTGGAAACAAACTGAAATAAATTTTAACAAATAAAAATATTTATTTTAGAAAAGGGAAAAAAGTAAAAATGTCTAGTCATAATTAATGCATTATGACTATTGTGACATTTAAGTTACAAGAAATAAATAATAAATTGTTACTATGCGTTCACTATTCGGTTGGTTTAATACCAAGCTGCTAATTTAACTTTTGTTATTTGCTGAATTCATGTCAGTGGGTCCAGTGCTCTAACGTGCTCTGGTTTTGGCTGTTCGTCTGAACTAGGGTCCTGCACTAGCAGAACACTCCAAGATTTCAGAAGTAAGATAATACTTGCTGATGAAAAAGCTGACGAGGGCATAAGATGCTTAAAACCCACACTGTTAACCCTTACTGTAGATTATTCAGTAAATAACTGTAAAAAAGCCAGTGTTTTGCTGTAATAAAAGAAAACAGTATATATATACTTAGGTTCATTTTATGTTTTTAACATTGAGTATCAGGAGTCAACCAATGCCACAGAGCTTATTAAGAGGTAAGTATAAGATATAGACGAGACGCATTTAAAGGCAAAATTATTCACCCTCCTTTGAAATTAGTTTTTTTTTTTCTATTATATTCCAAGTGATGTTTAACAGAGCAAAGAAATTGTCACAATAATTCTTATAACTTTGTTTACTTTTCCTATACTTTTTCCTACCTAATTTGCCTAGTTTAACATAGTTAAGCCTTTGAATTGCACTTTAAGCTGAATACTAGTATCTTGCTAAATAACTAGTAAAAATGTGTTATTTAAAAAATAAATTTTTTTCAAAAAATTTCAAATTTTTGTGTGTGTTCTGTTGATATGCTTATTTTTTGATAATTATTTAAAAAAGAAAATGTGAAAAAAAAAATATATATATATATATATATATTATTTTGTGTTTTGCTGTTCAGTTTTTGTATGCACGGTCAGCATTGAGGGGAGAGTACCACATGCAGCATTTCCTGTGTGTGTGTTTTTTTTTCTTTTGTTTTTGTTCCTTTTATGTTTTAACCTTGTATTTCAGCGGTCAAGTAATGCCACAGTAGAGCTTAGTCAAAGGTAAGTATTATATATGAATGACATTCATTTGAGGCAAAATTATTCAGCATCCTTTGAAATTTTAATTCTTTTTCAAATATATCCCAAGTGATGTTTAACAGACCAAGGAAAGTGTCACAGTATTTCTTATAACTTTATTTACTTTTCCTAATTAACTTAGATAAGCCTTTACATTGCATAGTAAGCTGAATATTAGTATCTTGCTAAATAACTAAGAATGTGTTTTAAAAAAATCTCCCCTTAAACAGCACTTTAATACATTTTTGCAGAGGCTCAATGAAGTTGACTGGAAAACTTCAAATTTATAGTTATTAAAGGCTTTCTTAAATAAATGCATAAATGATTTGTTTTGTTTTTATTATTCCTATAGGTTTAGAGCAACATGAGGATCAGTGCTGAACATTTTTATTTTTTGCTTTAGATGGAGCTTGTTAATTTATTTATTTAGTTAGTTAGTTTTTTTTTATTGGATATGTGATTGTGATAAATGTTGGCAGTTGCTTTAAAAGTATGCTATATAAAAAGGGGGTCAAACTCAGTTCCTGGAGGGCTGCAGCCCAGCAGAGATTAGTTTTCACCCTGCTTCAACATTACCTGTAGATTTCTAACAAGCCTCAATTAGTTTGATCAGGTGTGTTTAATTAGAGTTACAGCTTAAAGCTGTGGTCACACTGCACTATTCTCCCTATAGATTTCCATTTATACGCACACGAATACTGCAGACATTGGAAAGTTAAAGCTTGGTGATCTCTGACCTACGAAATCGCATCATGTGATTGTATTAGACTACTCGAAGATCAAAATATGACCTCTCTGGACAGAAATTTTAAATATGGACCAATCTTTCACTGTTTTAATCTCTATTTATCTTGTTTAATCCCACTCCTTTTCGCAGCACCTTACGAATTTCACATGTAAGAGGATATGTAAAAGTTTGACACCTGTGTTATATACACTTCAGCTGTTTTTTATTAATTTAAATTAAATTTGTTTCATTGTAAATATAAAATGTATTGATATCTGCTTATTTATTTTGTTAGACATTTTCTATTGTATACTTGTTGCCAGCTACTCACTGTAATGGTTCGGTTACAGTAATTGACTGGCAACACTGTTGCCAGCTACTCACTGTAATGGTTCGGTTACAGTAATTAACTGGCAACACTGTTGCCAGTTACTTTCTGTAACCAAACTAATACAGTGACTAACTGGCAACAGTGTTGTCAGTATTCTACTGTAAAAAAGCCTGGTAAGGTCTAACAGTGCAGTTAAAAGATTGTAATAAAAATGTATATAGGCCAATGTAAAAACATTCATTTTAAAAGTCCAATATATTGGTATTTATCTAACTCACAGAAGCAATGACACATTAACACCCTTTCACTCAGGAAGCAGCAAGTGATGAATTGCAGCACATGGATGCCTTTTTCTCCCATAATGAAAGCATTTTATCACAACTGAATTGCACAAATTTATTAATACTTTATGCCCTTTATGCCTTTAAATTGCACTTTAAGTGAATTTAAAATCTCTCAATTGAACAGAACTTTTGAATATTTTTAAAATAATTGCATTTTAATATATACAGTTGAAGTCAGAATTATTAGACTTAATAACTAGAATAATTAGGTTAACTTGGCAAGTTAGGGTTATTATGCAAATCATTGTATATCGATGGTTTGTTCTGTAGACAATCAAAAAAATATATATATATAGCTTAAAGGGGCTAATAATTTTGACCTTAAATTGTTTATTAAAAAAATAAAAACTGCTTTTATTCTAGCCAAAATAAAACAAATAAGACTTTCTCCAGAAGAAACAAATATTATCAGACGTGCTGTGAAAATTTCCTTCCTCTGTTAAAAATAATTTGGGAAATATTTGAAAAAGAAAAAAAATTCAAAAGGGTGTTAATAATTCTGACTTCAACTGTATATAATAATATTTGTTATGTAAAGACTTTGGCAGCTGAAATTACTCTATTAAATATAACTTACAACAGCATGACTGTAAGTAAATGATGAATAATTATACTAATGTTTTAAAAAATCTACAAGCTTTCTTTAAAATGTTAAAAAGTTAAAATGATTATTAATGTCTAATTATAGTGGTTAAATATATATTAAACATGAGGTAATAAATTGCAATATTCCATAACACATCTTTTGGCCCTTGGCCATCTCAGAGAGCAAATGTACGTGCTCCACCTTGTTTTCCTCACTCATGCTGTTCTTGAACAGTGAAATCTCTGAAGGGAATTGAGAGCTGCCTGATGTTTGTGCAAACCTCACACAGCAGAACAACATCTCTGCACAAAACTCTGCAAAGCTAATTATTGCCACTCTAAAACGAATCTAACAGTCTTCACAAAAGGTAGACACTGCTCTCAGAAAAATCCAACATATCACACCACGCGTGTGTGTCTGTGTTGGAATCAAATATTATTTAAAAATCATATTAAAAATCATCAAACACTGCTACCAATTACAATAACTACTTTCTATTTCAGTATATTTCTTCTTTACATTGAGCAATATTCAGTATATTGTTTCTATTTTGTACAATGCTTATTTTGTCAGAAAATAGTTGATAATTTTAATTGTCTTCTCTTATAAGATTATTGTGTACTGAACATTTTTAATTAATATAATAATTATATTGTAGGTTGCATTTAATGAGCACGATTATTTTCAAAATCAGTTAGACATTTTAGACTGCTTGTCTCCAGACAAAATGGACTGTGCATTAAACAAAGGACAACAAGAAGATACACTTCTGTTAGCCTGGAGGTTAGCAGACAATATGGACTCGTTTCATTAAACAAAAAGTAAAAAATAACCTTTAATCCATCTTTCTGCACACTCTCCTTCTCTTAAATGACAATGAAAAAATTTTCGCTCGGGTTGTGCCCAAATCCATAATCAGCTGAAAGCAATTACTCTTCCCAATACCAAGTGTTGTTCATAAGGGACCCTTGTGCATGCATATCAAAACCCTCCACAACTTTTGCCATCAATAAAGTATCAAAGAATAATATTAGATGCTTTCTTTTTTTAATCTAGCACTTTTCCATTTTTAGTACGCACACACGTGCACATACACAGACGCTAACACGCTTTCTCAAAACAGTGTAACTGGTTTCTTGGGACCTAATTAACATCACCTGCGTTAATTACTGCCTAAAACCAATCAACAGTTTTCCTACTAATTGGGATTTTTTTTCTCCATCAAGGCCGGAAGTCACCATGGAGACATGTCACCTGAGGCTTGATGTACATACACAAGCTGAATAAAAAGGGGACAGCCTCTAATTTAGGCTTGTTTGCATAGCCTCATCAGCACACACCTTATGTTAGACTTGAGGGATCAACATTGAGCTGTTGTTTCAGAAGCAGTCGATATCAAACGTGCCTAGGTTCCAGCAGTCATGGGGCACAGCTGTGAAAGATTTTCTCCCCAGAGACGCATGCCAGTCAAGATCCCATGTGTGTACACAAACGGGATATAGTGATCGCAAATGCATGCTGTTTTGCATGTGTTACCTTACACGTGATCCTGTGTTGTTGTGTAAAATCATGCAATTTTCAAAGTCAGAAAGACTGCTGAGGTTTATGAATATGTGAGGATAGAGACGGTCAAGATAAAATGGGATTCTGTTACATTCTGACAATTGTGGCAGGTGGCAGGGCCCCTCCATGGCTCCATGAATATGCTGTAAACTTAATGAAGCAAGGGTGTAGAATTAGTATGGACAAAGGGGAATTCTCCACCAATATCCACAGATTATTTAAAAAACATGGAGCTTCCACTGTTATGCTGATGATACATAACTTTATATCTCCTCTCAACCTGATAAGTTGTATGAATTTACAAAATTAACAGATATTTAACTGATATTAAAAACTGGATGACTAATAACTTCTTATTACTAAATTCAGATAAAACTGAGCTCTTGCTTATTGAACCCAAAAAACTTATACACAAAAACCTAGAACATGTCTAACCCTTGATGGATTAGTTCAGTCCTTATCTTCAGTCAAAAATCTGGGGATGATAGCAGCCTGTCGTTTGAAGGCCAGATTTCAATCATCTGTAAAACTGCATTTTTTCATCTTAAAAATGTTGCCAAACTTTGACATGTTATTAATGTCTGATGCGGAAAAGCTTATTCATGCTTTCATGACCTCTGGATTAGACTATTGTAATGCGTTACAAGGTGGATGCCCTGTTGGCCTAATTAAAAAACTTCAGCTGGTTCAAAATGCAGCTGCTAGAGGGCTTTCTAGAACAAAGAAATATGATCATATTATTCCAGTTATTTTATCACTGAATTGGCTTCCTATTAAATATCGTATAAATTTAAAAATGTTATTGACTACCTACAAAGCCCTGAATGACTTAGCTCCCCAGTATTTGGAGAGCATGAGACTGGGTCCTGTTAGACCCCAGTGACAGACGAGTATTCGCATTGATCCTGAAAGGCTAGCCTGTACACCATCCGGTGACCTCTCCCACCAGCTTCTCCACGATGAACGTCCAGCTTTCTCCAGCCTCCGGTGCCTAGACTGCAGCTCTGCACAAGAAGTTTGGCCATAGGAGCCCAACTGAGTCTGGTTTCTCTCAAGTTTTTTTTGTTACCTTTACTTTTGTCAATTGGTGAAGTTTGTTCCTCTTGCATGGTTCAGGACTTGTGGAGCTGCGCATCAATGGATTTGCTCTTCAGTGTTTGGACTATCAGCAGTGAAAATTAAACCACACTGAACTGAACTACATGTTTACTGAACTTAAACTCTGAAAACTGGACTGACACTGTTTCAATTCACTATAATCTTTTATGTGAAGCTGCTTTGACACAATCCACATCGTAAAAGCGCTACAGAAATAAAAATTAATTCCAGATTTAGACTAATCCAGTTTAACTTTTTACACCAGCTTTACTATACTCCATCCAGATTACACAAATTTAAAAACAGTATTTCTCCCCTCTGCTTCAGATGTGGTATAGAAGAAGGTACATTTTTGCATTCTACGTGGCTGTGTCCTAAAGTGAAAGTGTTGTGGGTACAAGTATGCAATGTTGTATCACAGATTCATGGAATTGATTTTCCATTGGATCCAGAGATATGTTTATTGGGCAATTATACAAATTCTAACCTCCAGCATAATCATGCTATTAAGCTTACTGAAATGTTGCTGACAATAGCTAAAAAATGCATTGCTTTAAAATGGAAAACAGACATTGATGTACCAATTGGACTGTGGATCTCAGAAGTTTGCAACTGTATACTATTGGAGAAGATCACATATTCTTTGAGAGGAAAGGGTGAATTATTTAAAAAGATTTGGAATCCATTTTGAATTATATTAAAACAGTACCACATGATTTGATTTAACAAAATAGTTTTTCTCCACTGGTTTATACTGTATCTCCTCCCTTTTTATTTACTTTATTTTGTATTTTATTTTAACTTTTTATTTTTATATACTGTGTGTGTGTGTGTGTGTATGTTTTACTTTAGTTCATTTGCTGCTTAGTTTTGATGTGTTGATGTTTTGTATTGTTAACTTTTGAAAAAGCAAAATAAAAATATATAATCCAAAATAAATAAAAATTAATTGAATTGAATTGAATTAAATTAAATAATTTACATCGCCTCCAAAATAAAATATTGCTTTGTAATGTGCAAGACTCAGGTGAGACATGGACATAAGCGGCTACATTTCAAAGAAAAGTGTCAATCACTTGAAGTTAAGATTGCTACAAATCCACCATAATAGTAACCATGGATGTGCAATGAATAAAAAATTGTTTCGATTTTGGACCCACGACGATTATGAAAAAACAACAAACAAGATAAAATGGTTATTGTGTCATATGCCTCCCCCTTTCCAGAAGTCTGCATTCATTCCTTGTCAAAGTAAAATCAAGTAAATATACTTTTGCACCATAAAGCATGCTTGATTTAATGTTGGTTTTATTACTAATTGTATTTGATTTATTTATTTATTTATTTATTAAAGTTTTTTTTAAGTGTGAAATAGAACATGTGAAGTTCTGTTTGCACGCTCAGAGAAGGAAAAGAACATGGACATGTAAAGTCATTTTTAAGCTTAAGGTGCATACATGGCAATGTTCATTCATTCATTTTCTTTTCGGCTTAGTCCCTTTATTAATCTGGGGTCGCCACAGAGGAATGAACCGCCAACTTTTCCAGCATATGTTTTACGCAGCAAATGCCCTTCAACCCGCAACCCATCTCTGGGAAACACCCATACACACATTCACACACATACACTACGGACAATTTTAGCTTACCCAATTCCCCTTTACCACATGTCTTTGGACTTGTGGGGGAAACCGGAGCACCCGGAGAAAACCCACGTGAACATGGGGAGAACATGCAAACTCCACAAAGAAATGCCAACTGACTCAGCCGAGGCTCGAACCAGTGACCTTCTTGCTGTGAGTCGACAGCGCTACCCACTGCGCCACCGCGTCACACTAAATGGCAATATTATACTTCCAAAAATGTGCTCAAATGCGGTGGTAAGTGATTATGCACAAATAAGCCCTCAGTAATCCAAAGTCTTTATTAAACTACCTTTTATTCAGATATTCCTTTAACTTTACATTTTAAAAGTGAAGTTACATTTAAATTTCACAATTGGTGGGGGGTTGGTGTCAAATTAGGTCCCCAACAATATCAAAGCAAATCTACACCCTTGTACTGTAAGAAAGCCACAGGTCTGTCAAATTCAAATGAGTGGGGCGTGCTCATGCAAAACCTGTCATGACTGTTAACGCCTAAGTAATATAGGTGGTTGAAGGATTATGATTTATAGTTTTTAGGATGTTGTGGGCAGTTCCTGGCTTATTTAAATTGGGCCAAATTTTATATATATATATATATATATATATATATATATATATATATATATATATATATATATATATATATATATATATATATATATATCCTGGGTCTTCATTGAACATGTATTAAACACATAGACATGACCATATGACACTATATACCGTATAACCACTGATTAACTATGCCTATATACTATCCTTAACTTTTCGATTTTTGACTGTAATGTAGTACGCAGCTTTGGAACAATAATAGGCTTTAATAATAGACTTTTAATTTTCAGCAAGGCAGCCAAAGGGCTTCCGGTGAACTGTCTTTCTATTACAAAATTGTCACGTTTAAGATCTGATTTCTTTAAAAATCAGCAATCGTCACTGCCTGTTAGATATACGATATGAAGTGGGTCTCAGTTTGGACAAGAAGCACTGCATTAAATTCCATTTCCCCCCGCCATGTCTTTAAAATATGACAGTTTATTTTGCCCCACTATTTTCAATGGAATTTCTGCGCTAGCCTGTTGCTACTAATGGCCCTAGTGGTCTTTCATATCATTTTACGCTTGAACAGCTTGATGTATGCTTAAGTCTATTTAACTGAATGTACTGTATTTACATTACACTGATGCTATAAAAACAACTTTGTGAAATTGAAAATAGTCACATTAAGCTTTCACCGGAATTTATGATTGGCTTTAAAACTCTAGCTGTCTATCAATGTTTCATTAAAAATATATAAATGTTTATTTGCAAATAAAAGGCTCATGTGATATCTTACAATAGCATTTATTAAGCTGCTTGACAAAAAAAAAATACAAAGACAGGTTATTCTTTCCTATTTGAGGCAAATCATTTTAACATGCGATGTAAAAAATAATAATACAAAAAATGTAGATCTATCTTTAAGAATATGCAAACAAAACTGACCAAATTTTGCAATTTAAATACCATATGCAATTCAAATGAAGTGCAATTTATCCTGCTTGTCTGCTGCAGTGTGTCTGTACTGCTCCTGCCCTGCATCAAACTATCTGGAATTTTAAAGCACAATACATGTTTTTCAAAGAAATGCTTATGTGTAAGTGAGAGAAAGTAGAAAAGATTATGTGGCTCACCATAATGCATTAGTATTTATGTCATATATGCATATTAATAACCACCACAAACAGCTGTGTAAAGCAAACAGGGACTTATTTTAAATGTATAAACACCAAAACTATAGATGGCTAAAACTATAGATTTGATACTTTCTGTGTTGTAAATGAGATGAAGATGTTGTGAAAAAATGTTTGTGGACACTGCTGCCTGAACAATGCATGTATGACAGGAAAGAACATGAGTTGAGCAGTGTAGTTCAGAAGCCATCTTTCACTCTCATTCTGCACACAGAACGCAGAGTTAAGTTTGCTACTTTAAATCACAGACAAACTTGTGATAAATTTGGAAAGGCTCAATTCACATGTAAAGTAAGTGAAGTATGGTCATATACATGTCATTGATCATCGTTCTTCACAGCATTGCTGTCCAACACACCCCATATGAGATTAGATAGATTTTAGTGATATTGTCTAATCCCATATCATGTTGAAAAAAAATAAATAAATTATATATTTCTAAAACGGCGACGCGGTGACGCAGTAGGTAGTGCTGTCGCCTCACAGCAGGAAAGTCGCTTGTTCGAGCCTCGGCTGGGTCAGTTGGCGTTTCTGTGTGGCGTTTGCATGTTCTCCCCGCGTTCATGTGGGTTTCCTCTGGGTGCTCCGGTTTTCCCCACAGTCCAAAGACATGCGGTACAGGTCAATTGGGTAGGCTAAATTGTCCGTGGTGTATGAGTGTGAATGAGTATGTATGGATGTTTCCCAGAGATGAGTAGCAGCTGGAAGGGCATCCGCTGCGTAAAAACATATGTTGGATAAGTTGGCGGTTCATTTTGCTGTGGCGACCCCAGAATAATAAAGGGATTAAGCCGAAAAGATAATGAATGAATGAATATTTCTAAAACTAGATAAACTGCCCCACCCCTGAACAAAGACTTGATATCTCCCTTCTTACAAGCATTAAGGATCCACGTGATGTTCTTGATGACCTAGCACAGACCAATTAATCAAATGCCATATGTGAGTATTCTCCACCAAGAAATTATCTTGGCAGCTTTCGGCTATCAATTCAAAATTTCTTCACAAATGCACCTACAACCACAGAGAGGAATCTCTACCCAATATGACTTCCTTGACCACATACATATATGTCTTCATGCAATATTTAGTGTCTAGAATGGAGGCCATAAAAAAGTGGCCAGGCGCTGCCATTGTAAATTATAAATTGCTATTGATTTTCTTTGCTTTTCTTTTGCACTAGCAAAGCGCCTCAGGCTCATTGTAAGACACTACTTGCAGAGAGCACTTTATTAGATTAGAAGAGAGCTCTCTCACAGACACGTACTCAGTTTTAACAGCCCAGGGAATGTCATGGGATACTCAAATCCCCAAATTCAACAATGATATCACTGCTGTAAAAAAGAGGGCAGCGTAAAACTGTGCTAGACCATGATCCCGTAAGGGCCTTGGGCACACATCTTTGGAAAACCCACAGATCCCTCTACAGTCACTACTCTTTGTGTTAATTTCCTATTTTCTGTAATGTGATTTGGTGAAACATATTGTGCTTTGGGAAGAATAACAATAGACAACTAAAAACAGAAGTCAGGGGCCTTGGCGTCAACTTTTCTGTATGATTTGAGGAGTTCAAGCTTGGGGTCAGATTGTGTTGTCTATGCTTAGGGGCCAATGCCTGTGCTTGATCTGGTCTAAAAAAAAACATAAAAACTTCGGACTCTAAAGAGCCCCTATTATGGGTTTTTGAAAATGAGCTTCCATGCAGTGTGTAACACAGCACTAAGTGAACAAAAACATCCAGCTGAGGTTTAAATATGAAAGTGCACCTTGTTTAAAACTATTAATTCTATAGCGAAATAGTCGACTCAGAGTCGAATAAATGAATCGAGTTGGGTTTGGATCTTTTGATTGATCACATCGACGTCGACACGGTACATCCACAATATGTAGTTCCAGTTCCGGTAAAATGTGAACGCGATTTTCCTCCACACACTAGCGGAGGCGCGGGGGATCACGGGACTGATCATGTCGCAAAGATGACAGTCACTGACAGATAGAGATTCAGCTGAGGGGAATAAAGGGTTAAAGTTCATTTTCACAACAATATCACAGAATAGCCAACCTAGTGCTTTGTTTGTTCCTGTCATTTTTCTGACAATTGATACAATAACGTACGCTGCAACGCGGGATTCACTGGCCGTTTGCTATTGAAGGAGCAGCAGAGACTATGGGACTTTGTCAGACTTTGACAGGGACTTTGTCAGTAACTTTTACAGTTCAAATGGACCAGTTTCTTTTACCTCCGGATCATAACATGTAAGTGTCATTAAAATTGTTGCCCTCGTTTTGTGCAGTTTACAAAATATGTGTTTAATTGTGTGTTAAAGTGTAATGGCCCCATGTGGCTTGCAATCACGTATCTATTATACATCCGGCTTGTACTGTATCTCTCAGTTAAATCTGTATGGGGCTATTCACATATTGCCTCCAAAACCATGTTAAAAACATGACGCAATGCTTCTTCTTTACCGATTTAAATGTGTTTCTGAACTAGTGATCCTCTGCTGTTTGTTGCTATGGCCACTATCAGCTGTTCTTCACATGCGCGGCGCGGTCAATTGTCAAAATAGTTCAACTTTTGCCACTGTGTGGATTAAAACTGAATGTGTGTCATTGTTATTACTTGGGGTTAGGTTTAAGAGTAGAGTAATATGCTGGTGTTTAACTGCATTGCTTTATTGCATTCATGCATTGGGCTCTCACATACTTTCTGCTAGTTCATACTGTAGCCGTGGTGGGCGTTTCTCTCTGTCTCTCGTTGAATGCAGTCGACCAATCACAACAGACTGGGTCATCGGTCCAATCAGCGCAGATTAGCTTCGCTCTAAAAAGGGGTTTGGGAACAAATGAATCATTGAACGATTCATATGGGAGTCACTGGGATAATTAGGAAAAAATAATTATAATTATAACACAATGTAAGTGTTTTTTGACCTTGCACGCATATGAGCATTTTGTTGAAGACCCCCAAAAGCAAAATATGACCTTTTTTAAGGAAAAATAGGAGCTCTTTAAAAGTTCTAGGTGTTTGCTTGAGTCTCAGATTAAAAGCCTGAGATTAACCAGCAGAACATGTGACCACTACTACTGTGATAACAGACTGTGATGAGGATTCTAAATGTTTTAGATATCATAGCCACCAGAGATGGGAAGTAACGAAGTACAAATACTTCGTTACTGTACTTAGGTAGATTTTTCTGGTATCAATACTTTACTCCACTATATATTTTTGACAACTTTTTACTTTTACATTTTTACACAAATACCTGTACTTTCTACTTCTTACATTTTTAAATCAGGCTCGTTACTTTTGTCTTCATGTGTATGGTGCAATCTATATTATTTCTTGTCATTGCGCAATCTGAATGCCTTTTTGATTCAATCGATATATGTCTTGTCATCGCGCGCAGGCTTGCTGCAGTACGCAGCTGTAAGTAGCCTTGTTTATTAAGCTTACCAAATAAATAACGATACTGGGTTATTTATAGGACAGAGAATTCATCACGTGAACAAAGAAAAAAATTAAACAATTTATTAACAGCATTAATGACTTTATCCGGTAAATAAAATATCCACAATACTCTGAGAACAAACAAACCAAAAAAAAAACAAAAAAACAAACAAACAGTGAAATCATATGAGCTGCTGTTTTAGAAAATGAAGCAGCTTTACCATAATTCAAAAATTATTTGTAGTCACATATATTAAGTTTTTTATTTTATCAAAAGAAAAAAAAGGAAATATGTTTTGGAGAAAATTTAGTGTTAAATTCATGACATTTAGTAATTATAAAATATAGGCAGCCTACAGAATTATGTTTTAGAGTATATGAATCAGTATGGCAGCAGTTGTTTTTAACAGCCATACAGGGGTGCGTTTCTGAAAACCATCGTTAGCCAACTAAGGTCGCAAGTTGTGTCGTTACAAACATAGTTTGTTGATTTGGTGTTTCCCAAATCCATTGTTCCAACACACATTCGCAAACTGCGTCGCAAACTTCTATGCTTGCAACTACACCTCTGGAGCTGTAGTTAGAAACATAGTTCCTGGCTGTGTTCTATTCCCAGTTATCCCCCCCTATGCCCTATTCATTTAGAACATTCTAACATTTAGGCCCAATCGCAATTCTATTTTTGTACCCCTACCCTTTCCCATAACACGAGCGAAAGGGTATATGTTATGAATATATTAAAACATATGTTTGTTTGTCGTAAAAATTCGCAATAATGACAAAAAAATACTAATTTGTGGATCTCCTTACTTCCGGGTTCAGCAATACTGCCGTTGTGGCAGGTGTATTCTGGGAAATTTTCTTACCCCTTCGTTTTGAGTGTGGTCCTGAAAAATCTTCGTTCAAAGGGGTGTATATCCCTTTCCCTTAGCCCTACGTCTTAAAGCTAAAGAGAATTGGGACACCACTCCCCCTTGACGTGAACGCGCAAAACGAGGGGTAGGGGTAAGGGGAAGGGCTAAGAGGTAGAATTGAGATTGGGCCTTACACTTGGAATGATTTTTTTTTACAGCATTAAAGTCATCTCTTTTAGGTGTATGTTGCTTTCAAAGTATTTTTACAGTTCAGTTTTAGTGATCTTCATGTTTACAGTTGCGCTCCCTTTGCAGTGCACTTTGAAAAAATTGATGTCATTTTGAACACAGCCGTGGCTCATGACGAAAGCTATAGGTGACCTATTATTTAAAAGCAGAATTTATGTTACATGTCCAAGGCTTATGAAAATAAAAAAACATATACGTAAGCATACGTTAATGATTTTAATTTAAAGTAGATTATTTATTAAGTATCTGTACTGTATATGACATGGGCCTGTTGGTTAGCACATTTTTGCAGTCTTTTACATAGTAGACAAGTAGACTTTAAAATTTTTTTTATAAAATAAACAATATCCTACTTAATAATAATAATAATAATAATAATAATAATAATAATAATAATAATAATAATAATAATGATCGTCATCATCATTAATATTATTAATATTATTATTAAATTTTTAATTTCCTAATAAATAATAAATATTAAATTTCATTTCTTAATAAATAGGCTCATTTATTTATATGATTTATATATGATATTAGAATACGTGTTAGCTTTTGTAAGTAATTTTATGTTTTAGAATAGAATATGTAATGTTCTCAATAATATTTGTAAAGGAAACATAGGCCGTATATGTGCCGTTTACATATATTTCAGTCAATATGAAAAACGAGTGCATGTTTTTAACAAAACTAATATTGGATTTTTTTTTTTTTAAATGCGTGTGCATTTTACATTATAACTAACGTGGTTCAAAAAATGGATCTGCGACAGAGAAACTACGGGTTTTGGGAAACACTCATCACTACATCGTTCTTTTCCCACACGATGCATCGTACTATGATAGTTCAACCGCGAGTTACATCATTGTTTGGGAAAAGCACCCCAGTATAGTTAAGTTTTGTGTCCAGGTGATGATACACAGGGCAACTTTTTGAGCAGTGTTGTTGGACAGTATTGTAGAATGGTGTTGCTTGGTTAATTTGCTGCTGAAAATTTTTGAAAAGTAAGTTATTTTGTATAGATGTATACATGATGTGCGGTGTAGTTACCACCGTGAAACTAAAACAGGTAGTAGTAATGAACTTTTTACTTTTTACTGAAGTAGATGTTTCAGGATGTACTTCTTTACTATTACTTGAGGACAAAAGTTTAGTCAGTACATCAACTTTTACCAGAGTTATTTTAAACATGAGTATCTGTACTTCTATTGAGTAAAAGATGTGTGTACGTACTTTTGCCATCTTTGATAGCCACAGTGTAAAAAACAACTATTATTTTATGGAATTTTGCCATTTTATTATGCATTTTTTTTCCATGTTATTCTGAAATACAGTTCAAATCATAAAATAACAGAAAAATAATACAAATTTACAAATCCAGTGTAAAATCTCATGGAAAAACATGATGTTTACAAAATCTACTGTAAAATTACAGAAATTTTTTTTATTTTTGAATAACAGAAAATTTCTGTAATTTAACGTCCGTTATTTTACGGTAAATTTCTATAATTTAACAGCCGTTATTTTATGTTCATAAACAGTATAAAGAGACCAATAACAGATTTTTTTTACAGTGCAGGAAGGAAAATATGTTAGCTAAATTATACTTTTTGTATGTATTTTTGAATTCAGTTTTGTTTATTTCAGAATTTATATTTGTTTAGTATTATATATGTTTTAGTTATGAATTGTATCTTTTGTTATTGTCTTTTTGTACATGTTAATGGGTGAACTGCGTCCTAATGCTATATTGCTGAATTTCAGACAGAATGGTCTGACTGATCTGCTCTCAAGCACATGAGTGAACATACAATAATGCTATGAATGTATGAGATTTGAAATGCAGTTTAGACAGTTGAGGTTATACAATTTAAATCTGTGTTGAAAGGTAAGATTTGAAGTCTTCCAAGATTTCATGGTGAGAGAACTTTTACCACATTGTTCATGTATTTCCATGCAGGATGTTAAAGTTTTATGCAAAAATAATAATAATTAACTGTTTCCTAAAGGAATAATTCACCCAAAAGTGTAAACTACTACATTAATTATCATTTACTCTCCATCGTGTGGTTTTAAACCTTTGAGTTTCTTTCATCTGTTGAACACAAAATAATATATTTTGAACATTCCTGGTTGCTGGCAAACAGAAAAGTTACAAAATCAATGGGTGCAGCTACTAGCATTCTTCAAAATATCTTCTTTTTGGGTTTAACAGAGGAATTAATCTCAAATTGGTTTTGAACAAGTAAAGGATGAATAAATGATGACAGAATTTATGTTTTGGGGTGTATGTTTGTGGAATGTTTGTGGAACATTCCGTTTGCGTGTATGTTTGTGGGAAATCCTTTAAATACAGATTTTCGTCACTGTTTCTGCTGTTTTCAGCATTTTGAAAATAACTGTTTTGAAATATAAAGACACCTGTGATTTTATTAGTTTACCATATTTTTGAAACTAAAATATAGATATACAATTTAATTATTAATACATAATCATACACTGTAGTTTCAGCCAAGTTAAATAAACTTGATGCTAGTAAGATTACTTAATTTCATTAAGGCAACAAGTTTGCACAATTCTAATACGTAAACTTAACAAACCACTTTTTAGTAGTGTTTTATTATTATTATTATTATTATTATTATTATTATTATTATTATTATTATTATTATTATTATTATTTAATAATGTTCATTAAATGAATGGTTTAAGTTAAGCAAATAATTACCCTTTGTAATATGTTAATAAAACATTGAAAAAAGAAATCAACAAGACAAAGGACAATTCAGATTTTGACATTCAAGATATTGTGAATTTCAGGTATTTTTTTAAGCTTTCCGTTTATAGTCTGTGGAAGATACTACTATAAATATTTTTGGTGTGCATGTCACATGATGATCTCAAATGTGTGGGGTATAAAATAATCCATTTCAGTCAAGGTATTACACATTTTTGTTGAGTGAGTGAAAAATATGGGAAAGTACAATTTGACTTAGTTGGAAAGAGCTGCCTCTGGATTCCTGTAATTGTGTCAGCAGTGCTCTAGTTATACCAGATCCTACTCTAGATTTCAGCGAACCCCTCAATGTCTCCTTTCACAGAGCCCCTTCATTAGGATTTTGCAGCCATTCTAACACCCTTTGTTCTTTGACAAGGCAGGCATATCCTGTTACTGACGCCAAGAAAAAAATAGCTCTAGTAATGGCACATTGAAGGGCAATAGCGACCCATAGGACACAATTATTGCTTCCCATATGTTAACATACCGAAGAAAGTGTCAAGCCTTTTTAAATCATACTCTTAACACTCTGCAAACCAATTTTATCAGCATTTTTCCTCTTCAACAGACTCATCCATAGCATCTTCATAACTGGGTTAATTTTAACTTCCTTTTATTCAGTAACTAATAGGAAAAATGCCTTATCAAGATTTGTATGCAGTAGCCTATTTTAACATAACAGTTTATATATGAACTTAAATAATTTCCATAAGCTGTGATCATTTGAATTTTATTTACTTCTTAATGGCCCAGTTTCACAAACAGCGCTTAGATTAAGCCAGGACTAGGCCTTAGATAAATACTAGGCTATTTAAGCCACATTTATAAAATGGCCTTAGAAAAATATATTACTGGGGTGCACCTGGAGACAAAAAAAATGACACTGACGTATTTTAAGACATCTCACTGCAAGTTATTTTGAGTTGAGACAGCTCAAACATGCAATTTAATCTTGACTAGCCTTAAACCTTGTTTGTGAAACCGGGGGAATATTTATGTGCAGTAGCTTATGTAAGATATGTGGTATGTATCTGGATAACACTTTACAATATGGTTGTATTAGTAACGCTAACAGGAACAAACAATGTTATGAACAAATCATGTTAACTAACTGATGTTATTAAGCATGAATTTGGATTTTAATAATGCATTAGTAAATGTTGAACTATGATTAATAAACGCTGTAAAAGTATTGTTCATTATTGTTATTGTTTGTAAATACATTAACTAAAATGAACTATATCTGTATATTTCTTTCAAATATGATAATAATTATATCACAATCGCAAAACAAACTATTGCTAACGGCGACTAATAATATCTTAATATAAATAATAATACAATATAAAATATTTATAATATACCCGTATATCTCATGGAAAAAATGTATACATAATTATATAATTATATATACATAAACAAGACATAATTTAGTAGAAAAATGCTGAACCTATGGTATTAAGTTTTGTGACCTTCATATAAGAAAGTAAAAAAGGGTCTGTATGTTTAAAACAAAAGTTAATCAATTTAATTTATTTATTTATTTTGTCTCTATCATGTGTGTTTTTATTTCATTAGGACTGTAACACATACAACATACGGTAAACACAGAACACATAAACAGTAAGAATCAGCAATAATGATCAGATTAATATTGGTATAATTTATAGTCATAATAATAATAATATTAAAAATAATACTAAAATCAGTGATTATGAAAGTAATATTATGTGATGACGGCAATAGTGATATACAGTTGAAGTCAGAATTATTAGTCCCCCTGTTTATTTTTTTCCCCATTTTCTGTTTAACAGAAAGAAGATTTTTTTCAACACATTTCTAAACATAATAGTTTTAATAACTCATTTCTAATAACTGATTTATTTTATCTTTGCCATGATGACAGTAAATAATATTTTACTAGAAATTTTTCAAGACACTTCTATACAGCTTAAAGTGACATTTAAAGGCTTAACTAGGTTAATTAGGTTAACTAGGCAGGTTAGGGTAATTAGGCAAGTTATTGTATAAGGATAGTTTGTTCTGTAGGCTAATAATTTTGTCCTTAAAATGGTGTTTAAAAAATTCAAAACTGCTTTTATTCTAGTCGAAATAAAACAAATAAGACTTTCTCCAGAAGACAAAATATTATCAGACAAACTGAAAATTTCTTTGCTCTGTTAAACATCATTTGGGAAATATTTAAAAAAGAGAAAAAAAAATTCAAAGGGGGCTAATAATTCTGACTTCAACTGTAAATACAAATGATGGTAATAATAATAATAATAATAATAATAATAATAATAATAATAATAATAATAATAATGATGATGATGATGATGATGATGATGATGATGATGATGATGATGTTGATGAATGATGATGGCGTTGGATGATGATGATGATGATGATGTTGATGAATGATGATGGCGTTGGATGATGATGATGATGATGATGATGATGTATGTATGAACAATAATAGAAAAAAAAATGGCAAATACCCAACACCACATACAGTATATACCACATATAGGTGCATAGGTACAATACATAGTGGATAAGAGCATAGTGTATAGTGTGCCATTTGGGACGCAGCTTATATTATTAAAAGTTATATGCAATAAAATATATAATGTAAACTCTAGTTATTTAAGGAGATAGTCTAATTTAAATTCCCTAAAAACATTATTAATTAAAATAAGTTTAATGTATATCACATGCATCCATGTACTAGGCAAAATTAATTTTAATGTTAGTTAGTTAGTTAGTTAGTTAGTTAGTTAGTTAGTTAGTTAGTTAGTTAGTTAGTTAGTTAGTTAGTTAGTTAGTTAGTTAGTTAGTTAGTTAGTTAGTTAGTTAGTTAGTTAGTTAGTTAGGTCATATTGTATTTTCTTTGTCTTAAAGTTATTCTATAACTCTATTATATCTTATACCACATCCCCAAGCCTACTAAATACTTAAATTGTGACCAAGTTTATATTTTTTAAAGATTTATTTATTTTTTTTATCTTTATGATTTTCTTCCTTCTTTAAAATACAAAGCAATACATTTTGAAGAATTCTGATTACACATTGACCTCTATAGTAGGTAAAAAATTACTATGGAAGTCAATGGTTAATATCAACCAGCATTTATAGTTTTGTTTTTTTAATTACATTTCTAAATGTAATTTATAAATAAAAGTAATTTAAAAAGAGAATGAATTTAGAAGTGCATTTGAGATCTGAGTGATTGTTGAGCCTGGGTTATATTGGGTATCAATGGTACAGAAACACAACCCATATTGCACTTCAAACATGAAATGTCGGGAAAAGAGCCAGAGAACATAGATAATTACAAGAAGATTTGACAATCAGATTCCAACACAATGCCATACGCTCATTATCTCTGCCTCCCACAGCTACTCCCTCCCTCTTGTTATGCCTTGTCTATCTTTGTTTTGTTCTCTCTGTCAGTCTTTTATCGGTCAACTAGCATCATGTGTAGCACTACATCAAAAACAATAAAAAAGACAAATTATACACTTTAAATTTGATATGCCTTATAATGTGCAGTTGCAGACCACGCACAGCATCATCCATTTTATCCAAACAAATAATACAAAAGGGCTTTAGAATTTGTCAGTGATGAATATGAGTCTTCATAATAAAGAGCTTTCAATTTTATAATTTGTCATTTTGCTGACATAGAAATTGAGAAAAAAAACTATGTCTAAAGGTTGTGAAATCACAAATCTCCACACATTCTCACATTCCACTGCAAGCAATAAAACAAAAGCAAATTTCAAGCCTGTTAGACAGCAAGACATGCTGCGCTAAACAAAAGAAAGAGGCCAAAGCAAAGATCATACTTGGTGAAACTCTGACATGTTTATCATCTGCAAACTATTTTTTGCAGACCCAGGAAAACAAACATTTCAGAACAACCATTTAACTGTTTGCTATTAGTGAGAGAGGCACAAAAAAGTGGAAGAGAAAAAGGAAAGAAAGATGAAGGAAAACAGAGAAGCCAAAAGAGCAGTGTTATTTAAAACAGTCTGCCACAAAACAGAGCGATGAATAAACCAATTGTTGTTTTTGCTTTAACCCGAACATAACTGCACTGTAGAGACATTGCAGAAAACACTAAAGGATTTTCTTGTTGTTGTTGTTGTTGCTGTTGTTTGAAGAACAGAGAGGAAGAAACACCAAGACACAGCTAAGATAAACTCAAACAAATTTGAAACCAATGAACCAATGGGCTGCAGTTTTAACATTTAGTAAAAAAAAAACACAAGCAAATTTTTGTTGCTTTTTGCTTCCCATAAACCTTATTTAACAATATCTTGACTGTACTGGCCTACTTAAACCTATAACTAGGGCCAGACAGAATCTGCAGACATTTTTTTTTTTTATTTATATATTGAGAATTTTGTAAAAAAAAAAAAAAAAATCTGCGGATTTATGCAGAATTATTTTAGAAGTATCGTAACTAAAAACTTAATATATATGAAATAAAAAATAATTGCTTTGTAACTTTATTTAATGAAATTCAATGCATATCCATCTTTATCCATTTATTTGGTAAACAAAGCAAGTCTCTCATATAATATATCTACTAAAAGAGAAAATATTACTTTACAAACTGTATTGTAAATAAATCAAATGAACACTTTCATATTAATGCATAATATTGCTGAAATTAATTAAAAAAATGAATAAACATAAATTTACACACATTTACACAAGTAAATACTCAATGATGGGCTAAAAATCTGCGGAAATCTGCAGATTTCTGCATGCGTATGCAGATTCCATGTGGACCTACAGTACCTATAAATAACCCATAAAAACATTAGTCATAAACGTCCAGTCAAGTTTTATACCAGTAGTCTAAATGGGTCACATTAAGAGTAAATAAGTGAATATACAATTACATTTCTTACAGCTTTTTTGTTGGTGTGATCTGAAAATAATGTTTGTTTCTTAATTTGGAACTCCTGGTCATATATATCATATAGCTGTTTATAAGAATGAATGTTACCACCACATATTTCAGAGGGGCCAAAGCCATATTCTGCAGCATTGAGGGCAAAGAATACAAGAGCACTGAGAGATTTATAAAATTAGCATAGAAACTTTCCTAAACGTGAATGTACACCAGAACATATTTTACTTTATTTGTTGATTATGAGCTCATAATAAGGTGTAGAAAGTGGTTTAGTTAAGTTAGTATTTAAATTAAATATGTTTACTTATAGTTTACTTATAGCTGCACACATTCTCCCATCAAATTATTTTTTTTTAAATCACAAACTAAGCATATCACAAACTTCCCAAGTTTTGGAAAACTGCGTTTTTGCTATCCATTTCACAGTGAATATACAAATTGTGGTGCATTTAAACAAAACAGTTTTATTAAACAGTTATATTCATTAAAATAAGAGTTTGGTCACCTAAAATCTTTAGGATTACAAACATAATTCATTTGAATTTAAAATGTTATTGAAATAATATTAATTATTCATTCATTCATTTTCTTTTCGGCTTAGTCCCTTTATTATTCTGGGGTCGCCACAGCGAAATGAACTGCCAACTTATCCAGCATGTTTTTCACACAGCGGATGCCCTTCCAGCCACAACCCATCTCTGGGAAATATCCACACACACTCATTCACACTCACACACTACGGACAATTTAGCCTACCCAATTGACCTGTACCGCATGTCTTTGGACTGTGGAGGAAACCGGAGCACCCCGAGGGAGAATGCAGGGAGAACATGCAAACTCCACACAGAAACGCCAACTGACCCAGCCGAGGCTCGAACCAGCGAACTTCTTGCTGTGAGGTGACAGCACTACCTACTGTGCCACTGCGTAGCCTTAATATTAATTATTATTTCAATAATAATAATAATAATAATAATTGCAAACAAAACGTCAACAATTTATTTTTATGTTTCTCTTGATTTTTCCTATTCATAAAAATTTTATTTGATTTCTTGTTCTTTTCCACCATATTATTTGTGTACATATTTTTGGAATGTGATCTTTTTGTTAGAGTAGATCCAGTTTTGGCTTTGATATTGACTAATCTAATGTACATGCACAAATATATTATAGTTAAGCATCCTATAAATAATATAAAAGAGAGATCTGTAAGGGGTGTATTCATTTACGCTGAGCAGTATCACATATCATAATATATACAAAACCATTAATAATAAAATTTAAGTTTTTCTCAGTCACTTTGGTGCATTTCTCACAACACTACTAACATTAGCACAACAGTTAATGCATTTCTCAAAACAACTAGTACAAACTGTAAAAGTTAGTTGATAACCTGCAAAAGTGTGTCACTTGCTCAAAATGGATAGCTCATTCCTCAAAAGCAAGTATTGATGTCAATAAAAGTGTCAGTGTCGTCAAGATGAAAAGTCCTGACATTTTTTCCAATGCAAAAAAGTCAGATTTTGGTGACACTTCCTAAAAAATGCTCCAGACAGCACTATATACTATTTGCACAGCCATTTGAAAACTACAGTAAAGATAGACATCACTGAATTTAGTGAGGTATCTGAGTACAAGACATTGAATATGTATGTTTACTTTTTTAATATGCTCTTTGCAATTCTAATTTATTCACAGCATTGTGCAAAAGAATAAATACACCCTTATTTACAACAAACATAAAGTTCCTTTGGGTAAAGCTGTGCACACACACAGACAGAGAGACAGTGAGACAGGCAGGCAGGCAGGCAGGCAGACAGGCAGGCAGGCAGACAGACAGACAGACAGACAGACAGACAGACAGAGAGATAGATAGATAGATAGATAGATAGATAGATAGATAGATAGATAGATAGATAGATAGATAGATAGATAGATAGATAGATAGATAGATAGATAGATAGATAGATAGATAGATAGATAGATAGATAGATAGATAGATAGATAGATAGATAGATAGATAGATAGATAGATAGATAGATCTAGTGTATGCTGTATGAATGAAGTCTGCTGAATGTTGCACCACAAACACTATGTGTAGTATATGTAAATCATTAGAAATTTAATAGCTGAATAAATTTTAAGGTATATGAATAATGCATGCATGCAAATCAAACTACATAACAAATGTATTTAAATCACTAGGAAAAAGTCCCTAAAGTGAAATCTGAAGAAATGTGTTTATTTTGATAAATGTGTGCAAAGCAAAATAATAGACCCTGTTTATGGTCCTCACGATACATTATTTGAGGAGGTTTACACTCCTACTTGGTACCACACTTGGCCCACATATGGACGTAATGAGGCAAGTAATTGATGGGCAGTTGACGGGAGTTGAAAGACAGGAACATATGAGTCGTTTCAGTTCAGCAGTCTTTTAAAAACCTGCACTAGTGCTTGAATGTAATGCAGTGCAGAGCAAGCGTTAACATTTCTCCCTGGGCAAAATAGTTAAACAAGCATGTGCTTTTAATTAAACATGTAATTCAACAAATATAAAACAGTTATAACCAATTAACTGTGCAGTCTAGGGAGGAAGTGAGAGTTCTGAAAGGATGAAACTGAGGTGATGCATTTAAGTTTTACTATCATGGAATTTTTCATGGTACATACAAATAATCTATGAAACACAATCAGGTATGTAGATTTTTCCCTGTGTTTTTACAAATGGAAAAATTATTAGAAAAATGCTTTGTGGTAAATGATAACAGGTCTCATATAGATGGCATACTATATTAAAAAGAAAAGAAAAGATGCACAATTACATATTTAACCCTTTATCGCATGGTGTTGCCATATGGCAACATGATATTTATGTTCATTTCCCTGCCACTGTTTCTTTAAGACCAACATTGATTTTTTTTTTGTTGTTGTTGTTGGAAAGAGAAGATGATGTGCCAATGATGTGCTTTGGTTAAGTCACATGACATGCAGTGTAGCATGATAAGCATGATTTCTGTAGCATGATTTCTGACAGACTGGCATTTATTGTGAGTAGTTGCTGAATGCAAATGTAAACGTCAATAAAAACAAAGGATCAAATTATGTCAGATCCACAATAAAATCTGAAACATCACCTCCAGTAAGTTTTGATGACATATTCACAACTCAATTTTTTTTTTTATCAAATTAGTTTTTTTGTAAATGGATCAAACTTATGTGTTGCCAAAAGACAACACTGTGCAATAGTGGAACATGCAATATTGCAATGGGTTAGCTAGCTAGCAAGGTCAGCTTTGAACTTTTAAGTTGTAACAATAACAACATAAATGCTAGTAATATAATATTGATTAGTTTTATGTTAATGGCATTTGCATTATGGATAAAATCTAGTTTTAATGGCAATACTACTTTTGAATAGATATGAATACAGGGAACAGTGTATTAGCGAGCACCACCATCTTTAATGGTAAGTGAAACAAGAAAAGGACAGAACTGGCTCTTCCTACAAATGAAAGTGAAGATAAGATGGGTTATAGTGACCATGAGAATGATGCAGACTGGACATTTGATAAGAGCAGTGATGAAGAGTTCAAGTTAGCTCTGAGGCAAATAAGACAGGCGTAGTATAGTATATAGTATAATACATAAACATTGTTAGCTAGTAGCTACATTATTCTGATGCATCTGGATATATTAGACTTGTTATTTATTTGTTATAATATTTACTGGAGAAAATATTTATATTTACTGCATGTTGTATACATGATAATACAATATTATGTTTGTTTTCAATAATATTCAGCAAAAAAAAATGGAATAAATGAAAGCTGGTGAAATATCAGTTGTTGGAAAGTATGTATAAGGTGTCATTTATAAGTTCTGTGTTAAAGCTTATAATACTGCAACACCAATTAAATCATTGCAAACAATACAATTATCAATTATAAGGAAAGTTCTAATTTGAAATTTGTAAGTTAGATCCACTGTTGAACGTTGTTGCCATATGGCAACAAATCATAAAGTACCTTAAAAAGTATTTTTTCCAATTTTATTTTACAGCAAGTTAAACCATTTTTTAAAAAAAAGAAAAACAGTCAAATATTTTTTATATAGATCTATCATAATGCGTTCAATAGAGGGTTAAATATTGCAGTGTTGGAGTTTTGCAGTTTTGTAAGAGTAACTTAAAAAATATTAACATTTATGTTTAAAACCATTTAGAGACTTTGCGAAAAGAGCATTTATCTTATTCTTAACTACAAATAAAACGGTTCTGTAAATTCAGCAGGCATAATGGATGATGATCCTGACATATTACAATGTGCAGCAGCATATTCATAGACTCATAAACCCAGCAGAGATTCCAACACAAATCATTTGCATCAAATCCTACAATTACATGTTTACTCGCCATGCACTCATATAAAGAGACGAAAACCATGAAAAACACTACAAAGAGTGCAAAGTGAAGGTCAGTGTGGTCAATTCCAAGGGGAAATGCTGTCCCTCCTGCCTTGCACACAGCACAGGTTTTCCTACTATTGTCATCAGAAAGAATGATAACAGCGTTCATTACAGCCAAGCAATTGTCAGCTTTTCCTGGACAAATTATAAAAAGAAACAAAAGCAATCCACACACCCTGTCATTGTAACTGAGCTCTAGATGACTGTTTCTCTTGCGAGTGTCTTTCGCTCCAGAGTGAGGAATGTTGGCATGATGGCGGAAAACACACTACGCAGAAACATATGTTAAAAACACTTTCACATTCCACATGATTGAGTGTGTTGATTGCCCTATATATTATTTGGACTTTTTAATTACCACTGGATTCTTTCCAGCTTCAAGATTTTAAGCAAAGTGATATTTTTATACTAGTGTCTTAGTTTCTACACTAAGACTTCCAAATATTATCTGGAGAGAGGTCGTACAAAATACAAACACACTTTTTTTGATAAAATAACATGATGAAATAACATATTGCAAATGAATGTGGGCTATGCAAACAGTGTAACACTGTATGATATCAACCTCACCACATGCCCTCTGTCAAAAAAGGCAAATGGCAGTGTGCCCAATAGGGCAAAGTCTGATTGAGTCTGGTGTTGTACAGTCGCATAAGGGCCAGGCATGATGGATTAGGCTGTAGAGAAACAGAGAGGTCTGCTGTATATCATCGACCTAACGCCAAAATGCGAAACCACAGGCCCCCTACTGACAGCTTCATTATTTACTGGTGCTGTTTGCCATGGGAATGCAGCAAGCCATTCCTGCTCCTTGCATGCACTTTTAAATCCACATTACGAAATATTGCTTATGGTCTTCATGATTGGATGAAATCTTGGTATGGGATTAATTATGACACACACACAAACACACAATTGTTTCAAATTTGGTTTAAGAATTGGGAAGGGGTGACACAGGGGCTCAGTCTTTAGCACTGTCGCCTCACAGCAAGAAGGTCGCTGGTTTGAGTCTCGGCTGGGTCAGTTGGCATTTCTGTGTGGAGTTTGTATGTTTTCCCCATGTTCTTCCCATTCCGTGAATTGGGGAGAGCACAAAACTGGGGGTATAGTTTTCAATTTAAGTCCCATTCTAGCATTTTAATGCATTTAGGCACTAGGTGATACAAAAAAAATCCCAAATTTTACAAAAAATCACAAATTTTACAAAATAATATTGTGGCACATGGAAAGATTGTATTTACTTTCTTCAGATGAACACAAAATAAGAAATTGTAAATAATTTTCGGTAACACTTTATTTTGATGGTCCATTTGAGTATTAGTAGACTGTCTACTTAATATCTGTTGACACTGACATTTAACAGTCCTTCAACAGACATTTAACTGACTATAAGAAACTTTGCAATTACATGTCAACTTACACTAACCCTAACCCCAACCCCAACCTAACAGTCTACTTATAATCTAATGATTATTAGCTGCAATGTAACTTAAATTCAACAAACGGACCGTCAAAATAAAGTGTGACCTAATTTTCATGCAGCAGTTTTACACTGATTAAGGGCTGTAAGATTATTTTAAAGCATGCTTTTCGATGTAAATTGTATACAGCGTATATGCCATTTGATTGGTGCTCTTACAAGTTTCATACAGATCTGATGTAAAGCTTCAATAAAAAATATAATAAATTATAAGTTTTACAACTATAATGTACACACACACACACACACACACACACACACACACACACACACACACACACACACACACACACACACACACACACATATATATATATATATATATATATATATATATATATATATATATATATATATATATATATATATATATACATACATACATATATACACACTTGAAGTCAGAATTATTAGCCCCCCTGAATTATTAATCCCCCTGTTTATTTTTTTCCCCAATTTCTGTTTAACGGAGAGAAGATTTTAAAACACATTAAACACATTAAACACATTTTAAAACATAATAGTTTTAATAACTCATTTTTAATAACTGATTTATTTTATCTTTGCCATAATGACAGTAAATAATATTTTACTAGATATTTTTCAAGACACTTCTATACAGCTTAAAGTGACATTTAAAGGCTTAACTAGGTTAATTACATTAACCAGGCAGGTTAGGGTAATTAGGCAAGTTATTGTATATCAATCGTTTGTTCTGTAGACTATCGGAAAAAAAAAATGTGCTTGAAAAAAAATCAGCCCGTTGTAAAAAATCTTCTCTCCGTTAAACAGAAATTGGGGAAAAAATAAACAGAGGGGCTAATAGATCAGGGAGGGCTAATAATTCTGACTTCAAGTGTGTATATATATATATATATATATATATATATATATATATATATATATATATATATATATATATATATATATATATATATATATATATATATATATATATATATACAGTATATGCTGTGTGTATGTACATTATAGTTGTATAACTTATAATTTATTATATTTTTTATTGAAGCTTTACATCAGATCTATATGAAACTTGTAAGAGCACCAATCAAATGGCATATACGCTGTATACAATTTACATGGAAAAGCATGCTTTAAAATAATCTTACAGCCCTTTATCAGTGTAAAACTGCTGCATGAAAATTATTTACAATTCCTTATTTTGTGTTCTTCTGAAGAAAGTAAATACAATCTTTCCATGTGTCACATTATTATTTAGTAAAATTTGTTTTAAATACAAAGACTTGACATTTCAGCATTATAGTGTGGAGTATATGCAGATAGCATTCCTATAGGACCCCAATGTACTGACACCCTTCGGTTTGTTTCTGTATGTCTTTTTCTGTCTGCTTATAGCACAAATTACACCACAGAAACACAACCTTTACCACAAATAAAAGAAAAAATAAAATAAAAAAATAAAAAAACAGAGGAGGGTTCAAAACCCCAAACTCCCTGGGGGAATGCATGCCTCTCTATTAGCTTATCCAAGCCCACTTCCTGTGTGGAGTAGTGCAGCCACCATTGCTCTTGGAGCCAGGGAACAGGAAGTAATCCAGCAAGTAGAGTAATTAATCATTTAGAGCCACACCACACATCTGATGATGAAATGGTAACGATTTCCCCACCTCCATCAACAGAACACACAGAAACATACTTGGGTCTTCAGCATGGGTCTGGCCTTTGCTATCTGTCTATTGATAAGAGCTTACAGGATTGTGCATGAGAGAAGGCATAAACACATTTACATTGATTCTCTTTCCACACTATAATCATCTGCTTTATTAAAGTACATTTAATTCTGTTTTTAATTGTAAAGAAATTTGGCTTCCTGCAAGTGCCAGTTCTGGTGGGTGACCAAAGCCATTTTTCCATTGTCAGAACTCAAAAAGTATTATGCTTCTTGCATCATTCTGTCCTCTGTCATTAATCTCCATGTTATTCTTTATCTATTATTATCTTTGTTTAATGATCCATGTTACACAGAATTAAGATCCTTTTTATTTTATACAGAATAACATCACAATGACTTTTATTAATGACTGTTCATTATTGAAATCCACTAACACAGGATCATGTTAAGTATTAATCAAGTCACACCTCTGTTAAAATGCAGGCCATATGTCATAAAATAAGACCACATGTAGTTCTCATAAGTATGAGTATTACACTACCTGACAAAAGTTTTGTCGTCAATCCCAGTTGTAAGAGCAACAACTAATAACTTGATTTCTATTTTTTTTTTTCTAATGAAACATCTGTTGAACTCCATCCCAATCATCAAAAATACTGCAGAAGACCTATTGGAACCTACATGGACCCAAATTTCTCACAAAAATCAGTCTAGTTTGGTGAAGGAAAATCATCTTTGGGGTTACATTCAGTATGGGTGCATGTGAGAGATCTTCAGAGTGGATTGCAACATCAACAGCCTGAGGTATCAAGACATTTGTGCTGCCCATTACATTACAAACCACAGGAGAGGGCAAATTCTTCAGCAGGACAGCACTCCTTCTCATACATTAGCCTTAACATCAAAGTTCCATCAAGCAAAGAAGGTCAAGGTGCTCCTGGCCAGCCCAGTCACCAGACATGAACATTATTGAGCATGTCTGGGGTAAGATGAAGGAGGAGTCATTGAAGCTGAATCCAAAGAATCTTGATGAACTCTGGGAGTCCTCCAAGAACGCTTTCCTTGCCATTCCACATGACATTATTAATAAGTTATTTGAGTCATTGCAGAGATGTATGGATACAGTCATCCAAGCTCATGGGAGTCATCCACAATATTAATTCTTTTTCCACTTAACCATGACTATATTCTATACTGTACATTATTTCTGTTAAGTGACGAGACTTTTGTCAAAGCAAAGTCAGACCTTACTAATTAAATAATTAAAAATCAAGGCATGCCGACAGGACAATCAACAGGACAAGCCGAGGCTCGAATCAGCGACCTTCTCGCTGTGAGGTGAACATGCTACCCACTGTGCCTGCATTGTTATATTCAATGTAAAAAAAATCTGTACTCAGTACTAAATTAAAAGAAAAAAATAATATAATTTTCACCAGTTCTGTCTGATGTTCCAAAACTTTCACCTGCCGCTGTTTATACACTTTCAAAGTATTGAAATTAACTCAATTTTCAAATAATAACAACTCAATTTCCAATTTACTATGCAGCCAGACAGCATGTGTATTTTTATACCCAAGTGCCAACACAGCAAGACCTCTTCTATGTGCGAAGTCTGCTGATTTCCACAGGCTAAACCCATTTGGGCGTTAAAGATGTTGTTAATCTTCTTTGACTTAAATTCTTAGACTGCTAATTACAGGTCAGGGACTTAACAAGTGAGGATGCAAAAATTGCTGTTTATGCGGTTGTGCTGATTTGTCTACATAATATCCAGCCATACTCTGACATTAAGAGATGAGACACTTGTGGAGGAAACTGTCTAAACAAATCAGCGGTTGCAAGAAAACCAACCAGTGTTGTGACTGGAGATCGCATGAAATTTTTCAGTTCATCTGCCTGTTTAGAAAACAAACCTCCTTTAGCTAGACCTGTGAGGATTTGAAATTTATAGGATCATCTCTTCTCTTGCAACGCGCATGAGACACAGCATGAGAGAGTGAGACCATTATGACAAGTTTTGCTTGCTACACAACTGAAAACGTGCTAGATATAATACAGTTTTTCGTTGGGAATTGTAGTATTATAAAGTATTAAATATAGGTCACCAGCGTCTAAGAACAATGTTATTTTGATGTCCAATAACGGCGTGAAATGACAATGATATTTTGTTGATTTTAGGTTGAGTTGGAAAGTGACCAAAATCCAACGTCGAGCCAACATCTTAAACCAACATCGTATTGACATCACATACTGACATTTATTCATCAGGTACGGCAACCAAACATCCAACATCTGATAGACGTCATATTGGTAATGTCAACACAACGTCAGGCTGTAACATCATTAGATGTTGATATTTTGTTGTTTTTACGTTGTTTTGGAAAGTAACCAAAATGCAATGTCTGTTTGATGTTGGAATTGATGTCAGCCTGACGTTGGGTTCTGATGTCAAACGGATTTTCATTTAAAAAAAAAATGCAATGTCCCATGACGTTGGGGTAGATAATATAACATGATACAAATAAGGGACGTTTTACAGCATTAAGGATGTAGATTTTTATTTAGTTTAAAAAAAACATCAGTAAATAGTACTATTCCACCTAGCCTGCTTTATTGAGGTGAAGTTGGTTTTATATTCACTTTAGTTCATTTTTGAACGATGACAACCTGTGACGCGCTCCCTATATTGTTTACCACGATACTTTGAATATTTGGTCTAAAATGTAAGTATGTATGGTTTGTAAGTACTGTATGTATGGTTTAGTAATACGTGTAATTTCTGCTTTTCAAGCACTAAGCATACAGTAATCGCTTTAGGACAACGCGCATGAGAGAGTGAGACCATTATGACAAGTTTTGTTTGCTACACTGAAAATGTGCTAGATATAATATAGTTTTTCATTGGGATTTGTAGTATTATAGTAAATAAATAAAAAAAAGTACTGTAAAGTTTTCTAACTGGCGAATGACATGAACTAGTGGGTTGTCTACTGTTTTCTTTAAGATGCGAGCATTCGTGTTTTAGGAGACATGGCTTTGGACGGGAGGAAAGGGACTGTGTTTCAAAGATATTATGCTAACCCGTTAGTATTTTGGCAGATCACCTACTGTACCTTTAAGAACAGTCAGGGCAACCTTCTTTCAGGAGAATCAGCTAAGACTTAGTGTCACGTCCACCTGAGTTCAGTTCAGGCTTTGTTCATATTAGTGCACTTAAGTTTGGAATACTAATACAAGGCAGAATACTAAAATTTCTTTTACATTTTACTAAGAAATAATAAAATATGAAGAGCTCAGATGCAAAAGCCGCTAAACGCCACTTCCACAAAAAAATGAAATTGACATAGAGTGAATGCTTTAGGCACGTAGTACATGTTCAACAAATATTTTTGCTTCAAATCATCTAAATCCCAATGTCAGCCCATTCAGAAATAACAGTTTGTTTGCAAAAGCCTCTAAACACCACTTGCCTTTGACAGAAAAAGCTGCTATGTCCCGAGAACCAATCCGAAGGCACGAATCGAATCATATGTTTCAATGTAGCAGCACGCTGATACGATGGCTTTTATGAGGAGACTGTTTTATTCTGCTTCCAATTTAAATTTTAAAAGATGGAGTTCGGTGAACTGCATGAGCCTGTCCGATTGTCAATGAATGGAAAACGTTCCTTACCTGAAAATTTATAAGAAAAGAAAACGTACTGTACAGTCGAAAATGTAACATGCATTCATAACTTTTTTGTGCAGTGACGCTACTTTAAATGAGTCTGATTTACTATACATTAAACGGCAACTTTATTTCACGAAAAACAGAGTTAAGATGCTGTTCTTTTATCCCACATAATTGCTATGAACAAGAAACGAAAAAGAGATCAAGACCTTAAGTATGGTGGGAATGAATGAATGACAGCTTTTTTTTCAGAGAGGCATCCCCTTTTTGCCCAGTAGGCCTACCTTGTGTTTTATTTGCTAACGTAAGCTATTTTTTAAAAGATAAATATAATGTATAAAACTATGCATTATTTATTTTACTTCAATAAATTATATAACTTTTTTATTAAGGGAAAATGCACAGATATTGATGTTAACACTACATTAGTTGCATTGAATCTAACAAGTTTAGTTTGCAATGTTTATATAGTTCTACTTATATTCAATTTAAATCCCAAATATCAGAAATGACAACAGAATGTAAAGATGTAATTAATGTCAATTTTAATGTTATTGATTAATGCACTTACTTGACAGATTTCCTTAATTCATTTTCCTAATAATCCCTGCTTTATCAGGGGTTACCACAGCGGAATAAACCGTCACTTACTTAATAGATTTATGTATTCTTAATTTTAGGTAATATGTTTTATGTTTGGTAAAATAAAATTCAAATTGCATCTTTAGTGATTTTTCAACTAATTACACTGTCTTGTCCCAATAGGTGGATTTAAAGGTTTTTGCAAAAAAGCACAAGTGGATTTAACTAGTTTTAACACAAGAGAAAATCTACATTGTTAAAAACCAAAGAATTGTCTTAAGTGACATTTTTGAAAAAAAAAAAAAAAGTTATTTTATTACTAGCTGATAACCTTTTCATTACCTATAAAATGAAAATTCTGAACCTAATTATAGGAGCCTGAGAGAAATTGCTCATTTACAAAAAAAAGAGATCTGATGGAATTAGAGGGTTTTGCATCGGAACTCTTCTTATAAGCATATAGATTAGAAATTAAATGTTCATCAGAAAAAAGGTGCCTTCATTTTATAGGAAATATAATTATTTTGAGAACTCTATTTATACGATATTTTAATAATTATCAAAATAGAAGTTATTCATTCATTCATTTAATTATTTTCTTTTTGGCTCAGTCCCTTTATTAATCTGGGTTCGCCACAGCGGAATGAACCGCCAACTTATCCAGCATATGTTTTACACAGCGGATGGCCTTCCAGCTGCAACCCATCACTGGGAAACATCCAAACACACTTACTCACACACATACACAATGGACAATTTAACTTGGCCAATTCACCTATACCACATATACACACTCAAACCAGCAACCTTCTTGCTGTGGGGCGATCGTGCTACCCACTGCGCTACCGTGACACCCTATAATAGAAGTTATATTAATTTTAAGTAATTTTATAATTTAATTACATTTTTAATACATGTCCTATTAAATGAATAGACTTGAATCAAATAAAGTAAACTAGAAACAAATTACATAAATGCAAATACTGTAAACTGTGCCTTTTTATTCTTTATAGAACAGAACTATAAAGCTGTTGAATGGTAGAGATGAATAAGCACTGTGTTAAATGCTTGATGGATAGATCTCGCCTTTTCTCTAATTGAGCGTGTGACATCAGCGATGTGAGGCTCATGTCAGTAACTGGGCGCTAATAGCAGCCTAAGATATGGTCCTGACTGAGAAATCTATTAGCACTGAATTGTCACTGCCATATATCCTGAGCTATCCAGCTTTCCAGTGCATCAAGTATGTATGTGTGTGTGTGCCATCCTATATGCCAGAACTATCGATTCTGGTTAAAAATTTAAACACATCTATTAAATACAATAGCTAGTCATGTCATCACTCTCATAAAAATGCCTGCAATGTTTTATATATAAAATAAAATAGAAAGCATTCCAGAACATACAGTGCATAAGGAAAATATTCATGGCGCTATCACTTTTTCCACATATTTTTTTTATGTTACAGCTTTATTCCAAAATGGATTAAATTCATTTATTTCCTCAAAGTTCCACACACAAGACCCCATAATGACAATGTGAAAAAGGATTTTTTGAAATTGTTGCAAAATTATTAAAAAATAAAAAACCTGAAAAATCACATGTACATAAGTATTCACAGCCTTTAACGTGAAGCTCTAAATTGAGCTCAGGTACATTCTGTTTCCACTGGTCATTCTTGAGATGTTTCAGCAGCTTAATTGGAGTTCACCTGTGGTAAATTCAGCTAAATAAACATGATTTGAAAAGGCATACATCTGTCTATATAAGGTCCCACGGTTGACAGTGCATGTCAAAGCACAAACCAAGCATGAAGACAAAGGAACTGTCTGTAGATTTCCGAGACAGGATTGTCTCGAGGCACAAAGCTGGGGAAGGTTACAGAAAATTTCTGCTGCTCTGAAAGTTCCATTGAGCACAGTGGCCTCCATCATCCGAAAGTGGAAGATGTTTAGAACCACCAGGACTCTTCCTAGAGCTGGCCAGCCATCTAAGCTGACTGATCGGGGGAGAAGGGCCTTAGTCAGGGAGGTGATCAATAACCCAATGGTCACTCTGTCTGAGCTCCAGTGTTCTTCTGTGGAGAGAGGAGAACCTTACAGAAGGACAACCATCTGTGCAGCAATCCACCAATCAGGCCTGTATGGTAGAGTGGCCAGACGGAAGCCCCTTCTTAGTACTGGAATTTGGCAAAATTTGGCAAAATTTGGCGTTTTAGAATGAAACTGATCCGCGTCCACACTAGCGTTTCACCCAGCGTTTCTGAACAGCTCTCCGTCTACACTAAAACAGTGAAAACGCACATCACGTGACCACACACACACACTCTCTGGCATGCGCTGCAGCGTGCTTTGAGCGCACACAGACCCACATGAGAGCTGCGCAAGTCGGACTGTTCATCACGGATCTCCCGCTGGATCTAATCTCACTATATTTGTTAAACGTGATATTTAATTCATCTTGTTGTCTACATCTAACAACATATTCCCAGACTTTGGTCTTTAGAATCTATTATTTGTTCTCAGGTAACGTGCTTTGGCTGAGCGCAAAGATAAGTTAGGTTAAATATTAAATAATATAACCGCGGACAGGGATTCTGCACATCTGACTGATTGTTTGCCTTTATTTTCTCTATTGTATAAACTTGTTGTGCGTTATACTTTTATAATGGCCATTATTGATCATTAAAATGGATATTCAGTGAAAGAGAGGGTATGTTTCGTATTTTCAATGAAAATGAAAGGAGGCAGTAATGTTATAGGCTCCGTTTTGTTATATGCTTAAAGACGGTCATATTATGCAGCTACACGACGCCTCAACATTTTTGATGTCTGTTGTTGCTAATATCAAAGTGAAAATAGGCAGTTCCTCACATCATGTTTTCATTTTTTTTGTCAAGATAGTGAAACAGCATAGCCAGGGTGATGTGAATGACTTTATAAAGTAGCCTACACTCTCGGGAGTTTGTTTTCCATATCAAACTTGCGAAGTCTGAACTTACACGGAGAGGATGTAAGACTGAACTGTGTGAAGGCTACTTAATATTGAGGAAAAAGCCCCAATCAGAGAGGCGAATGTCTGCAGCCCCGCCTCCGTTTTCAGATGTCTCCGTTTTCCCTCATCCACACTGAGACGGAGCAGCAGCGGTTCAGAATGAAAACGGCCTCTCCAGCGTTTCCAAAACGCTTCGTTTTTGAGGCTCAAAAACTCCGGCGTAGTGAGGACGGATGGCGTAACCATAGCAAAACTTATGCGTTTTAAAACTAAAACGTATTAGTGTAAACGGGGCCTAAAATTGAAGTGAATTGGAGTGAATGCCAGGCGTTACGTTTGGAGAAAACCAGGCACCACTCATCACCAGACTAATACCATCCCTACAGTGAAGCATGGTGGTGGCAGCATCATGCTGTGGGGATGTTTTTTAGCAGCAATGTATAGAGACATCCTGAATGAAAACCTGCTTCAGAGTGCTCTTGACCTTAGACTGGGGCGACGGTTCATCTTCCAGCAGGACAATGACCCAAAGCACACTGCCAAAATATCAATGAAGTGGCTTCACAACAACTCGGTGAATGTCTGTCAGGGTTCTGCCACTTTGGTCTTGTAAGTTCTTGTTTGGTGGCAGAGTCCGGACACTAGCTCTGTCTTGTCCATGCCCTGTTGTGCTCGGCTCGAGTTTTCTTGGGTCGGGCACTAGTTTACTGTCATTGTGTGTGTGTGTGTCTCTGGGTGCGTGCGGGCCGTGCACGCTCCCGCTTGATGCGAGCGTGTACGGCCTGCGTGCGCGCTTGTGACGCGCGCGCTCTCGTGTTTGTTTTGTTCTGTCGGCATCGCGCTGTTTCATTCTCAGCGTCTCAGTCTGGTTGGTTTTGGTTTCGGTTGGCGCTGAGATGAAGCATGCGCGGTGCTTATGTGTGAGCGCACGGTAAGATGTTTACATCTATCGTGTGCTCGTGTCTCGCGTTCAGTCTTCTGTTGGTGTTGTGTTTAGCACGTGACTCATGTTTACATGCGCCGCATGCTTGTGTGTCTGTGTCATGTGTTCGCCAGTCTATTGTCTAGCCCCACCCTCCTTGTTAACCCATTATTAGTTTATCATGTTCACCTGTTTGTGTTAATTTACTCTTGCTTAAAATCTCCTCATGTCTGCTGTCCTGTGCCAGTTCGTCATCGTACTTCATCGTGCCTTGTCCTGTCCTCCAGTCCAGATCCCTGCCAGCCTGCCCTGTCCAGTTTGTGTTGTTTGTTTATTTTTATTCATTAGTGTTTTTCCCCCTCGGGGTTGTTTATTTTTGCCTTTTTATTTTATTTTATTATAAATAAACCCATTTATCTTGCACTTGAGTCCTCGCTCCTTTTCCCCACACCACAACCCTGACAATGTCCTTGAGTGGCCCAGCCAGAGGCCAGACCTAATCCTATTGAACATCTCTGGAGAGATCTGAAAATGGCTGTACATCGTCACTTCCCATCCAACCTGATAGAGCTTGAGAGGTACTGCAAAGATGAACGGGCAAACATTCTCAAAGACAGGTGTGCCAAGCTTGTGGCATCATATTCAAAAAGACTTGAGGCTGTAATTGCTGCCAGAGGTGCATCAACAAAGTATTGAGCAAAGGCTGTGAATACTTATGTACAGTAGATGTGATTTTACAGGTTTTTTTTTTTTTTTATAAATTTGCAACAATTTCAAAAAAATCTTTTTTCACATTGTCATTATAGGGTATTGTGTGTAGAATTTTGAGGAAATAAATGAATTTATTTCATTTTGAAATAAGGCTGTAACATAAAACAATAGAAAAAGTGAAGCACTATGAATACTTTCCAGATGCACTGTATGCATAAATAAATATATAAATAAACTAACAAACAAAAAACAAACATATGATTCTCTGCACTGAAGTCCAGATACGTAAAACTTAAAAGAGAAAAAAAGTTAAATAAAAAAGGTTATAAAGATAAAACAATTATAATGGTTCAAATAAATCCATTTTATTAAACTGAATCCATTATTCAGTCTTGTGTTTTGTGATTTGCCAATATGATAAACGGCTTTATTATACAATTTTATTTCACAAATAAACACATACACCTCATCATATTGAAAATACAGAATATGCTGCAAACTTGTGTGTGCATCAAACAAACCTTACAGGTCATTGTGTCAGTGTCTGTTGGGCATGTTTAGAATGTTAAAAGGATACGATTAAATCTATTAATTGTGAACTTCATTGTGAAAACATGAACTCTTTTACTTAAAACAACACTTATTTGTACAGTATTGCAAGTGTTCTTGCAGAGACAAAAACTAAAAATTATTCAACATAAAGTTTTTACAGCAGAGGTCTTCAGGGGCTTGTTTCAGTAAGGAGGTTCAACCAACTCAGAGTTTAAACTTGAACTCTGAGTTGACTTATCGAGAGATTAAAAACTCAGAGTTTTCGGTTTCAGAATAGCTGATCTAAGTTAGGACAATCAACTTTCACTAGACTAACTCAGAGTTAAGCGTGCACACCGCGATTATAAAAATGCATTATCAATGGAGAACAGACGCTCTTGACATGCTCCAGACGCTCTGGAGGTAATTAATAATATAATAACATCAATACTAAAATGGTTAAAGCATTGTAGAATGACCAAAACAACATTTCAGATGCTTTACAATGTGCTCAGCCTGCTGGTTTGTCCATTCACAAATATTTTCATCATCACATGATCTCTTATAACAAACCTTTTTATTGCACATACTGGAATTTGTTTGATAAAAGTGTTTCCATCGTAGTTTATGCGTATCTTTTCTTGTCAAATAAAAATGTTATCCTACTTAGTTTTGCGCATATGCTTTTATGCCTATTTTCAAAAGTTATGTGCATCTTGGCGTTTCCATCAATGATTTTTTATCCGCATATCCAAAATGCGCATAAAAATAGGTGGGTGGAAACGTAAGGCTAAGGAGAATAAAACCTTCTCATGACCAGGTTAGGATTACAGAGTAAGTTACCACGGTAACTGACTCTGAGTTAAAGTTACCTCTCTTTAAGAAACAGGCTTGACTTACCCTGCTTTCTCGAGTTTGACAAACCTGCCATTTTGAAACGGAAACCCAGAGTTTCTCTCATTTCAGGGTTAACATACTCTGAGTTTTCACTTAGGCCGTACTCACACTATGTACAGTTGCCTTGAACCGGGCCAAAGCATGCTTGTCCCCCCATCGTCTCCCCCGACGGCCCGCACTCACATTACATTCAGGCCTGAGCGCGCTTACATCATCGATGATGCGCTCCTCAGTAATCGCTCTCGCTCAGCACAGTGGAGATTTCTTTAGTTATATCGTTTAAGCCGTTTGATATGCGGTGACACGCAGTCTAATATTTCGCCGAACAGATCAGCCACTTTTGACGCTCATAAACAATCATAAAGTCCTCGTGCTGCAGGAATTAGGAGGTTTGCTGAAGCTGCAGCTGTCGTGCAGTGAGGGGTTTGCGTCTTTAATAATCTGCGACAGTTTACGTTCACTGAACAGTAAGAATGATTAATTAATCCATATGAAACAGTCCCTTTAAAAGTCACGTCTCGCTTTCAGTTTCGGGCTCAGGCACGCTTGAACTCACACTGTAAGCGTACCGCGCCAGAGCCCAAGTGAACCGCGCTCTGGCCCACCTCTTCCAACCGGGCCAGGGCCGCCCAAGTGTACCGTGCCTGAGCCCGATTCAGAGCACTCACACTTCTCAAACGATCCGGGAAACAGGCCTGGGCACGGTTCGTATAGCATAGTGTGAGTAAGCCCTTAACCTCCTTTCTGAAACGGGGCTCAGAAAAGGTAGGTGACATTTGTCAACAGAGGAAATATAGCCAATTCTATGGAGTCAATCTAGGGGCATATATATATTTACCACATAAAATAAAGTTTTGCAAACAAAAAATATTGTATTGAGCAAAAAATTGTGGAAAATTATGCAAATCTCAAAAAATCCCAAAGGGAAAATTGAGTTTTGAGACATAAAAAGGAATTTTGCAAACAAAAATAAAGAACTGCAAATAAAAATCAAGTAGTGCAAAAAAAAATTATATTTGCAATTTTTTTAAATATTCATATATTTGCTAAATATTGTTTTCCAGTATTGTCTTTACAAAACTTCTCAAGTCAATTGCAATGCTCATTTTGATTTGTGAGTTTTACTGTTTGACGAGACCCCACCGCCCCGCAAAAAAAAGGATTCAGGTATTTTACTTAATCTCAATTAGATTTATGACAGCGATTCATGGCTGATTTCCTTTGTGTCCAGCTGATGAGGCAGGGCCGGGCAGGCCGTACACACCCCAGTTCCCGTGACTCCGCCCCCTTGTAAAATCAAGGCCAGAAAGTGAAACACAGAAATGTGAAGTGCAAAAAGAAAACAACGTCGCAAACTCACGGTTGACTGAAAAGCAAATCAAAATGAGCGTTGCAATTGACTTGAGAAGTTTTGTAAAGGCAATACTGAAAAAAATATATTTAGCAAATATATGCATGTTTAAAAAAATGCAAATATTTTTTGGTAACACTTCATTTTGATGGTCCATTTGAGTATTAGTAGACTGTCTGCTTAACATCTGTTGATACTACTCCTTTAACAGACATTTAACTGACTATAAAAAAACATGTCAATTGACAGTACATGTCAATTTCCACTAATCCTAACCCTAACCCTAACCCCAAACCCTAACCCCAACCTAACAGTCTACTTATAATCTAATAAGAATTAGTTGACATATAGATGCAAAGTAACTTAAATTCAACAAACAGACCATCAAAATAAAGTGACCTTTTTTTTTTCTTTTTTTTTTTTGCACTCATGATTTTTATTTGCAGTTCTTTATTTTTGTCAGCAAAATTCCATTTTATGTGTCAAAACCCAATTTTCCCTTATTATTTTGCCATTTATTTGCTCAATACTTTATTTTTTGTTTGCAAAACTTTCTTTTATGTTGCAAGTATATATGGTCCTAGATTGACTCCACACATTTCCTCCTACAGTCCAAGAAACGTGTGTCATTGTCTCTGAACTTCTTTATTGTTTGGATGGAATTGTTATTATCCACTCATAAGCAGTTCTTTTTGATGAGAGATGTCCAGAGAGACCAATGAGCTAGCTAATGAAGCTAATAAGTTAGCCTAGTTTGCATAGCAATATGTCAAATTGCAGCCTAACATATTCGTGTTACTTCTACCACAATTAATATGACTGGACGATGGGCCAGAAACTCTTGGCTTAACCTTCCAAGGGTGCGCTCAATAAATTTCAAGTAAACAATTCATCCAATGTCCACTAATCAATACAGACTGTAACACACTAGCCAGTGACGCCTTAGCACAGAACAAGTGGTGTTTTATTATTATTTATCTTTCATTTTCATTGCATTTTCCATCTTTCCTTTCCTTAAGAACAGACAGGAGGAGGTGGCACACCCCAGGCAGTAAGCAATTATTAAAATGAGACCCAGGTGGCCTTCCATCAGTCTTGCCACTTAAGCAAGGCGGCAATGCCTTGACAGCTAATCGATTAGTGCTTTTATGAAAGCAGTGTTGTGATCTTTGACCCCCCAGAAAAGCTTGCCTGACATGGGAAGTGCTTTACTAGAAATCTGCAGCTTTTCTTTCTCTCTTTCTCTCACTCTCTTCCTCTCTTGCTTTCTGCAATTCTCATTCCACAATTAGTTATTAGTTTATTCCATGTATGAATGAGGATTCAACAGCTACTTCCTTTTCCACTTAATCTCAAATGCTGAAGAGTATTTTATGTTGAAGATGTCCATCAATATGGTTTGTTATAAAAAAAATAAAAATCCCATTGTCTCATGCCACATTTGTTGTTGGGTAACCATATCACAAGTTGCAACAACCAAGAAGCTGAATAAAGCCATCGATCAGGACAGCTGGTATGGAGGAAGCTGAGACCTACAGTAGAGACAACAATGCTGTGCTTGGACTCTTCCTACTCTTCCTGGAATGCTTTGAAGGGGAAGTCATCTGTCGAACACCTTGCAAGCCTGATTGCTGTACAGACCTGTCGAACAGGAAAAGTCTACTGATCCAAACAAAGGGTCTGACAGCATGGCCAGACACATGACATCATCTCCTATCGAGGACAGGCTAGAAGACCCTGTTATCCGTGTGATGATGCTGAAAGGAAATGCTAATGTGTCTTCATCACCATTTCAAATTTATTTACATACACTGACAGTCTAATCGAGATGGGTGGGGAAGTGAGGGCGAATGCAGTAAAGTTGGCCCAAACAGCAGGAGAAGCAGCTGTGGTGGACTCCAGGCATTCTATTTTTTCATTGTGAGTTGTGGGAGGGAAGTGCCTGAGGACATGAAGCTGTGGCACCAAAAGAGGAGGGCACCTTGTGTTTGTACCCTGCCAATACAAACTCCAGAAATATGTCTCAAAGGTCACAGTTGAGATGCCCAGGGTTGTGGATGACACTTTTCAGTTTTAAGTTGTTGTAAACTCAATTTCTTGTAGTACAATCAAAAAATAAAACACATAAACATAATAGAAGAAACTGAAAGATTGCTCCAAACCATTGTTGAAAGACTAAGGTCAACTTGTCACTAGTCTGCTCTTTTTTAGGGCTCTGCCACCACAAGACCTAGCATATAATTGGTGGAAGACATTTTATATTTCTTCTTTGTCATTGTGTGGGGTTAATAAGTTATGTATCTTTAAGTGCTAAAGAAAGTACAAGTGAGCATGTTAGATAACTGCTGGAAAAGAATGTACCAATTTTTTATAAGAACAAAGGCATTTTCTCAGAAAGACAGCAAAGGTGTTCGTTCGTTCGTTCGTTCGTTCGTTCGTTCGTTCGTTCGTTCGTTCGTTCGTTCATTCGTTCATTTGTTCATTCATTCATTCGTTCATTCGTTTATTCATTCATTCACAGAGATGGGAAGTAATAAAGTACAAATACTTCATTTTTCTGACAATATTTTACTTTTACTCCTTACATTTTTACACAAATATCTGTACTCTCTACTCCTTACATTTTTTAATCTGGCTCGTTACTTTCGTTTTCATGTGTTTGGTGGTGCGATCTATATTAATTCTTGTCATTGTGCAATTTGAGCACCTTTTTGATGCAGTCAAATTATTTTTGTCATTGCACCTGCAGTGCGTAGCTTTTACAACCAAGGTTACACTGCAAAAAATGCTTTTCTTACTTAGATTTTTATCTTGTTTCTAGTCCAAATATCTAAAAATTCTTAAATCAAGAAGCATTTTCTAAACAAGCAAAACATATTGTCTTGTTTAAAGAAATAATGTCAAAATCAAGTGAGTTTTTCCTTAAAACAAGCAAAAGAATCTGCCAATGGGGTAAGCAAAATCCTCTTAAGTCAAAAGGAAAAACAAGATTATTTTGCTTACCCCATTGGCAGATTCTTTTGCTTATTTTAAGGAAAAACTCACTTAATTTTGGCATATTATTTCTTAAAACAAGACAATATGTTTTGCTTGTCTAGAAAATGCTTCTTGATTTCAGAATTTTTAGATATTTGGACTAGAAACCAGACAAAACATCTAAGTAGGAAAAGCATTTTTTTTTGCAGAGTATCACGCACTCAATAAAAAAATATTCAAATATAAAATTCTGAAAATTCTATATATTTTGGACAGAATTCAGTGCAAAAAATAAGACATTATTTATAAAGACATACAGGCCTACAGAATTATTTTTAGAGTGTATGAACATGAATGGCAGCTATTGTTTTTGGTCCAACAGCCACAAAACTACATGATGAACGTTGTGAGTTTGCGTCAGGATGATGATATATGGGGGGAAACTGGATATTTACCTACCTAGTGAAAGTAGTAATAGGTACTTCTTACTTAAGTACATATTTCAGGCTGTACTTCTTTACTTGTACTTGAGTACAAAAGTGTAATCAGTACTTCAACTGTTACCAGAGTTATTTTAAACATGAGTATCTGTACTTCTACTTGAGTAAAGGATGTGTGTACTTTTGCCATCTTTGTTCATTCATTCATTCATTCATTCAGTAGTAGTTTTGGTTTGACTGTATAGGGACAAAGCCGAAGGGCGAAGCGGCTGAAGATTATTGCATGTCTTAACAAAAAAATTCTGAGTCAGTCAGATTTGAGAATCAGAAATAACTAGTGTGTGTGTGTGTGTGTGTGTACAGTTGAAGTCAGAATTATTAGCCCCCCCCCCCCCTTGATTTTATTTTCTTTTTAAAATATTTCCCAAATGATGTTTAACAGAGCAAGGAACATTTCACAGTATGTCTGATAATATGTTTTCTTCTGGAGAAAGTCTTATTTGTTTTATTTTGGCTAGAATAAAAGCCGTTTTTATTTTTTTTAAAGCCATTTTAAGGTCAAAATTATTAGCCCCTTTAAGCTATATATTTTTTCGATAGTCTACAGAACAAACCATCATTATACAATATCTTGTCTAATTACCCTAACCTGCCTAGTTAACCTAATTAACCTAGTTAAGCCTTTAAATGTCACTTTAAGCTGTATAAAAATGTCTTGAAAAATATCTAGTAAAATATTATGTACTGTCATCATGGTAAAGATAAAATAAAATTAGTTATTATAATTATTATATTTAGAAATGTGTGGAAAATTTCTTCTCTCTGTTAAACAAAAATTGGGGGAAAAAATAAACGGGAGCTAATAATTCAACTTCAACTTCAACTGTATATATAATATTATTATTTGTATTACATACAGGAATCAGCTGGAAGTGGATAACAAAACCCTAGTTGAAAGTGGACCTAAAACCGTAATCACCAGCACGTAACACATCAGAGGATGTACTTCTCAAACCAGATCACAATGGCTTCAGAACTAATTAAATAAATAAATAAGTGACAGATACATTTAAGATGATTTAAAATGTTCAGATGACTAATTTAAAATATAAAAAAGTAACCACAAGGGTAAAAGAAGCTTCATTGCTTTGTCTGTGTCAAGAGGTTGTCTAAGAGAGATGAATAGCATATGATGAACAATCTTCCACAGAGATGTGATGTTGGTCGCCTCTTAATTACGGAGCGGTAAAGCGGTCCAGACAGACTGACAGACACAGTACCCCACCCTGAACCAGTGGATCATTCCATGCTGACTCCAGGTTCCAGGCTGACTCTCTCCAGGCTGGCTTTTGCTGCCCACCCTTAGATACTTTAAAAAGCTCTCTGCACCAAGTAAGGCCATTAAGATATGTATATGTATATATTATATGCAGGGCTTGACATTAACACCCGCCAACCCGCCAAATGCGGTTAGATTTCAGCTGTTATGTGTTGTGTTGTGATGCATGCGAGTGTTTAAAACCTGTGTGCGCTCCCATTTCCTTGTGTGAAGCAATCGTGCCTAGAAGTGCAACTGCTGTGATCGGTTCCCTTTCAAATAGACTAGACAAAAAGTTATGCTCATGCACCCACAGTCCTGCTGCTTTCAAGAGCTCCAAATTTGTGTTTTTGTAAGCAGCACCAGTTGCTTCCGCTTTAACCATTCTTTGAACAGATTATTAATTGGCCTAACGTTAACCTTGTGCCCGTGATCATCTTTTCAATGTCACACACGGTATGTTTTTTACTTGCTTTCTTTTGCATAGCTATTTTTGTTAATATGGTTTAATTATCATTTTTTTACAGTAACATTGCTTAAATAGGAGATTAACTCCCCATTTATGTGTAGTTATACTGGTGATCAGGGACCTTTAGCCAGGAAAGCTTACTGTATATATTTTAGATACATGGCAATAATGTCATTTTTTTTTTTTTTTTTTTTAAGAAATGTTTAGTTAAATAAAAAATATACTATACAGCTATGTTTTGCTTGTTTTGACACATTTAAAATATGTGGCTAAGAAATTATTATTTATTTATGTCTGGTGTGGTCAGAGATACATTTGGCAAATCCTTAATTTTGAGCTCTGAAAAGTCATGTGGAATAAAAGCTAATTGTAATACGACACTATGAAACCATGACCCATTTGCTCATGCTCATAGAGCAAGCTCATACACAACACACAAAAAGTGAAATGAATGAGGAGGCATGTGGACATTACACAAAATCTAAATCAAGTAATTTTAGCATGTCAAAGTCATATTTATGCATATGAAATATATTTTCCCAACAACAAAATTGTGGCTAGTGAAAATGCAGAGTGGCTAGTAATGTTGGAAATCTACTAGCCACAGTGGCTGGTGATCAAAAAAGGTAATGTCAAGCCCTGATTATATGCTGTGGCGGGAGTAATAAAAACATGTATTGCTTTTTAAACAAGGCATGTAATAATATGGCTATCTGCTAAATAATTATAATAATAAGAAAAACAAGCAAAGCTTATACAGAGAAACACTTTAGAGAAATTGTTTCTTTAACTTCGGCACTTGGGCAAGAGATTAAATGTTATTACAGATTTCTACTTTTGTATTATATAAAGATTCAAAATTAACTAATCTATCTGACAACAGTGAATATATATATATATACATAAAAGAGAAATATTAGGTGTAAAATGTTTTTTTTTCATTAAAAGTTTTACAAAAATATATAAAAAATAGTGAAAATAATATTTAAATGAGTTAGAATTCTATAAAATTAGCAAGACAAAAATGTCAGAATGGTTAAGGCTGATTTATACTTCTGCGTCAAGTGCACGGTGTGCTGCGGTGCAGTCTACGCATGGACGCATAGCCCTCCCCGTGGCCGTCTGCGACACTGACACGGACCTCTCAAAAAATTTAACTACACATCGAAACGACGCATAGCACAAGCTCTATGGTTGGTCAGCTTGGTAGCGCTATCGATTGTGGGCAGAGGTCAGAGCTTGAAGCAGCGAGTGTTTACAAGTATCAAGTCCCGTGAAGGAGCTCCGGATATAAACTGATTTGTGTTTACCTTATGATTAAAGTTGTTGCACGTCCACTGATTCCAGCCCCAAAATGAGTGAGTTTGAGCCACTTATACATTAAGGTAGCGTTTAGAAAAAACAAAACACCAGCGAAGAAACTCGAGACAGAGAAACATAAACACCTCACTGCCAGCTAGCGTTTCGGAAGTGTTATTGCAGAGCAACAGAAACAGCGCGCAGAAGTATAAGCGCACGGCAACGGGCAAGGCTTGCGCCGTGGGTCACGCCGATCCCTCGACGCAGAAGTCAAACCAGGCTTTATTCTATAAATGTTAAAAACTAAAACATTTTTTAAATGTTTACTTAATAAAAAGTGCCCATAGCTATAAAACACTCACATACAGTATAGAGATATTTTAAAGGTATTTTAAAAGTTTACCCCTTTTTCCAAATTTAATATAAGTCTTTGGTGTCTCCAGAATGTTTCTGTAAAGTTTTAGCTCAAAGCACCCATCAGATTATTTATTATACCTTTCAGAAGTTTGTATTTTTAGCTCTGAGCATCTTGTAGCTGTTTTTGTGGCCTGTGCCTTTAATGCTAGTCCTCCCCACCCACCATTCCCACGTGCCTGTCAGTGTGCCTCAATCTCTGCCCTCAGCTGCCTCAAATAACAGACAGACATAAATGTAGCAGATCTCACTCTTGATCACATTTAATAATGATTGATGATCACAGAGAGCTTAACAGATCTTTTTTTCCCAGTTGCTTTGCGCACGTCCTGTCTTGTTGATAGGATTATATGCGTTAATACAGAGACATGTTAATACTCAGCTGTTAATCAATTCGGTGGGGCGGGGAAACCGCACTCCTATGTCAAGTTGAGGTCGGCCTCAAAATGGGATGGATTTGGATGCTATTTTAACATCAGGAATTTAAAAAAAAGAGACTTATTGTGTTTCTATGACCCCAATATGACTGTGGACACACTATACCTACACACAGTTCTGTCCAAACAGCTTAAAAAAGATGATTTTCGTCATAGGTGCCCTTTAAAATATGTTTATTATATTATTAAGTTTTATATTTTATTAACCTATTAAATTTTATTAAATTGTTCCCTGCAAGGATGAACAGCATGTTTTATCATGCAACATCACCTTGACGGTGTTAGCTCTGTTACCAGGGACTCCACACCATTCACTTGTTCTACCTGAAATGCCATAAAAACACACTGAGACATGCACAAAGGGTTGACGGCTTCCCAGTCTTGCAGCACCCCACCGGCTGGCTATGATGGGCCGGCTGTGTGTATGCAGCCATCCGTTAAATCTGACAAGGTTTGCGTTTTTATTCAGCCCCTGCTATTAATAATAGAGTGATGCATGACCGCCACATACACGGCTTTCTCCGATTTAGATTCTCTCAATGCAGTGCTGTCTCGCTACCTGAGTGACTTCACAATGCATGTCGCCAACATCTACATCTTGTTTACATTCTCAGTGCAACCTGTTTGGTTGAACTTAGTGGCAGCCTGTACCAGTGCCTGGTATGAGTCTGAAGTTTCACCACCAACTGAGATGTTGAACTCTAGAGGCTCTAAACTTTTTGTGGAATAATTCCCTAGGGGCTGGGGTCTAGCTCTGCAAGTGACAAAGAGTCTGCAAACAGCAAGCTTACGGCCTGTCAATCATTGCTCCCCATCATCCCCAGAGGGTTTTCCTCTGCAGCGACCCCCTCTTTCAAAAAAGCTAAATCGAGGAAGAAGGTGAGTAAAAAGAATTTCAGGGCTATATTGGACCTACTAGCTGGAGGCACTGGCACTGAAGCTTCTTACATAAATACACATTCCCAGACACCTCCAGGGTGGAGAATAATAAGGCCACCTCCATGTCACCATCCTCTTAACCCAACTCCAAAAAGCACAGGTATCTGTAAGCGGACACCAACTGCTGGAGATGAATATGCAAGGAGCTTTCGTCTGCCCTTTCATCACTTTATCATTTATGAGCATAAAAATGATTTCATCCTTTTTGTTTGTGCAAATAAACAGTCAAGACTGACAGCTACCATGGCATCCTCCATCATGCCCTACCTGCATGGTGACAGATCAGATTCCCCAGGGTCCAGCTGTCCCCAGACCCTTGCTGTCACTGCGAGACCAAGCTGATACCAAAAGACAGTCGTCGACCCTGAGACTACTAGACCAAGCAAGTGGATCATACCCCTTTGGAACCTTCTGTCAATGTCTTGAAAAGTTAAAAAGTGTCATCCATCACACTTTCCTTCAAAGTGATGGAGAAGCAGGCAGTATGGAAATTAATCTTTATAGCAGCCTTTTCAAGTCCTGAAGGAGCAGTTCAGCACAGTGAACTCTCTGAATGATGCTTCAAAAGTGCAATTTCAAAAACAGCCCTCCTCTCGGCGCAAAATACGCCAGCAATATGCACGCAAAGTTGTGCTAAATTATGTTAGAAAAATAAACTGAGAGAAAGGAATGTTTACCACTTGCCAGCTCAAGGAAATGACATGTGCAAAAGCTCACAAATAGCCTCACGATAAGAAAAAATATATGTGTTCATTTCAACGGGAGGGCAAGAGATGTGATTGAACCTTTTTATTGAGTAAGGGTGGTTGGGTTTCATGGTCAATAGCATTCAATTAATTTTAATGGCATTGCTAATGCAAACTCACAGGGTTGAGTGGTGGGTGCATGGTGGTAATTTGGGGGCCGCATTGCGGGGGGTGGGCACACAGCAGTCCATTCATTTTGTTTAGAAATGAAAATCGGGTTGATGTCAGTGTCCAACGTCCAACCTAAAATCAACCAAATATCAACGTCTAATGATGTTACAGCTTGACGTTGTGTGGACGATACCACTATGATGTCTAGCAGATGTTGGATTTTGGTTATCAGTATTTAACGTCAGTATTTGACGTCAATAACGTTGGTTTAAGATGTTGGTTTGACGTTGGATTTTTGTCACTTTCTAATACAACCTAAAATCAACCAAATATCAATGTGATTTGATGCCACTATTGGACATCAAAATAACGTTGTCCTTATATGCTGGCTAAACATTGAATTTTGATCACCTGACATCACAACTTAAATCTAACCTATAATTAACGTCTTATGACATTGTGTGCCTGCTGGGCAATAATTAAATGCACTACAGAATGTTACGTTTACACACATCTACAAATTACATGTAAATGCATCAGCTTTTTACAGTGTAATACTCACTACTCTTGAGTACTTTTAGAAGGTCTATTTTTTACTCATACTTTGAGTAATATTTACAACATTACAATACATTTACTCTACTTGCACTACATTTTTAGGCAAGTAATGGTACTTTTACTTAAGTATGATTTTCAGTACTCTTTCCACCACTGAGTATATGCGATAGACGGCATCTACTTGTGCTTACAAAAATGTACTGTTGCCATATAGATGTGGTATGAAATGGTAATACCAAAAACTGTGGCACAATGGTGTTTAGAGCAAATTCCTTTCATAAGTTGTGGGCTAGTACATTTAATTTTAATGTTTTAAGAAATCTCTTAGGAAAGCAGTAATTATTCAGTGTCCCATGATCTTAAATAATTCTTAAAATAAACATTTTGCATTCACATTTTAGTGTATTCTTTAGATTTAGTCTGGTTTTGGGAGATTAGTATGTATGGTTTGTATGTAATAAATATATATATATATATATATATATATATATATATATATATATATATATATATATATATATATATATATATATATATATTACATGGCTCTCTGGAATACTTGATTCTTATTAGTCAGTCCTAAAAAGCACATTAATTTAGTAACAGGGTCAGAATATGGGCTGATAATAATAATCATTTTATGTTTAATGAGCAAAGTTAAATCTACATTAAAAAGGAATTCCATTTCACCCTGTCTGTTCTAATGGGCTAACTGCCCATTGCATAATGTGAGGCTGCAGGGACATAAGGACACATCTGTGTGCAACATATCCTGGAGCAAGTCCATTTCTCCCTAATGCTACTTCAATTCTAGCCCTTACAACTCCAAGAGGTTGGCTCAGTAGTAATGTATGTGCCTGCCTCCCCTTTAAACACTGCCTCAGGGCACCGAGTTAGGCCCACCGCTTAGCAATGCTAGGGGCAAATGTGTAGGTGTAGGTCTGGTTTGTCTGTTTTTGTGGCAACTAATTTACAAACAAGGTATTCAAAACAACACAACATATTACAAGTTAGTCACATATTGATGTTTTGATAAATTAAAAAAAAAAATTAAAAAAAAAAAGGATAACAATATTTTTATAGGGTTTTTTTCTGTGAGAATTATGCTTGGCTGGATTCTGGGGGCCTATGGTGAATTAGCATGAAATGTAAATGTTGAGCTTTCTAATGATGGAAGGTGCAAAAAAGGATTCAAAATAGGATAAATGAATAAAACATCTTCAGTTCTTCCCCTCTCTCTTTCTCAGTTTTTTTTTTCTTTCTCTCTGACACAAAGTCAATGGCATGAATAATTCACTGCTCTCTCTCTTTCTCAGAGCCATGGGTGACCTTTCCCCACAGGAAGTGGAATCGAAACACAACAATGGGCTTGAGCACAGGGGGATCCCGGCTAAGGAGATACTCAAAACACAGCGGGGATACAGATAGCTTGCGAATCCCACACATTATACATTCATAAATTATTCAGTTACAGTCCCTAAAATTCACATTGAATAAATACAGCCACCCACATGCTGGTGGGGGAAGACCAGAAGAAAGTCTCTGTACTAGATTGGCCCAACATCAAACCAGGCAGAAATCTACATTGCTGCACTGCGTTAATGTCGTAGTCTATAAAGAAGAATATAATGATTAGATAGTTTTTTATAAACTCTGCAGCCCTTTTACTACAGTTGCTTTTCTATAATATCAAATACGTATATATATACAGTGCATCCAGAAAGTATACATAGCGCTTCACTTTTTCCACATTTTTTTATGTTACAGCCTTTTTCCTTAAAATTCTACACACAATAGCCCATAAAGACAATGTGAAAAAAGATTTTTTCAAATTGTTGCAAATTTCATTCATTCATTCATTTTCTTTTCGGCTTAGTCCCTTTATTATTCTGGGGTCGCCACAGCAGAATAAACCGCCAACTTATCCAGCATATGTTTTTACGCAGCGGATGACCTTTTCAGTTGCAACCCATCACTGGGGAATGTTGCAAATTTATTAAAAATAAAAAACCTGAAAAATCACATCTACATAAGTATTCACAGCCTTTGCTTAATACTTTGTTGATGCACCTTTGGCAGCAATTACAGCCTCAAGTCTTTTTGAATATAATGATGCCACACGCTTGGAACACCTGTCTTTGGGAATTTTTGCCCATTCCTCTTTGCAGTACCTTTTAAGCTCTATCAGGTTGGATGGGAAGCATTGGTGTACAGCCATTTTCAGATCTCTCCAGAGATGTTTAATAGGACTAGGTCTGGTCTCTGGCTGGGCCACTCAAGGACACTTACCGAGTTGTTGTGAAGCCACTTCATTGATATTTTGGCCGTGTGCTTTGGGTCATTGTCCTGCTGGAAGATGAACCGTCTCCCCAGTCTGAGGTCAAGAGCACTCTGAAGCAAGTTTTTATTCAGGATGTCTCTATGCATTGCTGCATTCATCTTTCCCTCTATCCTGGCTAGTTTTCCAGTTCCTGCTGCTGAAAAACATCCTAACAGCATGATGCTGACACCACCATGCTTCACTGTAGGGATGGTATTAGCCTGGTGATGAGCGGTGCCTGGTTTTCTCCAAACATAACACCTGGCATTCACTCCAAAGGGTTCAATTTTAGTCTCATCCAACTAGACAATTTAGTTTCTTATGGTCTGAGTGTCCTTCAGATGCCTTTTGGCAAATTCCAGGTGGGGAGTGGCTTCCATCTGGCCACCACCATACAGGCCTGATTGGTGGATTGCTGCACAGATGGTTGTATGGTTCTCCTCTCTCCACAGAAGAACACTGGAGCTCAGACAGAGTGACCATCGAGTTATTGATCACCTCCCTGACTAGGGCCCTTCTCCTCCAATCACTCAGCTTAGATGGCCGACCAGCTCTAGGAAGAGTCCTGGTGGTTCTAAAAATCTTCCACTAACGGATGATGAAGGCCACTGTGCTCATTGGAACTTTCAGAGCAGCAGAAATTTTTCTGTAACCTTCCCCAGCCTTGTGCCTCGAGACAATCCTGTCTGGGAGCTCTACAGACAATTCTTTGACAAAACCTTGTCTTTATGCTTGGTTTGTGCTTTGACATGCACTATCAACCCTGGGACCTTATATAGACAGCTGTATGCCTTTTTAATCATGTTCAATCAACTGAGTTTACCACAGGTGAACTGCTGAAACATCTCAAGAATGATCAATGGAAACAGAATGTACCTGAGCTCAATTTAGAACTTCACGGCAAAGGCTGTGAATACTTATGTACATGTGATTTTTCACGTTTTTTATTTTTAATGATTTTGCTACAATTTCAAAAAATCTTTAATCCTAATTTAATCCAATTTGGAATAAGGCCGTAACATAAAACAATGTGGAAAAAGTGAAGCGCTATGAATCCTTACTGGATACACTGTGTGTGTGTGTGTGTGTGTGTGTGTGTGTGTGTGTGTGTGTGTGTGTGTGTGTGTGTGTGTGTGTGTGTGTGTGTGTGTGTGTGTGTGTGTGTGTGTGTGTGTGTGTGTGTGTGTGTGTATATATATATCATTTTTATTTAAATTCTTATAATACTTTATGGTTACTAATAATATTCCACATAATATTATAAACATTTTAGAATTATAGTAAATAGTTTTTTTATATATGTTTAATATAACACATAACTCATACAGCAGGTTCTTTCGTATATATACTGTATATAGTCGAAGTCAGAATTATTAGCCCCCCTGAATTATTAGCCCCCCTGAATTATTAGCCCCCCTGTTTATTTTTTTCTCCCCAATTTCAGTTTAATGGAGAGAAGATTTTCCCAACACATTTCTAAACATAACAGTTTTAATGACTCATTTCTAATAACTGATTTCTTTTATCTTTGCCATGATGACAGTAAATATTTTACTAGATATTTTTCAAGACACTTCTATACAGCTTAAAGAGACATTTAAAGGCTTAACCAGTTTAATTAGATTAGCTAGGCAGGTTAGGGTAATTAGGCAAGTTATTGTATAACAATGGTTTGTTCTGTAGACAATCAAAAAAATATATAGCTTAAAGGGGCTAATAATTTTGACCTTAAAATTGTGTTTAAAACACTAATAATGGCTTTTATTCTAGCCGAAAAAAAACAAATAAGACTTTCTCCAGAAGACAAAATCGACATACTGTGTAAATTTCCTTGCTCTGTTAAACAGCATTTGGGAAATATTTAAAAAAGAAAAAAAAATCAAAGGGGACTAATAATTCTGACTTCAACTGTATATATATATAAAGTGCAAAAGACGGCAATCAGAAAAATGTTAATCATGATCCCTATTCATGTTTTGATACAAACAGAAATTACAAAATTTTAAAATAATTTCTTGTGGTCAGTATTCAGTATGACCTCCCGTACAGAGCACACCAGCCTTTTTTTCAGCAATTCCCCAAGTCTGCAAGAGTGTTAGTTAAACAAAAAAGCAAAAAGCAAAGAAGACATAATATTAATTAATGCAAATGAATGTATGCTGAATAATTGCCACCAATAAAAAAAGAAACAATTTAAAATGTAAATGATTTTGTTTTTAAAAACAATTATATAAAACAAAAACTTGCTGACAATTATCTTTACACTTTTCTTCTTTTTTAACACATGCAAATGAGTAACAATGAAAGAAATTAAATCAATGCCATAAGAGTGGTTCATCCTCTCTGCCATTCTCAGGTCAAAATTCTCAGGAAGCCATGAGCATCAGTTACCATTGTTCTCACACATACACTTTGCTAATAGTAAACAGTATTTCCCAGATCAACATCTACTCTTTTCTAAAAGATCAATCAATCAAAAAATCAATTATTAAATTGTCAGTTCCTTTAACTCAGTACAATACATTAACAATTGGTTTTAAAATACAACATAATGTGAACTGACATTCTGAAATATGTTTGTGAATTCTAACTATGACATTAGTAAAGCAAAAGACATGACAGATTGATAGTAATATTCAAGAACCTTGATTGACAAGTCTCATACACACACACTCAAACCTCTTACTGATGTTCAAAGCAATGAGGAAAATGGGGCTTGACTACATTCTTAGGAGATGCACATGCCACTTCTGTTACTTTTTGCTTTTTCAGTATGGAATAAAGTGTTAACAGCAAATCTTGAAGAATTTAATATTTGCTCAGAGGTACCAAATAAAATTGAACTGAACAGCACAGAGCAAAAAGAAACAGTGATGGAAAGAATTTGAGTTGATGTTTCAGTGGAAAGGAACGTTGAAAGAGACTGACAGACAATTTGACAGAGACAAATGCAAATGCTGCTTTGGGGGTCAACAAGGTACATGATAGAATTGTCAGCAATGAACTGAACGTTGCCAACTATATATCAACTTGGAGTGGTAGAGGGCGACACTGTGATCATCATCTTTCCTGGCTGGGATTAAGTGGGCCACATGCAGCATGTCACAAAGAACTGGCACTGAGAAAACAGAAGCAACCTCACAGCACTACACTGACAGCTGAATACATTTTAACAGCCACGGATATTCACCTTTTCAGCTCCTCTACCTTCTACTTCTTTCTTATTTTTGTCACTTATTCTTACAGTAGCCATCAAAACCATTTGTGTTTATGTGTTTTTACATCTTATTCTGCTTTTTACACATCCTATAATTGACCAGAATGGACAGATTAACCCAATAGTAGTCTTTGTCTAATTTTAGACTCTCAGACAGCTGGCAATAAAGTATTTTCCACACAAGTTCACACCAGTGGTCCAGTAACTGCAGATGAAGTTCAGCACATAAATTATGAACATGATAAGTAAGGGATGGGGGTTAATTCTGCTGTGGTGACCCTTGACAAATAAGGGACTAAGCTGAAGGAAAATTAACGATTGAATAAATAAGGCATAAAGTACATCCAGGAGGTTGTTATCACAGAATAAGGCATTTTGACAGCGTAGTGCGAAACATTATTTAGTCACAAGATGGCGACAAACAGTCAAAAATGTAAATCTGAGAGAAACGAAATGCTCAGCCCCTGGGCTTCATCAGCGTCAATCCGGCTAGTGGCTTTGGTGTTTCACACCTCACCTCTCATTGGGTTAACGTCGGAGCTCATTGGCCCGATTCAGCAAGTAGAATTGTTGTTGGTTTACGGCTGAAGAGAGTGCTCTGACTGGTAATCCAACAACGAATCAGAGTGCGAGTGTGACGTAATAAGTACACAATTCAAGTTAAAAGGAAGACAAAGAATTTCTCAAATAATTTCAAATGATATAGATTATTCGATTATCAGACATACTGTATTTGCAAGAGGTCACAAGAGGCACAGATATTCCTCTTTGGTGAGTGAAAATTACTGCGATAATTGTATTGAACAACTTTGTTTATGCTTTGCAAGCATGCATCGGAAGTCCCGGATTCCTATCGTGAACAACAAAAAAAAAACAGATCCTGCCCGCTGGATGTGCAAAAAAACATGTCTTCCCACACATGCACAGCCACCCGTTTGCCATCCGTGTGGTGTGTTCATGCGCAACTTTTTAGTCCAGACGCGAGTCAATGTGATTAGGTTTCATAGATGCTAGTTGTTTGGCATTAGCTTGGTGTGTACCCGCTTTAAAGTTTACCTATGTATTATTTATTCACAAGATAGCACCAAAACAGTCAAAAAATGTGGCACGACAGACAAGAATTTTAGATGTAAGTCTTATTAACTGATGTTTTCGCTACAGTGGTTGACACTTTAAAATGACCATTACCACTACGCTTGGCGCCGCTGCAAGACTAAGGGATTAAGAACGTGTTTGCGACTATGCCGCCAAGGGGCACACAGGGATGAGATGAGAACGAACAGAAATATACAGTATCTGTAAATACCCTGCTACTTGTAAATGAAGATGAAATAATGAAGAAAAAAAAAACATAATTCCTTCGTTAATCATTAAAAACTTGTTAACAAGCTTTATTATCATTCTAAACTTAAGTGCAATGAGGATTCATTTTGGAAATTAAAACTAAAGAAATAAAAGACAACTAAAATGTACTGTAGAAACATACATACACAAATTAATTAATTAATAAAGCAGTGTTTTAGCCTAAATGTAGAGAGATGTACAGTGTTTGTTAGTTTAAAGTGATAGGACTAAGACAGTCAATAAATAAGCTTTTTCCATTTTCGTTTTCATTTCCATTTTTCTTTGTTGTATTTATTTTACTTTCTCATTTTATGTCTTAATTAATTAATTAATAATTAAATAGGCCTAAATATATACTTATTTAAAGACATTGCCAGCAAAACACAGAAAAACGGTCCGTCGCATGGTCTACAGGGCTCTTAAAATAAATTAGACCTACCTCAAGCAGATCACTAAAATTATAATAAAAATTATTTTGCAGCAGGACGTAAAATTAACTCCTGCAAGTTTATTTTTAATAGTTTAGTTTAAGTTCAGTTCAGCTTTCAAAACATCTAAATCAAAAAAAAAAAGTTCTCCTTCAAGTTACCACTATGTTAATAATAATAATAAAAAAAAAAATAATAATAATAATAATATATATATATATATATATATATATATATATATATATATATATATATATATATATATATATATATATATATATACACATTCCCAGAGATGGGTTGCGGCTGGAAGGGCATCCGCTGCGTAAAATCGTGCTGGATAAGTTGGTGGTTCATTCCACTGTGGCGACCCCGCAAGGGACAAAGCCGACAAGAAAATGAATGAATGAATATATACACATACATACATATATATTTGACCTTTAAATGGCTTTTTAAAAAAATAAATTTTAAATAGTTTAAAATAATATTATAATAATTTAAAAATAATAAAAATATTTAAAATAATAATTTAAAAAATATAACATGAATAATCATTATTAAATAATATATAATCAATCAATCAGAGTAAGTTGACCTTTTTTTAACATGCTGTGAATTTTTAGCTTAGAGCTGCACTTTTTTCAACAGACCATTAATGTAAAATTCAAGGGCATGGTGACCCATTTCCCTCCATCAGCTCTGTGAATGTTGTTTTGGTTAGAGAACAGAGATCCAGATGTTCAGCTCTGAGCGTTAAGAGTCAGGCCAGCCAAGAGGGGCTGAGAACCGAGTCTTGGGGTACAGGAAGTCCCACGGTATCCACGGGAACTTTCACATTCCATTCTTCCATTCTGACAGCTTTTGACATCCCCCAGCGTGGGCTCACCAAATCACAGCAAGAGCACACCACAAGTAGATACAAAACTACTTTGATTTAGAAAGCCTATGGCAGAGGTTTAAGTAAATGTTTGGTGGTGAATTACAGAAAATGTATCAGGCCATCTTCAGATGTATAAAGGACACCTCCTATGCCAAACGATTCCAACATTACAGATGCAATAGGTGTCTCATAAGTGGAGACATTTCAACTGCCTATCAGAAAAGAAGAATTTCCCGCAGTTGACATTCTGCCATCCTCTATAAGACTATTAACTACAACTTCCTGTAAAACATACAACCAGAGATCTCTTGTCTGTCTGTCTGTCTGTCTGTTTACATCACATGGTATTTTTAAAGTTGTTAATTTACTTTTTAACATTTATTGTACGTTTATGTTCATGCATGTATTTGTGTGTGTGTATACATATGAATTTGAATGCTCAAGGTTCTGTCTATATATGTCTTGATCATTAGGCTCATACAAATCTTCTTCATGCACTGAATTAGCACACACACACACACAGACTGAAACACTTGTCCAGGGCTTTTCTGGAACCCTAAACATAAGCAGAAGTGAGAAGGGAGGGTGTGGAATAAAAAGAGACATGAACAATAGACATCCAGGGCTGGAGGGTCTGGAGAGGAGGAAAGTGGGGGTGGAGGCCCTGAACCGAAGGTGATTAAACCAAGAGGAAGAAAGGAGAAAGTGAGGAGGCGTCTATTAGATGTCAGTGTGCATTGTGTCTATGTCAATGAGACAGGATTAAAGTATTGGAAATAATCTTACAGAGGCGATGAAAGGTCAGTCTGGTATAGGGAGAGGCCTAAAGGAACATATGGTCCAGTTGAATGCGATACTTCAGGTTAAAGACACTATCACACACGCACAAATTCATAAGGGACTGGTTCAAATGAAACAATTTATGCAATTCATATAATTATGTATGGTATTATGAGTGGGTGGAATTGTGGTGATTTTCCTCCCTTTGTGAATCACGCAAAGGGACTAACAACAACCTGCAATCATGCATTTTGCTCAAATATATTAATTGACGAGGGTGTATATTGTTTGTTTACAGATGTTTTTTTACAATCCAAATCTTAGTAAATATTAAATTAGTTGTTTTAACAGTATAATAAGGGTTCATTTGTGATTTTAACACAGATTTGGATTAGCTGTGTACTTTGTGGATCTAATTAGAGCATCACTCTCAATGCAAAACCAGCAGAATTAGCCATTGCCAGTCTAATTACTGGTGTGAAATCAAATCGGCTTGTTGAAAGAAGTGCACACTAATGAGCCCTTATTAACCAAGCTAATAACTCAGAGGGGGGAAAAACACTGATTTATATTTCTTTAGATTACGTGTATAACAGAAACAGTAAGTCATAATGAGAGATGTTGAGATATGCTGTCACTGAAAGTGTGATACAATGGGTACCTACTGTACCAAGAATGCATACTAAAAATTATTTTAAAATTAATATTTTATTTACTTACTATGTGTACTTTAATGTATAAACTTTGGGCTGCAGAAACATCTGACAAGTGATCATGGGTGACATAATCAGATCACAACCACAGATCAAACACCTTTTTGGCAAACAGTTGAAGTCAGAATTATTAGCCCCCTGAATTATTAGCCCCCCTTTTTATTTTTAATAGAGAGAAGATTTTTTTCAACACATTTCTAAACATAATAGTTTTAATAACTCATTTCTCATTATTTTATCTTTGTCATGATGACAGTAAATAATATTTAAACTAAATTAAAACTAGATATTTTTCAAGACACTTCTATACTGCTTAAAGTGACACTTAAAGGCTTAACTAGGTTAATTAGGTTAACTAGGCAGGTTAGGGTAATTAGGCAAGTTATTGTATAATGATGGTTTTTTCTGTAGACTATCAAAAAATATATACTGTAGCTTAAAGGGGCTAATAATTTTGACCTCAAAATGGTTTTTAAAAAATTAAAAACTGCTTTTATTCTAGCCGAAATAAAACAAATAAGACTTTCTCCAGAAGAAAAAATATTATCAGACATACTGTGAAAATTTCCTTGCTCTGTTAAACATCATTTGGGAAATATTTAAAAAAGAATAAAAATTCAAAGGGGGCTAATAATTCGGATTTCAACTGTACATACATGCAAATAAATAATATTTGGGAGATTGTTTAAAAAGGACTAAGAAGACATTGCTGAACAAATGCATCCGTTTAAAAAAATCATGCTGTAATAAAAACGCTTAAAAAATCTAGTCACCCTACACAAACACAGAGATAGCCTAGACAAAATTATTTATTTAATGTTGCTAAAAATTGCAACTGATAACAAGAAACAAGTTTGCCAGAAACATGAGTGTAAACGTGTTCAATTAAACTATGGCAATCTGTTCATGTTGCTTGGAGTTTTGCGAATAAAATAATGCACTAAATTAAGTGTTACTGATTAGGAGAGGACATCAAAAACGTGAAGACAAATCATGCACTTGAGTAAAAGTACTGGTAGTAAAAGTATAAAGTAAATTTAAATTTTACTTCAGTCAAAGTTCAAAAGTACAAGCCTAACTTAACTGACAAAATTCAACTTGTTACCCAATATGACACAAGTATCATGTTTCCAAGTGGGTGGTGATTTATTCAGTTCAAAATGGAAAAAAAAAGCTGTTATTTCTCTACAATTATGAAATGTTGGGGAGTAAAAATACAATATTGTGGTTTAAAAAATATAGTGAAGCAAAATTAAAAGTGTCCTAAAATAAAAAACTCTGATAAAGATACTTAAAAAGGACCCTTTGTTTAAAATAGAATTAAAAAGTGTTTGAAGAATAACCAAACAGATAGTAATAATAGTAATTTTGTAATATTAAAGTCCCTAAAGGTACCAAGACTTTCTGTTCTCTGCCTATATGGGACCTATGCAGGTGAGTTTCTTTAGCAGGACTATATGTTCATATCGAGCCTGTTTGCTTAGTGAAGTTTAAAGGCATATGAGCCACAGCTGGCTCCCAAGAGTTTTGACCATTCTGGTCAAGTGAAGCATAAACTCTGTCAGCTACCCCTAAATTAAGAAAGAAGCAGGTATGTTGAGGGGGAGCAGATCTGTGGCATCTAACTGCGGTTGGCTGAGCAGCTCCAGTCACACCTGAGTCCATTCGGCAGGAGCAGGTCAGTGGCTGAAATCGTACAGACTGCTGTCTAAACTTGAACTAAACAAGCACACCAATTCATAACTTTTTGATTTAGTGGCTAATTTGTATGAATTTGTACAATCTCATTCCTACATTTTAGTACAATTTTCTTATCTCCCTATGACGGTATACATTTGTGAGAATTAGCCCCTGAACTGGCAAAAAGTAAAATTGTTGTGTTTTCTCATGAGATCAGGCTGGACAATAGTGAGAAACGTTTTATTTCTTCTGAGTGGGATTTAGGTTTCACAAATGAGCTTGAACATCTTTGGACAAATGTTACATATCAACTACACTAGGGGTTCTCAACCTTTTTTACTTCGAAGCCCACCTCCTTCTCCGAAATTTTAATAATTTTTTTTTTAATTTTAATAAAAAAAACCCTAAACATATATATATATATATATATATATATATATATATATATATATATATATATATATATATATATATATATATATATATATATATATATATATATATATATATATATATATATATATATATATATATATATATATATATATCATTAAATATCATTAAATATAGAATATATAATAATATTTTATTTATTTTCTAACACACACACACACACACACACACAGATTCATTGCTACTGAATTCTTCAGGTATTTGTTTTTCAACTGCAGAGTACTTGGGCATTTTCTTTAATAAATAAACCTGTACAGGACAAAGGTGACAAAAAAAGCTACTGCTTTCATTTGGGCTCACTACTATTTATCTATTGATCGTATCCATTAAAAATAAACAATAAAAAAAGTAAAATACAGTAAAAACAATCTAAGTCTGTTGAAACACATCGATCTAAAGGAGGTTGGGTTTTTAGGCAATTAAAGGAGTTTGCTGACAGTAGTGAACAGTTGTTCACTAAAATACCACAAAGTCTCACTAGATCCTCCTGTATGGGCGCGCGTCCTTTATAAAACACTCACGTTATAAAACACTAATTTGGACAACTATGCTGATATTTTAAAGAGTTAGCATAGTTTGTGAATCAACAGAGATGTGAGACTGATACGAGTCGAAGATGTGAGGCACCCGCAAACTGGCTTTCCGTAATTTTCAGTTTTTTTTCAGGCAGCTGGGGTGCCAAAAAAACACACAAATTTAAAGTTCTGGTAAATTTCTGTAATTTAACATCTGTTATTTTACAATAGATTTCTGTAATTTAATGGCCGTTATTTTACGTTTTTTTCCTGGCAGCTGGAAATGTACGTAAAATTACGAATTTTTTTTTTCAGTGTAGCGGTTTGCTGCAAAGAATAACTTGCACACATATACATAATCTCATGTGGTGCAAATCAAGTAATGTTTCCCCTTTCAGCAATAGATTCTCATTGAGACATATCCTTGATTTGAGAACTTTCCCAGTGCCATGGGCAGATTATGGAAAAAAAACTGCATCTTGGGAACTTGAGAAGCTGCAAATATTAAACCAAACTTTAACCAATCCGTACTTAAAACAATACTGCCTACAACTATGTATACACCTATTCATTGTCTTCTACGTATTGCTGTCAACATTGCTAATTGTATATTGTCTTGTTTTTTTTGGGAGTATGTTGTTGTATGTTGTATTTTGCACTGTCTGTATTTTGCACTGTCTGGAGCCAGCACCTAAGCTTTACACTCATCATAGCACACGTGCTGCTGCTGATGTGTCAATAAAATTTATTTGATTTGATTTGATATGATGGTAATGGTCATTTCAGTGAGACCAATTCAAATGCGATTAAGCTCTGATTTTCTTCACAGCACTTCTTTATATGTTCTGCTCATGTTGCAATATAATGTCTCAAAGAAATATTTAAAACATTTCATTGAGCATAGCGGATGCAAACCATTTTGCTGCTACAATGGGGAAAAGACTGTTTTGCTCAATCCTGAGCACCACGACCTGTCAAAGTAAATGTTCTTAGACATCAGCTAATTGCTTCCACATTACAAAACACATAACTCCACACTGCTTGCTTGTAGCAAACAACATCAACAATAATGATAGCACCTCAAGGACTGTAAAGCATTTAGCACTGCAAAAATCCTATTAGCATTAATGCTAACATTAATAACAACAATTACATCATTCAAAAAAGACGCAGGGTTTAATTTTGGATTTAAAAAAGATGATTGTTAGGTGAAAGAAAGTGATGCCCTAAGGGACCGAAAGAGATGTTGAGAACAGGGTAGTGAAGATCGGGGGTTGGGGTTGACTTTTTGAGAGGGGGTGTCTTTGCCCCTATTGTTTTGCAGCTCATTATACATGTGGGTTTGATTAAGAATGAATAAAAGGGACAAAGAACACTGTCTTTTGTACTTCTTAAAGGGAACCATAATTCAAAAACCGGTCAGATATCAATTTGAAGTACATACCATGTAGATATTATCTAAATTGCTTACATGTTTACAGTCAAACATCTTTTCAAGAGAAATTATAAGAAACACTTTTAGCAAAAGCATAGCCTATGTCTAAAGACTTTATGCCAACAATTTACTAAAGCAAAGACAGCAATAAAGAGCACATTAATATCAAGTGTTTGGCCTCAGCCAATCCTAACGCCACAACAAAATAAAAAACATGACAGAGCAGTCCACTTCCAAGTGACTAAAACACACACACACACACACACAGATAACTTCAGCATGTCCCGAGAATTTCAGCCACAGACTCTATTTGCTTGATTATAAAAACACAGGTATCAAATGTTTTCAGACACACAAGTACCTACCTGTCGATGATGACGGGATCAGAGGGTGTCTCATTGCGGTTTCCACAACTCTTTTTGTCGCAGCATCGACTAAAAGGACAACAACAAAACAAAATGAGCTAAGAAAAGAGCATTGTGCATTCAATAACATATTTCAGAGTTTCATTTTTCATAAATCAATGTTTATGAAAGCTAAACTAGACACAACAGTATTTTAATTCAACACTGAAAACTAGTTTCAGATAGATGTTAAAGGGCAGTGGCTTAAAAGAGGGCAAAATGACATCAATGAAACAGGAAAGTTGCTTCAAAAGCAGAGCAAGCTACATTAACTAAAATATGAAAGACAAAAGACTTTTTTCTTCTTAATATTTTAACAGACGACTCGTGATGGATTGCAAGAATAGGAACATCAATTATGGAAGACAAGGAGGATATTTTTTTTTTTTGTCTTGCTGACATTTACATTTATTTTACCTATCACCCACTTTAGCATTATACCACCACAATAACAAGAAAAATGCATATTAATTGTGTTTAATAGTACTGCTTGCTTGCAAGTTGATCAAGAATTCCCATTTGTGAAGGTCTAGCAGAATGACAGTGGTGATTGGGAGACCACCAGCATCACATTTCTACTGCACAGATGGCACTAAGACACTGAATAAAGGCTGGAGAGAAAACTGTCACATGATAGTGCTGACATTGTTTTCGCCCCATCACTTTTTCTTCCTCCTACAACTCTCTCTCTCTCTGCTCCCACCTTCCTGCCCTTAAAGTTTCTTCTTACCACATTCCCACCTATTTATTTCAGAAAAATGTTTTTTATAATTTATTCATGGACTACAAGTGTTCAACTCAAGTGACTGTATCTCAAAATGTAACATGCTTATATACTGTATATAAGGAACAATGTGTATGTTAATTCAATAATTAATTTATTGGTGTTTATTCTTCATTTAATTTCTTAGGTATGGGTGATGAATGTCTTTCTTTAAAACCACATCATGAACAGAGGGCTAAAATCTCTAACTACATCTCTATCTCTCTTGTCCCTTCTTTTACAAGGCTTCCTCAACTAGGTCAGTATCCTCCCAAAGGACTGGAGCAAGGCAATGCCTCTTTGTGTGTTTGTGTGCGTGTGCATGTGCATGCGCGTGTGTTTATACAGTTCATGAGGAAGATTTGTAGGAGCCTAATGATCAAGAAATATATAGACAGAACCTTAAACATTCAAATTCATATGTATACACACACAGATAGATGCATGAACATAAACGTACAAAATATGTTACAAATTAAAATAACAACTTGAAAAATACCATGCAACATACATAGATAAAGACAGACACCAGACAGATGATAGATCGGATGGATGGATGGATGGATGGATGGATGGATGGATGGATGGATGGATGGATGGATGGATGGATGGATGGATGGATGGATGGGATGGATAGATGATTAAATGTCACTTTAAGCTGTATAGAAGTGTCTTGAAAAATATCTAGTAAAATATTATGTAATGTCATCATGGCAAAGATAAAATAAATTAGTTATTAGAAATGAGTTATTAAAACTATTATGTTTAGAAATGTGTTGTAAAAATCTTCTCTCCGTTAAACAGAAATTGGGGGAAAAAATAAACAGGGGGGCTAATAATTCAGGGGGGCTAATAATTCTGACTTCAACTGTAGATAGATAGATAGATAGATAGATAGATAGATAGATAGATAGATAGATAGATAGATAGATAGATAGATAGATAGATAGATAGATAGATAGATAGATAGATAGATAGATAGATAGATAGATAGATAGATAGATAGATAGATAGTCCATAATATCCATATTTTCATAACATGTTACTGTTATTTTTCACAGTAAATTACATTAGTATCACTTTACAGTATTTAACTGTAAAAATTCACAGTAATGTGTTGTATTCATAATTTTATTGTGAAATTAAGGCAGGTAGCATGATTACAGCAAATTACTGTAAAAAATGGCTATATCTTTTGCAAGTTAGTTATAGGAATTCAAACTCTTTTATTTCATTCAACATAGACATTAATACAAATGAACTTTTATGCTAGTATTGGCACTTTTTTGATTTTAGAAACAACAAAATGTTATTGCAGCCCTCAAAACAATTTCTTTACGACTTAAAAAAAAAAGAAAAGAAAGAAAATCATCCTGTTTTGAAACTACATGAATGTCATAGTAGATTTTCATTTTTGGGTGCACTGCACCTTTATTTTGTTTTATAAGGTTAATATGGAAATATGAAATAATTTTTAATGAACATAACTTTGTGCTTAGTCAAAAACGTAATAAAACCAAACACTGTTAAACACCCAAAATAATTTCAAAGTCAGGGTAAATGTCAAAATGAATAGCTGAGGAAAGCCTGCTTCACAGTAAAATATAGTTAATTCTACAAGATAATACTGTTAAATCACAGTAATAGATGTTACTATCTACTGTGAAGTTACACTATATGGCTGTAATTTCACAGTAATTTAATGTAACAAAATCGCAATAAATTACTGTTAACTACCTCATGGTAATTTGCTTTGAGTTTACATACAGTATTTTACTCTGAAAGTAATGCAATTATTAGCCCGTAATTTACTGTGAATTTAAGGTAAAATTATGGTGTAGATAGATAGATAGAGAATGAAATACAAAACCATATATATATTAAAACTTAACTCATAGCAATTATAAATGTTTGCCTTATATAACACGGCTACAGTATTTTTACATGTCTATATTAGCTTATTGAGGGGTGAGGAAGGTTGTATAATGTTTTTCATGATTCTATTCGAGATCAAGACAGCCAAAGAAAATCACATCTTAGATCCTAATGCTTCCTTCCTGATGTAGCTTTTGAAGAAATGTCAAAATGGGCTCATGTAATTAGCAGGATGTAAGTCTGCTCTGTCAACGCTCAAATGTGGCTACCATCTCTGGAGTCAAACATATGTTTCCTTCTTGTGATTTCTATGATTAATGACATTAAATTTGTGTTATGACAACTTCAGTCTTTATAAAAGCAATTTGTGCCAGTTTCACAACAAACAACATCCTGAAACATTCCCTGTTCCTTTCCCCTCTCTAGTTTAAAATGATAGGAATAAGCACTTTTGTTCTGCACTTGCAAGCTGGCATGGCACCATATGGCTAATGTTGGTGTGTGGCAATTAGCGGAGCTGATTAATGGTGAACAGCCCAATTTTCTGCTTACAATTGCATCAGTGTTTTAGGTATATATACAGGCTATTGCATACATACATGATTGCATGTCTATGCTGATTTGGCAAGAAGGGGATGAGGACACCAGATTTTTTGCATATACATTAGCCGTCAAATAGAATAAGAAAAAAATCTGGCCCTTTTTATTGCAAAAGTGGCTTTACAACATCTTTAATATGTTTATTACATTGCTGGTGAAAGCCAATAAATATATGTTAACGATTCCACATGAGTCAGGGCACGTTTGTTAGCAGAGCAGACTGAAATTTCAGATTGAGTAATGAGTTTCTGCTTGTCCTAATTAACCAGGCATCAGGGTGATATTCATGAGGGGGTGAGTTAGAAGGGTGGGCGGCACTGTTAAAAAAACACTAAAAATAGGCACGAGTCGATCATCACAACCTACTTTTTAGGCAAATTCATCTTTGGATGTTAATTAAATACATATAAAAGTTACAGAAAAAGTCACCTTCTACTTGTGTTTTGGCTGTATTGTTCACCAGGGGTTTGTGGGTTTGACCTGGATTGTATTAGCATAAATTGAGCTTCTGTTTAATAAATTGTTTTATTAATTGTAAACTCAATTCTTTTAAAGCAAGCAAACTGAAACAGAATGCAGCTTTACAATATACTGGCTATTGGTTATTGTCCTAAAACCTACATCACAGAAAGCACATGCTTTCAAAGTAAACGTAGTAAGCAACGTGTAGACACATGCACGCAAGAAATATATATTCTTGTCCAATGTCTACCCTTTTTCTCTGTAAGTGGCCTATCACACTGCCTAATCCCAATTCTATTTTTGTATCCCTACCCCCTCCCCATGGCTCTTGAAAACAAAGTGCGAAGGAGAAGGGCTTCAAAATTTACCCCTAAGAAACGGGACAGCACTACAACACCTGCACATGTCATCAAATGTCATCGCGATCTCTTACTTCATATGAGATCAGATGATCACGACTGCTGTAATTATTCCAGTTGTGTTATTTTTTGGTATTTATCTTCAGGAAATCACTGAAGGCATATATTATGTTATCATAACGATCTAATGTGGCAATAAGTTAGTAACTGTACTGTGTACTTACACTGTGGCCATATTCATCTATGTAAATACACAAAAACAGCATTAACTTTATAGCAGACACTGTAAAAAGCTCATTCCCAGCCACTAGATTTTTCTGTCATCGAGTGACAGAATGTTGTGGGACTGCTATACAGAAGTTATTATCATGGATTATAGATAGCAAAATTTAGCGGTTTTTATTTTAGTGTTCTTTTTTAAAGCATGGCCGTAAAACATGAACACGGTTATGAATGTAATAAAACATATGCTTGTTTGTTGTGAAAATTCGTAATAATGCTAAAAAAATGCTAATTTGTGGTTCTCCTTACTTCCGTGTGCAGCCATGCTGCCGTTGTAGCTAGTGTATTCTGGGAAATTTTCTTACCCCTTGGTTTCGAGTGTGGTCCTGAAAAATCTCAGTTCGAAGTTGTATCTAGCCCTTCCCCTTAGCCCTACGCCTTCAAGTGAAAGAGAATTGGGACACACCTACCCTTGGCGGGGGTAAGGGAAAGGGCTAAGGGGTAGAATTGGGATTGGGCCTATCATGCATCTTGCACAATGGGTCACCAGGCATTTTTTGCTAGCTTTAGCCTGATGCAGCTATGATTTTCAATTCTAGCGCCACAGTGTTAAAATAGCAAATGGATGTTTATATGGATATTGGATGTATACTTTTTTGGCATCTTCAGTATTTTGTTGTTGTTCCTTTGGTTTCTACAGTTTATAGTCTGTAAATACGTTCATATATGTTACTCAGTGTTTAGCACTGTCACCTCATAGCAAGAAGGTTGCTGGTTCGAGTCCTAGCTGGGTCAGTTGGCATTTCTGTGTGGAGTTTGCATGTTCTCCCCATGTTCGCGTGGGTTTCCTCCGATGCTCCGGTTTCCCCCACAGTCTAAAAACATGCGCTATATGTGAATTGAGTAAGCTAAATTAGCCGTAGTGTATGTGTGGGTGTGAATGCAAGAGTGTATGGGTGTTTCCCAGTGCTGGGTTGCGGCTGGAAGGGCATCCGCTTCGTGAAACATATGCTGGATAAGTTGGCGGTTCATTCCGCTGTGGTGACCCCTGATTAATAAAGGGATTAAGCCGAAAATGAATGAATGAATGAATGAATGAATGAATGAATGAATGAAACATATGTGAACAGTGTTGGGTGTAACACATTACAAGTAATGAGTTATGTAATAATATTACTTTTCTAAGTAACGAGTAAAGTAACGCGTTACGTTTAAAAAAATATGTAATAATATTTGAGTTACTTTTTAAAAAATGTAATACAAGTTACTTTTAAGTTTAATTAATTCGCTTTTAAAAAATAAATTGCTGAAATAAAATAAAAAATGGTCACAATGAATCACGCAGTCAATGAGAGAAGGTGTTTATTATTTTAAGCGCGAAGAAAAGGAAACAGGGATTGTTTCAATAGACAATGATTTTACTTACAAATAGTACAAAAGTAGCAAACACATTGCTTTAAACCTTCATTAATCTGCACCTTCCTTAATAGCTACATATAAATTATTCCCTTGTACAACTTGTACGTTTTTCAATTACTTTTGTACAAGTTTTTAGGAGAGAAATCTGTTAATAATGAACTTGCTGACGTTTGTCTATGCGTATATAGAAGACACTAGACCACCGTGGCTATTTTAAATATTTATAATTTCAGAGATTCAGCTTGTTGGCAACCATCAGTCTGTCATACTGAGTAAAGCAAAGACGGTTGACGTTCCGCCACAAGATGGCGACAGAGACCACTTAAAGTCTTAGGGGATAATAACTAGTCATAAATTTCAAACTACAGCTGATCAAATCATTATAAAACATGTAAGTGATATTCTAAGTCGATCTCTCTCTTTTGTGCACTGTAAAAAATGCAGGGTTCCACACAATTTATTCATGTTGTCCCAACACAATTTGATAAGGTTGACTTAACACTTCTAACAAATTTATGTGGATTGAACATAAAAAATTAGGTTGTCCCAATGAAATCTCAAGAATTGTGTTGTTTCAGTTCATTTTAAGTAAGTAGTTTAAACGAGCAAAAAATGTATGTTGTAGTGCAGGGGTGCTCAATCCTGTTCCTGGAGATCTACCTTCCTGCATAGTTCAGCTACAACCCTGATCAAACACACCTGAACCAATTAATTAGGACCTGAACAGCACTTGATAATTACAGGCAGGTGTGTTTGATATGGGTTGCAACAGAAATCTGCAGGAAGGTAGATCTCCAGGAACCGGATTGAGCACCCCTGTTGTAGTGTATGTTGTAGTGCTGTATTTATACCATAGTAATCTGGCAGTGTTTGCTTTGCTTTGGCTTTTTCAGGGTTTATTTTTGTGATCTTCTGATTGCAACAGAGAAATACTGGGAAATCTCTGTAGACTCATAGCATGTTATGCTTTTCAGCCTTATAATTTTAAAATGTGAGTAAAATCACCTGTTTTTTCATCAATTTAGATATTACGCTAGAGAATCATTTGAATACTAGCTCTGAAGTGACATTGGTAAATTAGTAACAGTTTCTGTTGTTCTGACGGTCAGTTGCATATGTGAATGAATGGCGGAAAAAAGTAGTTCCTCGTACAAAAGGATTATTGAAACTCTCCTAGATTGATTTTCTTTTTTATACATGATTATGCTGTCAAACTGTTGTATAAAAGCAAAACCACCACATCGCACTGCTACTCATGTAGTATTGCTTATTTACAATCCTTGACAACTGAAATACAGCCTCGAGCCAACGCACGCCTCCCACCAGTGCCAATATACAGCCATATTGTATGTATATTTAGTTTATACTATTATGTAAAATAGATTTTAAAACACATTTAACATTATGATAGATTTTAATTATGTTTAGAAATATGCTGAACATAGTACCCTTTAAAATTCTTTCAACAGTAAAATGGGCTGATTTGATCATGACAGCCGCAACAACTTTTTTATTTCAAAATAGTTGTTTGCTTATAACCGTTTGCTAATCTGCTGTGATTACACTGTATCACACAATATTTTAAGCATAGATAGACAAATTACTTTGAAACTTGTGACAGTGTACAAATGAGTGGGAAATGGAAAAAGTCTGACCTGCACATGATTTCATGAGTCAGGAGTACACGGCACATCTCTGGGTTCTTGTCTTGACCTTCGTAGATGATGGCCTTTGAATAGAGGGGAGAAAATGTTAGTTTGGATTTACAGATTGTGTATTTAACAAGAATGTTAGGTAACACTTTATTTTGATGGTCCATTTGAGTATTAGTAGACTCTCAGCTTAATATCTGTTGATACTGACATTTAACAATCCTTCAACAGACATTTAACTGACTATAAGAAACTTTGCAAGTACACGTCAACTTGCACTAACCCTAACCCTAACCCCAACCCTAACCCCAACCTAACAACCTACTTATAATCTACTGAGAATTAGTTGCAATGTATCTTAAATTCAACTAATGGACCATCAAAATAAAGTGTGACCGAATGTTACATTTTTAAAAACACATTTATCAGAAACTAACAGTAACCACCCAGCATCCAACCAAAAAAAAAAAAACATTTCTTCCCTCATCCTCAAATCCACTATGGATCCACAGAAGCCAGAAATAATTGAGGAATACAATAAGAGGTGACATAATTCTTTATTTAAAGCCTGTTGGCCAGGTCATATTTAATAAATTTCAGCATGTGACATATGGAATCTTCTACGTGGTTTCAATATTCCTAGACAAACTGTTCCGAGCTTTGTTTTCAAACAGGACTAAACTCATTATCTAAAAAAATCAGAAGGTGAGAAATGAAGGTGCCCCAATAAGAAGGCTCACTGTTTCACTTATAGCTTGGGTAATTACTCTCCCTACAAAGCATGTTGCTGATGTGGGGTAACATGTGATAAAGACTGATGAACTAAAGGACAAGCTCTGATTGAGGGATGCAAACAAGCAAAAGAACTGTTGTTGCAGGTGGATACGGTAAGGAACATAACTGGTTACTCATACATACTGTAGCTGCAGCTAAGAAAATATATTAATTCATTTTCTTTTCAGCTTAGTCCCTTTATTAATCTGGGGTCACCACAGCGAAATGAATGCAACCCATCACTGGGAAACTCCCATACACACTCATTTACACAAATTCACACACACTACGAACAATTTAGCTTACCCAATTCACCTATACTGCATGTCTTTGGAATGTGGGGGAATGCGGAGCACCCGGAGGAAAACCACGCAAGAACGGGAAGAACATGCAAACTACACACAGAAATGCCAACTGGCCGAGCCGGGGTTCGAACCAGCGTCCTTCTTGCTTTGTCAGCATTAAAGCTAAATCTGGAGCTTGTTTAACAAAATAACTTAATGAACGATAACATTCCAAAAACTAGTACAACCAAATTTATGTTATAGAAAAAATTTTAAAACTAATTTAAAAATAGGAAAAACCAAGAGAAGCGAAAAAAGTAGAAAATTTGTAGGTTGTATTTTTTTTATTCTTTCAATTTCTATATATGTTCATCCTCATTCATTTATTTTCTTTTCGGTTTAGTCCCTTTATTAATCAGGGGTCGCCACAGAAGATTGAACTGCCAACTTATCCAGCATATGTTTTTTCGCAGCGGATGCCATTCCAGCTGCAACCCATCACTGGGAATAACCCATTCAAACTCTTTCCCACACATACACTACAGCCAATTTAGCTTACCCAATTCACCTATGGCACATGACTTTAGACTGTGGGGGAAAGCGGAGCACCATTAGGAAACCCACACGAAAACGGGGAAATCATGCAGACCTAATGCCAACTGACCCAGCCAGGGCTCGAACCAGCAACCTTCTTGCTGTGAGGCGATCGTGTTACCCACTGCGCCATCATCTAAATATGTTTGGTGACTAAAATATTATTTTAATAAATATATCTGTTTAATAAATCTGTTTTGTTTAAATGCACCAAAATACATTGCCTATGAGAAATGGATAAAAATATTCCTTTTCAAAATGGGGTGTACTCAATTTTGCTGAGCAAGTACATGAAAAAAATCAAAACATCACATAAATATAAATGTGGAGTGAAATTTAACTCCCCATAGTTGCTTCTTGTTTTTGTTTTGTTTTTATGGTGTGAATTAAAAAAACGTACTGCTTAAATACTTGTGACTTGACGCGGTTTAGTCCCTTTATTCATCAGGGGTCACTGTGAACCGCCAACTTATCCAGCATCTGTTTTACACAGTTTTACACAGTACTGGAAAGGGGTGTCAAAATTAATTGTTTCTTCGGTACACCGCGATGCAGATGCGAACAATTTGGTATTGGTTCAGTAATAATCATAACTGGTTATTACGTACTGACACCATTTATCTCATATACACTATATGGCGGAAGCATACTATGGCAAGGGAGTAGACCGCAAGTAATTAAAACACTCTAACTACTTAAAATGCAGATAACCACGCACAATTCACTGCATGTGAGTTTGCTGGACAGTCTTTCACTGACAGGGAAGTTCATCAGAACCCAGCAAGAAAAAAATAAAGCTTTAAACTCTCTCTCTCACTCTCTGTGGCCCTTTTGGCTTGCTGGCGTGTTTGTGAGGTAACGTTTTTTCTCCTCTCTCAGCTGTTACGACAATAACTTTACTTGTGGATCCAGCAAGGGTGTGGATTTGCTCTTGACACTGGTGGGGACATAGGCTACATCCATAGCGCATGCATAGAACAGCACAAATTCTCTTTCATGCTTTTAAAAGCATGAATAAAGGATTTAAACACTTAATAATACAAATAACAATTAATGAAACAAGTCCCATGCTGCAAAAGTCAATTTACATGATTTTACTGCAATCTGGCTTTGAGATTGTATGAATGTAGAGAAATTTAAAGAGGCATATGATGCAATTTAATCGTTTTATCCCAATTATTATTTTTCATAATCGAATCGAAACTGAATTTTAAATAATTGCACAGCTTTGGTTAATATTATTATGGTGGACTTAATTGAACCTGACTTTAAAAACTTTTGTCCGCGTCCTGACTGGGAAAATTTCTTTGTTTTGGCCCTTCCCACATTCAAATGTAATTACAGCTGTCATTAACAGCATAAATAGGCCCAGACAATCACACTGTCCTTGTGTGTTTGTGTTTTGATTGAACCCTTTCTGCATGTCTAGGTTACGGTTGACGGAACATTATTTTATTTTGAAGGTGATTAAATTATTGATGGAGACATTTCAGTAAATGCTGGATATTGGTGAGGACACATAAAATTACATCCAAAACGGCCAATTTAGTTTATTCAATTCACATTCAAAGTCAATTATATATACTAAAATATTTGAATCTTTTCGATTTACTCATTCATCGTTTTTTCCTATTTTGTATTTCTCACCCATGGGTAAAAATATGAAGTGTTTATGCACTCACTGGCAGAGTATTTACACTAGCATATGACGTGCCAAACCATCAGTGGCGTGTGGCACAGAGGTGGTGGGGGGGAGGCAGGAGGCTGGAGGAGGTGGGTATGAGAGAGCAGTTGGGATGCCAGACTGGAGCACGGTGCACCATCTGGTACGGCCCCCTCAATATTCTCCAAAATTTCTCGGCTTTGCTCTCACCCCTCCTTAACACAAAACACAGGACTGCCAGACTGGCAATGCCTTGTGTGTCCCCCTCCTCCCTGAGATGAATGTTGGACACGGTATGCCATTCCGAACAGTGCTGCATTTGACTACGCCAAACATGTCACCTTGCTAAGACTGCGATCTTGTCTGTAGGCATACCGACTGGCAGAAAATCTGTCCTGTTACACGCAGTCATTACTCTCTGCCATATGACGGATGTGTAATTCAGCAAGCCTATCCAGCATCAAAGAAGTTTGTCATATTGACCTTAAAAAAAACTCAAAAACTTAAATCTACCAAGAAAAGGATCATTTGACATGACAAACATTCAGAGACAGACAAGGCATCGGCTTATTATTTGATGCCTTTTGTATTTGCAAAGGCTCTGAAAGTAGCATTGTTACAGCCAGTGCTGGAGTTGGCAAACTCTAAGCATTTGTTCAGATGATTTTCTTTCACATTGAGGGAATGAGGGCCAAGGTCTTTTAGAAGTAACACAGCATGCATCACTGTCTGCCAGCCCAAAGACCTGCTTCATATTTCTATCTATAAACATCACCTTTCTCTCTACCTATTTTAGCAGGTCTGTGCATAGAAACAACAATGTTTATTTTATAAGAAATTGAGCATTTTTTAAAAATAAAATACACTCACTGGCCACTTTATTAGGTTCACCTTACTAGTACTGGGTTGGATCCCCTTTTACCTTTAGAACTGCTTTTATCCTTCGTGGCATAGATTCAACAAGGTACTGAAAATGTTCCTCAGATATTTTGGTCCTTATTGACATGATAGCATCATGCAGTGGCTGCACATCTATGATGTGAATTTCCCATTCCACCACATCCCAAAGGTCCTCTATTGGATTGAGATCTGGTGAGTGTGGAGGCCATTTGAGTACAATGAAATCATTGTCATGTTCAAGAAACCAGTCTGACATGATTCGCACTTTATGACATGGTGAGTTATCTGCTGGAAGTAGCCATCAGAAGATGGGTACACTGTCGTCATAAAGGATGGACATGGTCAGCAACAATATTCAGGTAGGCTGTGGCGTTGACACAATGCTCAAATCAAGACATTATCAGACCCGGCAACATTTTTTCAATCTTCTATTGTCCAATGTTGGTGAGCCTGTGCAAATTGTAGCCTCAGTTTTCTGTTCTTAGCTGACAGGAGTGGCACCCAGTGTGATCTTCTGCTACTGTAGCCCATCCGCCTCAAAGTTGGATGTGTTGTGCGTTCAGAGATGCTCTTCTGCATACCTTGGTTGTAATGAGTGGTTATTTGAGTTGCCTTTCTATCAGCTTGAACCAGTCCTGCAATTCTCCTTTGACCTCTGGCATCAACAAGGCATTTGCACCCACAGAACTACTGCTCAGAGGATATTTTCTCTTTTTCTGACCATTTTCTGTAAACACTAGAAATGGTTGTGAGTGAAAATTCCAAATCTAGATCAACAGTTTCTGAAATACTCAGACCAGCCCTTTCTTCCCCATTCTGATGCTCGGTTTGAACTAAAGCAGATCGTCTTGACCATGTCTACATACCTAAATGCATTGAGTTACAGCCATGTGATTGGCTGATTAGAAATTTGCATTAACAAAGAGTTGGACAGGTGTACCTATTAAAGTGACCGGTGAGTGTATGATCTTTGTTATAAATGTAAAATATATTAAATCATATCTAAAATCTATAAAATGTAATTTCCTGGCATGCCTTATAATTAAAGGACGTATTCATAAACAGGTTTTGTCTGTAATGTACAGTTCAAAAATAGAACACAAGCTCTTAAAAATCGCCATCTTGATAAATGTAATGCTTCGGATGCTTTTATTGGGATCAAGCAGCAGAAGGTGCTGTGATAAAAGAATGATTTTTTGTTTGTCTGAATGTGCAAAGGAGCCACCTTAAAAGCAACCCTATATCAGCATTAAAAGCATGATATTTAGGGCAGTTTTAACTGTGTGCTAAAGTGCGAGAAGGACACATTAATAAGCATGAACCGTTCATATGCCTTGTAATACATATTTCATCTTGCCAAGCACACTTTTATATTTTATCCAGCGTTTTCCTCAATGGCTTTGATGTGACGCCTGAAATGAAGTAAACAAGATGCTATAAATATATGGAAACCTACTTCCTACACAGTTGGCATCATCTATTAGCATGTTATTAAAAACACGGCTGACTTTTTTTCCCAGGCCACCGCGCTACCTTTAAAGAGGTGCTGTCTTGGCAGTGATTTCAGCCTTTGTTCTCCCACACACATAGAAGCGTTCACATACACGAATAAGTATCCGACCCCACCCCTGATCAGCTGTTCTGACATAAAGCCTGAGAAACAAGAGAATAGGAAAAGAGAGCAAGAGTTGGGCATGCAGACAGACAGGCGAACCGTTTCAGAACAGACGGGCAAGAAAATATAAAAGGTCAAAGGAAGAGAGAGCACAAAAGAATGGAAAAATAGTGAAAATAAATGGGGAGAAATTAGCTGTACTGTCAGGTCAATAACAATGCATTTTCTGTATAAATGTTTTGTGAATTCAGACAAAGGTTGTGGCATTATTAGGTTGCTAAATTTACCTTAAGGGCAAATTAGGTGATGTTAAATAGCTAGCATATCACATGGATCCTAAAGAACAAACAATCCATGAGGTAAAAAGCGAGGAAACGCGGGACAGATGAGAGAAGAGTGTGGGAGGTCTGCTGCCTCTGTTTGTCAGATGTGTTGGCACTGAAGCTGCTGATCACAGATTTAACTGTCAAACTACTGTCACTGACTCTCAGTTTTGTACCCCATCATGAGTTACAAACTCCCAATAATCATGTATTATAATCTTGCCTGTCTGTTCTGAAGCTGTTTGCCTGTCTGTCTGCATGCCCAACTCTTGCTTTCTTTTCCTATTGTCTTGTTTCTCAGGCTTGCTGTCGGCAGCTAGCTCTCTGCAACTCTCACATGGTCGCCCACTGAAGCTAAGCAGGGCTGTGCCTGGTCAGTACATGGATGGGAGACCACATGGGAAAGCTTGGTTGCTGCCAGAAGTGGTGTTAGTGAGACCAGCAGCGGTCGCTCAACCTGCCGACTGTGTGGGTCCTAATGCCCCAGTATAGTGATGGGGACTTTATACTGCTCAGTGGGCACCATCTTTCGGATGACTCTCTGTGATCATAAAAAATCCCAGGATGTCCTTTGAAAAAGTGTAGTGGTTTAACTCTGGCATCCTGGCCAAATTTAATGTAGCTGTGTGAACATAAACAACATCTCTGAATTTAATATGCTCAAAGTGCAATGCAAAGGGAGACATTGGCTTTTACAGAGTAAGCTTAGCAAAGCCTAGCGAACGACGTTTGGAGACTACAAAAAAATACATCCGGGCTAGTGAGATCACAAGGGCTTCCGGTTACATGTATTCACCCCGTGCACACACCCTGCGCAGCAAAGGGGCGTGGCCAGAGGCGCTGTAATGTTAAAGCAGTGAAAGGTAAAATGCCATCCAAATGCTGCTATTTCCACAGAGCTTGTTCTGTTCCTGTATTTGGGCTTCCAAAGACATAACACAAAGAGAGAAGTGCTTACAGTTTAATTTAAAACAGGGGTCACCAACATGGTAGCCCGTGAGGATCACATGAGTTACCCGCAGGCCTGTTCTAACAACAGCTCACCATAGCGCCACTTACCAGTAAGCTGCATCTAATATTTTTGTAGCTATTTTTTTTAAATCACACTTGCATTGATGTAAAATTGACATGTAAATGACATTAAGTTATATATAAAAAAAACTTTTAAAAATATGATCTGAAAATATGGCAGAAAAGACCGGTGAAACCACTAAAAAAGCAACCGAAGCCTCATTTAGAGCTACACACTTTTGATTAGAAAAACAAGGCATTTTCAGACAGGAAAGCAAAACTGTGCTTAAAGACTAGAACAGATGTAATCTCCACTCTCTCCGATGTCCAACTCGGGGCAACTACAATGGTTAGAAGAGTGTCGGCTATGTTAAAATGCTGTAGATTTGGTGATAATTTTTGTAAAATCTGAAAGTTGATTTATGTTACACAACTGATAATCTGTACAAACATGGAACATCGTAGTGTATGATTTGTTAAAGATTGTTAATGGCAAGTGAAAATATTGTAGAAGTGATCATTTGAAGATGTAAATACTTGCAGAGATTTATAGAAATAAAGTGTTGCATATTGATATTTCTGTTTCTTACCTTGTTAAATCATTGTTGACAACTATTGTGAGAAATCATTAACATGATCAGTGTCTTCACATGAATGAATATAATTAATTATTAATAATAATAATATATAATTAAAAGTAAATTAAGCAAATTTGTTATTTCAGAAGTGTGTATCAAACTGGTAGCCCTCCACATTAATCAGTACCCAAGAAGTAGCTCTCAGTTTCAAAAAGGTTGGTGATTTAAAATATGTTCCAAAGAATTATAAAAAAGATACAGCGCTAGTATTTGACAAAGCAGAACTTTGCGAATCTTTCCCAGTTCAGTGCTGGATTCGGATAAAACTCCTCCAACCGACGAAGCTGTGGATTGTGAGCCACAACCTGGAAGTATTTTTATTTGTTAAAATTGATCAACTACAGACACAAATTCTAGCGTAAACAGTATGTTGTAGCGAGGACGTAAACAAAGATGTAAACAATGAGAAATGCTGTTTAGTAACAATTTTATCTACAAGTTCATATTTATCAGTCAAACCCCTGTAAACAGCCACAAATTTATGTATGTATGTTGTATCTATGTGGCTGTTTTCCATGTGTTCTACATTAGAAATAACAAATTCGCAAAATTTATGTGAACATTTCATGTTACTTGCACATGCTTATTCTGAATATATGTGAAAGACACTTGTCAGATTTTATTTTAGAGAGCAGGTGTGAGCTGTGTGCTCTTCATTTCTGTTTGATTCAGGCAGCTAACGTTGCTAACAGCTGCTCTGACTGGACTGCGCAAAAGCGCTTGTAGGGAAGTGACCTGGAGCCAATAGAGTATGTGCAGAGCTAATGTTTCTTTCCATACTGATATACTTCCTGTGAACGCTTAATGTGACTTTTTCACATTTTATACGATTCCTTTTACAGCATCGATGTTGTAATATAATTAAAATATAATCAGTTAAATAGACTTCAGTGTTCATTTAGTTGCTCAAGCGTAAAATAAGATAAAAAGAAGTTTACATGCACGCGCCCTTCTTATTAGCAGGATTAGCAGGCTAGCGCAGAAGCTCCATTGAATGGAAGACATGGCGGGGAAAATTTATTTCATGCAGTGCTTCTTGTACAAGCTGAGACCCACTTTATATCGGATATCACTAAGCCAGTGGAGATTGCTGATTTTTAAAGAAAACAGACCATAAATGCGCCAATTTTGTAATGGCATAGAGTTCACCGGAAGCGCTTGACCCAGGTTACTGATAAATTAAAAGTTCTTCTGCATACTTTCGCATATACCCTATCCGCGAATCACAGCACATTATGTTAGCAGACCAATCAGAGCCTCTTGAGGGCGGGCCTTTCAGAGGAACTACGAAATAAACAGTAATTTTCATGTTAGCAGAGTAGATGTATATAATCAAAGTAAGAAATTTGAAAAAATAAGGTGATTTTCAACAAGTGAAGTATGAGCACACATTGCTTAGCTTCTTATAACCAAGCCTTAAAAATACACTGTGGACCACCCCTTTAAAAAATCCATGTTCTTGTTCATTTAAATTAAATTCTACAAGTGTAGTATATGGAGTGTATTTTGTCAACTTGCTAAATTGTTCTGAGTTTATAATAATAATAATAATAATAAGGCGACACGGTGGCACAGTAGGTAGTACTGTTACCTCACAGCAAGAAGGTTGCTGGTTCGAGCCTCAGCTGGGTCAGTTGGCATTTCTGTGTGGAGTTTGCATGTTCTCCCCGCGTTCGGGTGGGTTTCCTTCGAGTGCTCCGGTTTCCCCCACAAGTCCAAAGACATGCGGTACAGGTGAATAGGCTAAATTGTCCGTATAGTGTATGAGTGTGTATGAATATTTCCCAGAGATGGGTTGCAGCTGGAAGGGCATCCACTGCGTAAAAACATGCGCTGGATAAGTTGGCGGTTCATTCCGCTGTGGCAACCCCAGATTAATAAAGGGACTGAGTCGAAAAGAAAATGAATGAATGAATGAAAGATTGAATAATAATAATAATAATAAGTGAAACTATGCCAATGGAATCAATGTCATGACAAAAAAAAAATTACTACAGAAAGGCACTATAGCTCATCTTCCGCTAGCATAAATCAGCCTCACCACAGAATTAAAAGCTCTGTAACCACTCAGAGTACTAAGAAAATATGGACACTAATTACAGTCCAAGCTAAAGCTGTTTTAGCTGTTTTTACTACTGCAACATAAACAGAGTGGTCGCCTGCAAGTGTTTTAGCTATAACAGAATTGCAAAACACTTTAACAGCCTCTGTGATTAGTAGTTGCCGTTCCCACAGCCATTTAAAAAGTAATACAAAAAATTTAAATCATTGCTCCACACTATAGTAGTCATCACATTACAGAAGTCTTTTGACCAGGAATCCACTTGATATTTGTGTGAGACAGAAAGATTTCTACATGCAGATTTTGAAGCTGCACAACAACTTCACATTGCTTAGTTTGAAAGGTACTTCTGCGTGAGCTGTTTTATACTATATATATTCACTAATGTGACTACTTTCCTCAAACTAACAACTAGCTCACTAACTGATCACATCTCATTATCACAAACGGGATATAGAACAACATTAAAGATTACTGAAGTTGTTTGTATCCCTTTAGAATACTTGCATTCTCACTCCTTTCTATTCAGACTGAAAGCTTGTTCTTTAACCTGAGCAGAGACACCTGTAGCTGTCCTGTGGTCAGCCGGTATCCAGGTCTTATTTCACCCTCTCAACAGGTATAACTGCCCCCAAGCGAAACCACATCTGATCCCAAACTCTTTCTCACTCTCATACACCTAAAGAAATCAGGACACATGGCAACCGAGCTGTGCATGTAGTAAATAAATCACACAACAGTGCTTTTTGAGCTGTTACACAGTAACTAGCTTGTTGTTGCACATTTGTGGCAAAGAATGGGATTTGATATCCTTAGACTGCCATTACACATGTTCCCCAAAACTTTAAGTGTTGTTCCAAGCACATCCCTTTAGTGAGTGATTTAACGATAGCTTGTCTTCACATCTGAAAGTTTCTTGCACACAGTATAACAGCAAAAGGCGTCGCAATCTCATTCCTTCTGACATCTAATACATGTTGTAATACCTGAGCAAAAATAATGAATACAAGTGCTAAATATATTCCAGGAAGACTGACATGAAAACTGCCGGCAAACAACTACAAAAGATTTGTGAGGGGGAAGCCAGCGCACCTAGGTGATTATTTTTTAACTTGACACTGATAAACAGCGCTCTAGCGACACTTTGCTCAAAGTGCCATGTCCTCCCACGAAGTGCAGCAAAGCAGATAGTTAAGAAACAACAGTACCTCTTCCTTCTACCAGACTAACGCTGTCAAAGTGGCAGCTACTGGGGTTTAATGCGCTTTGATGTTCCTCACAATGCAGCTTAAGTGGGAGGGAGAGGGAGCTGCCGCCCGCAGGTAAGTTAGCGACCCTTAGTGAAGTGCAAAGAGCCTAGCGTCGAGCCTTTCTCAGTTTGCAGCAGGCGGCTAATAAACAGGAATATTTAATAGACATTCTTCGACAAAAGCTAATTGTTAATTCCAATGACATGCTAAATACAGTTGATCCAGGGCCAGCATTTTGGTTCATTTTGGTTATCTTTATATATATATATATATATATATATATATATATATATATATATATATATATATATATATATATATATATATATATATATATATATATATATATATATATATATATATTATTATTATTATTAGCCCCCCTGTTTATTTTTTATTTAAGTTTTTTCAACATATTTCTAAACATAATAGTTTTAATGACTAGTTTCTAATTATTAATTTATTTTATCTTTGCTATGATGACAATAAATAATATTTTAGTAGATATTTTTCAAGACACTTCTATATTGCTTTATGTGACATTTATAGAATTAACTAGGCTAATTAGGTTAACCAGGCAGGTTAGGGGTAATTAGGCAAGTTATTGTATGACGATCGTTTGTTCTGTAGACTATTGAAAAACAATATAGCTTAAAGGGGCTAATAATTTAGACCGTAAAATGTCTTTTAAAAAATTAAAAACTGCTTTTATTCTAGCCGAAATAAAACAAATAAGACTTTCTCCAGAAGAAAAAATATTATCAGACATACTGTGAAAATTTCTTTGCTCTGTTAAATATAATTTGGGAAAAATTTAAACAAAAAGGAAAAAAAAAATCAAAGGGGGCCTAATAATTCTGATCTCAACTGTGTATAAATATATATGTGTGTGTGTGTGTGTGTGTGTGTGTGTGTGTGTGTGTGTGTGTGTGTGTGTGTGTGTGTGTGTGTGTGTGTGTGTGTGTGTGTGTGTGTGTGTGTGTGTGTGTGTTTTACTATAAAACATACAGACACTAAACCAGGCTGGCCCAGGGCCATATGTCTTCAGTGACAGATAAAATCAAACGTAGGAAATAGGCAATACAAATAAAGTATCTGCCATACTGTACATTCCATAAATGTAACTAGCCAAAGCTCTGGAGGCAGCCAAGCATAACATGTGACGCCAATGACTAAAACAAACATGTACAATGTAAAATGTACAAAACCTACACTATTAAAAATGGCTATACTTATAAATGTATACAGTTGAAGTCAGAATTATTAGGCCCCCTTTGAATTAGTTTTTCTTATTTAAATATTTCCCAAATTATGTTTAACAGAGCAAGGAAATTTTCACAGTATGTCTGATAATATTTTTTCTTCTGGAGAAAGTCTTATTTGTTTTATTTCGGCTAGAATAAAAGCAGTTTTTAATTTTTTTAAAAACATTTTAAGGTCAAAATTATTAGTATTAGTATAGCTGTATTTTTTTCCTATAGTCTACAGAACAAACCATGGTTATACAATAACTTGCATAATTACCCTAACCTGCCTAAAAAACCTAATTAACCTAGTTAAGCCTTTAAATGTCACTTTAGGCTGTATAAATGTGTCTTGAAAAAATTCTAGTAAAATATTATGTACTGTCATCATGGCAAAGATAAAAGAAATCAGCTATTAGAAATGAGTTATTAAAACTATTATGTACTTATTGTACATGTTGAATGCAGGGTTATTAACGGAACAATGCATCTGCCAATGGTTAGCAAGGCGTGTGCAGTCTAAAAAATATCCAACAAGAATATAAAGGTACTATACAAAACAAACAGCAAGACACCAAACAAACATTCAATCAGAAAAACATCCTAAACAGTTCACATGATGCCGTTGACATTGAGCATGTAAAAACATTACCCTGCCTGTGGGGGACACACATGCACGTACACAACACTGTGAGATTCATCTGTGTGGGGCACAAACATTTCAACCTTTTGCATGTCCTGGTGCCCCAACATGTTTAAATTAGCCACTGATGGCATGTGCAGATGGTGGTGTGTGGGACAAGATGAACTCTTACCTGTTTAGTCATGGAGTCAATTAGTCTTACATAAAAATCCTGCTCTGTTCTGATGCCTAGAAAACATAAACGTGAAATCAGCCTTTTTATTTTTTCATTTAATTTTCCAATTACACATTCACTACACAGTGCCTTTTGCATTAAAACAGCACAAGGCAGAATACTCTTGAAATAACACAAGCACATTTTGATAGCTTAATTGTGATATTTCCATGTGAGACATAAAAGCAATATTATTTTAATCTCATATTTTTATAATATAATAGATAGATGAGACATATAGAGATAGTTTAAACAACTATTATTACTATTTATTGATTCATTGATTCATTCTTTTTTTACCAAGGAGATATAAATATGCATAATTAATTTTTAAATATGCATACTTATTATATATTTAAATCTAATTGCATATTTTAATTAAAATGGTTAAATATTTATAAAAACAGACAATGCCAAACTGAATTTAAAAATATATTGCATCATAACTTAATAGTGCAACATTAAGTTTAGTTATAAATCAAATACAATCAAATCTTCAAAATGACACAATGTTGATTATTATGATGAATTAAAAATTAAAATACGTTTTAGAAAGCACTGTGTACAATATGCTTGACAAATAGCAGACCGCTGGTTTATTTAGAAACTGACCAGATGCCAAATGATAGACAGCCTGTCAGATTACACTAATGAACATGATCAATTCACACTCACTCGAATTAACAATTCATATTGCGTGGTTGAAATAGGATGAGAATCGATTTAAACCTTGAGTGAATTATTATTGCGTTAAAAAAACTTGATTACTTATTAATAGGCATGCTTTGATTTGGAGAAAATAAATATGAATTAGTTCACGGTGAGGGGTTATTCACTGGTTGCGTTTAATTGTTTATACAGAAACAGTCGCTTAAGTCGTGCATTTAAATCACTGCCAATATTCGTCAAGCTGACAGAATCTACTAATGTTGCTATTTTAGTGGAATGAATTCAAAAAGTCAATCAATCAAAGTCCGCTAACTCAAGCTTCCTGCGCAAATAGTCTTACCGTTGCTGTAGAGAAGTTGCAGTCTGTAATGTATCCCATTATTTGTCTTTTCTCCTGTAGTCTCCTGGGCATAAACATAATATTACAACAGGTCTTAAAATAATATCCTAAACAGTAATGAAAAATATTGTTACAGCGCTTTAAATAAGTAAATTGTTTGGGCCCATACTAAATACTAGAACTCATTTTTAGCGCAATTAGTATAGGCTCCAAATGCAATTTGTATATGTAGCTATAGTATTTCATGAGGTCAAAATTATTTATTGTTCGCTGATGTGTCTGCTATATTACTATGGTCACATTTATGTAAATAAATGTATCATCATATTATAAATGTGTGAATTGCGTTTTGCTTTAGCCTACTTCTGTTAATGGGGCCGAAAAATACAAGAAACTGAATTGATTTGAATGCTTGTAGCTAATATCAACAGACCTGTTTTGTGAGCAAAATGTATGAACTGTATATTAAACATTCTCTAATATTAGTAATTAACACTGGTAATATTAAACAACCTTCCAATTTAAATAAATGTTTATCTTTAAAAATATTTTAACTTTGTGTAATATTTAGATATTGATATATAAAATATAATAACGTCTGAAGTCTGATTGAATATGTCTATTTTTCATATCTTTAAAATGGGTTATGCGTGAGTTTGGTGTTTATTTTGCACATAGGCCTATATTAAATTTCAATTTTTATATTTAGGGCACAATATGCAATAATGGTGATGCTGAAAATCAGTGTTTGATGCTCAAGCTTACCTTCTCTTTTTCAACAAATCCGACAAAAGAGGTTCTCTCTATTTCCACCGGCTGACCTTGTCGATCATAAAGAGCTAAAACAAAGTGAAAGAAGTTGGATTTCCGAAGGTTTGAGGGCGGCTGTTTCTCGAAGTGCGCACGGGCCAGTCCCACTCCACTGCGGAAAAGACACGCAGAAATGCCGTGTTAAAACATCCTTTAGAAATTAATCGTAGATGAAACAAAATGTAACATTGTTAATCCGTTAACTGATTTTATGAATTAAATATGCTTATAAAACTGCGCATGTAAAAGCTACATTTTATTATTGTTGTTATAAAAAGTAGTTTTCTCCAGCAAGTTCAATCCAGTGGTCATAGGACCTCCAGATGTTATGCATGCAAAAAAAGCTTTGCCAAAGTACGCAAACTTTACATCCAGAGGAACTCAAAGCTCACTGAACAACAAACCAAAACTATTCAAAGACTTAATCCTCCACAGTCCGGATAAAGTTTCCCCAAATGCCAGCAGCACGATCAGTCCACGCTCCATGTGAGGTAAAGATGCAGCCCCGGGGGTCTCTTACCTCTGCGCGGCCGTGTTCGCATCCAGCACCCCGGCGCCTTGCATCCATGTTCGGACTGTGTTCATGCCGGCTCCGATGGGTTCTTCTTTCAAAATACTCCCACTCCTTTGGATGCTCTCCTGAATTCCAAACATGAAACCTGGATTTCTCAATTTCTCTTCCCGTTAATCGTGCTCTCAGGTACCCTTATTGCGCGCGCCTGCGCGTGTGTGTGTGCGTTAGAGAGAGAGAGAGAGAGAGAGAGAGAGAGAGAGAGAGAGAGAGAGAGAGAGAGAGAGAGGTGATCAGATTCGAAGGAGTCTGGCAAAGCTGGACAGATCCCGGTGTCACCAAGACGCACAGTGGAATACGCAAGATTTATTCTCTGTGCCGACAACGTTTCTTTCAAACAGCGATCAAGCAGATCTCTTATCAAATATCATCATGCCCTACAACTTTTATCGTCTTGTTTTTTTTTTTTGTCTGCCAGAACAAAAAAAAAACAGATAAAATAAACAGATAAAGTGAGTAAATCAAGAGGATCCTTAAATCCTAACACCTTTGGTCAAACTGAAGTGATTATTTCAGTAAGTTATTTCCCGTCCCAAAGGAATCAATCCTTTCGTTTAGTGAGAGCAAAATAAACACGAGCTTATAGCAGCCACAGAAGCTTGAAGGAGGGACGGGAGAGGCGGTCCAAAGGCAAAAGGGTGTCAGATCCGCCCAACTTGAACTGCCATCTCTCTCTCCTCCACCACTGAATCAATCTATCAGATGGAATTGCTCGAGCATTAAAAACTGTGTTGAGGACGCTACAGACCTCTCGGAAATGGATCTTTATTGACCCATTTGTCTTGATGCTGACACTGATATGATAAACTTGTACCTTGTTCACAAATTCGAGAACCATTAACAATGGCAGATTACATGCCGTTTCCTATGGATAAGTGCACGCGTGCTTCAATGTTGTAGTTGCATTCGAGATTCGCAAGCGTAATTGAATTTAAATATGTAAAAATGGAAAGACTTGAGGGACCATAATTTTTCGGAAAACTAGTTTCAAAGATGACAGATATCTGAAGAACTTAATAAGAGATCAACTGGCTATGTCACACAAACTCACACTAAATCACTCAATGTAAGGCTGATCTGTGGTTAATAAAGATGAGCCGTTGGTTATAATGAAAATACGTTTAATTCTTACAATTTTTAAAGGTGACTTCTTTTGCACCGATTCTCTCTCTCTTTTCTCTATCAAAAAAAAAGAGAAAAAAAGAAGTGAGAGATTATTTTTACATCAATTAATTTTTATTTACCTTTTGCAAATTTTTTCATTTTTAAAAAATTAAAAAAATAAAATACAATAATAATAATAATAATAATAATAATAATAATAATAGATAATGAGAAAAATAGGAGGCAGAGCAGACGGATTTACGCCATACGGCAATAAAGAATTCATACAAAAGAAATTAAAAATTAAAGATGCTTATGTGGTTGATTCATACAAGCGCCCACGAATACGAAGCTGATATACAGTAGGCCTAGTGAAAATTGCTTGATAACACTTCTAATTTATAGCTAGAGCTTGACTAAATCAAAAATAGCTTATGAAACCTATAAATTGCTAGCCCTAGGGTTACATTTAATCTAACAATTTAAATATTTTGGGCATACGATTGTTTTTAAAAAGTGACTTTAATTTCTGAAACAACAAAATATGGAAAAACGTTATTCTCAAAA